>OX383313.1:2088321-3319706 GCA_947523025.1 Dryobota labecula | reverse complement strand
CGACAGAACGCCACTACATATATTCCTAGACTGGTTAGAGAAGCTATTGAGATTACCAAATATAGTAACTTCAACCGGGATGATGGGTTTCAACTGTCGAGAGCCTGGAATCCAGTGGTTCAGCTGTGTAAAAACCGAAGAAGTGCCGAAAAAAGTTCGCGAGCGGACACAGTGAGTTTCGTGTGTCGGGAACAGAATCGAGTTGCGAGTGACAGTGCTAGCGGTACTGAGTGCAAAAAACGAACAAGAAAGAGGGTAGACCGTTTTGTCTGCTCATAAACACCCACCCGCAGTGACTTGTTCATGTTCAGTGGTAAGGACCAAACGTCCATACAAGAAGCAATACAAGACGATTTGGACAATATCATTAAATGGGCGCACGACAATGGCATTATTATTAATGTAAGCAAAACCAAGTGCATGCCAATACATTCTCCTTATGCACGTAACAAAAACATTGACTTGAAGATAAAAGGTCACAGTTATGAATGTCTTCACAATGGAAAATCAAGCTGCCAATGTATTAATTTAGAGCAGGTAAAAACATACAGGTACCTAGGACTGACGATCGATTCTAAATTTACATGGAAAATACATATAGACACGGTATGTAATAAAGTTCGATCAGTTCTGGGTAAATTGTATACCCTGAAGGCGGTAGTCAAGAGAGGACTATTGTATGCATTGTACTATGCACTTGCCGATTCGATTATTGGTTATGGGTTGTGTGGTTATGGACTTACTTTTAAAACTTATCTAGATAAAATTAAAATACTACAAATACGACTTCTAAAAATGTTAGTGAGCAAAAAAACTAAACAAAGCTTGAACAAGGAATATGAAAAATTATTTAAGAAGTGCAATATATTACCAGTTGACATGAAAGTAAAAATGACAATGATTCTAGAACAACATAATATTAACAAACACAAAAAAGAAAAAGTATATAACTACCCAACCCGACTTGCAAAGAAAAAGAAACTACATGTGCCTAAAGTAAATAATTATTATGGTAAGCGTACGAGACGATGGATTACACCTACACTCATTAATGAATTACCTGAGGGAATAATCGATCGTGTTAAAAGTAAAAACCACCTAAAAACTGTCCTAAGGAAACATTACCTGTCGATGTGTCCATAGTTGCTGCGGTCGATCGGCGGTCTCGGAAGACTGATGTTGTGGGTCCTAATCCTAAGTTTGTGTACCTTTTACATTATGGAATGGTCTCATTGCGTTAGTTGCCTGATACCGCTGAATGTAGTAGCTGTGGTTGTAGAAACTATGGTTGTGTGGGAAACTACTCTGTGTACACGTACGGAGACTTTGCCTACAGAACCATGGTTTTAGTCCTAATTTCAACTTAGATTTATATTTAATTTTAATGTTTACTCAACCAAAACTTCGTGCAAAATCCACGAGAACCTACTGCCGACAAATTGCTTTGCAGTTTGGCAGATGTTATGTAAGGAAAAACTGTAACTTAATGGATTAAATAAACAAATTAAAAAAAAAAAAACTTCAGTTTATCCGTGATCATGGTGCTTGCAACAGCGCCGAAATATCGGGAACTCATAACAATGAATAAACATGGTAAATATCCCGCTTATGTTAATAATAATATTAGTGACCATGACAGTTTAAAAACTGAGATGTTTGATGGTCGATACATGGTGTTAAGACGACATCATGATTACTCTCGTACTGCTCAGCAGCGCGGTGGGGGTGTTTTAATAGCGGTGAGAAGCGAACTTGCTGTAGTTGAGAGACGTGATTGGTGTAGTTCTGCTGAGGACATTTGGGTATCGCTTGTTCTCAAGAGGTCTCGGCCGGCTACTACTTATAAATTGCACATTTGGGCCATTTATCTTTGTAAGCAGAATCTTGGCAATTCATATAACATCCAATTAAATAATTTCACTGATAACATGACACACTTAATTTTAACACACCCGTTAGACAAGCTCATAATATTAGGTGATTTTATCTTCGGTAATAGTGTAGACTGGATAGTGAGTAGTGGCAACGAATTGATTTCGCAAAACGTTAAGTGTCAACACTTAAGTTATTTATTTGATGCCACTCTTACTTCTCACTTGTCTCAGTACAACGGTGAGAGGAATATCAACGGAAGGGTATTGGACTTAGTTTTTTCTAATGACTCTTTGAGTGTTAGTGAATCTCATGATCCATTAGCTTTGCCAGTGGATTTACATCACAAACCGATATCAATTCGAGCTGATTTTGTTGAAATTCATAAATTGGCGGACAACATAACACGTCGATATGTTTTCTAGGGGTGACTATGTGGCTGTTAGATTGGAGTTGGACAAAATAAACTGGACTGGCCTTGATGAGGCGTGTAAATAGCCTGCACCTGGTAAGACAGTTTTAGGACTATCTAAATAGTAAAAATAAAATTACTAAATCATGTAAGTATCAATATGGCGGAACAATGAAATCCCTCAAACGAATCCACTACAACTAAACCAATAACATATGGGATGAATTTGCAGTAATATAAGCCCACGTACCTTATGCAATCCAGAAACTCTCACTCAGATCCAGGGAGATGGAAGGCTCGATGTTTTCTTGCAAATGACACTTGGCGGGCTGCCGGCCGGCGAACCATAAATATTGATAAATCCACCGGTGGACTGGTTGAAACTCCAGAAATCAACACAACACTATAAGTTCTGGATGAAGCACAAGTGTAGGTCCATTTATTTTCGGAAAAAACCTTAAGATTCCATTATATAATTAATTTTTAAAGCGGAGCGTTTTTGACAATCTTGTTCGTATTTCATAGGCAGAAGCTAGCTTCTTATTTTAAACGCCATCTATGGGCCATGTTGCGAGAACTTGAGAGAGCGGAGATACGAATGGACACTGCGTCCATAGATATTGGCGCGAGGATTCAAATCAGGAATTAAATTATCTAATTTTATAAACCTGTCACACTACCGGATGACATTTTTTACCGTCTCGTAAAAATTTGGGTATACTAGGTGAACGGAGTAGAAGCCTATGGCATAGTTTTTATTATTTTTTCTTTAACCTAGAAAGAAATTGATCTATGGATAAATGCCACACATTTGAAGTAAACTTATCATACTATAACAATAAACACAGAAATTTAACAAAAAACATAATTCAATAAATAAATACGATAAATAATATTTAAATATAAATCATACGCACCCAAATTTCAATATTTTTATCTTTTATTTTAGTTTTATTTCTGAAAAAAAAAAAAAAAAAAAAAATTGCAATGCCATAGGCTTCTACTCCGTTCACCTAGTATACCCAATTTTTTTCGAGACGGTAAAAAAAGTCGTCCGGTATATGGAACATTCTTATGTTAGTTTATTCCTATTATTAAAAAAAGGCATTGGCGCGCCACCAGGCCTCTTAAATTCGGAGTCAATGGACCGCGCTGTTGAAATCTTTTACAGTAAATTACTCTCAAGCTTCGTTCTCGATATTAGCACTAACACACATGTAGTTTCACTAACATACTCGCCATTTAGCATTGAATTTAGGAGAAAAATAAATTATTTAATCCAATGTAAGGTAGATTAAAAACTTTTGTTCTTGACTATGACATTCGCACCGCCACCTTTTTCACGCATCAGTGCTTCGCTGTTTCGCATCAATTCCTTTGTTTTACAGTAATTAAAGTGCGTTTATATATTAAAGTCTTAAAATGCCGAAAAGAAAGAGTGATAAGTGCGATAATTATAGTTATTTGTGTAAAAAACTTAAAAAGTTAGAACTTGAAATCAAACGTGGGCGACGTACTCGGTATGGAAGTACATCGTCATCGGATGGTGATTTTCCTACGCCTTATAACCTGCAGGGTGAGTCATTGACCTACTTATTTCGTGTTTACATTTTAATAGGTTTCTTTTAGCACATAAACTAGGTGGATAGAGGGCTCGGTGGCTTACACTGTTTATAATACCGTTATGTAAAAGTGGTATGTTTTTGTTTTTGAATTCATAACGGATTCATAACAATAATTAAATGGGAAAATCGGATTGTCCTTTGGGGGCCTTCCACTTCCAAAACTAAGTACTTGCTGCTCGGATCTACCTGTGGGGTTTTTCTATAGCATGTACGTTATTGCTAGAGGAATGATTATTATACCTATCGCCTATTGGGATTGCGTGTTTCTCACAAGGAGTCTCACTTCCCACCCGTAAATAGGTTTATTCAAGCAAAATACTAATTTTGCTTGCAGAGTGCGAACCAATCCCAATCGATGATGACTGTGCCACATATCGTGGCGACGTGGATCCACAACCTGGATGCTCGTACTGGCAACAATCCCCAGTGGAATGTAGTGATGAGGAGGACGTTCCGGCCCCAATCGTCACACAGTCCCCTACTGCCGACAACATCTCGGCACACGTCAACGTACTGCCGCCGAGCGCCGTGACCGCCGCACTGGCACCTGCGCAAGTACTCGCTGCGCCTGCTGTGGAATCAACTGCCGTACCTCTAGAGAGGCCCCTGCTCTTCAAGAAGATGTTCCTGAATTAGATCCAGACTTAATGGAAATATTAGGTGAGGACCTCACCTCGACTAAAGAATATGGCAGTAAAATCCAAAAGGATTTGGCAATTAGACTCAACCACATTGCTACCTCCGGTCTCTCGAAAGAGAACCGCAAGGAGCTAAAAGAAAGATATTTGGTACCGGTTAATTGCAAATTTATAAAAGGACCTACCCTTAATCCAGAGATTCGAGCATCTCTGATAGAAACTCAAGCAAAGCGAGACAAGGGTATAGAAAGTAAACAGGTATTAACATCTTGTGCCTTGTCCTCCATCAGCGAGGCCATTACCGCGCTGCTCACATCAGGTCATAAAAGCCCTGAGCTTCTCAAGCTGTTGATGGATACAGCTCGAATCCTCGGCGATATGCAATTCACGGACTCTATCTCACGACGTGCGTTCATTCTTTCTACTGTCAAGAAGGAACTAAAAGATCAGTTAGACAAAACCAAAATAGATGAGATGCTTTTTGGCAGTAGCCTATCGGAAACCTTAAAATCAGCTAGAACAATCATAAAATCTGGAGCTGATCTAAGGTCATCTTCAACAATGAAGTCTACGGCTCACAAACCGGCCAAAGCAGTCAACAGACCTTTAAACTTCCGAGCCCGTCCGGCGGGTCGGCGTCGGTTCCTACCACCACCGCTGGGGGGCGCGAGATATACGCGAACGGCACCATCAACTTCGACTCAAATGCAGCAAATGAGGACGACGCACAACAACTCTTCAAAGACATCGTCACGTCCAACACAAAACAAAACTAAATAGAATAATAAAAAAATGTAATCAAATTAGAAAACAACATAAACACTTTTCTAAAGATATTCCACAAAGAAAAGAGCATGTTGATTTAATCAATAAGTTAAACAATTATCAAATCAAATTAGAAGACAGCAAAAAAATCTATGAAATTGATACACAGCGCTTACAGTCTGACATACAGGCACTTGAGGGCAGACTTAGTTCCCTTTACATTAAATATGTGAGCTCTCAGAACCAAATTAAAGAACATATTCTTGCTGCTAATGAGTTAGTTATGTGTCAGTGTACTTGTCAGGTTTCAATCCCTGATGCTGTCCAGCCTGAGGCAACTGAGGACCCGTCCCAGACTGAGAGTTTGTCTCAAGCCTGTATCCTGAACCATGATATATCTGATATAGTACAAGGTCTATCTCATGTGGTACAGCCTGAGATTAGTAGTTGTCCATCTTCCAGTAGTCATGATTGTTATCATTCAGTTATGTTCTCAGATAGTATAGGAAGAGGTTTAGGAAAATTACTTAGCAGTTGCTTTCTTCTCAAAACTGTTGTATGCCTCAGACTTCTTACAATCAAATAATGTCTTCAATAACTAGGAAAGAATATGATCCTAAGGCGATTATTACTCTATTTATAGGTAATAGTTTTAACGTTAAAAAAGATGATATCACTGATAGTGTCACCAAACTATTAAAGTTGAATTGTAATAAAATAATTCTGTGTGCTTTTCCCTACTTTGAGCACTTGTCAAACAGGCAAAACAAGTACATTCACATGTTAAATAATGACATGTATTTTTTAGTTAGTCACCATAGTGACAAGTTTATATTTTTTGACACCAACATTTTTGTTGATAAGCTAAGGTCGACTAGGGATACTGTGTATCTGCCCGTTAGTTTTAGACGTCAAATAGCTAGGCTATTAGCTTTTAATATTAACCCAGACATAATTAGTATGTCGAAGTCATGTACAATTAGCACCACAGTTAGTAATAGTACTAATAATATGGTGGTTAGCTCAAATAATTTAAACTAGTTTGTAAGACAACAGAAGATACCACTAACAGTATAGTTACACTTAAGAGCAAAAAGACGTGTGGCACTCGGGGACTGCCGCGGTAAAGCTATTGCATAGCATTTTGTATCAACTTATGCAATTATAATTATTTATTTATTTTATTTATGCAGTATTTCTTTTTCTTTGATATTAATTCAAGTTACACTTTTTGAGCGTGGTGACCGATAAGAAAGTAAAGTCAATCCATAATCGGCCCAGAACTTTGGAGAACCGTTTAAAAGTGGTTTTTATAAGCTATGAAGAACGTTAATGTTTAATGTTAATTCTAGCTAGGAGAATCATAAACACGAGTAAAATTATTGATTTATAAATAAATTGCTCACAAACCTCAACAACCTTTCAAAAACTTTTGAATTACGATGCCTGTCATCTAGTGGATAAAACCGACAACAAAACACAACTGAGACTACCAACAGAGCAACGCTTGTCTCGATTACGAATCACAAGCCACGCCAATGTCACCTCTATTTAGTTAGTTCTACCTGCGATTACTAGATGGCGTTGCGTTGCGCGGTAAATCCACCACAGAGTTTCGTAGAGTCGTACAATACGTCTAATCGCACGCACACAACGCCGTGTCGAAGACTGCCGAACTGAAACGACGTTAGACGATGCACGGCCTTCAAGCCACACCTCCGTGCCCGTCGGAGTGGGGAGCGTGAGGTTTTTTCGTTACGGAATTTCTGGATTCGGTCCCCGCGCTCAAGGCCCGCGATAGAAGCTATGCAATAGCTTAAAAGGTATTTTCTAGCACTAGTATAGTTAACTGTAGAAAAGGGGCTAGGCAGAAAACCTTGAAATTATTTCACCAAAATATTCAAGGTTTTTCTTCCAAACAATTGGAAATTGAATTGTTTTTAGAAAAAACAATGTTTGACATTATCTGTTTAACTGAGCATTGGTTAAAAGAACATGAAATGTTAATTAACTATGAGAATTATAGTGTGGCCAGTTGTTTTAACCGAAAATCAATGCTGCGTGGTGGTTCACTAATTTTAATAAAAAATGTATTAAATCAAAAACTCGTAAAGACATAGGTGAACTGTCGGTTGATCATAGCATTGAGTTGTGTTGAGCTAGATAAGCATGTTATAGTGTTTGTTTATAGACCCGCAAATTATCAAAACTACTCTATATTTGAGTCTGTTATGGAAGATGTTTTGGCAAAACTTGCAACTGGTAATAAATCAGTAATTATCTGTGGTGATTTTAACATTAATATTTTAGAAAATAATTCAAATACCAGTAGATTATTAAATTTGTTTAAATCATTTAATTTGTCAAATGTGTTTGTAGAACCAATCAGAATAACTACGACTACTGCTACATGTATTGATAATGTTTTTTGTTGCTGCACCTATTTAGATAAAGCCATAGTTAATTATCTCCCTTCTGATCACAGCGGTCAAACCGTAACTTTTGAGTCCAACATACCAATACAAAAAGTGCAGATACAGTTCAGACCATTAACAACAGTTAAGTTAAATAAATTTAATAGCACTTTAATTTATAAGTTAAATGATCAGGACCTTACAATGAACAATGTTAATATTTTGTATAAAGAATTCTTTTCAGTAGTCCGAACCGAGTTCAATAATTATTTTAAAAATAACACTAAAACTATCAGCCCTAGGTTTTTCTTTAGTGACTGGGCAACTAAAGGACTCAGGAAAGGTAGTGAAAGACTTTTAGAGCTGTATGGCCTTAAGCCTTTTATTAACACAGAAACTTTTAATAAGTATGTTGCTACTTACTCTAGAATTTTTAAGAACACTTGTAAGGCAGCTAAAGCCTTATTCATCAGTAACAAGGTTAAATCAGCAGACGATAAAATAAAGACGATTTGGAAAATTATCAATAATGAAACAAATAGGAACAAAAAGCATAATTCTGATTATACACTATAATAATAATAATAATAACCCCACCGCCGTATATCTACGTTGACGTCGTGGTGGGGCTTGCGCGCTCCGAACTCTGGGTCTATGCCGGTAGAGTTTACTTTACCGGAACATGTCTAGGGTGAGGAGCCAGACCAAGAGAGATACAGAAACCCGCAGGGCAGCATGTGGCGAGCTGTTGGGCAGTTGCGATCCCACGGACCCTATCTCCCGGGAGAAGTCATGTTCCTCCCTCTGGCTTGCCTTTATTGGCCGGCTGGAGTGAACACTGACGAGGAACTGAGCTCCCACCTCATTCTTGCCTTTATTGGCCGGCTTGAGTGGAGATTCGCAAGAGCAAACGTACTCGGAGGAAGGAAGTATTCCAGTAAGTGCTTGTAGGGATCTTGACCATCTTCCGGGCTGTGGGATTGTACTGAGAGCCTTGGAATATCTCTCCACTCCTCGAGCACCTCAGGACATGTTGCCTCCTTGTCGCTACGTCACTATGTGCTAGCGACCGTTTTCGGGGGCCCATTATTGAGTGTGCAAGTCACCCCCTGCCATTTTATCCGTGTATAATAAAACATTGATTAGGCAGGGGCCATAGTCCTTCCATAGTTTTTGGTAACCAGTCCATTTTAACCACCCAAACTCATAGTCCAATATCTTTGTTTTCCATATCCTGCAATAGTCCTACGCCAACCGGGGGTTATCCTTGGGTGCACTTGCATAGTGCGTACAGGGATAATCGTCGGTTGATGCCTCATTTAATTAAAAAGCGTCTAACGGGCCTCTGCGAGTTGGCTTCGGCCCCTCGTACGCCTTCCAAAGGTCCGGGACCCCAGGGTCCCGAGATATGTAGACATAAATAAAATAATAATAATAATTTATTTGACACAGAACAGGTTACATTTGAACAGATATACAAGACACATTAAAATTTTCTTAATTTTATATTGAAGGCATCTGTGTCTGAACTAGATAAACATATCTGTATCTCAGACATCAGCGCTCTTCCTTATGATGACCATTATATTACTAACTTAGTTAGACATATTAATAATACGAAGTATAGGTATCATTACACAGAGAAAGAAAAAAAAAAAAAAAGAAAAAGTTTAGAACAAAATAAACAAATGGTGTGTGGAGTGTTAACCTCTCAGTGTGTAGTGTGTGAAAGCGAGTGAAAGTGTGAGAGGGTGAGTTTAAGTGAGGTTTACTATTTAACTATCTTTAACAAGTTTTCTGTCTCATCATATGTAAGTTTACTAATATATTTAAAGATTTTACCTTTACATATTTTTTTATTTAGCGGGTATATTTCCAAAGCGTCATTTATCTTATTATATAAGTATGGTCCCAAGAAGGAAAAATATTTGTTTACGTATGCATGCCTGAAAGAAGGTCGGTCATTATTACTAATAATATTTCGTCTTTTAGTTAGATCACCTTTTGAGAAATGTAGTAAAGAGTGTTGCTTCATAACCCCAAGAAATATAAACAACTGGCGAACTGTCAGGACCTCACACGACTGATACACAAGATAGGTTGGGTACAAATATGGGCGAAAAGTAGTAACTTTTAGTACAGCCCTCTGGGCTATTTCTAAGGGCTTTAATATAGTTTTATGTGCACCTCCCCAAACGGTGATACAATATTGAAGAATGGACTGTACGAGTGCTAAGTATATTTGTTTCACAAATTTTGGGGGCGCAACATGTCTGAGGTTCTTGAAAACATATATAAGTTTTCTTGTCCTAGATGTCAGAAGTTGAATATGGTCTCTGAAGGAGAGGTTACAGTCAAGGATAATACCAAGATATTTAATTGACGCTGTCTTTAATAGTGTTGGACAAGAGCATACCAAGCTATTACAACAACTATGTGCTGTAATCGAAGGGGTATAAGGAAGCTGCATATTTTAAGTGCGCATCGAGAATACCATGTACTGGGTTTTATCCGGGTTAAGAGTCAGGGAGTTATACTGCAGCCAGTGAGTCACAACATTGAATCCATCCTGCGCCTCCTTATATACTTTGTCCCAGGTATCGGCAGAGAATAATAGAACTGTGTTATCTGCATATGATATAATTTTACCTCCTGAAAGGTCTAGTTTACAGAGGTCATTCAAGTATACAAGGAAAAGTGTCGGTCCAAGTTTGCTCCCCTGCGGAACTCCATGAGTGATTGGTAAATCGCTGCTGACGTTGGTATTAATCTTAACGTACTGAACACGATTAGAGAGGTAGTCCTTTAAAAGCTGTAACTGATTTCCTCGTATTCCGAGGCGTTCTAATTTTTGAATTAGCAAAGGCGTAGAGACCGTGTCAAATGCCTTGGCTAGGTCAAGGAAAATGCCTATTGTCTTTTTACCTGAATCGATATTCTTTACCACATAGTCCTGGAGCTCGTGGACTGCATCACTAGTAGACTTGCCCGGTCTAAAACCATACTGGTTGTTAGATAAAAGGTTATTTGATTCCAGGTAATCAATCAGTCTACTATTTATTATTCGTTCTAGAAGCTTGGAGATCGAAGGCAATATGGAGATGGGTCTATAATGAGTGACACGGTCTCTATCACATGACTTATAAATTGGGAATACTACTGATTTCTTTAACATCGTAGGAAACTGACCTTTAGTTAAGCAGAGGTTAAAAATATAGGTAAGTGGACGGATTATAATGTGTCTGTATTCTTTGAGGAAGTAATTTGATACAGAATCCCAACCAACAGAACACACATCTTTCAGGTTCATTATTAAACGTTCCACTTCAGACTCATCGGTTTCCAGCAATACAAAGGATTTGGAAACCAGTTGTGAGGGCGCTTTATTAAAGTTTCTATGGGAAGGGTTTAAACAGGAATGAGTATTATCAGCCAGCTTCTTGCCGATTGATGCAAAAAAACCGTTCACCAACTCTACAGACTCTTTTGTTTTAGATGGATTTAATCACACAATCACACTGGAGACGTCATGTGGTCTTATTTGCGATAACAAAGTAGTTGCGCAAGAATTTGTAAATTTATTTACCAGTATCCCACTCAAAACGACTGTAACCTTAAATTCCTCACCCTCGCTCTCTTTTGATTTAGTAAAAGCGAACGTTTCAGCCTGCCCGATTGAATTTAACTTTAAGCATATTAACCCCATAATAGTAATAAAAGCTTTTAAGCAAATCAAGATCAAATTAACCGAAGATCTTTTGGGAATGTATATTAAAGTCTGTACCTCTATAATTGAGACTATAGCGCCTTACTTAGCCTTAATATTTAATTTGTGTGTAGATCAAGGAATCTTCCCGGATTTAATGAAATACAGTAAGGTAATACCTCTTTTCAAATCCGGGGACAGTAAAGACACCAATAATTATAGACCCGTATCCGTGTTGCCGGTTTTCAGTAAGGTGTTTGAAAAGATAATGCTTAATCAAATGCTCAATCATTTTAACACGAATAAAATCCTTCACGAACAACAGTATGGTTTCACCAAAGGACGTTGCACGACCGACGCCGGTGTAACATTATTAAGACACATTTTTAACGCGTGGGAAGAGGCCCAAGACGCCATAGGAATCTTTTGTGACCTCTCCAAGGCATTTGATTGCGTCGATCACGAAACCTTACTTTTGAAACTTGAGCATTACGGACTTGAAAAACTTGCACTTAGTTTAGTAAAATCTTATTTAAATGATAGACAACAGCAAGTTCAAATAAATGGTATCAATTCACTCGGTTTAAAAGTAAAAATGGGTGTTCCACAAGGCTCGATATTGGGTCCTTTCCTTTTTTTAGTGTATATAAATGATCTACTCCATTTATTAAAAAAATAACCACAAATGGTGTTATTTGCTGACGATACTTCCTTAATTTTTAAGGTAGATAGACGTGCTACAAATTTTGACGACGTAAATAACGCTCTATTGCAGGTCCAAAATTGATTTACTGCTAATAATTTAGTATTAAATGGAAAAAAAACGAAGTGCATAAAAATTTCTTTACCAAGTGTCAAAAGTAGTGATTGTGAGATAGTATTGAATCAAGAGAAACTAGAATTCGTCGATAAAACTGTTTTCCTGGGGATCACGCTCGATTCAAGACTACAATGGGGTCCTCATTTAACATCTCTTGCAGGACGGCTAAGTTCAGCAGCATATGCTGTCAGAAAACTCCGTCAATTTACTGATGTAGATACCGCGAGGCTAGTCTATTTCAGTTACTTCCATAGTATAATGTCTTACGGAATTTTACTTTGGGGACGGGCTGCAGACATCGAGTCTATTTTTATTCTGCAGAAAAGAGCCATCAGAGCCATATATAATCTCCGCAGGCGCGATTCTCTAAGGGAACTGTTTAAGGATATTAACATCATGACGGTACCTTGTCAATATATCTACGAAAACATCATGTACGTGAGGAAAAATTTACATCTTTTTAGAAAAAGAGGTGAAAAACATAATTATAGTACTAGAAATAGGGACCTATTAGCTCAACCAGGTTTCAGACTGGCTAAAGTAGACTCATCTTTCATGGGGTACTGTTTAAAATGTTACAATAAAATTCCTCCCCACATACTTCAACTGAATGAGACTAAATTTAAATCTTGTATAAAACGCACACTATGCAGGCAGGCATATTATAAGTTGGGGGATTACATCGCTGATAAAAATGCCTGGCTGAATGCTGGTCCTGCTCCACAACCTCAGCTAGTTGATTAACATTTGACAATCATGTTGGAGCTGCTGAAGAGTGTAAGACTATCTCTGCATTGTATAAACTCAATCTCCTTTGTATTATATAAATGCATAGCACAGGTGTGAGTCCTATGTACTATAGAGCTACCATTGATCGGGTAATATGTCTTTCATTGACTTGAATGTGCCCTGGCGGTTGAGAGTATGTCATGCTCACTTAAATGTCTCGCTGATGGTGGCGTGTGTGTTGGATCATTTAGCTCACTTCAAAATGGTTGAGCTGAATGGTGCTAATCCATGCGTCATGTTCGTGAACGGGCGCCGCCAGTTGGGACTGGTCATCTCTTAGCTGCCACGGGTTATTTTATTTTATTTTGTTTCTATTTGTTGTACCTACGCTTGACGCTTTTAACGTGTAAGCTTTTTATTATTTTTATTTGTACATCGTTCTCACTTTTAGTTATAAATTCAACATTATAGATGTAACGAATACTTTTGTAACAATTTAACTAAAAAGAGTGTCCATGGAGTTTCTTGCCCGTTCTTCTCCATAGGTACCTACGCTTTGGAATGGGAATGTAGCTTAATTTTTCTTACTGACCGACTCCTTGACAATTCAAAAGTGCCTGTAAATGGTTTAATTGAAATAAATGATTTGAGTTTGAGTTGAGTTTGAGTTTCCGCCGCAAGCAGGTCAGCGACGTTAGACACGGTAAGCCCCGCGGGCCGTCTTTCGTGTCTCTATGAACAGTGGTGTTTATTAACTAGTAACCCTGTTATACTCTCTTGGATTAGTGGTTATAAAATTATTCTTTCTGACCCAGTTATTCAGACAACCGTTCCATCAGAGCCTGCTTATTCGAAATCCGAATACGAGGCCCTTAAAGTATCAAGACAAGACCTTATCAGTATTGGGGCAGTATCCTTATGTCAACCATGCGAGGGTCAATATATATCCAGTATATTTCTTGTTCCTAAGCCGAACGGAAAACAACGTTTCATTTTAAATCTAAAACAATTAAATAAATTTATACCAACCCAACATTTTAAACTTGAAGATTTAAGAACAGCTTTGAAACTTGTAACAAACGACTGTTTTATGTCAACAATAGATTTAAAAGATGCCTATTTTTTAATAGGTATACACCCAAAATCAAAAAAATATTTACGTTTTAAATTTAATGGCAATCTGTACGAGTTTAACGTGTTACCGTTCGTTTTAAACACTGCTCCTTATATTTTTACGAAAATTCTCAAACCAGTCGCAAAATTATTGAGGTCTTTGGGATATTTATCTACATTTTATTTAGATGATTTGTTTTTGATTGGTCAATCATATACTGACTGTTTGCAAAATATGAATGTCACAAAACAATTGTTAAAATCGTTAGGATTCATAATCAACACAGAAAAAAGTTCTGTTGTGCGGACAAATTGTTGCAAGTTTTTAAGAAATATTATAGATTCAAAAAGATTTGTAGTTAGATTACCTGATGATAAAAGACAGAAAATTAAAACAGAATTACTAAGAATTAAGAAGCTCAAACGATGTAAAATAAGAGATTTTGCTCGCTTTATTGGTCTTTTAACATCCGCATGTCAAGCCGTGGACTACGGGTGGCTTTATACCAAAGACTTTGAGAGGTGTAAATACCTAAACCTCAAAAATGATGAAAACTACGATAAGTTTATGAATTTACCAATTGAATTGTCCCCCAACTTTGACTGGTGGCTTAATGCTGTAAATGAATCAGTATACAAAATAAAGGTTGATACATATTCCTTAGAGATATTTAGTGATGCCTCAACAACGGGGTGGGGCGCCGCCTGTGGTGATGAGACTGCCAGTGGACCTTGGAGTCAACATGAGCAAACTCGACATATTAATTATTTGGAAATACTTGCAGCTTTTCTTGGGCTTAAAGCTTTTGTAAAAGATTTTAAAGACTGTCAGAATTTGTTACGTAACAATACAACGGCAATATCGTACATAAATAGAATGGGTGGCATACAATTTCCTCTATTTGACTGATATTACGAAACAATTGTGGAAATGGTGCGAAGCGCGTAAAATTATGGTTCATGCCGATTATATACGTTCTTCTGATAACATAGTTGCGGACGCTGAATCAAGAAGATTACACCTCGACATAGAGTGGAAAATTTCTCAGATTGCTTATAATAAAATAACACAACACTTCGGTGTCCCTTGTATTGACTTATTCGCGAGCAGAATAAATCATAAATGTGATACCTATGTTTCTTGGCATAGGGACCCAGACGCTTATGTAATTAACGCGTTCACTATATCATGGACTAATTATTACTTTTACGCATTTCCACCAATTTCGGTTATTTTAAAAACCTTGCGTAAAATTATTAACGACAGAGTCACCGGTATTGTCGTCGTGCCAAAATGGCCAACACAGCCATGGTATCCTCTTTTTAAAAGACTCCTCACCTCGTTTTAAAATCAGAGGGTGATTTAATTATTTCTCGTTGTAGCGAACGTGCAATTCACCGACAAATTACACTGGTTGTCGGGAGGTTGTCCGGACATCATTTCTCCGAAGAGGAATTCCACAGACGTCCATACCCATAATGCTAGCATCTTTGTCAGATAACACTGTCAAGCAGTATGATACATGCCTTAAGAAGTGGTTTACGTTCTGTCACGAAAACAATATAGAGCCTTACAATGCTTCAACATCAAGTATTATCTGTTTTTTAACACAATTGTTTAATACCGGAGCTCGGTATGGTACCTTAAATAGCTCCCGATCCGCTTTATCGTTGTTACTTGGACACACTAAAGCAAACAATGAATATATACAAAGATTCTTCAAGGGAATCTTTAGGCTGCGGCCCACACTTCCTAAATACAATTTAACGTGGAACACTGATCAAGTTTTAAATTATTTGGCGGAATTATATCCCAACGAAAATTTAAGTCTTGAAAAAATAAGCAAAAAGTTAGTGACCCTTCTAGCCCTGGTAACAGCCCATAGAATGCAGACTTTATCAAAAATACACGTCGATAATATTACCAAATCTGATTCAGGGTTTATTTTTAAAATAACGGATTTAATAAAAACTTCACGAGTGGGTTCCTTAGAACCAGTGTTTTCCTTACCGTATTTTTTTAAAAGGCCGCAAATATGTCCTGCTACTCTTCAAACATATCTTGATAAGACCAATCAGATGCGTCAAGACCATCAATCACTTTTTATTTCATTTAGGAAACCATACCGAGCTGTAACATCACAGACTTTGAGCAAATGGGTAAAGAGCATGTTACAAAGCAGTGGCATTGATATCTCGCTGTTTACTGCACACAGCACCAGACACGCAGCCACTTCTAAAGCGTATAGCGTAGGGGTTAGTCTGGATGTCATACGTAAAACTGCCGGGTGGAGTCCAACTTCTACGGTATTTGCTAAATATTACAATAGAATAATATCAAACGATATGTCTACCGAAGGTGATTTTGTTACGAGTGTGTTGGATGGATAATTATCAAATTTCCGTAATAAAATTGTAATCATTGAAAAGTTATTAAATTATGTGAATGATTTTAATATAGCTATGAAACATAGTAGATATTTATTTATTTTCTTCATTTAAACTCCCAAAGCAAAGATACAATAAGTACTTATATAATTGATTACATTTCACGACTGCAATCTCTAAACGTCTACATGTGTGTTAGTGCTAATATCGAGAACGAAGCTTGAGAGTAATTGATGATTAAACGAACTTACCTGTACGTGAAGTTCAATCACAATTACTCGAAGAGCTTCGTACTTATTTTTTTTTTGTGTTGTGTTCTTTTTTTGCGTCATGTTTACCGCAAATAAACGTTTTTTCTTTCTTTCTTTCTTCTTCTTTCTGAACCCCTAGTCGTGAAAATAATAATAAACAGCTCAGCAAACCTCCAAACTAAATGAGGTGGCGGTGCGAATGTCATAGTCAACAACAAAAGTTTTTAATCTACCTTACATTGGATTAAATAATTTATTTTTCTCCTAAATTCAATGCGAAATGGCGAGTCTGTTAGTGAAACTACATGTGTGTTAGTGCTAAAAGTATTGAGAGAGAAATATAAGTATCATCGTAAGTACAGAACGTATGGTAATATCTCTGATTTTCATTCATTTTCCCTCTTACGAAGTAGAGCTATTAATTTGGAAAACACATGTTTTAATATATACATGGATAAAATAGAATCATCTATAGTCAAAAATCCAAAATGTTTCTGGTCATATATGAAAAGTAAGAGAATCTCTAATGCAATGCCTAAGTTCATGCAGTATGGTGACGTCACCGCGTGTAGTGGTGAGGATATCGGCAATTTATTTGCGGCGTACTTCCACTCCACTTTCCAGGAACCGGTTCCAGTCCCAAGTACATCTTCGCAGACTTGTACTGGTGTTAGTATTGTTGATAGTGTTGCATTTATCAGTACGTTAGAAATATCTCATTCTAGAGTGTTGAAGTTGCTTAAGTCCTTGGACCTATCTAAATCTGGTGGCCCGGATCTCATACCCCCGATGTTTATAGTACAATGTGCTGATAGTTTGGTTGCCCCATTGTGTATCCTATTCAATCAGATCTATTTCTGAGGGTATAGTTCCTAAAATCTGAAAATCTGCATTCATCACCCCAGTTCACAAGATAGGAAACAAATATGATGTTGCGAACTATCGCCCGATATCTAAATTATGTCTATTTTTAAAGATCCTAGAGCGTATAGTGTATGACGATGTATATGCGGCTATGGAAAGTAACTTTGTGGAGGAACAACATGGTTTTCTGAAAAAGCGATCCATCACGTCTATCTTGGTTTTATCACATGAGTTTATAACGGGTGTATATGGAACAACATGCGCAGGTGGATGTCATTTATACTGACCACAGCAAGTGCTTTGACCGTATTGACCATCGGCTTCTGCTAGAGAAGCTGCTCAGGGCCGGTATACATGGCGACCTATATAGATGGTTTTCGTCTTATATTGAGAATCGGAGTCAGGCTGTGATTCTCCAAGGTTACACTTCGGGTTGGACCTCGGTCCCCTCGGGTGTACCACAGGGTTCAGTTTTGGGACCTTGCTTTTTACTCTGTTTATTGCTGATGTTGTAAACTGCTCCAAGCACTCTTACGTGTTGCTATACGCTGATGACATGAAGGTTCACAAGGTTATACGTGATATCTCTGATACTCACCAGTTGCAAGCTGATCTTAATAGATTTGAAGAATATTGCAAACTTAATTTGCTTCAATTGAATGTCTCTAAATGTTTTCAAATGACTTTCACGCGTAAGAAATCTATAATAAATTCAATTTATAGTCTCAACCTTGGGCAAAGTTGACAGCATTAGGGATTTAGGTATTTTATAGGATAGTAAATTACTATTTGATCAACACATTGATAGTATCGTGAGCAGGGCCTCGAAGGCACTAGGATTTGTAATCAGAGCCTCAGCCTGTTTCCGTTCTCTGAAGCCGATCAAGGTTTTGTACTGTTCGTTCGTGCGCAGCAGCTTGGAGTATGTATTGCAAGTCTGGAACCCTCAATATGGAATCTACGATTCGCGCATTGAGTCCATCCAGAAAAAGTTTCTGAGATATCTAGATTATAAGGCACACCAGGTATTCATAGATTACAGTCACCGTTGCAAGAGGTACCATTTTCTGCCATTGGATCGTAGGCGACTCATTAATGATGTATGTTTTTTGATTAACATAGCATATGGCTCAAGTGACTGCTCTGAACTATTAGCAAAGTTAGAATGTCGCACTAACACTAGTGGATTACGTAGAAGGCCGCTTCTAGGCGTGCCTTCTGCCACTGCTAATTATAAACGTAATACTTTTCTTATAAGAGGCGCTCGAAGTTTCAATGATGTATCTTCTGAGCATGATGTTGACTTATTTTTAACCGACTTCAAAAAGGAGGAGGTTATCAATTCGGAAGTTTTTTTTTTTTTTAATGTATGTTCGGGCATAACTCCGTCGTATATAGACGGATTTACAATTTTTATTTTTTGTTTGATAGGCGTTTATTCCGAAATGATCCCATTTAAATTTCATATAGATCTGATGATGGATTCCGGAGACAGACAACGGAACTCTTCAAAAAATTACAGCTAATCAACCGCGATTGCTGCTATCATGTTGCTGCTGCATTGTTTACGCAATCACACAACATAACATCACGCCTGTACACTCGAAAGGGTTATACAGACGTATTTAGTATATCAGGGCACAAGCTCATTTTCTATCAAAGTTAGACTGGAAGCTAGTTGTAGGACATAGTATTCAAGCTTAATATACATATTTATTGGTTAGCTGCTTTTCTTTGACAATACACCAAGGATGATGAAATAAGTCCACGCAATCTTACCATTTCTGCCAAAGCTCTTTCATCATGCGGCCTGTTGAGTAATTTATTTGCCTCCAAGTCACACAATGCTATTCCTTCTAGGGTTTTCACTCGACTTAAAGCTACATATACTTGGCCTTTGGCGAAGTTTTTTTTCCCTAAATCTATGACAGCTCTATCCAACGTTGTACCCTGTAATTTGTGAACCGTAACTGCCCAGCTCAATATTAAGGGCAACATCCTTCGCTCTACATTGCCGTATCCTCTAGTTGCCTGAAATGTAGCTGTTACTGGGGATATTGCAATACAGCTCTCTTAATCTTTTAATCTATTGCCAACAGTGTCGTCATCAAATTTTATAATTACTGCATCAGGTAGTTCGCCACACACTATTTGCTCCCTTCGTAAAGCAGGCCACTTAAACTTTTTAACGATGCCCATAACCCTATTTACGAGCCCATCGGATACAGAAATGTTTCGCCTCAGCATTACTCGGGACTCTATCCCTAATTGTACCGTTGATAAAAGGCCTCCACAGTTATTCACATCCTTAGGAATTACATTACTAGGAGGCAAATTTCCATATGTTGAAATTTCACGAGATTCATCGACAGCATTAATTGTGAAAATACGCTGTAATTTCGCGCTCTCAGCTATCATGTGTGCATTATAATCGTCTACTTGTCTGAAAGTGGGAAAAATTCGAACTGCAACTCCATCGGCAAATTCTCCTATCAACGGTATTCCTCGACGTTCGCAAAGCAATTCAAGTTGAGCCGTTGTCAATTCGCCAACACGCAAATTATTGAGCAAATCAATGAACTCCCCATCATTTCGCTGGCGCATATTTATAGTTAGTTCACAAAATGAGAATTTTTCCCACAATTGACTTCTGCCGTAAACCATGCGGGTTGCAAAAAGCACCAGTGGCCTTGACAGGAGGAAGCTGCAGAATGTCACCAAACAAAAGAATATTTACCCCACCAAATAATTTATCGTTGTTTTTGAACTCTTGTAGACGTAAATGAATTATTCTTAAGTTTTCATAAGAAACCATTGAGATTTCGTCTATAACAAGCCAGTTCATATTATGCCACTTGCGTCTCTCCTGTTCGAGTCTCTGTCCTGTCAAGCGCTTATGAGTCATTGTATTTCCTTTCTTTTCAATAGGAAATGAAAATACTGAATGCAATGTCTTGCCAAATATTTGTCGAGCAGCCACTCCTGTTAAAGAGGCGACCTCCACAAAACTGGGTTTCAGAAGCACGTCAACTGTTGGTGCATAACAACGTTTAATATGTTGCACAAGTACTTTAATTGGTATAATTTACCACTTCCAGCACCTCCAGTGATGAAAAGTAGTAATTGATTTTCCGCACTGCTGAGATTACTTTCTATAGCTCCAGAAACCTTTTGAAAGAGGTCGCTCTGCTGTATATTAAGGCCACGAATACTCGCCAAGAACACATCATCGGGCAATGCTGCTCTATCAACAGTGACGTCTTCGCAAAAATTATCGAGATCTTCAATAATTTGCTCATCGGCACAAACAATTGGGGCATTGCCATGCACCTTTAAGTCACGAGCAGCATTCAGAGCAGTTGCTTGAGCGAGAGCTTGCTGAATAATTTGTTCCGCGTGAGCAAATTGTTCTGCACTAACATTGGATTGCAGTGGCCTTAATTCATTTTGTCGTCGCAAAAAACACTCCTCTGCGGTTTCATCATCCTGCAAAAGCTCGGCTTCGTCCCGAAATGGAACATGATACACTATTAAGCTGTAATAGTAAGCTTCTTTATCACTATTCAGCGTGTAATACCGAGTGCGTAAAACAGCAGCTTTGTTTCTTATGCGCATTCTAGTATTGTCTCCTAATTTGATATACCGCGTAGACTCGTTGTATATTTGTCTCAGTTCTGAATCGCCATCCTCTTCACTCCACATCATATTTGACACGGTTTCAAAACGCACAGCGAATTCAGCTAAGCTGAGATCTTCTAATTCGTTAGGTCTTTGTATATTCGTGTCAAAGATGTTGTTGTATATAGACGTTTCGTTGCCTTCGAATCGCAAAAGCCGGAACCTTTCGTTGGGTTTGCAGCTGTTAATAAAAACTGTTTTTTGAGAGGCCATTTTAAGCGGTAGATGACAAAGCCTATAGGCACATTCAGGAGCACTTACCAAGCGTTGAGACAAAATGGCCATTGCTACTGAGAATAACTGGTTCCATACGGTACCACCTTGTCTCTTAGCTTTAGTTATTGATTCTCGAATAGCCTCCCCGGTATCATGAGGTTCACATTTGCTTACATATTTTGCAACATGATATGAGACAGCCGTGACGTTGCCACAAGGTTGTACATCTATATTTCCCTCCCATAGATATAAAAGTTCTGCATTATAATTGTTTATCATGGTTTCATCTGAAGACCTCTTTAAAAAACGAAATCAACCGTTATTGGCCAAGGCTTCATCAGGCCCTAAACAAGTTGTAGAGTCATTAGGCACTCTTGTAAAACCAAACCGACAAGTTTGATTTTCTCGGTTCTTGTAGCAAGTGCTTGTATGTTTATGAATTTGCACATTGTTTACTAGTTCTTTTAATGCAGGGCTGTCTGGGTTTACACAGCATGATACTACTCTTTCAATAACTCTGATACCTTGTGGGGTGGCAAAATCGGGTACATTTCCACACGAAACCAACAAATGAAGATGAGGGCTTCCTCTGTTCTTGAATTCGATTCTATGCCAATAATCTAAAACTGGACCTGCTAAGCAATTATTCTTTTTTTTTAAATAACGCATTAGAGCATTTACTCGTACCGAAAATTGTCGGGCAACAACTACCGGGTATTTTTGAACCAAATCTAAGCGCTGTTGAAATGTGAGCTGACCTTCTTCGCTTGTATCCCTGTTATCTGCTATAAGCAATGCTTTCATCATATCAGGCTAGTGCAAATCGTTGCAAGAAAATGTTAAGAACCATGTAGGAGGACCTAATGTTCTCACCATCGCAATAAGTTCAGAACAACATCTCTGCCAATACGAAGCAGATCCTCTAATATTTCGCATAGTTAAATGCATATTGTCAACAAGCCCTCGAGGAGTATGTTCTCCTTGACCTTGACCTTGACGCATTCGACACGACACAGAAACACTTGACTTCGCTCTAAAATACTCGACCACCGATAGGGCATAAAAGAGATAGTCCTTTCTGTGGAAACGTTTATCAGTACCCATCACGCGGCTTTGGAAGTAGTCTAATGGTGTTATATATACTTCTCTATGCTCATGAAACCCATTTTTACCATCAGGAAAAAGAAAATATCAGGCAAGCTCTTCTATTCGACGCTCTCGTTCTAAATTTAAGGGTGGTGCTGTTTTCCTCGTTATTTCTGCAAGTCTAAGTTGATCAGATTCTAAGTTGGTATTAGATAATGCTATAATACTCTCTAAATTTGGTAATCCTTCGTCTATATTACGAAGCATGCTTGTTGTTTCGATAGTCCTTGTCTCGAGTATTGATCGGTGCTCGTCAATAGTTGGTGTATTTTCTGGACCCTCCTGTCGATTAAGGATTCTTGGTATATTATTATCTAGAAGGACATTCATTTCTGGCGTAACTGTCAGTGACGTTAACGAATATACATTTAATGTATAGTCACGGTTCACAGTATCTTTGACAACCAAATTTCTGCATAATATAGCATGTAGTTTATCAACATTGCTAAACCGCATGCAACAGGAAGTACCTCTCAATGGAGCTTTGACACCTTTAGCGTCGTGTGCATGGGAATCAAATAGCCAATATGTTACAGATTCAGACTGACTTCTACTATGTACTGCTACTGTAGAAGAATTTGTTGTTAGCAAACCGAACGAATGTTCTCAAAAAAAAAAGTGTGAGAGCCTTCTTTAAGTTTGGGAAACCGTTTTCACTGTCGTCATTTACTAAATGAGCATTGTAGATTGGTTGTTCGTAGCCACTTATATTAAACTAGCTTTTGCCCGCGGCTTCATCCGCGTGGATGTCGGTTATCGCATAAAACCTACCCTATGTCCTTCTCCATATCCCAGGCTATATCTCAAAATTCTAACTTAATATAAATTTTAATGTGATTCACTATCTGAATAGAAACCGAAACAAATGATTTAATATAATAAAAGAACTTATTTTCTGAACGTGAATGAGTCTAATCAAAGATAATAAACACAAAATCAAAATACGAAATTTCACTCAAATTCTTAAAGCAATCAATTGTACCTACCAAATTACAACACGAAATAAAAGTGCGACACAAATAATTATTTTAAAATAATTCACGTAAGTACCAAGAATGTGAAAACAAAATGAAATCCTCCGAAATGTCGCATGATACACCGTTTGTGCTGATAAAACGCTCGAAATATCTAATGAACACCATTGGTGCATAACTTTTCTCAGGGTCTCATTCGCAATTGGACAAAATATTTGACATTTATTTTGTACTTGCAACACGATCTGGCTGTAGAATTCGATTAATCGACTAATACTTGACCGGTTGACATTTTAGCGGGAACACCACTAAACGAAAGAAACAAAAGAAAACAAAATACGTCTGTACTCTGTGGTCGTGTGGCGGTGTGGCGCGGTGCTTAATGTAAACATTCATCAAGGTTATACGTGCGCGAAGTAATGGATTCAATGAGAAAACGGTTTAATCTTAGAAGAATCTTATACAGAATTACTGAAAAATGAGTGTAGATTTCGTATTGAGTGTTAGTTTATCGAAAAGTGATAAATATGTTAGTGAAAAAGTAACGAAAGTTTTGGAATGCACAAATTTTGATCATAAGGCCGCTGTGTTTAGTAATGTTTTTATGATAAATATTCTTGTATACTGTTTGAAATACACATAAGTAGCTAGCTTATTTATCTACGAACATAATTTGGCTAATAGCTACTGATATTATAGCGTATTGTTATCGTAATCGTATTTCCAAGAGTAAAATTCGGCAAACAAATACCTACAAACAGACAATAAAATGGATATAGTATGTTATCCTTAAGAGATAGACATATGCCATCGCGGACTTTTTTGAAGACCTTTATAAGATACATAATTCTACCATACATTATTTTGTTATATGTCAAAGGGTTTAGACAGCGTTTTCGTTGAAAGCTCCCAGACGGCTTATTTTTTTCCGATACCTCCAACAAATATCGTTAATTCATACAAAAATGCATACAAAAACTTAACAAATTATATACTAAAACCTTCCTCGAGAACCAAGCTATCCATTGGTGAAAACAGCATAAGAATCGGTGCAGCAGTTTTTGAGTTTATCGCGAACAGACAGACAAACAGACAGACAGACAGACGCGGAACTGTGAATACCTAATTTACTTTATTCCAATAATTCTTTAATTATTTATTTCAGTATGTCTGTAAAAGTAGATTAGTTAAAATATTAAGGAATAATGTAGCAAAACAGGAAATATTCTAAACGGAAATCTACCTTTTATGTCGTTGATATTTGATATTTTGGATGGCGGTAGATTGAAACGTCAAAGTTGTTTGTTCTCGACTATAAGAGGGGGAGCTCCGGGTGTCAGAGCCGATTCTGGATCCAGACATCGACCAAAACGGAGCTCCGGCCTACAGGTAAAAGTTTAAGTACTTAATTCGATATTATACTTTAATTATTGCCTATTATGATTATGTTGTTGTGTAAAGCACATTATTGCCAATATTGCTAATGTTTTAAATTGTTTAATGGAATACTTATGTTCTTTCTTTTGTCATTATTATAATGTTGCTACTAATCTGAGTAAAGGTCCAATAGATAGAACTATCTGTTTTAACGGTAATTTATGGAAATGTAAGATGTAAGTTAATTGATATTATATCTTGATTATTGCTAATGACTATGTTGCTCTGTATGTGTTAAAATATGGCTAATTGGCTAATATTGTATTGTGTTTAATCAAAGGAATATTCATGTTCTGTTTCTTTCCACTGGTAAAGTTTCTATCTTTGAGAAATGATCCTAGAGATTTATGTTGTAACAAAGTATATTATGCTAATGTAAAAATGTGTTGTTAAAATACTTTAAACCAAGTTTCCGTGGAGTTTCTCGCCGTTCTTGTCCACGAAGAACGAACATTCATAAACAATGAATATTTGTGTAAATAATTAATTTTCAATGATTAAGTAAGTAAGTAGTAAGTATTTTGAGTATTTATCTGTAATATACTTTTATACATCAATTTTTTTTACATTTGACAACAAATCCTAATTAAATAATCGCATAAAACAAAACCCAATAATACTAGTATAAAATGATTGATTTAATTTAATGTTAATTTATAATTTATTTCTGAATTTATTTTGTTTTAGTGGTAATTTAATTTAATTTTGATTTAATGCTATTCTAATAATGATTTTTATTTAGGTACATAAATTGTGGTTTTGATCGTAATATTGTTTATTTTTTATTTTTTAGTGCTGCTAACATATTTTTCTAAGTTTTAATACTAACATATTATGGATGTTTTTCAAATTAAATGATTATTATTATTATATTATAAACAATAACCTTATAGCAAATGGAAAAATACATTTGCCTAAGAAATATCAATTACAGAAGTGCAAATACCATATTAATATATTTTCAATTACAACCCTTTTATTTCAGAACGTAAGTTTTAGGTTTTTTTTTTTTAGGCTTTTTTGGTAATATTCCCCTTAAAACTACAGAAACTTTAAATTCCTCACCCGCGCTTTCTGCTGCTTTACTTAGAAATAATGTAAAGGCATGCGCTTTGGAGTTCAGGTTTCAACATACAAACCCCCAGGCTGTTATAAAAGCTTTTAAAGATCTTAAAATTAAATCAACAGAAGATCTTTGGGGAATGTCTGTAAAAGTCTGTAGGTCTATTATCGAAACCATTGCGCCCTATTTAGCTTTCATATTTAACACCAGTGTAGACCAAGGAGTCTTTCCAGATCTCATGAAACACAGTAAAGTAGTTCCATTGTTCAAATCCGGTGATAGTAAGGAACCTAACAATTATAGGCCTGTGTCAATTCTTCCAGTTCTCAGTAAGGTGTTTGAAAAGTTGATGCTCAATCAAATGTTACGTCACTTTAATAAAAACTCCATCCTTCATGAACAACCAAAAATCAAAATCAAAATATTTTATTTCACATAAACCTACATGGGCACTTATGAAACGTCAGAAGCTAGGTGCACGGTTCGAGTTAATCGTTTCCTTTGGAGAAGAGCCGGCAAGAAACTCCACGGTTACTCTTTTAAAAATAATTGGCTTTACAATATTATTAAATAACAGTGATAATAGGTATGGGAGAACAGTGTAGGCCTTTCAACAATTACCAGGTACTTAACAAAATAGAAAACCGCCAACAAATCTACACTCTACTAGGCCTACAACGTTCTCACATTCACAAAATATAAAATAATCTAAGTATATAAAATATTAATGACATGATTGCAATTACAACTACAGTAACATATCTGAATAAATATCATGTCCACAAAAGCCACAAATAAAGAATTGGAATTCGATTTGTAGGTAAATAATGTCAAATAATGAAAAGATTATGTCAAGGAAGTATGTAAAATAAAAAAAAATAAAAATTCGAAATAAACATCGTTACTTGGGAGCAGTTAATAGACATTGACATAGTTATGTTGTTTATGAGGTACCAGGGAAGCCACATGTGCAGAAGGAATTATTGCCAAACTTCCTTGTCTTCAACGTAGTATTTTATCTTATAATATGCTTTCTTGATAAGGACACGTTTGATGTGGGTTTTGAACTTTCCGTCGCTAAGTTCTGTAACCGACTTTGGCAACTTGTTATAAAAGCGGATACTGTTTGTAAGAAATGACTTGCTAGTTTTAGTTAATCTGAATTTGGGTATCACAATTTCATGTTTACTACGTGTATTTATATTATGGAAATCGCTTCTTATTTTGAAAAGTCCTAAGTTTTTGCGAACATACAAAATACTTTCTAACGAGACTTGGCTACGACCGAGTGAAGATGGACGAGCGCCCGCTGTTCCTGGTTACCGCCTGCGCCATATGCCATGACCACTGTCTGTGCATGGGGGCCGGGGAGGTGATGTGGGTTTTTATCTTAAACGCGGTTTGGCCACTCGGACCTTTTTTTTTTTCCCGCAGGGAAAAATGCATTACGCATACCCTCCCGTCGGGGAACGGGAGGGGTATGTGGGACTCCCCGGTAGAACCGGTATACCGGGAGGAGTCACGAGATGACTTCTCCCCTCGCGGCGGCCACGTATCCCGGTCCCCTCTCTAATAGCGAGAGGGCAGGGGAGTCCGTGGAAAACCGCGCCGTTAGCGCCACCAAGCCGTCCTCGTCACCCAGCCAGCTGCCGGGGATCGAGTAGGGCTCGGCGACCACCGCTACGTTTACCAACCACTCGGCAACGGCCCGCACCAAAAGGTCCTGGGCCACTCCGCAGCGGTTGGTGTTCGCCTGGAGGATGCGGTAGTCGGAAACCATTATTCCGACACCGCACCCTCTCTTCATGTATCGCCGCTGGAGCTGGAGCTACAGCGGCGACAGCGGCGGTGGTGGCGACAGGGCGAACCTGCGCCGGCACTTTGCCTTTCGTTGCGGGTGGCTGGCAGCTCCTGCCCCCCATCCTGTGCCCCACGGGGCGGCCACTGGCAGCACACGCCGCGCAGTGTGGCGTGGTGGCGCGGCAAGTGGCACTCCTGTGTCCCTCCTGCCCGCACTGAAAACAGGACTCTCCCCAGTCAGACTTGGAGGGACACGTGGCTCGGGTGTGGCCCGGCGCGAAGCACTTGAAGCAACGCATCGGTTGGTCCTCAAGTGGCCGGACCACAGCCGAGCTGAACCCCACAATCAGTCGTCTTTTGGTCGCCTTAAGAGCGGCCGCAGCCGCGGCGACTAGGCACCCGACGCGTATGGTGCCCATGCCACGGCGGCCGAGCCTGATGGCTCCCCCCTTTACTGCGCCAGCGTCGCAGCCTCCAGCCGCCGCAACGGCCGCCAACACATCCTCTTTGGTGACCGAATCATCCAGATCGGCTACCTCCAAGGCTGCGGTCTTGACGGGTCTGGAGATCGTCGCCACAGGCGCAGGATCCGGCTCTCTCGGCGTACGACTCTTATCCGCCGCTAGCAGCGGGCAGAGCCGCGTTTCCGGCAGGAGCCGGTCCTCAATGCCTGCGAAGCAGGCTCTGGTGAAAGCCCTCTCCTCCATGACAACCTTTCGGATAATTCCCTCAAGGTCGTAAGGGGAGGAGGAAGAGCCTCCTACCACCGGACCTGGGGCAGGAGCAGGTTGGGCGTGCCGGGCCGTGACGTCAGCCAGCTTCTGGTGCAACTGGCTGACCTCCAGCTGCAGGCGATCCACCCTCACCTGCAGCTGCTGCGTCTCTTCCGTGGCCGTGCGCTGCACCAGCTCTGCCACGATGCCATGCATGCTCACGGCCCGGCACTTGAGGGCCTTCTGGGAGGTCCCCTTCAAGTTCGAGGACTTGGAGGCGACCTCCAGAACCTCGTCCCTGTCCTCCAGCGCCATGCGCTCCAGTTCCGCCAGGGAGTGGTCGGCGTACAGCACATTGGATGCACCATAGCCGGCCCTTGACCTGGCGGCCCGCGCCTGCTGCTCTTTGGCAGCGACCCTCTCCTCCAGGTCTTGCTGGAGCTGCACCCTCCTGGTAAGACCCAGCTGACGCTCGGCGTCCACCAAGCCCACATCGTAGGTGGAAGTCGAGGCAGAAGAAGACTTCTTGGCCTGCACCTGTGACGGCCTCCTCGACTCCGAGGAACCTCCGGACCCACCTCCCTGAAGGGCCCACTTCCCCGACTCTTGGCGACCAATCGCCGAACTAGAGTCCGACTCGCTGAAGATGGACTCATCGTCGGAGTCCAATAAATAGGCGCTAGCCGCAGACGGCGCACGACTAGCCGCAGATGGCGCGCGGCCAGCCTCCGATGCCGAAGCGCCTTTAAGTTGGCCCTGAGAAGGGCCTTTTGGGTGGCCCTGAGAAGGGCCTTTTGGTTGGCCTGATGCCCGGATGCATCCCGCAAGGGTTTCGGCATAGCCCCCACAGGTGTCGTAGTATGCCCACTTTAAAATAAAATAGATAAAAGAATTAAAAATACGCTACGACTCACAGTGCACTAAATGATAAATGATTTTATTTCTGTAAGTAGGTTTTTACAAACACTTTTACACGTCAATCATATTTTAAAACTAGATGAGGTCGGCATTTCGTATCTGACTACTCTGAGAAGAAAGACCGAAACAAACTCAGAGGTCACAGTCTCTTTTAAAGTCCAGACAATAATCTTGGTCAAATCATGTGAAGACCATTTAGACTGGTGTCTGAAATGGTCTTTTGAAGAAAGAACCACACAGATTGAGTGGACCTGTCCATTCAGTGCACGCATTTGTCAGTAATCGTGCAGCTCAACTCAGAACATAAGGAGCTCAACGATTCGACGAACAATACCAAAGAAAGGATATTTGGGCAGGCCGCATAAATTACTCAAACTGCCATACCATGATCAGGAAAAAAAAAATGTATATATACTGAAAAGAAAAAAAGAAAAATAAACAAAGACCCACATAGTCTTCACATTCACAATAATTAAAATAATAACATTATACTTCACAAGTAAATATTCATGTCAATGTGTATAAAGCAATCACAATAAAAAAAGTTTCAATATATAAAATTTGGAGCAGCTCAATCCCAAGCCTTTTTGTCCTCAATATAATCTTTAATGGTATAAAAGGCTTTCTGACACAACTTAAGTTTAATGAATGATTTGAATTGATTAATGCTTAGATCTTGAACGTGGCTTGGAAGTTTATTATAAAAGCGTATACATTGACATCTGAACGAACCACCTATTTTCTTGAGCCGTGTTTTAGGTACAACATACATGTGTTTGTTCCTAGTATTTATATTATGGATATCACTGTATTTTTAAACAATTTTATGTTTTTATGGGCATATAAAAGATTTTCAAAAATATACTGAGAAGGCACAGTCATAACATTAATTTCCTTAAATTTCTCTCTGAGAGAGTGTCTCGAACTTAATTTATAAATTGATCGAACATCTCTTTTCTGCAAAACAAAGATAGACTGAATGTCGGCGGCATTTCCCCACAACAGAATACCGTACGACATTACACTATGAAAATAACTAAAGTACACTAAACGGGCTGTCTCTATGTCAGTTAAATTACGAATTTTTCTAACGGCGTATGCTGCGGAGCTCAGCTTCTTAGACAATTTATCTATATGTGGGCCCCACTGAAGCTTAGCATCCAAAGTTAAGCCCAAGAATACTGTGCTATCTTTAGGATTCAATTCTTCGCCCTTTATCAACACATTATTTTTCACCTGCCTAACGTGAGGTAGCGTAAACTTAATGCATTTGGTTTTTTTTTCATTAAGAAGTAAATTATTAACATTGAACCAATGAACTACTTTTGAGATCGCGCTATTTACATCGTCAGTAACCAGCTCCTGACGTTTGAGTTTAAACAAAAGTGAAGTGTCATCCGCAAACAACACTATTTCATGATTATCCTTTATGAGGTAAGGCAAGTCATTAATATAAATAAGAAACAAAAAAGGACCAAGAATTGAGCCCGGTGGGACTCCCATTGTTACTAAAGATCCGGGAGATCTTTTCCCATTAACGTCAACGCTCTGAAACCTATTACTCAAGTATGAAGCAAGAAGATCCAGAGCGGTGTTCCGGATCCCGTAGTGGCGGAGTTTCCTGATTAACGTTTCATGAAGAACACAATCGAATGCCTTGGACAAATCACAAAAGATGCCCAAGGCATCACATTTATCTTCCCATGCATTATAAATATGTCCTAAAAGTTCAACACCAGTAGTTGAACGACCCCTTGTAAAACCGAACTGTTTACTGTGTAATAATTTATTTTTATTAAAAAATCTTTGCAATTGGTCTAACATTAATTTCTCAAAAATTTTACTAAAGGTAGGTAGTACTGAAATAGGTCTATAATTTGTGGGGTCTGATGTACTACCTGATTTGAACAATGGTATTATTTTATTATTTTTCATAAGATCGGGAAACTCCCCACAGTCGATACAATTATTAAAGATAAGAGCTAAAGTAGGTGCTACAATGTCAATAATAGACTTAGCAACTTCTACAGAATTACCCCACAGATCCGCAGTCTTTTTGACGTTTAAAGTGTGAAAGGTTTTAATTATATCTCTACAGGTAATATGTTCAAAATTAAATTCCGAATCGCAAACATTAACATTTTCCTTAAGCAAAGACTCAGCAACAGAAGGTGAAGAGTTTAGGGATTTAGTAGTTAAAACGGGAATATCCGAAAAGAAATTTTCAAAGGCCGCGGCGACTTGTGAGTCTGATTTTATTATTTTGTCATTAACTTTATTTTGACATTAATAACAACGGCCAGTTGTTTAATACATTTTCATTGTTACCGTCAATCTTCTCGTTCTCACATTGAGATGACGAAATAAACATTACATAGGATCATCAACCTATATATAAATAATTTTTGTTTAATACATTTTCATTGTTACCGTCAGTCTTCTCACATTAAGATGGCGAAATAACAACGGTCAGTTGTTTTGGTCATCAATCTAGCCACTACACCTGCTGCACATGAGTTAAGCTAGAACAAAACAACTGACTTCAGCAGTTCAGATTCCATATTCATCACAACATCAGTTTTATCATTTGCTGCACACAAATTATAAACAATGAATATTTGTGTAATTAATTAATTTACAATGATGTTTAAGTATATTACTGTAATATACTGTTATACATCAAATTACTTATTCCTTGATCACATTAGACAACCAATCATTAAAAGAACAACATATTAAAATAATCGCATAAAACAAAATCTAACAATGTAAACAATAACCTTGTAGCAAATGGAAAATACAATGATGTCATAGACAATGATCCTATATAGGACTAGATCAGCAGTGTACGGCATCGACGCGTTACTACGTCGTATATATCCACAGACATATCTTACTTCAGTTGTCAACTCGACGTCAAGTGAGCGATAATTTAAGGATAAAAAAATATCAAAATGGTGAAATGTGCGGTTAAACTTGCATTTCACGGTCCGAAAAGATTGATTAAGCAAGGTTGTTACATTTCACAAGAAATGTTTGCCAAACGAAGGTTTTAACTTAGTATATAATACACTACCAATTAATTAATTATCACCTTAATTAATTTACGATTGAAATTTATTTTGTATAAATGATTGTCATAAACACTGAAATAATATCATTCCATTTTAAACAATAGTTATTTGACACAATCTTAATAGTTTTGAAATATATTATTTACGTTTACGCATTTTTTTTCTTCCTATATTTACCAAATAGTTCAATTTCTTTCAATCTTTAATCTATTGAAAGTTCCATAATACAATCTTTCATAGTCGGTAATTAGTTCAATAAATACCTCCATTAATTCTGGGGTAGTTACGTTGGTCATTAGCAACTCTGGCCATTTGTCCGATGACAATGTCTTGTCTCGTTCCAACGTAATTAGTTTGACGGAAGAAGAAATGAGATAAACAGATTATTTTGACAGATTGAAATAATTTATGTATCCGTTTCAAAGCTACGGCTGTAACTCTTAAGTGGTTACGTTTTTCTGAAATTGTTAGTAGGACGCTGCTCCTCTAGTATAATATAACCTCATTGGTTTACGAAATATCAATTACAGAAATGCAAATACCATAATAATATTTTTTAAATTAAAACCCTTTTATTTCGAAACGTAAGTTTTAGGTTTAAAAAAATATTGTTGAAATGGAACGTTTCCATATGTCGATCTCATTTTTTATTCTGATAGCTGACGTTCATGTGTGTTTTATTGTTCTACAACATCAATAAGTGATAGTGACAGATTCAAAGGTTTCAACTTTTTAAGTTACGTTTCTAGTTTAAGTGATCAGATTACAAGTCAATAACAATTACTAGGTTTTATCTAAATTCCTGCTCTGCTGCTGGTGACAAAGAATAGAATCAAGTAAATAGTCAACCAACAGTGTAATTTATATCAAATAAATAAACATTTCAGAGCAGTATCTAATACTTAGTTTACAAAATAACTGAAAATCAATAATTAGTATATTTACCCGGTTTATCAAATAATATCAAGTATTAATTATTATTGATAAGATCAAAACAATACATTGCTCGGCCAATCTGACAATATCATTGCAAATTGTATTGATAATCCTTATTTCATTTTCTGTTAAATAATTTCAGTTTTTAACATAGTTACTGTGAACAGTAAGCACATACTTCTCTTAAAGTACAAGGTTATAATCCAAAACAAAATCATCAAGACCCGGGGTCGCGGTTCAAAGAAAATTAAAAGTTTATTTTAACAATACTACCAGTAAGCACTTTGAAAATGAAAAACAATAGAATAAAGAGAATTACTAATAACCTTTGACCTTGTCATATTTGCTTTTTTTAACAATTTAAATGATATTCACTATTTCTTACATATTAGTATAGCGGATCAAAGAAAAATTATATATTTCATTTATTCTATGACTTAGTACCAACTTTAAATTCTGGCTTCTTACTAGGTACCACATTATGAAATATTTATAGTCATGTTAATCAGTTCACCAATTTCCTCAAAATGTATCTTCAAAATAAAAATATTTATTAACACCCAGAATTAATATTTCAGCAACACTGAGTTTTATTTCTGAAAACTTGTAACTTATGAAGCTTATAATTAGCAATTGTCAGATTTACGTGTATTAGTCTGTAAATTTTCTTAAAATTGTAAAAATAAAATAACAAAAAAATAATATTATTCTCAACAATCAGTATCATTTTAATACTAGAATGTTTGCTATGCCAAGTTTCATCTTGTGAATACTTGCATTTTATTCTCAGCCTCATCTGTGTAATCACTAGTCTTGTACCTTTCATGCCAAGTTTCACCTTTGTGAACACTTGTACATTTTATTCTCAGCCTCACCAATGTGAACACTATTATCTTAAATTGTTCTTTCCAAGTTTCATCTTCGTGAACACTTGTACATTTTATTCACAGTCTCATCTTTGTGAGAACTAGCATTAAGTAATTATAATCTAAGTAACTAACATAATCATTATTGGTTTTATAAGTTAAGCTTCAATTAAATGTTTACAATCTAACTTTAGGTAATTAATGATCTTTCAACGTATCTTAATAACTTTTATAATTGTAGGTAGGTACTTTTATTTTTTATAGGAAACTTTATCCAAATACCAGTCATCATTTTCTCATAACAAAACCTCTATTTTTTTTTAAGTCGTTTTATTTATCAGTCTGTTGAAGCTTAACGTTTAATGAAAACATTTTTTTTTTTAATTTTAGTTTTTATGTTACATAAGTTTTTCTTATGATGCACTATCAGCTGGAGATTGCCCCAGATTTCAATATAATATCAAAGCAGTGCCTCTTAAGGCCTTACCGACTTTAGCCAATTAATACTGTTGGTCCGTTTAATCGTGAATGGCTTTTGAAGATGTAACAGTAATTTGCAGCTCCGCAGTCCAGCGCAGAGTTTGCAGCACGATGTCATCCTTATGGTGAGAGTTGATTCGGGGACCCGCCGACACCAATGGCTTCCAGCAGAGCACCGATCGTTCCAGCATTGATCATGAAAATAGTAAAATAAAATTCATTAGATCTATTGTAAGACAGAGCACTATCCCACTTCTGATGTCAGATTCTAAATGTAAACTACATTTATAGGTATTGATAGGCACTTTATTAGCAAGCTTTGTGTATCAGAATGGTAACTAGTAGTTTACTATGTATGAAAGTCCCTAAGAATATGGTGTGTAGGGAAAGGATTTTATAAAGAAAAGCACAGAAAGACAAGACTAGGCATTTATTTCAATTTGGGCTTGTCAAGGTAACGTTACTGAGAAAGCTAGTTGTCCGTTCCAAAACTAGGTCTTCGTGGAGAAGAACGGAATAGAAACTCCACGGGAACAGCATTAAGTATTCTATCATAAATTACCGTTATCTCAAAACAGATAATTCTATCTATTGGACCTTTATTCAGATTAATAGCAACATTATTATAATAATAAGGTAGGAACATGAGTATTCCATTAAACAATTTAACATATTACCAATATTGGCAATAATATACTTTACACAACAACATAATCATAACAGGCAATAATTAAGGTATAATATCAAATTACTTAACTTACGTGACACCTGGACGAACCAACCACTTGAATATCTACCGAGCAACTCGACTAGATAGCGCACTGTCCATCGCTTTTATATCCGAACGTCTAATTCAATTGATCAACTTATAAACTTATTACAAACACAAAAATAGTAGATAATAGCTTACCTTTTTAAATCACATATTAACTTACATTATATTTTAAGTGGATAATTCATAGTTTGCAATTAATATATTTTAGTTTGACTTTACAGATATTTGTAACAAACAATAATATTTCACACCGGAAGTTCCGTTAAAGTAATGTACATAATTTACTTTTGATATTAATTGATACAGTTGTTTATTTGAAATTAGTAACTGATAGTTTTAATTTTTAACAGAACAAAGGAATGTTATGCTATTTATTATTGTTCGTATTTTATTACATAAATATACAGAACCTGTCACCCGCAATGATCAGAATCTAGTAAATTTATAATTTCTTAGTGGCTTGGTATAATATCTGTATAAATATTATCTAGGCATGTGGCGCTAGTAGGGGTTATTCTTGTGGGCTCCAGAAACAGGTGTCCAAGATTGTAGGACTGAAAAAGACTTATTATTTTACTACAAGAACCTGATTTTTCTAATAAATTAATATTAAAATCACCGCAAGTAATAATGGACTTGTTCGAGTTACAAATCTTGTGTAACACTTCATCCATTACCTTTTCAAAGCAGTCATACAATCATGAAGGAGGTCTGTACACACTTTATACAATAAACTGCTCCAATTCTATACAGGCTATTTCAACTATCCGCTCAACAGATAGGCTCACAATATCTTTACGGTCTTTAAATTTAAGCTGGTTACTTACTAAAATTAATGAGCCACCATTTATAGCATTTACTCTGCTGAACGAACTACGAACCTGGTGATTACTAAAATTGAACAAGAACTGGTGGCTTTTAAGCCAATGTTCAGTTATACAAAGAATATCAATACTGTTACAATTCATAAATAATTCTACTTCTAAATCTTTGTTCATAAATCCTTGAATATTTTGATGCACCAGGCTGATACTATTTACTGATTTTAAACTTTTATTTTTGCAATTGTGTACATTATTGCTAGAGGTTGTCTCTGTTGTCTTAATTTCTAATTTAAATTATTATCAATGTCAATTTTTGAAACCAAATTATTGGCTGAATTATGTAACATGTCATAGCATTGCTCAATAGAAGCAATTTGTTTAACCAAATTCTTGGCTGTAATAGAAAAATAATATGATAGCGACACAGCTATCTGTCTTTTACAGTACTTTGAAAGATAGTACCTATCCATAAAAAATCTATCTTTTGTCAAATATAAATGATTACCAACATAATTGTTAGTGTCAATTAAATGGAATGAATTGTTTTTAAACATCAAATTATGCAATGTCATATTCATTTCAGATCTAAAGTTGTTTTCTTCCTGTGGTAAACTTTGGCTGTATGGGAATGTGAACATCACAATTTTTCTTAAACTAACATTGCATAAAGAACTATAATATTGGAGTAATTCTCCTTTGTTCACATTACCCCTATTACCAACAAAAATTATTAGAATTGTATCCTGGTTAAAATTGCTTTTTATAATTTTTTTCATTATGTCAAATAAAGAACAAACAGGCATACAGTATTTCATTATTGAGTGTCCCGGATATTTATTTGTCAACAAGTGGCCTAGATCCTTTCCAATTTCATCACAAAATAAAACTATTTCTTTATTTACACTCTGTTTAGGAAAACAATTAGTGATTGATACTGGCAAACTGGCACAAGACTGCGGTATGGTGGTATCACATATTGTCAATGAATGATCTGGCGTGGGTTCAACAGATGGTGGTTGACAACGTTCACATTTGTTTGTGCTCACCAGCTCATTCATTGCCAATACATATTCCCTCATTTGGTTTTCAGAGGCTGTATATTTGATGGTCATAGAAGTAAGTTTCTCTTGTAGTTGGTCAAGTTCATACTGCAAGTCTTCTGTGTCAATTTGGTATTTCCTAGTACTTTTTTCTAAGTTAAATGAATACATATCTAATTGTTTCAGTAGATTTAACCTTTCCCTATTAAGTTTTACATTTTTGATGAAAAACTTTTGTTTTTTGACCATTTTCTTAGTTTTAACTATGTATTTGTTAATTTTTATGTATTTTTTTAGTTTATTTTTACTAGTACCTACCCTCACTAATTTACATGATTTTGAATCATCATGACCTGTTAAATCTATTGTGTAAGAGGCGTTTATTGCAGACACCATTGATGGGGCTATACGCAGCAATTCATTGAAAAGACTTTGATTCAACGAGACAGTGATGTTAAGGTTTGTTGTCTCAAGTTGTTCAATCTGACTTTGAGCCTCATGTAGCTGCTGTTGTAATAAATATTTGTGATTAAGAGCTTGTTCATACTCATTGCTACACTGGCTGAACCCGTCCACAACAATTTGGAGCCTGTCCCGGGCTGCTATGGCATCAGTGTGTTGAATATATAACTGAGCCATTTCTGTTTTTAACTTGCTATTCCTTTCAAGGACACCAAGGAACTCTATTTCACTTTCATCCTTTTCCCTAATCAGTTGGTCGCAGAGCTTCTTAGACGCTTTTAGTTCGCTCAAAGCCTGAGTGAGTTTTGACTCTTCAAGGCGAGCACGCGCGCTGCGAGTCATAATCATGATTAAAGAGAAAAGAGAAGAGTTTGGAAAAGAGTAGTGGATTGAATAACAGATGATTAGTTGAACGGAAAATGAAATTTAGATTGTTAAGAAAGAAGTTCTGTCTCCAAACTAATTAAGGTTATGTTTACGTTTTTTAAGGTCATTGGCATAAACTTGTAGCCGTAATAAAAGTAATCCAACGAATTGTCGACAAAATATTAGAACGTAAACAAACTAATACCAAGTAAAATATTTAGTATTGTACCTGATACCTAGATGAAAATGCAACAATTGCTTGAGCCGGTAACTGTCACTGAATCACAATGAAAGTTTTACACTTAATTTGCACTTAATACATAAATTTAACACCGAAAACACAAAATTACGCTTTACATTAGTTAATTAATTGGAAATAGGCCTTATTAAGAAGGAAATCTATTATTTAAAATTAAAATAATAGGGACAAATTCAAATCAGCTGTTAGCTGTAGTGTTGCCACAGGAAAAAAAAAAAAAAAAAAAAACACTTTAGCCGAACCCGGTCTGCCACTCCGTTACGGTGGTCAGAACCGGGTCGTTGCCCAGGGGACGCGACGTGAACGCAAGCACTGTGGGGTGGTCCCCCTGGCCGCTCGGACCTTTTTTTTTTTTCCGCTGGGAAAAATGCATTACGCATACCCTCCCATCGGGGGACAGGAGGGGTATGTGGGACTCCCCGGTAGAGTACCGGTTTACCCACTAAAAAACCCAGCGGCGCTCCCGCATCGTCTGTATGGAGGGAGACTGGGAATCTGGCAGAGCCTTTCCATCTAATCCCCCGCCGACGCTCGCCCGCCATTACAGCGGGCCCGGCGCACCCCTCCCATCGGGAAGGGGCAGTGCGGCTGGTGAACAGTGCAATGCAGGAAAAGGCGCCCCCTCGCCTATATCCCGCTGTTCACCATCAGGAGGCAGAAGGCGAGATCGCCTTCTCCCCCACGCGGCGGCCACGTATCCCGGTCCCCTCTCTAAGTGCGAGAGGGGAGGGGAGTCCGTGGAAGACCGCGAAACGCGGATGCGATGTCTGACCCTACCCATCATTCGGCATCGGCGCCTGATCCTTGCCTTTCTTGGGGGGAGGATTGTAGTATGCTTTTTTGGACTCGGATTTCGTTTTACGATACTTGGTCAGAGCGTCATACCGCAAGTGCATCATCAATTTAATTGTACCTGTTATCCAGGGATATGACGGTACCTTAATTAAACATTTCTTGACCGGAGCGTGTGCATCATAAATTGTTAAAATGTTTCTATTCAATTCCTCAACCATCTCGTTTACATTATGCAAGCCACATCATTGGCGGGGCTCTTGTCAACCCGTCCCGAGGTCACGGCTGGGTAGCCGCCCTCGCGGACGGCATTGGCACGGTTGGGGCATATTTTTCGCCCAACAAGAGTCTCGCCGACTTCGAGAGTTTCCTTGTCGAGTTGGGTGCCGTCGTGGGCCGACTCCACCCTCGCCCCGTGCTGTTGCTCGGAGATCTCAACGCCAAATCTGCGGCGTGGGGATCCCCGGTGACCGATGCTAGGGGTGAGGTATTGGAGGAGTGGGCGGTCACGACTGGCTTGACCGTCCTAAATCGGGGCTCGGTCTACACGTGCGTGCGGCAGCGGGGCGGCTCTATAGTGGACGTCTCGTTCGCTAGCCCCGCTGTTGCAAGCCGTGTCCGCGACTGGCGGGTCGCCGTGGAGGTAGAGACGTTGTCGGATCACCGATACGACGTCTCCGCCCAGACCACCTGTACAATAGCGGCCTCCTCGAGAAGCTCCCTGTCAAGCATCGATCACCGGGGATCCCCACGCCGCAGATTTGGCGTTGAGATCTCCGAGCAACAGCACCTCCGTGCCGATGCCACCTTAGCGGCCACCTCAGGATCCTCCTCGTTCGAGGAGAGGCTGCGCTTCCGTGATCTGGATCTCGAACGACCTGGAACGCACTCTTCAGCCTGCGAGCGCCCCGAGCATACGCTCGACACGCTCGCCAACCTCACCCTCTCGGACGCACCCACACCCATCTGCTCGACCAAAACGATCGGCACCTTCTCCGGTTTTGAAGTGCGCCTGCGTGTGCTCTCAACGCACGTTAAGACCCTTTCGGGACTGGAGCCTCCTCGACTCTTGTTACCGTTTCCGGTAATCGGTACCTCCGCCAAAAATGGCACGTCATCATTTGGTGTTTTATTTGGTTTTTCATTCATTCTGTTCCCACGAGTAGTGAAGGAAAATATGTCCACCTAGGCAGAGCCTCTTACATAGGTAAGCCTATTTACTGTAGAGGGCGGCAGGTATCTAGAGGGGAAGCGCTAGCGACTGGTCCCCCACCAGCCACTCATCCTCTCGCCGCGCTTCAGAGCTTAGGATTGGGTCCCTACTTAACCTAACCTAATTATATATACATGTAATTTTTTTTTTTTTTTTTTTATAATCCTAACCTAACCTAACCTAGTCCTCCCCAATCTACGCCCACTCACCTTCTTCTGTAAGCAGAGGGGGAGTAGGCGTGTATAGCCCGGTTCCCTTCACCGCCCATCAATGATGATCGGTGACTGGAACCATGACCTTTCCCCGTGTGTTGAAGATTAGCCGCCAGCCCCAAGTGTCCACCAAAACCTGGTGGGCAGTTGGAGCCGACGTTGTCCAGGGTGCGCTACGAGGAGGCTCTTCAACTTGCACCCCGGCCGCTCGGACCTTTTTTTTTTTTTTGTTGTTCCGCTGGGAAAAATGCATCACGCATACCCTCCCGTCGGGGGACGGGAGGGGTATGTGGGACTCCCCGGCAGAGTGCCGAAATACCCACTAAAAAACCCAGCGGTGTTCCCTCAATGCCGTTATGGGAGGGCCATGGGAAACTGGCACAGCCTTTACGTCCACGACCCTCCCGGCGCGTGCCCGCCTAGCTGGCGGGCCCCGCATGCCCCCCAAGCTGGGGGGCTACGGGAATGACCGGGAACACCTGGCCATTCCCATCCAACACTGGTGGAGGCCTGTGCAATACAGGCAAGGGTGCCCCCGCACCCGTTGCCTGCTGGCCTCCACCTGGGAGGAGTCGGAGATGACTGTCATACTGACGTCTTCTTCGACCCCTCCTCCGCCTTCGGAGCAGCGCCGCGAGAGGGTCGTCCTCCCGCACGCGCTCCACCTCCTCCTTCTGCGACATCACTTCCTCGCAGAAGCAGGCGACCGCTGCCCAGGCCCCCTCGCTCCCCAGCATGGCGCTGACGACGCCGGGAAGCGAGAGGTCCTGCCCGACCGCTGCAACCAGGGCATGGCGCAGCTCGGACCAGGCAGGGCACACCTCTAGGGTGTGCTGTGCCGTGTCCACCGCCGCGCCACAGTCGTGGCACGACGGGGTCTCCTGTGGAGGGAGTCCGCCCAGATCGGAGCCCCATAAAGGGCCATGCTCTTGAGGATGCCGGCGTACACTCGGACGTGCGCTCGGACCTTTTTTTTTTTTTTTTGACGCTGAGAAATGCATTACGCATGCCCGCTCGTCGGGGGACGAGACGGGGTATGTGGGACTCCCCGCCAAAATGGCAGTATACCCACTAAAACTCAGCGGAGTTCCCTCATCGCCTTGATGGGAGGGTCATGGGAAACCGGCACAGCCTTTACGTCCACAACCCTCCCGGCGCATACCCGCCTAGCTGGCGGGCCCCGCATGCCCCTCAGCCTGGAGGCGAAATGGGAATGACCGGGAACACCTGGCCATTCCCGTCCGACACTGGTGGAGGCCTGTGCAATACAGGCAAGGGTGCCCCCGCACCCGTTGCCTGCTGGCCTCCACCTGGGACCTCACGCCAGACGACCCCGCGTCCAGGCGCCCCTGGTCCCCCCGCGACGGGTCAGGTTAGTGGCCCCGCCGCCTACCACTTTTCGGCCGCAGAGGATAGGGAGAGCGGCCAACGCAATACCGACACTCCTCTTCCTCTGCGGCCCCACCGCGTCCGCCATTCAACGGTGGCGACCCCGTCAAGGCCGCGGAAGGTAGGGAGAACGGCTCACCGCAATACCGGCACTCCTTTCCCGCCGCGGCCTCCCACACTCAGCCGCGATGCCGCCCATTCGACATCGCGGCCCGCCTCAGTTGCGATGTCGCCAAAGCGGCACCGCAACCTACGGCCGCTACGTCATCGGCTTAGCCGCAAAAGCCCTGACGAGCGGCCCCCTCCTCGGGTTCCTCTTAGCTTCACCGTGGCCCTCCAAGCCACGGCTACTGAGCCCCCCCGCCTCGACAATGCGGGAACCCACCGGGGGGGCGTGCGCTCGGACCTGGTCCAACCCAATTGACCCTAGATACGACACAATCGAACAAATGTGGATTACCCTTACTCTAAATGGAAATAAAATTGCTATAGGCACAGCATATCGTCCCCCACGGTTCGACTTGGACCTATTTCTCGACGCCATAACCGACTCCATTAGCTCATTAGTAAAATGTGATCACTACGTACTACTCGGCGATTTCAATGTTAACTTACTAAATGCTAACGGGCAAACTAAGAAAGTATGTGAGTTTTTGAATAGCTTGAGCCTAAAGCAACTGGTAAGTTCGCCCACCCATTTCACAGACCATAGCGAAACATTGATCGACCTTGTCTGTACGAATCTCATCCACAAAAGGGTATCCGTAGAACCCTAAGGCTCAATAAATTGTCACTCACTTGTTGTGTGCGAATTTAATGTTAGGCCCAGTAAATATAACCCTATACAGTCACGTACAGACCCATTAAGCAAATAAATGGAGAAGTAGTTGAAAGTGATTTATCGCATTTAGACTGGGATAGCATTTGTGGCTTGCATAATGTAAACGAGATGGTTGAGGAATTGAATAGAAACATTTTAACAATTTATGATGCGCACGCTCCGGTCAAGAAATGTTTAATTAAGGTACCGTCATATCCCTGGATAATAGGTACAATTAAATTGATGATGCACTTGCGGTATGACGCTCTGACCAAGTATCGTAAAACGAAATCCGAGTCCAAAAAAGCATACTACAAGCAGCTGAAATCTCTGGTGATAGTTACCATATTTAGCGAAAAGGTTGCATGTTTCAAGTTCAACATTAATAACCAAATCAAAGATCCCAAAACACTGTTTTACCAAAGAAGCAAATTGATAACCTTCCTACTCACTTCAAAGATCCAAATCAAGTCAATAATCACTTTTTGAGTGTTCCTGGTAACCCTGTCTGCAATATTTCACAGCGCGCTTTCTTTGAGTTTCATAGTTATGGTGATGATAGCTTTGCATTTGCATTGCAACCAGTAACTGCTGATCAGATTCTGCGGTACTTCCGCCAACTAAAATCTAACGCTGAAGGCTGTGATGGAGTGACCCTGAATATGTTTTTACTGACACTCCCACAAAAACTTAATGCCATCACCGGCATTGTGAATAACACGATTGTCTCAGCAACATTCCCTGACATCTCGAAAACTGCTATCGTTAAGCCATTACCTTCTGATCACATAGTCAGCTAGTCAGTTTTCTACATGCATATTCTTATTTATTATTTACAGGATATCAACAGCATCTGATCTGTCAATTATTCTTGTATGGAATCTATTAATTAATGCTGCTGCTATAGAGAAGTCCTTCATTAAATGTTTTGATGCTCTATTAAAAAAATCTTGGCGAAATAATTTGAATTGCTGCTTGAAGGTCCCATTTACGACTTCCACTACCCAGCGACAAATAGTAACTCTTCGGCTTTTATTGGCTTCCAGAGTGGATAATTGGAATTCATTTTCTTGCCGTGTTGATGGTATGTGTACACTATAATTGCATAATTCCAAAAGTGGAATGTGTTAGCATACATTGACTTCCTGTGTACATGTTGTCGTTTAATTATATCAAATGTTCTACCAAACACTGCTTTGACTTCCTGTTAACGTAACGTTTTAAATATTGTCTGTAACAAATATTGAACTGGTGACTTCCGGCTGTCAGAATGACACCTTCGACAGAAATTGCCGCAGGAGCGCACTATCGGCTGGACCGTCGACTTGTGAGGTCGACGATTACTGTTGTATACGTGTAAATGTGTAAATTATTTACTGAAGTTGATTATTAAATCCAATATTAGCAAAGTGATGTGTTTTTATTTGTGAACTACAAATATATTACACCTGAAGAAATTGAGAACGCATACGTTCTTATAGTTCAGAAGTGGAAGAACGCAAAATACGCTTTTGTGCCATCTAAGAAAACGTAAGTAACGGATAAAAAAATAATAATATTGTGTATATAATTACAGACTTTAAAAAAAGAAGTTACTTGTTACTGTGCATTTGTGTTTTAGCGTTTGCTATAGTTATTTTGAAATTGATTACGTTTTACGAAGAATGACATTACATAAAATGAATTCGTTTTAGTAGTATTTACTATGGATTTACAATTTCAATGTTTTCTCTATTCTGCAAAGAAATTAACTTTATTTTGTTATAAATCGTTAGTATATTGTTTATTTTTTATTTATTTTTTTAAACAATTATATCATTCTTTATAACATGTTAAATTGATCTGAGTTTTTTTTTTTTAATCCGTTTTCTTGTGATCCGTTGCTCAGATTCGGTGCCAGTACTAAAAATAATATTAGTGCACTACTATTTATTTTTTATTTTTCTGTAAATATGATAATATGACTTTATTTCTGAACACTGTAGGTAATAATCTGGGCCACTTCCATTATCTTAATTAATGTGTTGTTTTTCAACTATTATTTTCAATGTTTGTGATGAATGATGATAGTGACGCATACTTTTGAGTTTCAGAATCAAAATGGGTTCAAATAATTCGGAACATGGTAGCCCCATTTTACCATCTGGATCAAAGCGAAATCCACAAGGAAGTGAAGTTGAGGAACTGATCCGACATAGACGTTATGACGATGAGATTCGTAGAATGAGAGGAAACCCCTGTGTCGATGAGCTTGAGCAACGGCCGGGTGGGGACCAATTGATTATTGGCGAGTCTCGTGCTGGTGAGCTTGAGCAACAGCCGAGTACAAGCCGTACGTTTGCTGGTGAGCCCCGTGCCGATGAGCTTGAGCGGCGGCCGAGGTTTTCGAGTAAACGTACAAATGATATGATGAGCGGTGAGCTTGAGCGACGCTCTAGAAACAGGGAATTGGACATGAGACCAATGCACAATTCCGATTACACTGAGGATGAGTTGAGGGAACCCTTGAGAAACTATACTTCATCACGAAATACACCCGACCGAGCGAGATCGAGCAGATCACGCAATGAAAGGCGTTCGAGAAGCAGGTCACGGGACGAAAGGCGTTCGAGGAGCAGTAGTCATCACAGTCATCAGGTGCAAGGGTCAACCAGGTATGAGAATTCGAATACTAATAATATGTTCTTTCAATTTATTGATGCGCTTAAGGGGTTTTCGAAATCAGGCAGTCATAAATTGGCCAATATGAGTAATTTTATTCCAGAATTTGACCCTATGTCCAAAAATCAGAGCATTTTAAATTGGATCTATAAAGTCGAGGAATGCGCAGATATATATGAATTGGAAGAACGGGAAATCATTCACTATGCACTTCCGAAGCTCACGGGTTTAGCCAAGTCATGGAGTCTACCTAGCGTAAAATTTACTTGGTCGGAATGGAAGACGAAACTTTTTCAATCGTTTCCATGTAGAGAAAATTACGCAGAGTTATTAACAGAGATGCTTACGTTGAGGGTTAAATATGGGGAACCTTTAGAACAGTACTATTACTCTAAAATTAACTTGTTACACAGGTGTCAGATAACGGGAAAAAAGGCAGTAGATTGTATACTATACGGCATAGAAGATAGAGCCATTAAAGTAGGAGCTCAAGCTGCACAATATGATACACCTGAGCAAGTCCTTAGATATCTGAAATCTGTTAAAGTAGGTCAAGCAAGAGAAAACAATGGCAATAACTTAAAGAGTAGAAACGATATTAATAAGAAAAGTTTAGGGTTACAATCGGAGAAAATAAATCAATCTGATAATAAATCGAGTTCAGCGATAAGTAGACCACCAATTAGATGCTTTAATTGTGGCGTTGAAGGTCATCCCAGCTTTAAGTGTCCTAAACCTATCGAAAAATGTAACAATTGTTATAAGATTGGACACGTCACTACTAACTGTCCCAATATCACACAGAAGAGTCGCGACTCTTCTAAACCCGATGGATTAGGCAAAGAAAAACAGGTTCTAAAGGTGGATTGTGACGCCCGCATCAGTAGTTCAAAACTCCACGACCCAAATGATAAATATATCGTTACTGAAAAACTAAATGATTCTCCCATTTCTTGTTACGTGGATCTTGGTAGTGAATGTTCGATAATGCGACAAACGGAAGCGAAAGATTTTGATTTACATTTAGAACATTGTGACTTACCCCTTATGAAAGGACTAGGTAATAATTTAGTGCAACCGGTAGGTAAAGTTTGGGCGACTATAGAAATTCAGGGAATTAGGGAAACCGTCGATATTCTTGTCGTGGATGACTCCGTTTTGAAGTATCCAATGCTTTTGGGTCATTCTTTTACAGAGCTTCCTGGTATTCTTATAACTAAGACACCATCTCGTCTTATATTTCAAAGAACGAATAAAGTGTTCCTGATGATTTCTGAGGAAACTCATGTTACCAATCATGAAATGAAGTCTATTTACTGGTCAGATTTTTATTAACGGTTCTGTGAGGGGGCGAATGGGATCGGAATTTTATCTTTTGCCTGGGGAATACACTTTGATAAATGGTGTAGGACGATTACTAATACAAAATTTAACATCGAATACGATCGCATTCAAACAAGATATTTTAATTGCTCGCGCCGTACGTCTGAATAATGTTAGCCGCGTATTTCAATTAAATATTGCTGATATCGAAGATAATGATTCTATTAATTATGGTGACTCTTTAACTACTACAGAACTAAACAATTTAAAATCTGTGCTATGTGAATATAAAGACTGTTTTTCTAAAAACCTTAAAGATCTTGGTTATACAACTGTGAGCGAGATGGAAATTAAACTTAAAGATTCTGAACCTGTTGCTTATCGCCCTTATCGAATGTCATATTCTGAGAGAACACTAGTCCGAGATATGGTCCAAGAAATGCTGGATGCTCGCATTGTACAAGAGTCATCATCTCCTTATGCCAGTCCAATAGTGTTGGTCAAGAAGAAGACTGGTGAAAAACGTCTTTGCGTCGATTACAGAGCATTCAACCGTAAAACAATAAAGGACCATTACCCTATTCCTCGCATAGACGATCAAATTGATCTTTTGGCTGGTCATGAGTATTTTATATCATTAGACCTTGCTTCTGGTTATTATCAGATTCCGATCACCGAGCAATCTAGAATTAAAACTGCATTCGTGACCCCGGATGGTCAATTTGAATATTTGCGAATGCCGTTTGGTTTGGTTAACGCTCCGTCCGTTTTCCAGCGAACAATAAACAAAATTCTAGCTGATGCAAAGATAAAGTTTGCCGTCATATATATGGATGACGTATTAATTCCTTCGCATAATTTTGAAGAAGGCCTCTCCCGACTTCGTCAAGTTTTGCAGTTGCTTCGAGAGGGAGGTTTAACCCTAAAGCTAAGTAAATGTAACTTCTTTTACAGAAATATAGACTTTTTAGGATTTGAAATTGGCCCTGATGGTGTCCGTCCCGGTGCTAGAAAGATCAATACAGTTTCAAAGTTTCCAGCTCCCAAAAATCCCCATGAGATACGGCAGTTCATTGGGCTTGCGAGTTTTTTTAGGCGGTTTATTAGAAATTTCGCCATATTGGCAAGACCCCTAACAGACCTTTTACGCAAAAACTGTGAGTGGATCTGGGGTTCCGAACAGGCCTCCGCCTTTCACACTCTTAAAGATGCCTTAGTAGAACGCCCTGTCATTGCTTTGTATGATCCCTCTTTCGAGACGCAACTACACACAGATGCATCTAAACTTGGAGTGGCTGGTATTCTCTTACAAAGAGGTAAAGATGGTACGCTGCGACCAGTTTCGTTCTACAGTCGAAAAACGACTATTGATGAGCAAAAGTTGCATTCGTTCGAACTGGAGACGTTAGCCGTTATTGCCTCTCTTAATCGTTTTAGAGTATATTTAATTGGTATTCATTTTAAAATATACACAGATTGCAGTGCCTTGAGGACGATATTGACCAAGCGCGATCTTATCCCTCGAATAGCTCGCTGGTGGATACAAATACAGGAATATGATTGCGATATCGAATACAGATCGGGAAGTAAAATGATGCACGTTGATGCTCTGAGTCGGCATCCCATCGATCCGCCTATACCAGAAAGCCACATCTTTGATATCCTCAATATTGAAACAGATAATTGGTTAAGCACTGCCCAATCTATAGATGATGAAATAATGTCCATTAAAAATATATCGACCAACCCAGACTTGAATAATTTCAAGATTAAGAATGATCGTGTTTATCGAATAGTAGAGAACAGTCTTCGATGGGCCGTCCCAAAAGCAGTTCGTTGGCAAATTCTTAAGAAAAACCACGATGATATTGGTCATTTTGGATTCGATAAAACGTTAGCTCGGATTAGGGATTCATTTTGGTTTCCAAAGATGCGACGTTTCGTAAAAAAGTATGTTGCTGCTTGCCTTGAGTGCGCGCATCACAAAGTACCCGGTGGTCCGCGTGAAGGTGAACTTCATTCTATACCAAAAGTGGAAAAACCGTTTCATACGATACATGCTGACCACTTAGGACCATTCGTACGTAGTAAACGTGGCAATTGTTACTTACTTGTTATTGTCGATGGCTTTACGAAATATACAAATATTACACCAGTTAGGAATACTAAAGCAACCACAACTATCCGAGTTATAACGGAACATATCAGTTATTTTGGTGCTCCCATACGATTGATAACCGATAGAGGTTCATGTTTTACAAGTAATATCTTTAGTAAGTTTATTAATGAGACTGGTATTAAGCATATTCTGAATGCTGTTGCAACTCCAAGGGCTAATGGCCAAGTTGAGAGATTTAACAGAACGATTTTAGATGCCCTTTCCACTAAGACCCATGGCAAAGATGATAGGACTTGGGATGAATATGTGCCAGATATACAAATAGGGATTAATTCCACAAAACATAAAACTACACAAAAAAGTCCCTCAGAGCTACTTTTCGGATTTAAGGTGACAAATGTTTCAGAGTCTATTTTAAGTGATATTATTTGTGATACGTCAGATAATAATTCAGTAGACCAAATAGCAAAAATGCGGGAAAAATCAGGAGAACTTATAAGAAAACAACAAGAAAAAGATAGAGAACGTTTTAATAAAAGTAGGAAAATAACTAATCAAACAATATATAAAGAAGGAGATTTAGTAAGGGTAGAAAGGGAAATTAATAAAAACTATGGTAAATCTAAGAAATTAGTAGCAAAATATCAAGGACCCTATCGTATTGTTAAAATACTCCCCAATGACCGATTCTTAGTAGAAGATACCCCCATAACTAGAAAAAACAATCACAAATACGAAACTATTGTAGCTAGAGATAAATTGCGGCCTTGGTTTAATCTTAGTACTGATTTAGCAAGTAGTTCTGATGAGGAGAACAGTGGGGTTTCAAATGAGACTGACGAAGTGCATATTTAATGTGATAATGATTCAAGTTTTACGTATTCGTTTCGGGTTTGAATACTACATAAGAATTTATGTACTATCGATAATGTTTTGGTTGTTTTTTTTTGTATATATATATTTTTTTTTTTTTTTTTTGCTTACTTATATGATTATTTTCAACCTTTATGTATTCTTATATTTTTGTAAATCTTGAAGGAATTATGTTATTAACAGTAAATGACTACTATTTTTAAGTTGTATTTTCAAAGGAAATCTGATTATTGTATGTATTCTTTGGATTAAGCCTGTGTCATTTACAACTATTTAGAATTATTGTTTTACATGAATTAAATGAATGTAACTATTTTTATAGGTTTTTGTTATTCAATCATTTTTGTACGGTACGAGGACGTAACCGACTGTCAGATGGCCGAGCTGTTAGCATACATTGACTTCCTGTGTACATGTTGTCGTTTAATTATATCAAATGTTCTACCAAACACTGCTTTGACTTCCTGTTAACGTAACGTTTTAAATATTGTCTGTAACAAATATTGAACTGGTGACTTCCGGCTGTCAGAATGACACCTTCGACAGAAATTGCCGCAGGAGCGCACTATCGGCTGGACCGTCGACTTGTGAGGTCGACGATTACTGTTGTATACGTGTAAATGTGTAAATTATTTACTGAAGTTGATTATTAAATCCAATATTAGCAAAGTGATGTGTTTTTATTTGTGAACTACAAATATATTACACCTGAAGAAATTGAGAACGCATACGTTCTTATAGAATGGAATCCCTGAACCCTCTATCTAGAATGAACACATCACTGTCCTGAAAATATTGCCTCAGTGGCTTACTGGGTTCGTCAAATTCACTATTCATTATCTGAGCATCAGACTTTGTTGCCGGATAAGGGCTTAACACATCGATAATATAGCCATCGGAGCAAAAAATTATGAATGGCTTCACAAAGTTTCTATATTTGTGAAGAGAATATGTCTCTTTTTGATACAAATAGTTGGAGCTTTTTTGAAAATAGATATATCGTCTGCTTACTGCGGAAACATGATAAATGCACTTTTTTACGAAATTGAGTTAAAAATGTTGTTATATGTAATTTTTTACGCGCTATCTACTGGTAAAACTGAATAAATGCTATACCCAAAGTCTCAAATTTAGATAATTTATGTAAACAAAGGGGATAACATAACAAAAAAATATATTTGTAATGGTAATTCACATAAAATTGCGAAAAAAGTGGTTCTATTTTCTTTTAAGTATTGATTTTAAGAAATAATATTTAAAAAGTAATCATACCGTAATAGTTTTTATAAATTTTCGGTTTGTTTAACAAAGTTATTAATAAAAGGAGATTTTCTGGTATAAAATATTTTATGATACTGGTAACAATGCAGAAATCAGAACCAGAAATCAGAAATCATTTATTTGCAAAGAATGTACGTAACAAAAACATAAGTTTGATGGCGTATAAAAGGAAAAACAATTGGATCCAGTACATTCTACCGTAAGGCATGCAACATTAAGCACTATAATAGTATACAAATCTATCATAATCAATAAATGTCAGGTAATCAGTTTTTAATGTCATATTTTTATAAGTCAAGTTCACACCGGAAAAATAAAATAGTCATGCATGAATACAAAATAAGAATAAAGCAAATTTAATAAATTTAAATATTTTTGGGCAATATCATAGGGTGTTATCATTTAAAAACTCGCTGACGGCGTAATAACATTTTTCAACTAGTAGTTTCGTTAATTTCTTTTTGAAAAAATGAGTTGTATCATTTTTAATGTCGTTAGGTATTTTATTGTATATACTTCGGTCCCCTATGTAAAATATTCTTTCTTAATAATGCTGTTTTGAAACTTCCTGTATGTAATAGATCTTTGTATTGGGATCTCAGTAATGCAGGTCTTGAAGAATGATTTATCATTGTTTCAAAAAGATTTATGTTTGTTTTAACAAAGAATGCTACCTCCAGAATATAAAGTGAAGGAAAGGTCAATAATTTTAGGGACTTAAACATAGGAATACAGCTGTCTGTTGAAATAATGCCGGTCATTGATCTAATACAATATTTTTGGGCTCTGAATACCCTTTCTCGTTCACTGCGATTCCCCCAAAAAAATTACTCCGTATCTTAAGACAGAGGCAACCAGACCAAGATAAGCTATAATGATGGTGTCAATACTAACTTTTTTTGACAAGTTATAGAGAATATAAGCTCCTCTACTTAACTTTTTGCAGACTTCTTCTGCCTGCTGTTTCCAAGATAATTGGCTGTCAATTACTATACCTAAGAATTTAGCAACATTTGTCTTGTCAATATTTTGTCCATTGTATTCAATTTTTAAAGGATCTGGGTGTAAACGTTGAAAAAAATGCATTATTTTTGTCTTTTGTAAATTAATTATTAGATTATTAGTGTGTAGCCAATTAATTATTGTTTTTAATGTGTCATTAATGTCTTGTTCATAATTTGCTTTTTCCACGCATTTTACTATCGCTGTGCTATCATCAGCGAATAACACCATCGGCTGTTGCACAGTTCTCGGAAGATCATTAATGTACATAAGAAATAATGGAGCCGCGATGACAATCCCCTGTGGAACTCCGAATTTGACTTCTCTACTATCAGACAGATATTTAAATTCCAATTTACGTCTAGAACATACTCTTGAGATTTCTGTATGTTGCTTACGATTACTAAGGTACGATTTTATAATGCTCAATACATTTCCCCTAATGCCGTAACTGTCAAGTTTTTTTAACAGGATATTATGATTAACGTAGTCAAAGGCTTTGGTCATATCTGTAAATATAGCACAAACTGGTGTTTTTTTGTCAACATTCAACATTACATTATGTATTAAGTCTTATATCGCCATGTTAATGTTTTTATTCTTTCTGAATCCCTTTTGCTCATGGCTAAGAATGTTATATTTATCCAAAAATGAAAAAATTGATTCATATATGAGTTTTTCGAAAATCTTGGAGAATACAGAGACAAGAGCAACTGATCTGTAGTTTGACATGTCTTCTTTGTTATCTTTTTTATGTAATGGTTTTATAATGACTGCTTTTAGGCTATTTGGAAAAATGCCTGAGTTTATACAGAGATTAATTATATGACACAAGGGAAGAGCTATAACATCAGAAACCAATTTCACAACAGAAATTGCTATTCCGTCATATCCGCAACTTTTTTGTTTTTCAATATTTTAATTATTCTTATTATATCATCTGGTATTACCGGAGACATAAATATTGAGTTTGGATTGTTTTCTAAATTAATGACCTCGTTATTATTATTATTTGCAGAGTTTTGGACTTGATCGACAAAGAAGTTATTGAACGAGTCTGCAATTTCCTTCGCATCCCTAATAATAGTGTTGCCTATCTTGATTTGCATGATAGGATCTTTAGTCTGGTTACGACCATTTATTATTTGCCAAGAGGCTTTCGACTTATTCTGTGCTTTTTTAATATTGTGGTTATTTTGTGCTTTTTGTGTGAGTTTTACGATTTTTTTGAAAGTTTGTGAATATAATTTGAAATTATTTTTGTTTTCCGTTGAAGGCGATTTTCTATATTTCCATAATAATTGTCTTTGTTTCTGACTACAAATTCTAATCCCTCGCGAAATCCACTTGATTTTCTAGTCCGATTTTATGTTAATTAATTTAATTGGAAAACATAGGTTGTATAAAAGACGAAATAGCTCTATAAAATTGTCATATGCATTTGGATTCGTAGTCTCAAGTACTTCCGAAAAAGATAAATTATTTAAGTGATTTTTGAATTTGATTAAGTTATCTTTAGATAAATCTCGTCTTTTTAAGCGCCACGAGTTGACTATACATGTTTTGTTAACATGTATTTTTAATAATTGCGCAGAATGGTCTGATAGGGCAAAGTCGATTACCTTACTATAACATTTTTTCCGAGCGTTATGCGCAAAATTATCCACACAAGATTTACTTCTTGGTCTAGTCGGTTGCCTTATTTCTAACTTCATATTGTGATTGAGAAGCAGCAGTTCAAAGTCCAAAGTGTACCGATTTTGTTTAAGAATGTCTATGTTGAAATCCCCGCATACTACCACCTTCCTATTCCTCTTAGAACACAGTTTTTTAAGCACAGATTCCAATCTCTCGCAGAACAAATTGTTGACATCTTTGGCACTCTATACATACATACAATTACCAAGTTCTGTTTTACCAATTCTATTGCGCAACATTCTATCGCTCCGGAAGTGGATAATTTGGCTATCTCTGTTAGTACCCTGAATTCGTAGCATTTTCATATTAATATACAGGCGCCTCCTCGCCTTTGATCCTTTCTTGAGTATATTGCGGCGGTTTTAAAACTAGGAATATTAATCAGATCCTCTTGTCCAGAGATAACAAAATGTTCCGTGATGCAGATTATGTCAATGTCTACTTTTTTCTTTAACAATTCTTGTATATGGATGAGTAATGTGTCAGCTTTGTTTAAAAGCCCAGCTATGTTCTGGTATAAAATGGTCATCTGATTATAATAGAAAAAACTCAGGGTTATTCAATGCCGGTGGTAGGTTGCCATCCTCACCATCTGAACTTATAGGTACAGGATTTATTTGATCATTTGCTGTAAATTCCAAAGAACGGAACAAGTCGTAGTCCATCGTAATGTTAGTCATGATCTGATTGTAAATATTTTTCCATGCGTCTTTGTTAATTTTCCCCGTATTATAAGAAAACATCTCATGTGTCAGTGTTCTATTGCTATCAAAAAAGTAAGCATATTTGATGTTTTTTACGTCCAAAAAGAGAAGATTATTAAACAGTTCCACCTTATAGTTATGAATAAGTGCACCTTTTATGTAGGTCGGGGCACAGACAATGTTGTTCGTGTGCGAAGCATTTTTCAAAGCATTTTTAAGTTGTCCAATATGTTAATGTAATTGCTATCCTCCAAATCACCTCTTCCAATAAATATTAAGCAGTAATCGTTCATTGTAAAATCCTTTAGTTTGCTATCAATAGTATGTAATAAATTTTTTGTGGAATTGTTCGGTAGAATGTAGTGGCAGTATTTAAATGTTTCTGAGAAGACTTCTTCAATCTCCGTCAGAGTTCCCTTTGTACAGTTGCTACTTATGATGCATAATCTATTTCGTGGATTAGAAAGCAATGTAGCGCCTGTGGGATTTTTGTTAGCAACGTTATGCTGGTCCGGTGATGTCTGTTGTTTTCGTTGGCTCAGATCGTCAACAGGATTTGACGTCAGATTGGACGTTTGTGAAGCTTTATTGAGCGTCTCGCATTTTGTTTTATCATGAGAACTATTACGAACCCCAGAGTCAGTACTTGAGGTATTCAGTGATATTTTGTGTGGTTTTTTACTTATTTTGCGAGTTGATTGTGGAGTGTAATTTTTTCGGTCTGGGGTTGTGCAGATTCTTTTGTAAGATTCGATAGATTTTAATGCTTTTTGTAGATCCCCTTTTAGTATAAAGTTCTCACTATTTAGGTCTTCAATCTCCTGGTGAGCGCTAATTATTTGCAATTCTAGTGATTTAATTTGTTCAATTAAGTCATTACTGTTGTCGTCGTCATTCTTGTCATGCAGGCTGTCTGGGAGGCTCATCATCGTGTTGTCAAGTATTGTTTTTTCCTCATCATTTGTCATATCGGATATGTCAGTCAGAGAGCAGGTTTTGTAGTTTTTACGAAATGTGATATTATTATCTGTATCCATACTGCTGGTAATTTTTACTAAATTGTGTAGTTGCGCCGTGGCGCCCTCTATTCGCACTTGAATGTATTTTTCTTTGTAGTTCGCAAATGTAATTGTAGGTCATTTGAAGTTGTGGTTTGAGCGTTAATATTTAAGCATATAAAGAATTTATGAATTCACAAAAAGAGGCGGGGCTTCTGCGCTGAGGTTCGAACCATCGTAGAAACGATTAGTGACGAAGTGTCTCCTTTTGTTCCGCCGATCCAAATGCACTTATGATATTAGGTCGAAATTATGCTTTGCATTGATAAATCCCAGTATTTGAACGAAACAAAAACGGTTAAAATGACTCATGCGATTGGAATTTTTTTCCACTGACGAACACTTTTGTCACTTGGTTTTATTTTTCAAAAAAAAAAAAAAAACATGTCCTTTGAAGTTGTTATTATATATCACTGTTAAAGGTGTCACTTCACTTGATTTCTATTTATTATTTATTGGTCTTTGTTTGTCATTTTCGTTAAAATGTATTTTGAACTTATCTTCACAGATCATCACTACATATTATAAAACAAAGTCCTCCGCCGCGTCTGTCTGTCTGTCTGTCTGTCTGTCTGTTCGCGATAAACTCAAAAACTACTGCACCGATTTGCATGCTGTTTTAATCAATGGATAGCTTGGTTCTCGAGGAAGGTTTTAGTATATAATTTGTTAAATTTTTGTATACATTTTTGTATAAATAAACGATATTTGTTGGAGGTGTCGGAAAAAAATAAGCCGTCTGGGAGCTTTCAACGAAAACGCTGTCTAAACCCTTTGAGATATAACAAAATAATGTATGGTGGAATTGTGTATCTTATTTAGGTCTTCAAAAAAATCACCGATGGCATATGTCTATCTCTTAAGGATAACTTATTATATCCATTTTATTGTCTTTTTGTAGGTATTTGTTTGCCGAATTTTACTCTTGGAAATACGATTACGATAACAATACGCTATAATATCAGTAGCTATTAGCCAAATTATGTTCGTAGATAAATAAGCTAGCTACTTACGTGTATTTCAAACAGTATACAAGAATATTTATCATAAAAAACATTACTAAACACGGCGGCCTTATGATCAAAATTTGTGCATTCCAAAACTTTCGTTACTTTTTCACTGACATATTTATCACTTTTCGATAAACTAACACTCAATACGAAATCTACATTTATTTCTCAGTAATTCTGTATAAGATTCTTCTATGATTAAACCGTTTTCACATTGAATCCATTACTTTATGCACGTATAACCTTGATGAATGTTTACATCGCGCCACACCGCCACACGACCACAGAGTACAGACGTATTTTGTTTTCTTTTTTTTTTCGTTCATTTCGTGGTGTTCCTGCTAAAATGTATTAGTACCGGTCAAGTATTAGTCAATTAATCGAATTCTACAGCCAGCAGGCTTACTCTGGAAATCAATCCCAATCTCAAGCTAACACGAACTCGAAAAAGTTTCAATTCCAATCTGGAAGATATGGGTACTCTTGAACGAATCGGGTATCGTATTGGATTGAAATTGAAATCGATTAAACGATCGAGAATCGGTGTGGCCATTTATGACAAAACATGATCTACCAAAATACAATAAATGAATGAACTCGTCAAATTATATTTTTACGAGCTTTAAAATATGTCTTCTATTATAAATGAGTACATATGTATTGTATGGTCTCATATAATTAAACTTGACTTGTATTTTTCAAGAAAAATATAAAAAGAGTGTTACGTTACGGCAGAATAAGTGCGTGTCAATGTCAAAATCAAAGTGACAAAAAAAAAAAACCCTGCGGACTGTAAATAGATTTAATAGTTCGAAATTCAATATTTCAATTTACTTCGTAACATTTTTGTACTGGTGCAGTGTTTGCTGTGTTTGTACAAAGAAAGAACAAATAAAGTTTCAAGCGCGTGATACTGGTGGAGACCACGACGGAAAGTAAAATAAACTTTGAGTCGGCCCACTTTTCAACATTGGAGGCTCTTGCCGATTTCCTAGGGCAGAATCCAGGGATTGCAAAGGGTCACCTGCGCACCGCTCATGCCAAACAAGTCACAAAAGGAGTGTAGATTACAAATCAAAACATTCAGTTGGAAATCGAAACATATGAAGTTATTCCAATGGAGGAGGAGAACCCCAGGAATGAGGAAATAATATTGGTGCCTGATTCTGCCCTAAGAGACCAAAAACCAAATCTTTTCTTCTCCTATCTGAAGGTACTGGGTTAAAATGATAGTGAAGTGAAGCCGTTGGTCCCGGCTGTCATTCGTAGATCTTTGACAGTCGTTACTGGTAGTCAAAAGCCCAAAAGTCTGACACCAAGGGGTATCATGTTAACCAATAACTGGGTTGTGGAGATCAGATAGGTAGTCGTTCCATGTAAAATACTGGTATTCAGCTGTATCAGGTTAGACTGGATGCCGACCTCAACAACAAAATGCCTTTTGTTTTTGTTAACAATAACAAAAGGCTAGACAGAATGATAGACAAAAAAATAAAATTAAAATAAGTTGGACTGTAAGATGATGTTACCACAATAATATTATTCGTAGTTATCAAAATTTTATTTACATTTTATCTACATGACACTTGTCGTAACTTTATGACTATGACAGGTGTGTGAAAAATATTACTGTTTTAAATTACCATCATCCACAATCAACAATAAAAACCTACTTTTACTATTTCTAGAAGAAATAAAATAATACGAACTACTGCATTGATGCGGTTGAAACCATGGGTCGCTGGGTTAAATTCCTAGGTTGGACATTCATTTGTGTGGTTCAGCCTACCTCTTTGTGAATATAGACATGATGGTATATAAAGTCTAATTATTATCAATTGCTTTTTCCCCAGTGCACACAACACCCTGTATCTCACGACGAGACCATGAGCGTAGTCCAATTAATATAACACAAACAACCAGCAACTACCGTTCTTGGGCAAGGTAAAGTGGATCAACATTAAACCAATATAGAAATCAATTTGCTGCCGTAGAGAAGCAACGAGTGGAAGCCGAAACTGTCACAGCAAGGGCCTTGAGAGAGCCTGTAGACAGTATTTCTTTGGTCCCTACTACTATAATTTAGCAGCAGCCATTACAGAAGCAGCCCAAATGATTGCTCAAGCCATGGGTTCTGGCTGCCAACACAGCAATAATATTAATTAGAGAAAATATTCTTAAATGTGCCTCTTCAATTTATATAATTGTTATGATGTTAGTTTATACTTTGTTATTGTTGTGATTATTATTTACACAGATAAATAATAAGACTGATAACTAATTGTTGTTAGCTGAGGCCAAGACTTAGAATTGAAAGATATTTTTTTATTGTTATAATTATTATTTTCAAAGAGAAATACTGTGATATTTTTAACTAAATGGTAGACGAGGCAATACTTAGAATTAAAAGATATTTTTTGTTATAATTATTTTCAAAGAGAAATACTGTTATTTTTAACTAAATGTTAGCTGAGGTCAATACTTAGAATTCAAATATATTTTTTGTTATACTTAATTATTTTCTAAGAGAAATTGGTGTGATATTTATGAATATTAGCTAAGGCCTAGACTTAGAATTGAAAGATATTTTTAGATTGTTAAAATTATTATTTTCAAAGAGATATACTGTGATTTTTAACTTAATTTTAGCTGAGGTCAATACTTAGAATTAAAAGATATTTTTGCTATAGTTATTTTCAAAGAGAAATAGGTGTGATATTTAACTAAATATTGTTAGCTAAGGCCTAGAGTTAGAATTGACAGATATTTTTTGATTGTTATAACTATTTGCAAAGAGAAATACTCTTAATGTTGTCGGCAGAGGCTAAGATGAGAATAAATATTATTATGTTGTTCTGACAATACTAATTACATACTTACATTAAATTACTTACATTTCATTTTGATCAATTAAAAAATAAACACAGAATATATAAAATTAATATGAGTTTAATTCCTTAAATTACATTAAAAAAGATGCCGTGCAGCCCAGAGCGCATGCACTTAACGTGAACGAGTTTCATTTCTCCTAGTTAACACTGCAGCTGGAACCTCCTGTTGGTCGGCTTTCTGAGAGTTGCTAATTTAAGCCATTTGTTGACCATTGTTTCTGCATTGAGGGCATTTGTTACTTCAGTTAAGGCTCATTATACCGATTGTTGAGACATCATCGTCCCGCGTTAGCTCCCATCAAACGCTGATAACTTCCAGGCAGTGGCGTAAAAAGAGATTGTCAATTAAACCTAAAAATTTAAGAATTGGTTAGAGAAATGGCAAGATTTACATGGACTAAATTTATACCTTCATGATACTATCTACGTACCTTTTAACATGTTATGTCGCGACGACGAGTAGGCCTAGGCAATAAGGGTTGCAATTCGTCATGTACTACTTCAAAAAGTTCTTTACTTAGCCGATAATTATTTTAAACTCGACGTCAGTCATGGGAAAAGCATTATCGGCATAACACGCCATTCTCCTTAAATCTCGCCTCCTCCTGTTATTTAAATTATTGGGACTTTCCAAAATATCAAAATAAGCGCTAGTCGTGCCATTATTTTTAATATATTCGTAATTATCGTAACACTCGAACACAAAAAAGTAAACTCTTTACAACTGTGTAACTTCGATCCCAAACTCAATCCCCAACTCGATAAGTCAATGTCAAAATCTAGTCAAGAGTGCTAAAATTGTATACAATCGAGGATACTCAATTTCATTTAGTTCCATTAAAATCCACCTAATACAATTCCAATCATGAGCTAGTGTTGCATTCAAGAGTGCCAAATGACAATATCTCGATCCCAATTTCGAAATCCTATTGAAATCGAGTGTCGAGAGTAAGCCTGCAGATCGTGTTGGAAGTACAAAATAAATGTCAAATATTTCGTCCAATTGCGAACGTGACCCTGAGAAAAGTTATGCACCAATGGTGTTCATTAGATTTCGAGTGTTTTCTCAGCACAAACGGTGTATCGTGCGACATTTCGGGGGATTTCGTTTTGTTTTCACATTGTTGGTACTTACGTGAATAATTTTAAAATTATTATTTGTGTCGCATTTTTATTTCGTGTTGTAATTTGGTACAATTGATTACTTTAAGAATTTGAGTGAAATTTCGTATTTTGATTTTGTGTTTGTTATCTTTAGGTAAAGACTCATTATACGTTCAGATCATAAGTACTTTTATTACATTAAATCATTTGTTTCGGTTTCTATTCACATAGTGAATCACATTAAAATTAATATTACGTTAGAAATTTGAGATATAGCCTGGGATATGGAGGAGGACTTATGGTACTTTTTTATGCGATAACCGACATCCACGCGGGCGAAGCCGCGGGCAGAAGCTAGTTGTTTATAAAACATGTAGATAACACTGTCACTGGGTCATTGGTCACTGTTTTATCGTTTTACTTATTTTTTAAATACTTTTGCAGACAAATACTATTTTAAACAGATATTTTACACAGACCGTATTTTCTCGCGTTAGACTAGATGCAGCGCCATCTAGCGTCTGAGATCCAAACATTTTCAAATTTTTAACATCTTCAACAACACTAATATTACAACTCTCATAAATAGATTCATATTTTAGGTAGCATATCTAGCCACATTTTGGATGAAAACGGCTGTAAACTGTTTCGATGGGAAATCGATTTTGGAACACCTACGTCTAGCACTGGGCTTAAAAGGGCTGATTATGACTATCATATACCGTGTCTCCGACACACTACAAAAAACATTGTTTGGCAACGGTATTTTGTTTGCATAGTTCTTATAATTATTTCACTTTAATTTTGTCGATGATTATTTACAAAAACGTTTAATGATAAAACGTTTTGCACCACTGTCCTGTTATTTTGACAGTGACATTTCTTGACATTACTTTGTTTACATAAATTATCTGAATTAGAGACTTTGGGTATAGGTCCAATGGCTGCCGAGATAATGAGTTTGTAAAAGTGATATCTACGCACGTTTGGAAAAAAAACCGGTCAAGTGCGTGTCGGACTACGCACAATGAAGGGTTCCGTACTTGGAAAGAATTTATCCTAAGAACAAACTTAACATTGTAGTTGGTAAACATAATCTCCCATACATTCCAACTGCAAATGTAAGTTTGTACGCATAATATCGAGAGATTTACCATTTTATTTTAAGACCATAGACTTCTTATAGATTTTCCTGTAATCTATAGGTATAAAACTATTTTCTGTATTTTTTTCAAAATTTTAGGTTCAGTAGTTTTGGAGATAAGGGGGGGGAATTGTCGATTTTCGCCTATTTTCACTTATAACTTTAAAACGATTTATTTTAAAATTATAAAAAATATATATTTGAGACTTTCATAGGAAACCCTTTCATTTGATATGTCACACGGTACAGTTTGCAAAACTTTTTTTTTAATTTTCTTGTTTGCACCCCAAAACTGACCTCAATATTCTTAATTTGTGAGGCACACAGCAATTTTTTTATAACATTTTTTATTTCACTTTTTATTTTTTTTGTATTTTGTGTTTCACGAACTGTGACCAAATAAACGTTATTCTTTCTTTCTTTCTTTCTTTATTTATTTATTTACGATTCACGTCCGTATTTGGGTCACTCAAATTGATATGTATACCAAATTTTAACTTATTCGGTCTATAAGGGTTCGGGTTATAAGGGGGGGATGGTAAATTTTCGTCTATTTTCACTTATAACTTAAAAAACATATATTTTAAAATTATATAAAAAATATATTTGTGACCCTCACAGTAAGCTCTTTTATTTAATATGTCACACGATACAGTTTACAAAACTTTTTTTTTTAATTTTCTTGTTTGCCCCCCAAAACTGACCCTAATATTCTAAATTCATTTATTTACGGTTCATATCCGTGTTTGGGTCACTCAAATTGATATTGTACCAAATTTCAACTTAATCGGTCCATTACATTCGGAGCAAATTAGTTGTGATAGAGGGACAGACAGACAGACAGACACACGAGTGATCCTATAAGGGTTCCGTTTTTTCCTTTGAGGTACGGAACCCTAAAAATATACTAGTATCTTCTTATCTATGTATATATATAAAATTCAAAGTCCAGACTGACTGAGTAATATATCAACGCACAGCCCAAACCGCTGGGTCTAGAGATTCCAAATTTGGCACATAGGTTCCTTATGAGGTTTAAGGGTACACTAAGAAAGAATTTATGGAAATTCCATCCCTAAGGGGATTAAATAGGGGATGAAAGTTTGTATGAAAGTCCATCAGTTTTGAAGTTAGGATCTTCAAATTTTGTGTTTAGGCTGACGATTGAAATATATAATATCTTCTATATATATAAAATTTATAGTCCTGACTGACTGACTGATATATCAAAGAGAAGAAAGAAGAAAGAAAAATTGTTTATTCTGTACAAACAAAACGCACTTAATATAAAATAAAATTATAAAATACATACATTAAAGTAGCTAAAAGCCTCCTATTCAAGCAATAACAGTTTGACGGGACCAAAGACAAATTACATTGTTTACTGAGTGGAAAATAACTACTTTTGTAACAAACAAACAACAGTAACAAGAACAATTATTAAGCCGGGCGTTGCATCTGTGCAAGAACAGGTTGTTGCTCAGCAAAATGCTGTGACTTCGGACGAACCTACCATCAAAGCGCTGATTTTCAGCAACCACCTTTCGGAATGACGTCAATCAATCAATCGGGTAAGTATAATTTTCCACAGAGATATGTGTGATTATATCTGAACATAGCATGTACATACAAATAAAAATAAAATATATAGATTTACAATAATACGTAACTTAAAAAAGTATATAAAATAGGAACATGAATATTAATATTAATACAATGAAAATAAACAATAATCTGTGATTACTATATACGTTATGTAGTGTGGTGTGTTTTTCTAATCATGCAGACTTATGCTATTTGAGTAATAATACAATGTCGATATACTAACAATACTCTGTAATGAAATAATTAAGTTTCTAATACCATGGGAATCTATACGGCGGCCATTTTGCAAACGACATGAATCGAGCACACGACAAACGTGCTTTGCTTTTTCGCATTAGTACAACTTAGTGTTAATATGTTCTTATTATTGTTTTAGCGGGCTGAATGGATCATAGATCCTTCGATCTACGAAGAAGCAAGATCCACACATTCGTAAATGTAAAACCAAAACGCCATGCAAGGATCAGGTTTTTTATTACATTGTTAAATAAATTGAGACAGAAGCCCAGAAAATTGGTAGGCAATCCTTCCGACACTAATGAAATATACCAATTTTTCCACCCAGACAAACTAGCCAGCTTCAGAGAAACAGTAAACACCCTAGATAACTGAGGACTACCAATTCTCCTGTGATAATAACATGGACTGGGAGGAATCAGACAGCCACTCACACTGTTGGAAAGCCATATCCATTGCCCGTAGGCCATGACCCTCAAGGTAAGTACAAAAAAAGCAGCTATTGTTATTAGTTCTACTCTCATGTGGATCGTTGCATCTGCATGTAGTATTTCTTTAATATACTCAGAAAATGCTTTTTTGTTCTCAGGACTCTTACTGGCGGAGGAATGTTATTCCAACAATGCGTAGCAGCATATCTGAAACTCTCCCTGAATGCTGCAGTCCTATGTATTGATGTACAAAGAGGTTTGGTAGAAAGACGTGGTTCGTATTTGCTCTGTCTCCAACTTAACTTCTCAAACAGATAGTGTGGTTTTTGTGCAGTGACTACTCCAAAAAGTAAACCAGCCATGTGTAACTTTCTCCTAGCAGCCATTTTCAAAATATTATATTCATTAATAAAAGGGGTGACATGACTTCTACGAGGTATATTTATACAGAACCGTGTACATGCATTTTGTATGCGTTGTATCAGCTTCTCTGTTCTTGCTAGTAGGCATGGGCCATACACGGTATCACAGTAGTTAAGTCTTGATAAAATTAGGCTATCCACTAATTGCTTACGTAGATTAACAGTCAGGTAGTCTCTAATTGAATATAGGAGTTTCAATCTATAAAAACATTCCTCATGGAGTTACTGATGTGCTTCTCAAAACGTAGTTCTGGATCTATGGTTAACCCTAGGTTGCATGCTATCTCTACCCTTTTTAATTTTTTCCCCCCTGATAACAACTTCTGGCTTGGCTGACAGTATAGTGCTGATCATTTTCCTACTTCCTAAAACCATAAATTTTGATTTCAGTGGGTTTAATACCAGTGAGTTATCATCTGACCATACCGTCACTCTTTCAAGATCGTCATTGATTTTTTTTACTGCCTCTAATGTATCACCTGTTTTAAAAGTTATATATAATTGGATATCATCCGCATATATGTGATACCTGCAATGCTGAAATGACTTAATAATATCAGCGCTGTAAAGGATATACAGAAGGGGCCCCAAAATTGATTCCTGAGGCACAAAACGTAGTACCTGACGAGGGGAGGATGTCATCCTTGATCCATCCTCCTTCTGGATTTCAACGAGCTGTGACCTATTTTGCAAGTAACTAGCAAACCACTGTATTGTTTCCCCTGTAAAACCATAATAGGCCAATTTGGAAAGTAACAGAGTGGTGTTTATTGCATCGAAAGCCCGTGAAAAATCAAGCAGTGCAAGGATTGTTCCCTCCCCCCTGTCAAGTGCTTCTAAGATATTCCCTACTACATCTGAAAGGGCTGTGGTCGTCCCACGGCCTTTCCTAAAACCAGACTGAAGATCGGGGAGCATATTGTTTTTTCTAAATATTCCAATATTTGGTTATAAACAGCCCTCTCTTAGACTTTTGATAAACATGGCAAAATGCTGACAGGACGCAGATCTTTAAAAGTACTTGGGTTGCTGATTTTGGGTAAAAGACGCACAATAGCACATTTCCATAAGTCGGGGAAAGTTTGGGTATCTATTGACTTATTTACTATTGTGGTTATAGCCTGTAGGGTGGTTGGTAACGTTAGCGTTATCATATTGAGACTCACTCCATCAGTCCCTTTAGCATTTGACCCCAAGCTCTTAATAATTTTATAGATCTCCTCCTCATTAACATTTCTTAACTCAAATTGAGTTTCATCAAATCTATTCGTATCAAAATATGATAGCTGCGATGGTGTACGTTACCCCAGCAGGAAAGTTTCTCCTAAACTGATATGAGTGGAACGTATAATTAGTGCGTAATCTGCTGTAAATGTGCGCCAAATAAAAATTTTGTGCGTTTTGTCGTTTTGGAATAAAACCGAAAAAACGATTTATTTATTTATTTATTTAATACTCTAGCACAAAAAAAAAATGTACAGAGGCGGACTTAATGCCATAGGCATTTTCTACCAGTCAACCTTTGGGTGGAGCAGAGACAAACAGAGGTAGGTGCAATTATGAAATTGGAGGAATAATTGTATACATATAGGAATATCCTTAGATATACCTATACCATAACTATAAATAAGATAAATATACCTAATTATATATAAATATAAGAACAAATAAATACATATAAATACACAAACAAACAATGGGATAACATTTCCGTTGTTATGATACTGCCAGCTTCTTACGAATGTGCTCGCGAACTTTAACCTTAAAGGATAATCGGTTGGTTACTATCCTGATTTCCTGGGGGAGCGCATTCCACAGAGAGATAGATTGAATGAAGAAAGAAGAGTGAATGAAGTCAGTGCGGTGTGTAGGACATTGAAGAAGACGATTGTGTGATGAACGTAGATTTCTATTGTGGTTGGCGCAAATGTACTGAAAATGGGGAGCTAGATAACTAGGGGAAGAGGGAGAGTCAAGAAATGAAAACACTCTCTCTACGCTGGCGTATGGGCAACCACTTTAGAAGCGACCGATGCGCAGAGACATGATCATATTTACGCAAATTGAAAACGAATCGAATGCAGTTATTGAGAAGACGGTCGAGTTTGTCGAGGAGATCTGCATTCAGGTCATAGTAGCACACATCACCATAATCGATGATAGGGAAAATTAAGGACTGCACAAGCATTGTCTTGGTACTTGATGGTAACAAATTTTTCAGTCGGTATAGAGCCCGCAGCGTTCCAGTGACCTTCTGGCTGACCCTAGCGACTTGAGTACGCCAGTTCAAGGTACAATCGACGTGCAAGCCTAGGTCCTTCACTTCAGTGCTAAATGGAACGATCGCACCATTGAAGAGAACTGGTGGCAAAGTTGAACAATCCACCTTACCAATACTACGAGGACTCCCAATGATTATCGCCTGACACTTATTAGGGTTTACTGCAACACCAAATCGATCAGCCCAGGTTTTAATAGCTTTCAAGTCCCTATTTAACTTGTCGATAGCGTCAGATAGTTCATCAACGCTGCCGTGACAGTACAACTGCAAGTAATCTGCATACAGATGATACGCACACTGAAGCTCGGAAGTTATAAGATTAATAAAAATAGAAAACAGAAGAGGAGAAAGAATACCGCCTTGAGGAACGCCAGACTCCAAATCACACCAGCAAGATGAAGAATCCCCAACACGAACGGACTGCTGACGTTCCTGAAGGTAAGAGGAGAACCATTCCAGTGCTTCGGGAGAGACCATAACATGGGACAGAATAGATAATAGGATATCGTGACTGACGGTATTAAAGGCATTCGAGAAATCAACCAAAACTAAAGCAGTAACCTTGGTATGTTCCAGTCCTGCCCGTATATCGCCAGTCACTTTAAGAAGGGCGGAAACAGTGCTGTGCCCAGGCCTGAACCCAGATTGAAGAGGGCTAATTAGTGAGTTCCGATGAACAAAATTGGAGAATTGTTTGTGGACACAGGCCTCGAGCACTTTGGATAGGAAAGGAAGTATAGATATTGGTCGGAAGTCGGTAAGAAGAGAGGGATTAGATATCTTAGGTAGTGGACGAACATAGGCTTTGCGCCACAGAGAAGGGAAAACTCCGGTGTACAGGGAAAAATTTACCATATGGGTAATCGCGGGTAGGAGATGATCCAGAATAGTTATGATCATACCACGGGTGATATTGTCACATCCCACCGCTTTCGATTTGATGGAGAGAATGATCTTTCTGATCTCTCCCGGTTCAACTGGAATGAAACTGAAAGGATTGATACGAGGACGCGTTAGACCAGATATTAACGAAAGAGTTTGTTGCTTGGTTAGACGATCCATGGTCGAAACAAAGGAGAAATGACGGTTGAGATCGTCTAAGTCAATTGAATTAGGAAGGTCTAAATTTCGCGGTTTGCCGATACCAAGAGTTCCAAGAAATTTCCAAATATCGGCAGAAGAGGAAGAATTGATAGTATCCAGAATGTGGCGGCATTTAGCATTACGTATCATCTGATTGCATCTATTTCTTGCAGCTTTGAATAATGACCAGTTCTCATCCGTACGATCCCTTTTAAATTTACGGAACGTGTGGTCTCTACGTCGCATTGCCATCTGTATACCTCTTGTCATCCATGGTGCAGGTCGGCGTTTCAACTATACTTTTTTGACAGGAGCATGGATGTTATAAAGGTTTACTACAACATCATTGAAGATAGCAACCTTGTCGTCAACTGAAGTAGCTTTCATCATAGGCTCCCAATTAACCACAGACGCATCTTCCTTGAGCTTCTCGACATTCATCCGCGCAAAACAACGCCTATACAGAACCTTGGGTTTAGGTTTGGGAGGTTTTAGGATATATGAAAGGAAAATCATGTCGTAATGAGAAAAACCAGGAGCGTCATGTTGACCATGGGAGGAAACAAGGGAAGGATTCGAGGTGAGGATCAGATCGAGCCAGGTATCATCGCTGACAGTGTTATGATGAGTAGATTGGAGAGGCAACACGTGCAGACTAGCTGACTCGATAAGATGGAGGAGCTTACGGGATCGAGGAGAGTTGTGAGCAAGGAGGTTTGTGTTGAAATCACCCATGATGATGTGATGTGCATACTCCGAACCCAAAGATTCTAGTACTGATTCGAATTCAGTGAAGTAATCGACAGAAGGAGGACAATAAACAACACCAATAATGGTTTTGGCTCCTTTGACACACACTTCAAGGAAAATAAAATAAACGATTCCTGCTGGGGTAACGTTTTTCCAACAGGAAAATTTTAAACGAAAGGTCGGAGAGAGAAATATTTTGCATGGGCAGAAAGCTTATATTTGTGCAAAAATGTGCGCCGAAAATATAATTTGTGCGTCTTCAGGTTTTCGAGATATTGCATTTCCTGCTGGAGTAACGTTTTGCAGAATCTTGTATCTCTAAAACCATTATATGTGCACCTGTAGAATAAATATATACGAGTACCTCTTTGTTTGTGTGTATTTGTGACAGAATTAGATTTAAGAAAATATTTATAATTTTCAAGTAATCGCGCTTTTTCGAAAACCCGAAAAATTATTGTAGCGCCTAAATGAGAAAACGTATAAGCTCGCTAAAAACTGTATTCGGTACTTCTTGGTGCTTTTAATAACCATAAAAAGTTTCAAGAGGGTACATGCATGCGTTATTGAATAATATTGCTAAAAGTCAAAACGACGGTATCATAATTTTGACGGCAAAATACAAGAATCCGGCTCAACCCAAGATGTGTGGGTCTAAACCAGGAATTAGTGCGTTTAGTCAAAAATATATAGTAAAAATATTCAGCTTGGAAATGTTCGCATTAAGTAGATATAAACAAAAAACAAAACTTGTACACAACGGCTGGTTATCCGACCAAATTCGAATGACTAGTAAAATGCGAGGATTTCATACTTAACGATGACCTTCTTAACTTTACTCACGAACCGGTTGACACGTGTTGTGCCTGAGTACACTGAAGTAGAAAAGAACTAAAAAAATTAACCTGTTATTAGATTATATTCCATTATCTGTTTCCGTGACTTTTGCACATGATTAAGTATATTATAAAACTAGCTTTTGCCCGCGGCTTCGCCCGCGTGGATGTCGGTTATCGCATAAAAAAGTACCCTATGTCCTTCTCCATACCCCAGGCTATATCTGAAAATTCTAACTTAATATTAATTTTAATGTGATTCACTATGTGAATAGAAACCGAAACAAATGATTTAATATAATAAAAGTATTTATTTATTTAATAATTTATGTACACACATATAAACAGACAAGAAGAAAGGAACAGAAAAATACGTTCGGAACGTGAATGAGTCTTTACCTAAAGATAACAAACTCAAAATCAAAATACGAAATTTCACTCAAATTCTTAAAGCAATCAATTGTACTTACCAAATTACAACACGAAATAAGAGTGCGACACAAATAATAATTTTAAAATAATTCATGTAAGTACCAACAATGTGAAAACAAAATTAAATCCTCCGAAATGTCGCATGATACACCGTTGTGCTGATAAAACTGGGCTCTGTTTGCGCTGCCCAAGCTAACCTCAAAAAAGATGTGAAGGATATGAACGATGATGTGTCCAGTCTCAAACATTCGCTCCAGTTCCACGCAAGCGAACAGATTGACCTCAGAAAACGAGTTGAAGACATTGCACGTTTGCAAGCAGAACAATCAGCTACTTCCACAACCTATTTGGAATCCAAAATTGAAGCACTTGAACAGCAAGCGAGGCAATGCAATCTGGAAATCTGCAACGTACCTGACAAGCGTGGTGAAAACCTTTTGCAGATGTTGGGGGCGATTGGAGATGTTATTAGCTTTCCCATACCTCTAAAGGACATAATATCCATCCACAGAGTACCACACGCTCACCAACAAACAAACAGGCCAAAGAACATTATTGTAAAATTCTCCACGCGCATATTGCGTGATAATGTTCTTAGCGCGTTCCGGCTGGCTAAGTCACTGAAAACGGATCAAATAGGTATAACTGGGTCTTCAACAAATATTTACATTAACGAACATTTAACTTTAAAAAACAAAATATTATTTCGTGAATGTAAGGAAGCGGCAAAGCTTCACCAGTTTAATTACGTTTGGATTAAAAACTGCACTATTCTTGTCCGTAAGAAAGACGGCGAAGCTGCTTTTGCCATCAGATCAGAAGCAGATATCGCTAAAATCAATAGTGATGTTAAAAGTGATGGTAATAATGTCGGTAAAGACATGAATATTCACTGATCGTTGCACTTGTAATTGTTCATTTGATAATTGTAATCTCTACTGGATTGTGTTGACTGCCCTTGGTCTGCTGTTTAAATTATTATCTGTATTGTGCATGTTTTATTGTGTTCGTAAAATATTGTGTTCCGTTTTTTACCATGTTATAAATTATATATTTAATCTAATCTCACACCTAATAAATTCAGTCTATTTGTTTATTACATTTAAAATGAAGAGCGCTATTGCTAAGAAATATGTTGCTGTCGTTATTGTAAAGTGTTGTGATCTATACTGCCTCCTGCTTCAACCCCTTTTATTTCCCATTACTTTAATTTCTGTTAGTTTGTTAATGAGATCTTATACATACTTGCTGATTGAACACACTCTTATCATTAATACACATTTATTTTTTAATATTAACAATGAATGACAAAGGTAAAATTCTTGACCTAGTCATTTCCAACATCCCCTGTAATGTTTCTCATATCTCAATTACATTGCTTCCAATTGACACCTACCATCCTGTCCTTACGTGTGAGACCTGTTTAAACGTCAGTATCTCCCCGATGACTAAAACTCCTCTTCACAAATATTGTTTTCATAAGGCCAACTTTGACAATATTAATCGTAACATACAGCAACTGAACTGCTCTGAACTGCTATGCCCTATGAGTTCTGAAGAGGCTCTGGATAAATTCTACACTGAGATAGACAATATTATTAAACAAGACACTCCGCTGGCCCGACCTAGATCAGTTAGCTATCCCATATGGTTCTCTCGTACTCTCATAACTATTTCTAAAAAGAAGCAAAATGCATGGATTAAGTGGAAGAAATATAATAACATTTCTGATTATGAATCATTTTCAAACTATAGAAAACAGTTCAAGGATACATGTCTTAAGTGTTTCGGTTCATACATCAGTACTGTGGAGGACAATCTCAGTAAAAACATTAAACACTTCTGGACCTATGTGTCTAATCGTAAAGATAAACCTGGAATACCATTTAAGGTTCAATACAAAAATTCTGAAACAAATGATCCAGATATAGTATGTAATATGTTCGCTGACTTTTTTTACTCGATATATGAACCGACATCTCCTTCGTTGCCTCATTGGATGCCTCCGCAGGATAACAATGCACTACACGATATCTCTATCTGCGACCTTTCTTTTAGTGAAGAGAACATACTGAAGGAGCTTAAATCCCTAGATCCAGCGAAGGGCCCGGGACCTGACGGACTTTCGCCTTACTTCCTTAGGAATACTGCAACCTCCATCTGCGAACCGCTATTTATTATTTATAATAAATGTTTATCAGAGGGAGTTGTACCTAAACTGTGGAAGCATGCGTATATTGTGCCCGTTCACAAAAGTGGATCCAAACGCAGCGTAGAACACTATCGTCCTATTTCCATCCTGTCTGCCTTGTCGAAACTCTTTGAAAGGTTAGTCCATAACGGAATTTATCCTGTTCTCCACAATATCATAATTCAACAACAGCACGGTTTTGTCAAACGGCGGTCGACAAATACTAATTTATTATTATTTTCTAGTTTTTTGTTTGATTGTGTCGACAGCCGTGTACAAGTGGATGCTGTGTATACGGATTTCTGTAAGGCTTTCGACAAGGTAGACCATGAAATACTGCTTAATAAAATAGCGTTCAACGGAATCCGTGGTAATCTTCTGAGGTGGTTCACCTCTTACATAACCAATCGCAGTCAGAGGGTTGTAATCAATGGTCACCAATCTAACATAGCACAGGTGACCTCTGGTGTGCCTCAAGGATCTATACTTGGTCCCCTTTTGTTCGTCTTATACATCAATGATATCTGCCAATGCTTTCGCAATACCAAGTTTCTACTATATGCCGACGACCTCAAGGTATACAGAGCCATTAGACAAACAAATGACTGCCTTCTACTGCAACAAGATCTGGACCGACTATCCGATTATTGTCAAATAAATAAGTTGCAACTAAGTTTACCCAAATGTAACTTTTTAAATTTTACAAAAAATAAAACAATAATTAACCATACATACACGTTGTGCAATGCCCCCCTACTTAAAGTGGACTTTATTCGTGATCTCGGTGTTATCCTTGATTCTAAGCTTTGCCTAGACCTACACATAGGAAAGATTGTTAATAAAGCGTATCAATTATACGGATTTGTAATGCGATCAACAGTCGATTTTAAAAAGCCTTCTTCTTATATTTGCTTGTATAAGTCTCTAGTACGCTCTCAACTGGAGTATGCCGTGTCCGTCTGGAGTCCATACTATAAAAAATACGTTGAAATGATTGAGTGTGTTCAATATAAATTCCTGCGTACCATGCATTATAGATGTTATGGATATTATTTGCCATACCAAGATTTGCTTGCAAAGTATAAGCTCGCAACACTTGAAAATAGACGTAAGTACTTAGAAGCTATGAATTTATACAGTATTGTTAGAAATAAATTTGACAGCATTGAACTCTCCAACATGTTATGCTATGCAGTTCCTAGGACAGTCCACAAGCAAAAGGTGCGCGCTGGCCAGTTATTTTCTGTGGGTACTTGCAAGTCCAACTCTGGCTTGCGTTCGCCTGGTCGATTCCTACAATAGGCCTTTTAAACATATAGACATTTTTGCCTGTCCCCCCTATGGGTTCAAAAGTCTTATACTTAAGGAGCTTTCTTAAATTTTAATCTATATTTTTCTTTTTTGTTGAATATTCTTGAGTATTATATACATGTGTTTGGAGATAAATGAAAATCTTCTTCGATAGTTTTTAATTAGGCGTATATTAATAATTTTGGGTTTCACAAATTAGCGCTTTTATAATTATGTCCGTGTATGCCGGGCGATATAGATTAATGCTACGACCGCGCCGCGCGTGGAGGAATTCCGAATCAAACCCCGCACTCCTCTCCTCTCTCGTCCAGTAGTGGTGGGCTCGCTCATGTTGATGATGCGTAGACATGCCCCCCGCCTTGGAGCAACAGCCTCCAATGAAGAAGAAGTAGAAGCAGGTAGAAATTGAAAGAAGTTAGTGTTCTTCCTCATTTAGCAATGGACACAATCTGGGGTATGATCTTCGTATCACTCCGTTAGCTGTCTTAATGTCTGCTACACGTGCCAGTCCATCCTTGCCAGGTGAAGTGCTTATAACTCGTCCAAGACGCCATTTCAAGGGTGGCAGATTGTCATCTTTAATGAGCACTAAAGTATTAGGTGCTATTGTGTTGGTGTTGGACTGCCATTTACTCCTCGTCTGCAGCTCCGAAACGTACTCCTGCGACCACCGCTTCCAGAAGTTCTGCTTCATCTGTTCGATGCGCTCGTAGCGGACCAAGCGTGAAGTGTTTGCAGCTGTGAGGTCTTCGTAGGTAGGCGCAACGAGTGGTCGGCCAATCAGGAAATGGGCTGGTGTAAGAGGGAGTAGGTCGTTTGGGTCTGAAGACATGGGATACATAGGCCTGGAGTTTAGGAGGGCTTCTATTTGTGTCAATAAAGTGGAAAATTCCTCATAAGTGAGGTTTACGTTTCCTACACGACGGAGATGATGTTTAAAGGATTTAACCCCTGCCTCCCACAAACCTCCAAAATGTGGTGAGTAGGGAGGAATAAAGCTAAACTTAATATTTTCGCCTGCAGCAAAATTTATAATATCATTTTCACTAGCTGTTAAAAATTGAGAGAATTCTTTTAGTGCGCCTACAAACGTTTTTCCGTTGTCGGAAAATATTTTTGCGGGTTTTCCGCGACGAGATAAAAACCTTTTTAAAGCCAATAAGTAAGCCTCAGAACTTAGACTGGTGACCAATTCTAAATGTATGGCACGAGTAGTAAAGCATATGAATAGGCAAACATAACATTTTTCCAGTTTTGAACCCCTTCCTTTGCGATTCAATATGAACATAGGTCCTGCATAATCTACACCGCAGCGCAAGAAAGGATACCCCGGTTCCAATCTTTCAGGAGGCAAATTACCCATTTTTACTGATATTGCCTTCCCTTTCTGGCGAGTACATGTAATGCACTTATGCACTGTCTGCTTGGCTAAATCACGACCCTTGAGTGGCCACCAACTTTCTCTAATAGTAGCCAATAGCAATTGTGGACCAGCATGAAGTAGACGTTTATGTTCAAATTGGAAAAGAAATCGCGTGAAAGTATGTTTGGAACACAACAATATGGGATGTTTTTTACTATATGAGAAGGTATGTGAATTTACTAATCTGCCTCCCACTCTAATAATGCAATCAGAATCTAGGAACACATCAAGACTAGATATATTTCTCATCGATTTAACAGGTAAGGTTTTTATTAATGCATTAAAAATGACTGGAAATGACGTTCGTTGTGATAAGCGTACTAGAACTAAAGTTGATTTACTTAATTCATCAGACGTAAGCGGACCACTGCTACGTTCTGGTTTGACCTTGATACGTGCATTATGAATGAATCGTAACAAGTAAGCGGCTGCACGTCTCAAGCGATTAAAATTTGAAAAACGTTCAAAGGTAAAAATACTAGTAAAAGTTGATTGTGTAAATAAAGAATTTACATTTGATTTAATTTCTGGTAAATCGTGTAATTTAATTATTTCATCGCGATTATTTTGTTTGAAATTAGTGTTAATTTCGGTTAAAAATACTGGCCCGTGCCACCAAATATCTGAATTTTGAAGCGCGTCAAGCGTGAGCCCGCGGGATAAAAGATCAGCCGGGTTGTTTTTACCAGCAACATGTAACCACGGTAATTCACCAGTCAACTCATTGATTTGCACTACTCTGTTCTGGACGAATGGTTTTAACAAATTCGGTGAAATTTTAATCCAATTTATGACAGTCGTGGAGTCAGACCAAAAATACACATTATCTAAAGTTAATCTCCATGACTGAATTATTTTTTGATATAACTTAGCACCAACTAAAGCTCCGCACAGTTCAAGTCGCGGTATTGTAACTGGCTTAATTGGTGCGACTTTGCTCTTAGCACAAAGTAACCTAACAGTGACTGGTGAGTTATCGTTATATGTGCTTATGTATGCACATGCACCGTATGCATCCTGTGATGCATCCGTGAAAATATGTAAATCTGTCTGGTTTGTATTCACTTGTCTAACATGACGAGGAATTTTTATGTTTTGTAGGTGTTGAAGCGTGTCAATAAAGTTTTTCCACATAAACAAAATATTGTTCGGTACTGGATCGTCCCAACTTAACTTACAAAGCCATAGTTTTTGTAAAAGTATTTTTGCTGTTATAATTGAGGGTGATAACAAGCCTAATGGGTCGTACACCTGTGAGACAACAGACAAAATAACGCGCTTAGTCACATTAGTAGAGGTTTGTTCAATCTTTGTAGTAAAATATAACAAATCTAAATAATTCAACCAACCAAGACCGAGAGTTTTAGTTAAACAATTTTCTCCTAAGGCTAACTCCTTCGTTTGATCTGTTGTGGAAGTCTCCAAATTGAACAACCATTTACGTAAATGGAAGCAACCAGATTTTAAAACATCATTTACTTTGGTACAAATGTCTAATAAACATTGTTTATTATCATGACCAGTAATTAAGTCATCCACAAACAGATCTTCGTCTATAACTTGCTTTATGACGTCATCCTCGCACTCAGATGCCAGCTGTTTGATGCATCGAATACTTAGGTAAGGAGCGGACGCGGTACCGTATGTCACCGTATTAAGCTGGTACACACCGAGTTCGTCCGATTTATTTTCACGCCAAAGAATTAACTGGAAGTTTCTTTGATCCGGTTGAATGTTAATTTGTCGATACATTTTTTCGACGTCAGCGCATGCAACATATCTAAATTGTCGAAAACGTAACAATATTGAAAAAACATCACTATGTAAACTAGGGCCAATATACTGAATGTCGTTAATCGATTTGCCCGATGTTGATTTTGCACTTCCATCGAAAACCACCCTAAGTTTGGTAGTACTACTATGAACTCTTAAAACACCGTGATGCGGTAGAAAATAATTCGATGATGGAAAGTGATTGACTCGACTCATGTGTCCTAAACTTAAATATTCATTCATAAAATCGCAATATAATTTCTTATATTCAGGAGTAGATTTATCTAGCTTAAGTTCAAGTGCGTGAAAACGATTTAGCGCGAGTTTATACGTATCTCCCAGTGTGTCACTAGACTCAGCTAATGGAATGCGCACAAAAAACCGACCCATGTGATCGCGGTAAGTAGTTTGCATAAACAGGTTTTCACATAAAGACTCGTCCTTAGTTAATTTATTTTGCGGAACTATTACTTCTAACTCCCAGAATTTTTTAAGTTGAGTTTCCAATGACTGTGAGTAATTGCATTGAACTCGATTGTTGCGTAAAGTTTTATTATTCAACAATGAACCCGATATTACCCATCCCAACTTTGTATTCTGAAGGTATGGACCGCTACTTAGACGAATTAGTCCGTCATTTAAAAGTTCCCAGAACTTATCTGCCCCAATTAATAATTCGATTCCTGATGGCGAATGAAAATTGGGATCTGCTAACTGTATATGTTCAGGGATATTCATGTATGAATTTGTACCTAAAGATGGCAACTGAGCTGTGATTTGATTTAAAACTAAACATTTAAAGCGTGTACTATATTGTGTACTTTTATACCTCAAATTAATTTCGCATGATTGTGTGGAATTAGTCACCGAGTTACCTACCCCGGAGACTTGCACAGTGGACTGTATTAAATTAAGATTTAGTCGTTTGCATAAAGATTCTGCAATAAAGCAATGCTGACTGCTGTTATCTAATAAAGCGCGAGTAGTGTGAAAATTATTGCTTTTATCTACAACCTCAACTAAAGCAGTAGATAGCAGTACCGTCTTTAATAATGAATGAGTAGTACTTTGATGTGTTGTGTGAGATGCAGAATGTAATGTGGTAGTGTTTAAAGAGTTAGCACTAGTTGTATCCTGCGGCGATGCCTGTGAATTCTGCCTATCAGCTGACGATGTGGATGCACTCGCATTGTCGTCACATTTATCGTGAATTAAATTGTTGTGTTTCTTATTGCATTGCCCACAAGGGCCGAACCAGCACTCATCTACCGAATGACTAGCGCGTAAACAATTACAACACAACTTCTTTTCATTGATGAATTTAATTCTATCGTTAATTGATAATTTTAAGAATGAATCGCAAGAATAAAGCGGATGGTTAGCTTGACACATAGTGCAAATACGACAACGTTTGGATTTTTTATTATTAGATTGTTTATTTTGTGTCGATGTGTAACTATGTGATTTGTTTGGTTGTTGTGAATTTGATGGTTTCTTTACGTTATTGTCCGTGGTAGATTTACCATGTGCTAAATGAATAGTCTCTAGCACGTCAGACCTATTTTTAAGAAAAGTAATCAAATAATCAAGAGATAAACGTGAAACTGACTGGTTATGACTATTTATAATTGAACTTTTATGAGTCTCCCATTCTCTTTCGGTAACTGAATCAAGTTTAGATGTAATTAAATAAATAATCAAAGTGTCCCAAGACTCAGTCGGTTCGCCGAGGTTTTTGAGGGAACGTAGATTTTTGAGAACAGTATCTATAAGTCTACGAATTTGATTAGATGATTCCTTATTAAGTGACGTAATAGAAAACAAAGCCTTAACATGGTTTTGCACAAGTAAACGGTTATTATTGAATCTGTTTTCCATTAACTCCCAAGCTATAATGTAATTGTCAGAGGAGAATTCTAATGACTTAATCACCGACAATGCATTGCCAGTAAGTGAAGACCGTAAATAATGGAATTTTTGCACATTATCTATTTCTTTAGAACTATGGATGAGAGATAGGTAAGTATCGCGGTACTCTAACCAATGGTCATAAGAGCCATCAAAGGAAGGAAGTGAAATTGTAGGTAATTGAACTTTACTAGAAACTTTAGTAGTATTTTGAGCGTTATCTACGTTAATAATACACTTAGCTTTAGTCACATACGCATAATAGTGGGTTTCAAAAGTTTCCCTCTCAGATAATTCCTTTTCTATTTGACTATCAGGAATTTTTAAGTCTATTTCATCCTGAATTTCTGAAAACTGATCTAACAATAAATCTGCCTTTTGTAAACGCGTTTGTAATTCAGTTTTAATGGTTTCAGTAACAGGCATTATTTCTACAGAGTCTACATACTTCATGAATAGTCGAAATTTACCGCGAACGACACCTCTTCTTTTATTTAAATCTCTAAATATATCCTCACCACTACCACGACCCTCTTTTGACGGAGTTTTAGTCATTTCGAAGTTTGTGGAAGACAATGGAAAATACTTATTTGTAAAGATTTAAATTATTAAACGAAACTGAGGGTAGTGGCAAAACAAAAATCTTTACGCGTTTTTAACTATATAACGGGAATAAAACACTAGGATTTGACACAATATTAACACAAATAAAGCACTGAATATAGATAAGGGATAAGGATAAAGAATAATGATTGACCTGACCGTTTTATGCTGGTACCGTGGATGACTTCGCTGATGGCTTCGTGCGTCCGATTAATGCTGGTCGCATCGATTTCTTCTGCTGCATCCGGCTCGAAGGACCAAATGTTTGGAGATAAATGAAAATCTTCTTCGATAGTTTTTAATTAGGCGTATATTAATAATTTTGGGTTTCACAAATTAGCGCTTTTATAATTATGTCCGTGTATGCCGGGCGATATAGATTAATGCTACGACCGCGCCGCGCGTGGAGGAATTCCGAATCAAACCCCGCACTCCTCTCCTCTCTCGTCCAGTAGTGGTGGGCTCGCTCATGTTGATGATGCGTAGACAACATGTATTATACATCTTAAACACGAAAGTTAATTTAATAAGTTAGTAAAATATATACATATATTGTATTTGTAACCTTAGCGATTATTTTCATTATTCTCACTGTATTGTATCCTATTGTTAATCTGTGAACAGCGTTGTGGACTGCAATATTGTCTCAAATTTTTGTGTATTTTCTTGTTTCTGTATTTATATTGTAGCTGTTTGTTGTTCCTCTTGAATAAAAATAAAAATAAAATAAAAATAAAACGCTCGAAATATCTAATGAACGCCATTGGTGCATAACTTTTCTCAGGGTCACGTTCGCAATTGGACGAAATATTTGACATTTATTTTGTACTTGCAACACGATCTGGCTGTAGAATTCGATTAATCGACTAATACTTGGGAACACCACTAAACGAACGAAAAAAAAAAGAAAACAAAATACGTCTGTACTCTGTGGTCATGTGGCGGTGTGGCGCTGTGCTTAATGTAAACATTCATCAAGGTTATACGTGCGTAAAGTAATGGATTCAATGAGAAAACCGTTTAACCTTAGAAGAATCTTATACAGAATTACTGAGAAATAAGTGTAGATTTTGTATTGAGTGTTAGTTTATCGAAAAGTGATAAATATGTCAGTGAAAAAATAACGAAAGTTTTGGAATGAACAAATTTTGATCATAAGGCCGCCGTGTTTAGTAATGTTTTTATGATAAATATTCTTGTATACTGTTTGAAACACACATAAGTAGCTAGCTTATTTATCTACGAACATAATTTGCCTAATAGCTACTGATATTATAGCGTATTGTTATCTTAATCGTATTTCCAAGAGTAAAATTCGGCAAACAAATACCTACAAAAAGACAATAAAATGGATATAGTATGTTATCCTTAAGAGATAGACATATGCCATCGTGGATTTTTTTGAAGACCTAAATAAGATGCACAAGTCCACCATACATTATTTTGTTATATCTCAAAGGGTTTAGACAGCGTTTTCGTTGAAAGCTCCCAGACGGCTTATTTTTTTCCGACACCTCCAACAAATATCGTTAATTCATACAAACATGCATACAAAAACTTAACAAATTATATACTTAAACCTTCCTCGAGAACCAAGCTATCCATTGGTGTAAACAGCATGAGAATTGGTGCAGGAGTTTTTGAGTTTATCGCGAACAGACAGACAGACAGACAGACGCGGCGGAGGACTTTGTTTTATAATATGTAGTGATAGTGATAGTAGGGAAAAAGTAATATAAAGGCCAAAAATATGATTGGCGTTTGTCTAAAAAAAAAATACAAGTAGTTCAAGAAATGTGTGAAAAAGAGCCTACAGATACTTACTTATAGTTTATAGATTATAAATAAAAGCCAATTAACATAACAGTAAAAAAATACATAGAGTATCTACATATATTAATTTAAGCCGTAGTAGGTTAAATAAAATAACTAAGTTTTTCATCATTAATACAAAATTCCCTTTTTTCGCCTCGCCACCGCTGCATACTTCTCTATCCCCGCGCCATCCGCTGACGTCACGTCGCAAAGAGTCGCTTTGTTTAGTTAGGAGGAAGTGACACAACTAGTAAGCGTACGGTATTAATGGGACAGAGACAGATACATAAACGTGGCTCTATCATCAATAATGCGAAATGTTTTTTTTTACTAGAAAGTGCGTTTGGGCTAATATCACTTGGTAAACAGTTGCAGTTATGACGCCAAGGACACTGTCGCTTTGATACTCACGCGATTGCAAGAAAAAATATTAATTTATTTGAATGTTATGATGACCTTTATAGTAAAATCCAACGGCGCGGGAAATATAATATTATGCCACATGTAATAGTCTACTTGGTAGAATAGACAAAATTGTACAGGGTTAAGCAAAGTTTTGGTACAGTTTTGAGTTGTATTTAGTGTATAACTAAAGATTTACCACTATTGACCACTATTGTATTGGGGTCATCCTGTAAAGATAGTGTGTGTAAGTGTAATAAATAAATAAATACATTTATGATTATGATTACCTATAGTCAACCGCACAGAGATATGTGTTGCAATAACGTGTTACCATTATAATTATATCGTATTACCTATGTGGGATATACAGGATGTTACGTTAAACGAGGGACATAATTTCAGGCAGAGTAGGGAACCAGCTGATATTTTTTTTCATAGTTAAGAGTTGGTCCCATAGTGAAAGTTGACGATTTTCATGAGTACTACTCTGACTGAAAATATATCCCTAGTTTAACCTAACAGCCTGTATAACCTACGTACAATAGATTAACTTCAAAAGACTAGACTTTCAAAAGGCATTCGATAAAGTGGATCATGGATTGCTGCTCAAGAAAATTGCTTACGATGGTATCAGAGGGGATCTCCTGCGTTGGTTTGTCTCATATATAACCAATAGGACTCAAAAGTTGTCATTAATGGATTCGAGTCTAGCTGTATTCAAGTTACATCAGGAGTCCCTCAAGGCTCAATTTTGGGACCTTTATTGTTTATACTGTTCATAAATGACATAAAATATTGCTTTCAAAATTCAAAATTTCTCTTATATGCTGACGATTTAAAAAAAAATTAAACAAATTTCAAATGAACAAGACTGTATTGAATTTCAACGTGATCTTGATCGTTTCTCGGACTATTGCTCTTATAATAAACTATACCTTAGCTTGCCTAAGTGTCATAGTATAACGTTCACTAAAAAGAAAAATATCATTCATTTCAACTATCGACTTGCTAATAGCAAAGATATTAACAAAGTTAGTAATCTTCGTGATCTTGGTATTCAGCTGGACTCGAAACTTCATCTTGATATTCATGTAGAAAATATTGTAAATAAGGCATATCAGATGTTTGGCTTTGTAATGAGAGCATCTACAGATTTCCATCGTCCCTCCACCTTCTTGCACCTGTATAAGTCCATAATTAGGCCTCAGTTAGAATACGCAGTTCCGATCTGGAATCCTTACTATGCAAAATATATCGAAATTACAGAATTAGTCCAACGCAAGTACCTTCGTGCAATGCAATTTAGATGTTTTCGAAAGAAAACATCATACCAATCGTTTCTTAAAGAATACGACCTGCTTACATTACAGTCTAGACGCGTCCTCCTTGAGACAATGTCGTTGTTCAGTGTATGCCGAAACAAGTTTGATTGCCCTGACTTGGTGACTGGTTTGTGTTACCTGGTTCCTCGAACAGTACATGGACGGGAGGTACGCACTAGGCGACTTTTCGCTACCAGCTTTTGTAGATCCAATACTGGTGTGCGCTCACCGCTATACCGCTTAGTCGACACTTACAATACGCGTTTTGGTGCAATAGACATATTATTCCTAAGCAGATATAAATTTAAAAATGAGATTGTTAAAATTCTAAAGTATCAGCAGTACGCTCCATAGGCTTTACACAATGTAGATATCATTATTGAAATAGGCTAGGGACCTGATGACACATCGCGCATAATTTTATTTTATTTTTGTTTTTGTTAAAGATGATATTGATAAATATTCTATAAAAGATGTAACAACATCTTTTATAGAATATTGTTTGTCTTTATGTATTTATTTCCTTTCTTTAAGCTTATTTTTCATTGAGTAAGCCCTGCTACAGTTAACGTTTGCTAACAGCTTGTTTTTTTTTTATTATATAATATAGTAATCTGCGGAAAATGCTGTGGGTAGTATATTTGTTAAGTTTAATTTTAATACAACATTGTTTATGCTTAATATACTACTGTTTGTTTTCCCAAATGTAATAAATAAATAAATAAAGCTGGTTATGTCGTGTCACATAATTTTGATTTGGTGGCGTTTTAGATGTTTAAGTGTCATTCCACAGTCATATAATAATGTTGTTACGTATGTATTTGGGGTAAATCTAAATATGTCGTTAAGTATGATAATATTTCTAACCCAGCCAAATACCACCAGATAACCAGTACTCATAAGAAAATCATTTATTTGTGATTTAAAATTTTATATTTTTTACACAATATATATTTATATACTTAGGTTTAATTACTAACTGTAACTGCTCTCTGATTTTGTGTGATTATGCAAATTTACCGTTTGTATTTTAATACTTAAATGAAAAACTGATCTGTGATTTTAAATAATAATGACTACACAAGATACCGGTGGCGCAGCTACAATTATTATCGTTAGAGGGCAGCTGAAGAAAAAATGGTTCAGTTTTCATAAACTCTAGATAACCTCAAAAATTAAAGCTCTGTCATAACTCGCTGTAGTTCGGCTCCTTTAGTTACCTCTGACGCGGTGCTGTTCGTTCATATATCATAAGATCCAAATTTTTAAACCTCCAAGTTGCAAAAAAGTAGATATTTTGGAACTTGGAGGTTTTGAGATTTGGATCTTATGAGATATGAAGATTTTGCAACCATGTTATTTTGCGACTTGAACGTTTTGAGACTAAACCCGCGGTGCTGCGGAGTGCTGCAAGGGCCGGCTTATTTTGACACTGATGTTGTCGGAATTCTTTACTTATTAAAAAAAGTGAGGCATTTTTGTAATGTTTTTAATGTTATAGTGTATTAAAACTGGTATTAAATTATGTATGTGTAATGTGATGACCAGTGATCGGAATAAGGTGAGCTAATTTACTTTAAATTCAAAGAACAGAGCCAAAATGTGGAGACATCCTTATGACAACTTTTTTTTAGGGGTATTGTACCGGTTTCGTGATATCACTAAATTGCATTTAATATTAATGTTATTAGTATAGAAAACAATTGAATTCGTTTCCTGTTTTTGGTTCTCAAAATTGACACAAAACCAGTAGACACGTTTTATATTGTTTAAAAAAAAATAAAAGACAATCTCCTTATCTTGGTATATCTGTATTAGTAACATTAATATTAATTAATGTAAGTAATATAGTAATATCCCGAAACCGGTACAATTTACCCGAAAAAAAATGTTGTTGTAAGGAAGTCTCTACCATTTGTCTCTATTCTTTGAAGTTTAGGTAAATTAGCTCACCTCTTTCCGGTCACGGGTGATGACAGTTACACTCACAGGTGTGCCATATTATTTGGCAATAGTAGACACTAAGCAGAGTTGTTGTTCCAAAGTGAAGCCGATAGGAATCGGGTTATATGAAGGCTGCGCCCCTGCATGGTACAATGATGTGATTGAACTATTTGTGTTCTAATATTTATAGGTAGGTAATTTGATCTGTGATTTGTTAACCCATAATTACTTTAAGAAACAAAAATTAAGAGAATAAAAATATTAATTTCCACATCAACAAGCTCTTTCATTTGGTATGGTCACAAGGTGCATTTAATATATTTTTAATTACATAACATAACGTCACGCATTGTTTCCACGAAGGGTTTTAATGGGATTTTACATAGTCGCCAGTTTGGTTTCACGTCGTCGACCTACCCTTAGGTCGACGACTGACGCAGGAGTAGAACTCATCAGTCACATTTTGAAATCCTGGGAGAAGTCCCAGGATGCAATTGGCATTTTTTGTGACCTCTCAAAAGCGTTTGACTGCGTTGACCACAACATACTGGTCTGTAAATTACGCCACTACGGAATTCATGGACAAGCTGCTGATCTTGTTCTTTCCTATCTATCAAATAGGCAGCAAAAAGTACACGTTAACGGGGCGACTTCCTCGGGGTCTCTAGTTAAGATGGGCGTGCCTCAAGGTTCAATTCTTGGGCCTTTTATATTTCTAGTTTAGATTAATGACCTTCCTTACATGGTGGCTAACTTATCGGATATAATTCTATTTGCTGATGACACATCTCAAATTTTTAAAATAGATAGAAATGACACGGATGTCTTACATGTCAACGATAGTCTCGCTGTTCTTTTAAAATGGTTCGCAGCTAATAATCTTTTACTTAATGCGAATAAAATGAAATGTCTTAAGTTCTCATTACCAAACGTACCCCAAGTGGGTCCAAATTTAAAACTTGATGGCAAGAAACTACATGCTATTACGGAAACTGTATTTCTAGGAATTACTTTAGATTCGAAATTGCAATGGGGCGCCCACATTAGAGCTCTTTCAGGTAGATTAAGTTCAGCTGCATATGCAGTAAGAAAAATAAGGCAGTTAACTGATATAGCCACAGCTAGGTTAGTATACTTTGCTTATTTCCACAGTATTATGTCTTATGGCGTTCTGCTGTGGGGATCGGCAGCTGACGTAGATTCCATTTTCATTCTACAAAAGAGAGCAATCCGCGCGATCTATAAAATGGGTCCTCGTGAGTCCCTTAGAAATAAATTCAAAGTAATTGATATACTAACTTTGCCTTCTCTTTATATCTTAGAAAGTATTTTGTATGTTCGCAAAAACTTAGGACTTTTCAAAATAAGAAGCCATTTCCATAATATAAATACACGTAGTAAAAATGAAATAGTGTTGAAAGGTTGTCTGTAAAAGATCGCTTTTAGCGATAAGACCGCCCATTGTGACACCCTATGTAACAGTTCTACATTTATATCTGTAATTTTTATGGTGTACATAATAAAGAGTATTCTATTCTATTCTATTCTATTCTATTCTAGTGATACCCAAATTCAGATTAACTATAACTAGCAAGTCATCTATATAAATAAAAAGAAAAGTCCTGACTGACTGACTGACTCATCAACGCCCAGCCCAAACCCTTGGACCTAGAAAGCTGAAATTTTGCACAGAGGTTCTCTTTATAATGTAGACAAGGAACAAGGAAGGATTTTTCGAAATTCAAAACCTAAAGGGGTAAAATGGGGGAAGGAAGTTTATATGAAAGTCCGTCAGTTTTGAAGTTAGGATCTTAAAATTTTGTGTTTAGGCTGATAATTGAAAATTAATTTATACCTGTCTCAGCGTTTTTGATAATTCCACCCCCAAAGGGTTAAAAAGGGGGATGAAGTTGAAAAGTCCTTAATTTTCGAAGAAAAATCACTTACTATCTAGGCTTATGGTTTTTGAAGCTATCGGTGTTGATAGAATTTCAACCCTAGGGGGTGAAAGTGGTGATGATTTAAAAAAAAATCCTTTTTCTATCTATATAAATAAAAAGAAAAGTCCTGAATGACTGACTGACTGACTCATCAACGCCCAGCCCAAACCCTTAGACCTAGAAAGCTGAAATTTTGCACAGAGGTTCTATTTATAATGTAAACAAGGAATAAGGAAGGATTTTTCGAAATTCAACCCCTAAATGGGTAAAATGGGGGATGGAAGTTTTATATGAAAGTCCGTCAGTTTTGAAGTGAGGATCTTAAAATTCTGTGTTTAGGCTGACGACTGAAAATTAATTTTCCATCCCCAAAGGGTTAAATAGGGGGATGAAGTTGAAAAGTCCTCAATTTTCGAAGAAAAATTACTTACTTTCTAGGCTTATGGTTTGACGCTATCGGTGTTGATAGAATTTCAACCCTAGGGGGTGAAAATGGGGATGATTTTTTTTTTAATTACATTTCCTTATTTTTTTAAGTTAAAATCACGATCACAATCATTTCGGCTTATGGTTGGAAACTAACACAACGTAAACCGTTATTTTTTTTTATTTCAATCCAGAAGTTTATGAAAAGGGGGATGAAGTTTTGTATTGAAGTTGTTCATTCGCTAAATTTTGTATTCAATTAAAAGTAATAAAAGTACACGTGTACTATTTCTAACTTTACAGTATTCCACAACGCAGTTACTGGGTAATACGATACCCCTTGGTAAGAATGGTTGTCTGACAACCATTCTTTCGGGCTTCTGACTTCCCGTAACGACTGTCATAGATCCACGAATGACAGCCAGGACCAACAGCTTAACGTGCTTTCCGAGACACGGACGGATCCATCCGTCCCATCCCATCCACAGACCAACTGCGGCAAGTGTAGCTTAATCTGATCGATCGACCTGTGCGGCTGTTATTATTTAGCCACGGGCCCCTCCCCCGAAGAACCCCCCATCCTCTTCTCCGGGAGAATCGACATAGATATAGATTAGGATAGTTAGATAGGTTAAATTATAAATAAAATACATCAGCTAATAAAGGATTTTAAAAAAACCTTTAAGAGGGTAAAAAGGGGGGATTTCGTTTGTTTGAAAAATCTTATTCCTTGAGTTTATAAACTTGAAACTTGGCACAAATGCTTATCTAATTAAATAATTAAGTTTGTTTATTTCAGTTTTTTTTAAACTACCCCATAAAGGGGGATTGAGGTTGTCAAAGTTTGTATAGAAAAACTGATGGCTATCAACACATAGCTTAAACCACTGAACGGATTTGGCTGAAAATTGGCACACAGATAGTTATTGTGACGTAGGCATCCGCTAAAAACGGATTTTTGTAAATTCAACACGTAAAGTGGTAATAAGGGGTGATTCGATTTGTTTGAAAAATCTTATGCCTTGAGTTATTAATAAAAATTAAACTTGGCACAAGGGGGGGATTAGGGGATGTCAAAGTTTGTATGGAAAAAAACCGTAACGGACTTATCTATTTAAAAGAAAGGCTCAGGGTTTCAGAAAGGCTTTCGAGCTCTAAAAAGGGCTTTTAAGGGGTGAAAACGGGGGGATTTAAATTGTATGTTTTTTTTAATTTATAAGCTTGAAACTCAGCACAAAGTTTGTCATAATTCGTTTTTCAAAACATCCCCTCAAAATGTGCTCATTCTTTTGACAATAAAAATAAAAATAAAGGATCACGAGTAAGTATATGGGGTTTTGAGAATTAATTCCAAAGGGATAATTAAGTTTTTACGGGTGTTCGTGCGAGGAGTACCGATAGCCTACACGATTTTGGAGTCTATATTCAAATGACTGATGACTGTGACCTTGCAGTCAGCTATGTCATTAGTGAATTAAAGACCGCTGTGATTAAGAACTCTGAAACTATTATACTTCCACGTCGCAAAAGGATTATCAAACCGTGGATAACACAGGGCCTGTTGCGCTGCATGCGCAACAGGGATAAACTTCATAAAAAATCAAAATCGTTTCCAGATGACCAAATACTAAAAAAAACCTACATTCGATACAGAAATTTTTATGGCTCAATCTTAAAGAAAGCTAAACGTAATTATGATAGAGACCTTGTTCAAAAAGCTGGTAAAGATTGCAAAAAGTTGTGGGATACAATAAAAAATATAACTAATACAGCAAAAAATTTAAACTATCCAAAGGAATTGCTAACAATATCGGACACTCCTCAGCGGTCTGTGAATGACATTAATTGCTATTTCTCCAATGTTGGCAAATCATTGGCTGAACAAATAGCGCAACTACAAGCCCCAAAAATTTGTAATAAATCCCAAAAATCCCTTGATCAAAATCTTAATTCTCTTGTACTTTTTGACACTGATGAAGCTGAAGTTATGAGCCCGATAGCTGCACTCAAAAACGATTGTTCTGTAGGTTGGGATAATTTGTCAAACCGGTTATTGAAAGATCATAAGGATGTTCTTGTTCCACACTTAACTTACATTTTTAATATGTGTCTAGAAAATGGTAGCTTTCCCAAAGCCCTTAAAAAATCTCAGATTCGACCAATTCACAAGGGTGGGGCCAGAGACCGTGTTGAGAACTATAGGCCTATTTCAATATTACCGTCGCTTTCAAAAATCCTAGAAAAAATTATTAACAGACGCTTAGTAAACTATCTCGAAACTAAACACATTTTATCTGACCATCAGTTTGGTTTTCGTCGTGGTAAATCCACCGATCACGCAGTTAGCAATTTAACGGATTTTATAACCACAAATCTAGATAAGGGTAATAAATGTATATCGATATTTTTGGATTTAGCAAAGGCTTTCGATACGGTTTCTGTTCCAATCCTTGTACAAAAACTGGAAAAAATTGGCATTAGGGGGAAACAGCTTGCCATTTTGACCGATTATCTTACCGACAGAACTCAATGTGTTAAGGTGGGTCTCTACACTAGTACTGATCGTCCAGTGACCTATGGTGTCCCGCAGGGTAGCATCCTTGGGCCGAACCTTTTTCTCGTTTACATAAACGATCTCCTGTGTCTAAACTCATTTCATGGTAAAATAATCTCGTACGCAGATGACACTGCCCTCATTTTCGCTGCTAAAACATGGAATGAGACCTACCAACTAGCCCAGAAGGGTTTTGATTTGGTAAAGAGGTGGCTTCATGATAATGTACTCACCTTGAACGTTGATAAAACGAAGTACCTGACCTTTTCGATCCGTGCTTCTTCACATGCGAGTCTAAATCTTGTCGCACATAATTGCTCCCTTGACGCTCCGGATTATTCTAAATGCTTATGCAGTCCTTTGGAACGTGCAAAGACAATTAAATATTTGGGCATTGTAATTGATGAACATTTTGGCTTCAAAGCGCACATTCAACTGCTGAGTAAAAGGATTCGTAAGCTTACCTACATTTTTAAAACATTGAGACATGTAGTCACCCCTATAATCCTCAAGCAAATCTATTATGCGCTTTGTCAGTCACTGTTTACATATTGCATATCGTCTTGGGGTGGTGCACCGAAAACTACGATAAAGCAACTTGAAGTTTCACAAAGAACCATACTGAAACTCTGTACTTTTAAGCCTTTCCGTTACTCAACCACACTTCTTTATGAATACTGTGAGGTGCTGACTGTACGCCAACTGTTTGTCTTAAGTATCGTCTCAAAACAGCATTCTATCTTGGAGTACAATCCAACTCTGTTAACAAGGCGGAAAGGTTTACCTGTATGCAAGAGGTTAAACTTAAAAACGGCTTTTATTCGTAGATTTTACCCCTTTTTAGGACCCTATTTATATGACAAAATTAATAAAATTCTTGAAATGTACTCAATGAATAAAATAATGATGAAAAAATCTGTATCTCTCTGGCTTTGGAAGTTGACGTACGATCAAACTGAAAATATACTTACTATCTTAAAGTAATGATGCAACTAATTGTCGGCTTTATAAACCTAAGGACACCATCATTTGAATCTACTAGCAATATCTATTTAATTTTCTACACACCCTCTCACACACATACACTCACCTCCCACACCTTACACACCCAGAGGACACCAACCCTTTCATTCTTTTAGAGTAATTAAGTTGTATTGTAATATAAATTGTTTCCTTTTGTACGTTGGCTCATACCTGCATATTTTATCTAGTACGAGGGCTTGAGGCGCTGCATGCTGCAATACAGGCTATAAACCTAGTTCGGCAGCAGATGCTAATATTAGACACAATTATAACTGTTTTACGTTTAAGAATAAGTATAAGTAGCTAAGACAAATTGTGTAACATGTATATTATTTTTGGTCTAATAAATATTATTATTATTATATTATTATTATTATTAAATTAGATCAAAAGTCAATTACGGTAGTTTTACAGCAGATCCCGTCCCACGTACAGATTCAGGATAACGAAAGAATAGATCTTTTGGCCAACCAAGCCGTGTCAGATGGAATATCTGTAAATGTTCCTCCTTTATATACAGATTATATAAGAGTAATAAAGCAGCAGAGTACAGAAATGTGGAGTGAATACTTTAACCAAAGGTCAAGAGAAAAGGGAATTTGGTACAAGACCATCCAACCACAGCTTCCAGAGTATAATTGGACAGATCAAAATATGCTTAGCAGAAGGGATTTAGTTATGCCGCTAAGACTTCGTTCCGGTCACATTCCATCAAAGAAGTTCGGTTTTCTGATGAAAAAGGTAACATCACCCAACTGTGAAGAATGTGAAGTAGTCGAAGATGTGCAACATGTTTTGATGGAGTGTGTGCGGAATGGGGCTTTGAGATTAAATTTGCTTGGCCCTATAAATATGTACGATATTGGAGAGTGTAATGCTATCCTGGCATGTCCTTTATCAGAACAAGCTAGGATACTGTACAAACTGGCATTATTTGTTTTAAAGTAAGTGTTATATGTTTTTAGGTTTAGTTGATTGTGATGATGTTACAGGGTGACGTTATCGCTCAGCGATAAAGCCCTTAAAATAAAGAGAAAAAAAAAAAAAAAAAGTTTTTACGGGTGAATTTTACTGCGTGCCTTGAATAACTCGAAAGTTTTTACTTCTAAGGTTTTGAATTACTCAAAAGTATTTTTAATCCCGGTCATAGAGTACTTTAAACCCCGGTAGTACGTTCCCGTTGGATTTGTTCCGACATCCACGCGGGCGAAGCCGCGGGCAAAAGCTAGTTTCTTATAAACAGTATCCGCTTTTATAACAAGTTGCCAAACTCGGTTACAGAACTTAGCGACGGAAAGTTCAAAACCCACATCAAACGTGTCCTTATCAAAAAGCATATTATAAGATAAAAGACTACGTTGAAGACAAGGAAGTTTGGCACTAATTCCTTCTGCACATGTGGCTTCCCTGGTACCTGATAAACAACATAACAATGTCAATGTCTATTAACTGCTCCCAAATAACGATGTTTATTTAGAATTTTTAATTATTTTTTTACATACTTCCTTGACGTCATATTTTCATTATTTGACATTATTTACCTACAAATCGAATTTCAATTCTTTATTAATGGCTTTTGTGGACATGATATCTAATCAGATATGTTACTGTAGTTGTAATTGCAATCATGTCATTAATATTTTATATACTTAGATTATTTTATATTTTGTGAATGTGAGAACGTTGCAGGCCTAAGTGTAGATTTGTTGGCACTTTTCTATTTTGTTAAGTACCTGGTAATTGTTGAAAGGCCTACACTGTCCTCCCATACCTATTATCACTGTTATTTAATAATATTGTAAAGCCAATTATTTTTAAAAGAGTAACCATGGAGTTTCTTGCCGGCTCTTCTCCATAGGAAACAACTAATTGGAACCGTGCACCTAGCTTCTGACGTTTCATAAGTACCCATGTAGGTTTATGTGAAATAAAATATTTTGATTTGATTGATTGATTTTAATTAGCCCCCAAAATTAGGTCATATAATTGCCAATAAACGTTTGAACGCGACTGTACGGACAACAGCTTAGGTTTAAAACGTCCAATAAAGATAGTCATCGCTAAGTATGAAATCGCATTTTACTAGTCATTTGAATTTGGTCGGATATCCAGCCGTTGTGTACAAGTTTTGTTTTTTGTTTATATCTACTTAATGCGAACATTTCCAAGCTGAATATTTTCACTATATATTTTTGACTAAACGCACTAATTCCTGGTTTAGACCCACACATCTTGGGTTGAGCCGGTTTCTTGTATTTTGCCGTCAAAGTTATGACATCGTCGTTTTGACTTTTAGCAATATTATTCAATAACGCAAGCATGTACCCTCTTGAAACTTTTTATGGTTATTAAAAGCACCAAAAAGTACCGAATACAGTTTTCAGCGAGCTTATATGTTTTCTCATTTAGGCGCTACGATATTTTTTCGGGTTTTAAAAAAAGCGCGATTACTTGAAAATTATAAATATTTTCTTAAATCTAATTCTGTCACAAATACGCACAAACAAAGAGGTACTCGTATATGTTTCTCCTACAGGCGCACATATAATGGTTTTAGAGATACACGATTCTGCAAAACGTTACTCCAGCAGGAAATGCAATATCTCGAAAACCTGAAGACGCACAAATTATATTTTCGGCGCACATTTTTGCACAAATATAAGCTTTCTGCCCATGCAAAATATTTCTCTCTCCGACCTTTCGTTTAGAATTTTCCTGCTGGAAAAATGTTACCCCAGCAGGAATCGTTTTTTCGGTTTTATTCCAAAACGACAAAACGCACAAACTTTTTATTTGGCGCACATTTACAGCAGATTACGCACTAATTATACGTTCCACTCATATCACTCTAGGAGACACTTTCCTGCTGGGGTAACGTACACGCTGCGATGTGGGCAGCACGCACCGTCCTGGTACACTCAGAAATGCCTTGTTTATCTCATCTGGGTCATTCAATTGTCCGGAAAGCATACCTTCAATATGTTCTGAAAATACGGCGGTTTTAAGATTTTGCCAATGTTTTTTAGGGTTTTTTATCTGACTATTTATATGCCTGTCAAAGTATACCTTCCTTTCCTGAATTAGTGCTGTAATAGCTTGTTTTTTTAAATCCAAATAATATTTCTTTGTAGTATTCAGCTTGTCCTTATGATAATTATTTTTTGCCTCATCTCGCAGCTTAATCATCAATTTAATATTGTCTGTTATCCACGGCGTGGGTCGGTCTCTAAATATCTTACACTTTATTGGAGCATATAAGTCAAATAATAGGGTAGTAAAGATATTAAAATATTCAACCATGCTATTAACATCTGGCAGTGAACCAATTTCCGACCAAGGCATTAATTGCAGATCCACTGCAAAGTAATCCATCAATATAGGGTGACGGGTAATTAGTGACCGATATTTAAACATGTGATGGTGCTCATGATAACAAACAACTTTCCCGAAGAAACGATTTTATTGAAATGCGTTATTACTTTTTAATTAATTTAACAAACTTTCGGATCGCGCGCGCGCTTTCAGCTGTTAGTTCCTTGAACCCTTTCTGTCTCATGTTCCATGAAGATACTGCCGTACCGTGTAATAATGCGTACGGCAAAGTGCCCACATGACTCGTGAACGCACTTCACCCTATTGACTGGTAATTAGTGACAGATATTTGAACACATGATTTTACTCATGATAACAGAAAACATTCCAAAACAAACTATTTTTTATTTATACCATATCATACCTACCAAGAATAATACACCATCAGCTGTTATTTAATTTAGTTACCTACTTGTTTCTTTTTAAAAACAAAACTATTCCACTTTTACAATGTACTATTATTCTATTTCATTAATTTAACAAACGTACTCTACGGACTGCACGTGCGCTATCAGCTATTAGCCACTTGACTCCGTTCTGTCACATGTTACATGAAGGTACACACGGTTACATATCAAGCTATACATTCCCAGTAAAAGCTGATCTCGCTCGGTCTTATACAATTGAACAAACCATTTAAAATTTATAGACAACTAGCTTCTGCCCGCGGCTTCGCCCGCGTGGATGTCGGTTATATCAGTAGTGTGTTTGTGAAAGTTCCAGCCCACGGAGCTACGGAGCGTCCAATCACAGCACAGCAAGTGACGTAGTATCTCTCAATGTCAGGACAGCGTCCAATCACAACACAGCAAGTGACGTAGTATCTATCAAGGTCAGTACAACGTCCATTCGCAGCACAGCAAGTGACGTAGTATCAAGGTCAGTACAGCGTCCAATCACAGCACAGCAAGTGACGTAGTATCTCTCAATGTCAGTACAGCGTCCAATCACAGCACACCAAGTGACGTAGTATTTGTCAATGTCAAGAAAACGTCATTAGAGTTTGACGTTTAGGAATTCCTATCTGCTAATGTCCGTCACGCGTCAGTATGAAACTGTAACAGCAAGTGACGTAGTATCTATCAATATCAAGTTAACGTCATTTTGACGACGCGGGGCGCGGTGGGTGCGGGGGAGGAGGAGTAAGGATTCTGGACGGAGTGTTGCAGGGCGCGGTGGATGCGGTAGGCATGATTACATTGAACTAGGACACTATTGAGCGATAAGGAGAAGTACACATGCAGGAAACCGATGCTGTGCATTAATGCATGTTTTAAACGATAAGTAATAGAACAAAGGATGGAGAGGAAATGAAAACTGATTAATCTATGCGTGGGTGAAGGGAATTATTATCAACTAGCTTCTGCCCACGGCTTCGCCCGCGTGGATGTCGAAAAATAGCCGACGGGAATGTACGGTTTATTCCACAAATCCCCCCTGATAAATCCCCCTTGGGAGGAAAAGTGGAATATATAAAAACCAGTCTAGAATTCACCACTGATAATCCGGCTTATTTCACTAATCCCCCCAGTGAATCCCCCTCAGTGGGGAAAATTGAACCCTAATGTAAAAAAAATTACTTTCAGGGGATCTTGGAATAAGTTTTTTTTTTTCAATTCTAGTTTTCCCCCCTAAGCGGGATTATCAGGGGTGAATTCTAGTTTTTTTTTATATATTCCACTTTTCCTCCTAAGGGGGATTTTCAGGGGGATTTGTGGAATAAGTCGAACGTACTACCGGGATTAAAAAATAACCTATATGTTAATCCAGGTTATAAACTATCTGTGTATCAAATATCATCTAAATCCGTCCATCCGTTTTCGTGCAAACCGGAACATACATACAAACAAACAGATCAAAATTCTAAAACTATATTTTCGGCATCAGATTCGAATATTCAATGTAAGGTTTGACTTCGATACTATTTTATTTTACTTCGTCTGCGTAGAGTATAAATTCATTATTCTAGATAATTATGAATTATTATAACAATAACAGTATAGAGCTTTGTTCATGACTAATTGTCCTCCACTACGTGTGATATTTGAGGAATACTGTAAATAAACACCTACTGTAAAGGACCGGTATCCACATGGTTAAGCTACACTTGCCGCAGTTGGTCTGTGGATGGGTGACCATCTTTACATACAGAGACCCGTCCGCGTCTCGGTAAGCACGTTAAGCTGTTGATCCCGGATGTCATACATGGATCTTTGACAATCGTTACGAGAAATCAGAAGCCCGAAACTCTGACAACCATTTTTACCAAGGGGTATCGTATTACCCAGTAACTGCGTTGTGGAGGTCAGATAGACAGTCGCTGCATGTAAAATACTGTAAAGTTAAAAAGAGTACACGTGTAATTATATTATTTTTACTTGAATACAAAATGTAGCGAATGAACTGCTTCAATACAAAACTTAATCCCCCTTTTCAGACCCTTGTGGGTTAAAATTAAACAATAAAACAACGATTAACGTTGTGTTAGTTTCCAACCATAAGCCGAAATATTAGTGATTTTAACTTAAAAAATAAAGAACTTGAATTAATAACCAAATTTCATCCCCCTTTTCACTCAACAGCACCGTTGCGTTATCTTCCAACCATAAGCTTAGATAGTAAGTTGAGTGATTTTTCTTCGAAAATTAAGGACTTTTCAACTTCATCCCCCTTTTTAACCCTTCGAGGAAGGAATAATCAAAAACGCTGAGACACTTATACATTAATTTTAAATCGTCAGCCTAATCACAAAATTTGAAGATCCTAACTTCAAAACTGACGGACTTTCATACAAACTTTCATCCCCTACTTTATCCCCTTAGGGGTGGAATTTCCAAAAATCCTTTCTTTGTGCACTCTTAGACCTCTTAAGGAACCTATGTGCCGAACTTGGAATCTCTAGACCCAGCAGTTTGGGCTGTGCGTTGATATATCAGTCAGTCAGTACAGACAGGACAGTCAGTCAGGACTTAGAATTTTATATATCTATGATATATCAGCCAGTCAGTCAGTACTTTGAATTTTATATATACAATGTCGCCCATGCGCATGTGACCGCCCGTAATATTCTGAATATTCATGAAAAAATGTCGAAAATAAACTTCAAAAGGGGGGGTCTATAACATTTTTCATGTTATTCAATTTTTAATTTTTTAAGTAGAGTTTGTAGATTTGCTTTCTATTTTTTGACACATCTCCGAAGTTTATGGGTCGATTTGGATTCTGTTTATTATTTCCAAAAGCTTATGAGTTATTTTAACAGGTTAATTAACATTTTTACTAAAAATTATCGACTACGAAAAAAAAAGACGGAATCGAAGTCATTTTTTCGGTAAAAAATTGTGTATTTATTTTAAAAAAACTAGTGTAAATCCATAAATTATCCCCATAGGACGACTTTTTTAATTATTATTTGTAATCTACTACATATCAGCTAAAAATTCACAAAACATTACTAATACCTATCTCTAAAAAAAAAACCAGCAAACAACTTGTTGAACATTTGCAACTATTCAAATAAAAAGGGTCGCTCAGGTAGAAACCGGTTCCTAGAAACAGCTTTTTAACAATTGCGTCCCTGCTGCTGCTGCAGAAATGAAAAAAAACCGTGAATAATTACGTCGTACAATAAAAAGTGTTGCCATGAGGGCTTTAGTTTGTTTACAGGAGGGTGGGGGCCATTTCGAAAATCTAATTAATTAAAATTCTTGTATTTTTTATTTTTTTAAGTAAAAATCTGGCTATTGCTTGTTTGTTTTTATTTCCATTATCGTCCTCCTTATTAGTTTAACCTTTTAGTACTCACTGCTAAGAGCGGGGACATTTAATTGACTTTCACATTTTCTTTTCCTAAATTTGACCCTTAGAGTTTTAGAGTTTTACTTTGGATTTAGTTACAGTTTGGTTTAATAATGACCTATGAATTTTTAGCTGTTATGTAGTAGATTACAAATAATAATTAAAAAAGTCGTCCTATGGGGATAATTTATGGACTTACACTAGTTTTTTTAAAATAAATACACAATTTTTTACCGAAAAAATGACTTCGATTCCGTCTTTTTTTTCGTAGTCGATAATTTTTAGTAAAAATGTTAATTAACCTGTTAAAATAACTCATAAGCTTTTGGAAATATTAACAGAATCCAAATCGACCCATAAACTTCGGAGATGTGTCAAAAAATAGAAAGCAAATCTACAAACTCTACTTAAAAAATTAAAAATTGAATAACATGAAAAATGTTATAGATAGACCCCCCCTTTTGAAGTATATTTTAGACATTTTTTCATGAATATTCAGAATATTACGGGCGGTCACATGCGCATGGGCGACATTGTATAGATATAGAGATAGCTTTTGCCCGCGGCTTAGCCCGCATGGATGTCGGAAAAAATCCAACGGGAACGTACTACCGCGAATGAAAGTACCCTATGACCGGGATTCAAAATACTTTTGAGTAATTCAAAAACTTAAAAATAAAATCTTTTGAGTTATTCAAGCACGCAGTTAAACACTCCCCTAAAAACTTAATTACCCCTCATTCCCCTGTTTGGGATCAATTCTCGAAAACCCCTTATACTCGTAATCCTTTTTTTTTCAGAAGAATAAGCACCTTAAGAGGAGATGTTTTGAAAAACGAATTATAAGAAACTTTGTGTTTTTATGTATTAAGAAGTATTTGTGTTGAGTTTCAAGTTTATGAACTAAAAAATAATAGATTTTTCACACAATCTAAACCTCCCCGATTTCACCCCTTTAAAGCCCTTGTGTGTATCTATTTATATATTAGTTTACTTGAATTTTTCCTTTTTCGAGTTATCTATCCCTTATGTTGCACCTGCCATGTTTTGTCTCTGCATCACCCTAAAGTTGACTGATAGAAAACGCCTCAGGCATAAAGTCCGCCTTTGTACAGTATTTTTTTTACTTGTGCATAAAGTTTTAATAAATAAATAATAAGATACGAATTCGTGCCAAGTTTCAAGTTTATAAACTCAAGGAATAAGATTTTTCAAACAACCGAAATCCCTCCTTTTTACCCCCTTAAAGTTTAAATTTTCAAACATCCTTTCTTAGCTGACTGTTAGTATTGTAAGATGTAGGTAGGCTGCGACCTACGAGTGTGGGTCAGTCGATTACAAGCTATCAATGTGAATACGTGTTTCTGTCATCTCCTCTTTCTCGGTCCGCATCTAGTTATAACATTGGCGACGAGGATTCGTTACTAAAATAAAAACTTGTTCACGCGTGTGTATACCGGATGACTTTTTTTACCGTCTCGAAAAAAATTGGGTATACTAGGTGAACGGAGCAGAAGCCTATGGCATAGTTTTTATTATTTTTTCTTTAACCTAGAAAGAAATTGATCTATGGATAAATACCACACATTTGAAGTAAACTTATCATACTATAACAATAAACACAGAAATTTAACAAAAAACATAATTCAATAAATAAATACGATAAATAATATTTAAATTTAAATCATACGCACCTAAATTTCAATATTTTTATCTTTTATTTTAGTTTTATTTTTGAAAAAAAAAAAAAAAAAAAAAATTGCAATGCCATAGGCTTCTACTCCGTTCACCTAGTATACCCAATTTTTTTCGAGACGGTAAAAAAAGTCATCCGGTATAATAAAATAAAAACCACTATGGCTAAAGTATCCGTTGGGTCGTTGTGTAGTTTTAATCATGACGGTCAAGATTGGTCAGTGTACAAAGATCGGCTAGAACAATGGTTTGTGGTCAACGATTTACTTACGGATGACAAAGCGAAAATTAAACGACGGGCGGTGTTGTTGAGCAATTTGTCAGAAAACACATACAAATTAGTCCGTGATCTCGCATTACCCAACAAGATCACCTCTCTGGACTACGAGGTAATACTCAAATTGCTGGATGATCACTTCGAGCCGGCGAAATGTGGTTTCGCCGAGAGGAATGGCTTTTACACTTCGACTCAAGGGGCATCGGAGGGACTGGCAGAGTGGGCGGCCCGCGTGCGTGGGCTCGCCGTGAATTGTGCCTTCCCGGCGACGAGCCTCAACGAACTACTACGAGATCGTTTCGTACTGGGCATGCAGACAGGCCCGGAGCGAGACAAGTTGTTCACCATGGATATGGCTGAGCTTACGCTGAGCAAAGCGTTGGAGAATGCACAGGCCATACGCAGCGCGCGTCTGAGAGCCGCGGGGGCCGCGCCGCCGGCGCCTAGTGCGGCGTGTCTCGAGCTGCCTGTGTACCGGACGGGCGTGGGGCGCGGCGGCGGCGGCGGTGGCGGCGGCGGCCGCGAGCGAGCGGCGGCAGCGGTGCCCGGACCTTCTGCGGCAGCAGGAGAATCCTGTTCAGTGTGCGGCTATAGGGGTCATGTGGCTAGTGCGTGCAAATTCAAGCTTTATAAGTGCGGTCGGTGTGGTGATCGCGGTCATCTGCGTCGAGTGTGCTCTCGGAAGGAAGTGCAGCAACACTTTGTCGAGGTCGAGGTGGGTGACGACGTCGGTGACGATGGTAAGCATATAATTTGCAATATCTCAGTCAGCAATGACGCGCCCGTACGAGAGTCTGTGTTCGTGGATCAAATAAGGATTAACTTCGAAATAGACACGGGTTCAGCTGCAACGATAATTCCAGAGAAAATATATGAATTACACTTCAAAAATGTGAAATTAAAACCAAGCAATACAATTTTACACAGTTATAATGGCATCAACATTGTAACGTTGGGGACTATCAGTCTGCCCTTCTCTTATAAAAATAAAAGTGAAAAAGTTTCAGTTTATGTCGTAAGAAGTGATGGGCCATGTTTGCTGGGCTGGGATTTTCTGTCGAAATTCAAATTTATGATTTCGTCAATCAACATTTGTTCAGATTTTTATGAGCAAATAGTCACTAAGTACCCAACCTTATTTTCGAGCACTCTGGGTTGTTATACGGGGTCCAAGGTTAGGTTAAGTGTGAAACCGGGTTCCAGGCTTTTAAAGCCCGCACGGTACCATTGGCGTTAAGGGAAGCAGTAGAACATGAACTTGAGAGACTGGTTACGCTAGGTATATTAGTATCTCCCCCCCGGTGGGTTCCCGCATTGTCGAGGCGGGGGGGCTCAGTAGCCGTGGCTTGGAGGGCCACGGTGAAGCTAAGAGGAACCCGAGGAGGGGGCCGCTCGTCAGGGCTTTTGCGGCTAAGCCGACGACGTAGCGGCCGTAGGTTGCGGTGCCGCTTTGGCGACATCGCAACTGAGGCGGGCCGCGATGTCGAATGGGCGGCATCGCGGCTGAGTGTGGGAGGCCGCGGCGGGAGAGGAGTGCCGGTATTGCGGTGAGCCGTTCTCCCTACCTTCCGCGGCCTTGACGGGGTCGCCACCGTTGAATGGCGGACGCGGTGGGGCCGCAGAGGAAGAGGAGTGTCGGTATTGCGTTGGCCGCTCTCCCTATCCTCTGCGGCCGAAAAGTGGTAGGCGGCGGGGCCACTAACCTGACCCGTTGCGGGGGGACCAGGGGCGCCTGGACGCGAGATCGTCTGGCGCGAGGTCCCAGGTGGAGGCCAGCAGGCAACGGGTGCGGGGGCACCCTTGCCTGTATTGCACAGGCCTCTACCAGTGTCGGACGGGAATGGCCAGGTGTTCCCGGTCATTCCCATATCGCCCCCAGGCTGAGGGGCATGCGGGGCCCGCCAGTTAGGCGGGCATGCGCCGGGAGGGTTGTGGACGTAAAGGCTGTGCCGGTTTCCCATGACCCTCCCATCAAGGCGATGAGGGAACTCCGCTGAGTTTTAGTGGGTATTCTGCCATTTTGGCAGGGAGTCCCACATACCCCGTCTCGTCCCCCGACGAGCGGGCATGCATAATGCATTTCTCAGCGTAAAAAAAAAAAAAAAAAAAAAGGTATATTAGTATCTGGGGTGCAGGTTGAAGAGCCTCCTCGTGGCGCACCCTGGACAACGTCGGCTCCAACTGCTCACCAGGTTTTGGTGGACACTTGGGGCTGGCGGCTAATCTTCAACACACGGGGAAGGGTCATAGTTCCAATCACCGATCATCATTGATGGGCGGTGAAGGGAACCGGGCTATACACGCCTACTCCCCCTCTGCTTACAGAGGAAGGTGAGTGGGCGTAGACCGGGGAGGATTAGGTTAGGTTAGGTTAGGATGTGGGGATCGTGCGATCCATGGCCCTGTACGGGGCCCCAATCTGGGCGGCTGACCTGACGGCCGGCAGCATCGCTGTTCTGCGGAGACCGCAGAGAGCCATGGCCGTCAGAGTCATCAGGGGGTATCGCACGATCTCCTACGAGGCGGCTTGCGCACTGGCCGGATCCCCGCCCTGGGACCTGGAGGCGAAAGTACTCGCGTCATTGTATCGGTGGCGCGAGGAAGCGAGGGCGCGGGGCGAGTGGCTGATGCAGCGACATGTGGAGCTGCGTCGGTCACAGCTTCGCGAGGTCCTGGTGGCGGAATGGCGGGACAGGCTTTCACGCCCTACCGCCGGCCTCGGCACCATCGAGGCGGTCCGGCCGGTGCTCGACCTTTAGCTCGGGAGGAGGCACGGCTCCCTGTCGTTTCGGGTGACGCAGGTGCTCTCGGGGCATGGTTGCTTCGGGAAGTACCTGTGTCGCATAAACAGGGAGCCGGACGCTCGGTGTCACCACTGCGTCGACTGTCGGGAGGACACGGCGTGGCATACGCTGGCAGAGTGTGCCGCTTGGGAGGAGCCGCGCCGTGCCCTCATCTCTGGAGTAGGCAGTGACCTCTCGCTGCCGGCCGTCGCTCGTTCGATGGTCGGCAGCGAGGAGTCCTGGGACGCGGTGGTTTCCTTCTGCGAGACAGTAATTTCGCAGAAGGAGGCTGCGGAACGGGAAAGGGAGATCTCGTCCACTAACCCGGCCCGCAGCAGGCGCACCGGGCGTCGGCGGAGGGCGGATAACGCCCTCTTCCAGCCCCCCTAAATGGGTCCAGGGACGACGGATTAGGGGACGTCCGTCGCCCCCCATATATAGGACCCGAGGTGGCGGCGCGTAGTGTTCCACGCGCGCCCCTCTAAGACGTCGCGGGGGGAGTCAAACACCTCACTCCCCCCCTCGACCGGAGGAGAGGCCTGCAGAGGCGGGCCGGCACCAGTCGGGGGTCGCGGAAGTATGTTCGTTCCCGTGACCCCCGGCGTAGGTGTGAGACGGAACACCGGGGTGGTTTTTAGTCAGTAAGAGTCTGACAGACCCCTCCGCCCGCCCGAGGGCGGAGGACATCCATGAGGATTTTCCACCCCGGAACAAAAAATAAAAAAAAAAAAGGATGCCGGCCCCCCCGGTGGGTTCCCGCATTGTCGAGGCGGGGGGGCTCAGTAGCCGTGGCTTGGAGGGCCACGGTGAAGCTAAGAGGAACCCGAGGAGGGGGCCGCTCGTCAGGGCTTTTGCGGCTAAGCCGACGACGTAGCGGCCGTAGGTTGCGGTGCCGCTTTGGCGACATCGCAACTGAGGCGGGCCGCGATGTCGAATGGGCGGCATCGCGGCTGAGTGTAGGAGGCCGCGGTGGGAGAGGAGTGCCGGTATTGCGGTGAGCCGTTCTCCCTACCTTCCGCGGCCTTGACGGGGTCGCCACCGTTGAATGGCGGACGCGGTGGGGCCGCAGAGGAAGAGGAGTGTCGGTATTGCGTTGGCCGCTCTCCCTATCCTCTGCGGCCGAAAAGTGGTAGGCGGCGGGGCCACTGACCTGACCCGTCGCGGGGGACCAGGGGCGCCTGGACGCGGGGTCGTCTGGCGCTGGGTCCCAGGTGGAGGCCAGCAGGCAACAAGTGCGGGGGCACCCTTGCCTGTATTGCACAGGCCTCCACTAGTGTCGGATGGGAATGGCCAGGTGTTCCCGGTCATTCCCATATCGCCCCCAGGCGGAGGGGCATGCGGGGCCCGCCAGCTAGGCGGGCATGCGCCGGGAGGGTTGTGGACGTAAAGGCTGTGCCGGTTTCCTATGACCCTCCCATCAAGGCGATGAGGGAACTCCGCTGAGTTTTAGTGGGTATACTGCCATTTTGGCAGGGAGTCCCACATACCCCGTCTCGTCCCCCGACGAGCGGGCATGCGTAATGCGTTTCTCAGCGTCAAAAAAAAAAAAAAAAAAAGGTTAGGAAGCCGGAGGGAGCCCTACGGCGGTGGCGCTCAGTCGCCAGGTTTTAGACGGCGTGGACGTCGTCCTGAGGGTTGCCACCAAATCGGGCAACTTGAAGGGCACGTTCACGCGCGCTCTGAAGGAGGCGGCTGAGGGCATCCGGGAAGCGGTTGAGGTCCTCGTCAAGCGTACTGGCACGGAGGAGACAGCGAAGCTGTGGGAGGAGAACGGCCGTCTGCGATCCGAGCTAGAGGACCTCAAGCGGCAGTTTGCCGCCCAGAGGATGGCTCCCGCAGTCACCGGGTCTTCTCCCGTTGCGGCCCCGTCGTCGATTCCATCGCCGGCCTCGTCGTCGACGCCTGCACTTATGGATGCGGAGGTCGAAAAGATCGTCCGCATCTGCATGATGCAGTGCGGAGACATGGTGGGTGCCCGCCTTGAGGCGATGGAGTCGAGGCTCCTCCCGGAAGTGTCCGTCCGCTCTCCGCTTGCTGGGGACGGGCGCAGGAGGGAGGTAACCGTGAAACGGGGACCAGCGGCTGACCCGGCCCGATCCGGGCGGAAAGCGGCCAAAAATCCCACGCCCCAGACGACCACCTCAAACACAGTGGCACCTCCGACGGCACCTTTGGCGGCCGTGCCTGGGCCTACCGCAGAGACCTGGACGACGGTCGTCAAAAAGGGTAAGGCGAAGAAGAAGGCGCCGCCAGCACCAGCACCCACTGTAGCACCGACACCCCAGAAGGCAAAGGGACCACCTAAGGTCAGAGCCCCACGCTCCGCGGCTGTAGTGATTACACTGCAACCCGGAGCCGTTGAAAGGGGCGTCACTTATAAGGCAGTCCTGACGGAGGCGAAAGCCAAAGTTGCGTTCCCGGACCTTGGCACACCGTCCGGCTTCAGAATGAAGCCGGCGATGACGGGGGCGCGGCTGCTCGAGGTGTCGAGTCTCCAGCGGGGAAAAGGCGGACATCCTGGCCGCCAAGCTTAGGGAGGTTCTCAACCCGGAGGACGTCCGAGTGTCCAGGCCGATGAAGACCGCAGAGTTGCGCGTCAGTGGCTTGGACGACTCGACGACCCTGGCTGAGGTCGTGGCGGCCGTCGCCGAAGCCGGCGGATGTCTACCCGGGGATGTGCGGACGGGCGACATTCGCACCGACGCTTCCGGGCTCGGCACGATTTGGGTGCGGTGCCCGGTGGCGGCGGCAAGTAAGGTCGCCGACGGGGGACGTTTAAGGGTGGGGTGGGTTGCAGCGAGGGTCAAGCTGCTGCAGCCCAGGGCTATGCGGTGCTACCGATGCCTGGACATTGGGCATGTCCGGGCGCGGTGCACTGCCGAAACGGACCGCAGCGCGCAATGTTATCGCTGCGGCCAGCCCGGCCACAAGGCGGCCCAGTGCTCCGCGGCGCCAAACTGCAGCCTTTGTACAGCTGCAGGGAGGCCCGCTGGGCACAGAGCTGGCGGAAAAGCCTGTGGCGCACCCACCCAACGGAAGAGAGGGGGTGCCAAGGCTGCCGGGGGCTCTTTACCCCCCCCTCAGCCTGGCAGCTCGTCGGCCGACTCCCGGCCTAGGAATGGTGCGGACGGGATGGACTGCGCATAAATGGCGCTGTACCATTTCCTCCAGGGCAACCTCAACCACTCTGCTAGAGCTCAGGATCTCTTCCTACAGAGCATGGCAGAGTGGTCGATTCATGTGGCTGTGGTCGCCGAGCCGTACTTTGTCCCCCCCCGGGATAACTGGGTGGGAGACCTTGACGGTTTGGTGGCCATCATTGGCGGGGCTCTTGTCAACCCGTCCCGAGGTCACAGCTGGGTAGCCGCCCTCGCGGACGGCATTGGCACGGTTGAGGCATATTTTTCGCCCAACAAGAGTCTCGCCGACTTCGAGAGGTTCCTTGTCGAGTTGGGTGCCGTCGTGGGCCGACTCCACCCTCGCCCCGTGCTATTACTCGGAGATCTCAACGCCAAATCTGCGGCGTGGGGATCCCCGGTGACCGATGCTAGGGGTGAGGTGTTGGAGGAGTGGGCGGTCACGCCTGGCTTGACCGTCCTAAATCGGGGCTCGGTCTACACGTGAGTGCGGCAGCGGGGCGGCTCTATAGTGGACGTCTCGTTCGCTAGCCCCGCTGTTGCGTGCCGTGTCCGCGACTGGCGGGTCGCCGTGGAGGTGGAGACGTTGTCGGATCACCGATACATCCGTTTCGACGTCTCCGCCCAGACCACTGGCGGCCGTGGTTCGCCAGCCCCGCGAATGGACGTTCCGCACTGGGCGCGTAAGCGCATCGATAGGGAGCTTCTCGAGGAGGCCGCTATTGTACAGGCCTGGAGCCGGGAGTCGGCAACGACCGGACCCGTCGACGTCGAACGTGGTTCCGCGAGGCGATGACGCAAATTTGCGACGCGTCGATGCCCCGGGTCCACGCACAGACAGGAAGGCGCCAGGTGTACTGGTGGACTGCCGAGATCGCGCAGTTGCGCGTCGCGTGCGTGGCGGTCAGGCGCCAGTACACCCAATACCGGAGGAGACGTCGTCGGGTCCCTGACGAAGAAGCCGCGCTGTATGAGGTGTACCGCGCGGCGAAGGAGACTCTGGGGCTGGCCATCGGCGAGTCGAGGACGCGAGCCAGGGAGGAGATGTTGGAGACTCTAGACGGGGATCCGTGGGGGCGCCCTTATCGCGCGGTCCGAGGGAAACTTCGAGCCGCGGCGCCCCCACTTACGGAGAGTCTCCAACCTGAGCTGCTGGAGGAGGTAGTCGCAGCCCTCTTCCCGGCAAGAGCGGAGCATACTCCGCCGTCGATGGCTTTGCCCACAGCCGCAGAGTCTACAGAGGAGAACGCCATCAGCGTCCCAGAGGTGACACAGGCAGAGATGAGGGCAGCCGTGATGCGGCTCCGGGCCAAAAACTTGGCTCCGGGGCCCGACGGGATCCACGGCTGCGTGTTAGCCCTCGCTCTGAAGGAGCTTGAGCCCCAACTGAGAGGACTCTACACAGCGTGTCTTGAGCGGGGCCAGTTTCCCACTTTGTGGAAATCTGGTCGTCTGGTCCTGCTCAGGAAGGCGGGGCGCCCTGCGGACTCGTCGTCCGCGTACCGGCCCATAGTGCTGCTAGACGAGGTGGGTAAGCTGTTTGAGCGGATAATCGCAGCCCGCCTCGTCGGCCACTTGTGCAGAGAGGGGCCGGACTTGGACGATAGTCAGTTCGGGTTTCGGCATGGGCGCTCTACCATCCACGCTGTGTCGCGGGTGAGGGTCCTGGCGGAGGAAGCGGTGTCCCGGGGCGGGGTGATGTTGGCGGTGTCCTTGGACATCTCTAACGCCTTCAACACCCTGCCCTGGAGTTGAATTCGGGAGGCACTGCGGTATCATCGGGTGCCTCCCTACCTCTGCCACATCGTTGGGGCTTATCTGTCCGAGAGGTGTGTCACCTACGTGGGACGTGATGGCGTAAACCAGCGCCGCATGTCGTGCGGTGTTCCGCAGGGCTCGGTCGTAGGGCCGCTCCTGTGGAACATCGGGTACGACTGGGTGCTGAGGGGTGAACTCCAGCCGGGCGTGGACCTGACGTGCTATGCGGACGACACGCTGGTCACGGCCCGGGGGAGTTCGCACAGGGAGGCAGCGTTGCTGGCGACGGCGGCGGTCTCACAGGTGGTGAGCCGCATACGGTGCCTCGGCCTGGAGGTGGCCCTCAGCAAGTCGGAGGCCATGGCGTTCCATGGTCCCCGGCGGGCACCGCCAGCCGGATCACACATCGTGGTCGGGGGGGTCCAGATCGCTGTCGAGTCTACCATGAAGTACTTAGGATTGGTGCTCGACAGCCGGTGGGACTTTGGACCCCACTTCCGGCGGCTGGCGCCCAAGTTGATGGGCGCGGCTGGGGCGCTGTCAACGCTGCTTCCCAATCTGGGGGGCCCGAGCGTCACCTGTAGGCGACTATACGTGGGGATCGTGCGATCCATGGCCCTGTACGGGGCCCCAATATGGGCGGCTGACCTGACGGCCGGCAGCATCGCTGTTCTGCGGAGACCGCAGAGAGCAATGGCCGTCAGAGTCATCAGGGGGTATCGCACGATCTCCTACGAGGCGGCTTGCGCACTGGCCGGATCCCCGCCCTGGGACCTGGAGGCAAAAGTACTCGCGTCATTTTATCGGTGGCGCGAGGAAGCGAGGGCGCGGGGCGAGTGGCTGATGCAGCGACATGTGGAGCTGCGTCGGTCACAGCTTCGTGAGGTCCTGGTGGCGGAATGGCGGGACAGGCTTTCACGCCCTACCGCCGGCCTCGGTACGATCGAGGCGGTCCGGCCGGTGCTCGACCTTTGGCTCGGGAGGAGGCACGGCTCCCTGTCGTTTCAGGTGACACAGGTGCTCTCGGGGCATGGTTGCTTCGGGAAGTACCTGTGTCGCATAAACAGGGAGCCGGACGCCCGGTGTCACCACTGCGTCGACTGTCGGGAGGACACGGCGTGGCATACGCTGGCAGAGTGTGCCGCTTGAGAGGAGCCGCGCCGTGCCCTCATCTCTTGTGTAGGCAGTGACCTCTCGCTGCCGGCCGTCGCTCGTTCGATGGTCGGCAGCGAGGAGTCCTGGGACGCGGTGGTTTCTTTCTGCGAGACAGTAATTTCGCAGAAGGAGGCTGCGGAAAGGGAGAGGGAAATCTCGTGCTCTCACCCGGCCCGCAGCAGGCGCACCGGGCGTCGGCGGAGGGCGGACAACGCCCTCTTCCAGCCCCCCTAAATGGGTCCAGGGACGACGGACTAGGAGACGTCCGTCGCCCCCCATATATCGGACCCGAGGTGGCGGCGCGTAGTGTTCCACGCGCGCCCCTCTGAGACGTCGCGGGGGGAGTCAAACACCTCACCCCCCTCGACCGGAGGAGTGGCCTGCAGTGGCGGGCCGGCACCAGCCGGGGGTCGCGGAAGTATGTTCGTTCCCGTAACCCCCGGCGTAGGTGTGAGACGGAACACCGGGGTGGTTTTTAGTCAGTAAGAGTCTGACAGACCCCTCCGCCCGCCCCAGGGCGGAGGACATCCATGAGGATTTTCCACCCCGGAACAAAAAAAAAAAAAAAAGGTATATTAGTATCTGTCAGCAGCTCGGACTATGCTAGTCCCGTAGTTCCCGTTCTCAAATCCAATGGCGAAATACGGCTCTGTGCTGATTATTCGGTGTCGTTAAATAAACAACTTATCATAGATAAATATCCGTTGCGGAGGATTGAAGAGTTGTTCTCAAAATTGCACGGTGGCTTAAAGTTCTCCAAACTAGATCTGTCACAAGCATACAACCAACTGGTACTGACAGAAGACTCTCAAATGTTAACTTGCATCAACACACATAAAGGTCTATTTAAATTTACGAGGCTTATCTTTGGTTTATCGAGTTCAGCTGCCATTTTTCAAAAAACATTTGAGCAAATTCTTTCAGGCTTAGATAATGTTCTTGTATTCCAAGATGACATCTTAGTGACAGGGCCAAGTCAAAGCCATCATATAACTACGCTGCATGAAGTTTTTACAAGACTAGAGCGGGCAGGATTAGTATTACAAAAGAGCAAATGCACACTATTTCAAGATGCGGTGTCTTATTTAGGATTCACGATTAATAAAAACGATTTACATAAGTGTCCAAAAAAAGTAGATGCAATAGTCAAAGCGAGAATGCCCACGAATGTTACGGAATTAAAATCATTTCTGGGCATGATAAATTATTATAGACATTTTGTTAGGGACGCATCGTCGACACTGAGCCCGTTGCATGCACTACTACAAAAAAATGCCAAGTGGCAATGGGACAAAAAGCATGAAGTAGCCGTAAATCGAATTAAACAGGATCTGGTGTCTAACGTGACGCTGGCGCATTACGACCCGGCGGCCAAACTCATTCTGACTGTAGACGCGGGGCCGGGCGGACTGGGCGCGGTGTTGTCACAGGTCGCGGTGGACGGACTCGAACGGCCCGTGTCGTATGCTTCGCGCTCGCTCACTCAGGCGGAACGTGCCTACAGTCAGATTCAAAAAGACGGCAATTATTTTTGGTGTAAAAAAGTACCACCGGTATTTATATGGTCGAGCGGTACCTTTCACACTTAGAACTGATCACAAAACGTTATTGTCTATATTCAGTCCTGAAAAAGGTGTACCGCAGGTAACTGCTAATCGACTCCAGCGATATGCAATATTTTTAACGTCATATAATTTTATAATAGAATATGTCTGTAGCTCGCGTAATGTGGCAGATTTTTTAAGTCGTTCGGTACCAAACGAGGTGACAAACGTTAGCAACGCGGGAGGTACCGACACGGAGGTAGTAGTGGGTAGGGCAACATATGTAAACTTTGTTTATGACAGTACTGAGCCCATCCTAAGCATTGAAGAAGTAAACAAACATACACAATTGGACTCGATACTTTCCTCAGTGATTAAGTTTGTACGCGACGGGTGGCCCGATCGCGTAAACAGCGTTGGGTTATAGCCATACTTTATGTGTCGTCACGAATTAGCCGTCGAGAGATCGTGCGTGGTCCGCGGCCACAAATTGGTAATTCCATCGTCTTGTAGGCGCAGGGTGCTTATTGAGCTACACAAAGGTCATCTAGGCGTAAACAAGATGAAGAATGACGCACGGAACCGGTTTTGGTGGCCCGGCTTATCAGTTGATATAGAGAAATTTGTAGGCGAGTGCAAGGTGTGTACTATGGTGCGGCCGGCCCCGCCGCCTGCTCTCCTCACGCCCTGGCCGTTCCCTCCCGAACCGTGGTATCGAGTGCACTTGGACTTTTTAGGGCCAATAAATAATAAAGTATATTTGATCGTAGTAGATGCCTATTCTAAATGGCTTGAATGCTTTGACGTTTCGAAAGGTTATGGAAGTAAGGTTGTAATTTTCAAACTATGCGAAGTTATGAGTAGATTCGGTTAAATAAATTCCATAACAACTGATAACGGTTCTTCGTTTGTGTCAGCTGAGTTCGAGAATTTTTGCAGTACAAACGGTATTTCCCACATTACATCTCCAACATACAACCCAAGTAGCAACGGGCAAGCAGAAATTTCAGTCAAATTGTTAAAAAGGCTCTGAAATCATTTATGTATTCTGGAATAAATCCCAGAGATTTTAATGTCAAATTAAATGAATTCCTATTTAACTACAGGAACTCCGAACACAGTACTCTCGGTAAGTCGCCTGCAGAAGTTTTGTTCGGTCACAAGTTAAGGAGTAGGTTAGATTTTTTTACTACTCGTCCACCGACAACACTTGACCCCGACCTCGACAGTGTAGTAAAAGATAAACAGTGCTTACAGAGTGATTACTACAACGGAAAGCGGACAATAAACTTTACGAATAATGAACTAGTACTAGTAAGAGTGTGGAAAAAGCAAAAAACTTTCTGGGTCAAAGGTGTATTAATTCTATCTATTTAGTGCGACTATTAGAAACCGGTTGCAATGACATCATTAAGAAACATGTCAATCAGTTGCTCAAGTACGGAGGGATGGAAACAGTGAGCGGGCAAACCGAGGCTGATGAACACGCTCAAGCGTCACAACTCGGGAACAATTCGACATGTGGTGACCTCGAGCAGATACAGCTACCACCGATAGTGTTGAGAGCGGAGTCACCTCAACATCAGGGGCAACCTGAAGAGACTGCTACAGCGAGTACCATAGACAGTCAATTTATGGGAGATAGGGCTGAGCCGCAAGAGCTCGACGCTAGTGTCTGCTCCCACTCCCCGCAAGGAATTTCGGGCAGTGACTCTGGTCAGGAGGAATCTGCCTCACGACCTCCAACACGTCGTAACCCGTTGAGAGACATGCTGATTTTTAAGGATTATTTTTAGGATAAGGGTGGAGGGATGTTAGTATTGTAAGATGTAGGTAGATTGCGACCTACGAGTGTGGGTCAGTCGATTACAAGCTATCAATGTGAATACGTGTTTCTGTCATCTCCTCTTTCTCGGTCCGCATCTAGTTATAACACTGACGTGTACTCTACATATCCTAATCTAATCTATCCTAATCTATTTCGATTCTCCCGGAGAAGGGGATGGGGGGGTTCTCCGGGGGAGGGGCCCGTGGCTAAATAATAACAGCCGCAAACGTCAATCGATCAGGTTAAGCTACACTTAATTACCGTGGTTGGTCTGTAGATGGATGACCATCTTTGCATACAGAGACCCGTCCGTGCCTCGGAAAGCACGTTAAGCTGTTGGTCCCGGCTGTCATTCATGGATCTTTGATAGTCGTTACGGGAAGTCAGAAGCCCGAAAGTCTGATAAAGATAAAAGATAAAGATAAAAATATATTTATTTGCATAAACATGTGTACACATACAAGAGTTTTAAAAATAAAAACGTGCATGCAAGATAACATAAAGACAAAAATACAGGCTCAGACATGTTTGCCAAATACTATAGCGTGCAAATATGAATAGGTATGATTGTTAATAAGTAATTAATTTTAGGTCAATATCATTAATATGAAGTGAATTCAGCAAACAAAATAAATTAAAAATGTCAACACTAAGTAAAAAATAATTCATAAAAAATATCAATGTCATAACAAATGCTTGTCAGAATTTCGTTAATAATATAGTATCATTATTATAGAATTATGTAATGAAATCAAATTATAATTATTTAAGTCTGATACACTATAATAACATTTAATTGTAGTTTATTATTTGCAGTGGTTAAGCGATTGACTGATGCGCTGCGTGTCGCGGGTTCGATCCCCGCACGGAACAAATATTTGTATGATCTACAAGTAGTTGTTCCGGGTCTGGCTGTTTGTGTATGTGGGTTTAAATGTTTGTAAACGCACCCACGATACAGGAGAAATTCCTAGTGTGGGGCAACGTTTAAAAAGAAAAAATATGCTACAAATATTTTACAAATATTTGCATAACATTGAAAAAAAATTAAAAGTAACAATATATAGTGTCAGAAAAAAGATAAAATTATTCAATCTAGAAAAACTTTTTCGGCTAGAAATTCGGAGACACTATAGTATGCTTTTTGTGAAAGAAACATTTTTAATTTTCACTTGAATGCCTTACTATGTAGCTCCTTCCAACGTTTAGGCAATATGTTAAATATAGTAGGCGCCATGCAGACGATACTCTTGCGCATTAGTGCCGTTTTTGCTGGATATACTCGAAGAATGGTCATATCCCGTCTGTTACGCGGTACAACGTCCTGTAGACGTGGAAACAAATTGAGGTTTGTTTACCATATTTTAAAAAGTTTAAAACTTTGACCTTTCCATCAGCCTATATTTATGAAGTTGCAGTATTTGTTAAAACAAATAAAAATCTATTTGGTGAACTAAAATCAAAAAGATATGCACTTAAAATATCTAGTATACCACATAAAACTGCTCTTCTGGGCAAAAGTTTTTTTGGAATGGCATCTACAATTTACAATAAAATACCTGTGGACATTTGAAACACCAAGGAACTCCCACTATTCAAATATAAATTGCGTAATTTTTTAATGGACAAAGCTTACTATACGATCCAAGATTTTCTTAATAATTAGTACCTACTATAATCTGTCACCTGTATTACAACACCTTATTCTTATTTTGTAAGATTTGCTTTAATGTGATGAACGATGAAATTTTTGATATGTTGCATGTTGACATAATTTATTATTGTATGCCTATTAGGCAGGACATAATGGATCTGTAATTTACCTAACATCTGTCTGTATAACCTATGCCCACAATAAAATAATTTGATTTGATTTGATTTGATTTGAGGATATACATACAAGGAAGAGTTAATATCTTGTACCTCTTAAAATATGGTTTACATGTATCACCCGTCCAAACATAGATCTAATGCATCTCTTTTGGGCCTTAAATGCCGTGTTAGTGTCGGTAGAATTTCCCCAAAATATGATGCCGTATCTTAAGTGAGACGCAACTAAGCCATGGTAGGCCGCAATCAAGGTATCTACATTCACAATTGCAGCTAGAGAGTGCAATGCAAATGCAGAGCTACAAATTTTTTTGCAAAGGTTCTCGATTTGTGCTTTCCAGTCAAGTCTTTTGTCAATTATTAGTCCAAGGAATTTAGTTGTATTTACGATTTCAACAATTTTATCATCTATATTTATGTCCATATTTTCTATAGTCAATCTTTGGCTAAAATGTATAATTTTAGTTTTATCTAAATTAATCTTTAAGTTATTATTATTTAACCATTCTATTATAGATGTCAAGGCATTGAGAATGTCAAGTTTATATTGGATCATGTCGTTGCTATTACTAGAAATTGTCACCGTGCTATCATCTGCAAATAAAGTCATTCGGGGTCCGCTAGGACCGGTGCCTGCCAGGGTTGCGGGTTTGTCCGAAAGGGATACCGTGGCCCTGGCACACAGGCAACTGAAGGAACACGGGTGGGTTTTAGTCAGTAAAAGTCTGACACGCCCTCCCACTCCACCCAAAGCGGGAGAAGTTATTTGATAATTTCCCACCCAAAAAAAAATAAAAAGGGTGTGGAATTGATTTTGGCAAGTCATTAATGTATAGTGTAAATAGTGGAGGTCCCAATACACTACCTTGTGGAACACCAAAAGTAGTTTGACGTTCATCTGATAAGTATATCTCTTCCTTTTTAGTGGTTATATTAATTCTAGTGATTTCTGTCTTTTGCTTTCTATTGTCTAAATAGGATTTAATTAAATTAAGAACATTACCTCGAATACCATATGCGTCAAGTTTCTTACCAAGGGGTATCGTATTACCCAGTAACTGCGTTGTGGAGGTCAGATTGAGAACAGAACTGAATGCATTGAAATTATTTCATCAAAATATTCAAGGTATTTCTTCCAAATTATTAAAAATTGAAATGTTTTTGGAAAAAACAAAGTTTGACATTGTTTGTTTTACTGAACATTGGTTAAAGGATTATCAAATGCTAATTAATTATGAGAACTATAGTTTGGGCAGTTATTTTAACCGTAAATCTATGCTGCGTGGAGGGTCTCTAATCTTGATAAAAAATTGTTTAAAGTCTAAGCAACGTAATGACATAGTTGGTTTATCAGTTGAACATTGCATCGAGTTGTCCTGTGTTGAGCTAGATAAGCATGTTGTAGTGTGCGTGTACAGACCCCCTAATAATCAGAACTTTTCTTTATTTGAGTCAGTAATGGAAGATGTCCTAGCGAAACTTGCATCCAATAACAAAGCCGCAATTATTTGTGGTGATTTTAATATTAATATTCTGGAAAATAATTCAAATAGCAGTAGACTATTAAGCCTTTTTAAATCGTTCAATTTATCTAATGTTTTTATAGAACCAACTAGAGTAACTCCAACTTCTGCTACTTGTATCGATAATGTCTTCTGCGATTGTGATTATTTAGATAAAGCCATCGTAAATTATTTACCATCTGACCATAGTGGACAAACGGTAACTTTTAAGTTTAAAACACCTTTGCAAAAAGTGCAAATTCAATTTAGACCAATAACAACTGGCAAATTAAATAGATTCAATAGTACCTTAAATAACAAGTTAAATGTTCTGAGCCATAATATGGACGACGCAAATAAATTGTATGAGGATTTCTTTTCAGTAGTGCACACTGAATTCAATAAAACTTTTGAAAAGAAAACAAAAAATATTTGCCCTAATTTTATATTTAGTGACTGGGCAACTAGAGGTATTAGGATAAGTAGGGAAAGACTGTTCGAGCTGTATGGCCTTAAGCCATTTATTAACACTGAAACTTTCAACAAGTATGTTGCTACATATTCCAAAATTTTTAGAAATACCTGCAAGATAGCTAAAGCCTTATGCATTAGCCACAAGATCAAATCAGCTGAAAATAAAATAAAAACAGTTTGGAAAGTTATAAATAATGAATCCAATAGAAAGAAAATACGAAACACAAATTTCACATTAGAGACTTCACGTGGCGCCATAAGCTCCAATTTAGAAGTAGCTTATGAATTTGTACATTTCTTTACTGATATACCATCTAGAACGACGGAATCTTTAAATTCCTCACCCTATGTCTCAATTGGTTTATTAAGAGCGAACGTTCCAGGCTGCCCGGTTGAATTTCAATTTAAACATATAAACCCTATGATAGTTATAAAAGCTTTTCGGCAAATCAAAATCAAATTAACCGAAGATCTATGGGGAATGTCTATCAAAGTTTGTACATCTATAATCGAGACTAAAGCACCATACTTAGCTTTAATATTTAATTTGTGTGTGGATCAAGGAGTCTTCCCGGATTTAATGAAATACAGTAAGGTTATACCACTTTTTAAATCAGGGAACAGTAAAAACACTAACAATTATAGACCAGTATCCGTGTTGCCGGTATTCAGCAAGGTGTTTGAAAAGGTGATGCTCAATCAAATGATTAATCATTTTAACACCAACCATATCTTACACGATCAGCAATATGGTTTCACCAAAGGACGTTGTACGACTGACGCCGGTGTCACCTTATTAAGACACATATTTACAGCATGGGAGGAGGCCCAAGATGCCATAGGAATCTTTTGTGACCTCTCCAAGGCATTTGACTGCGTAAATCACGAAACCTTACTCTTGAAACTGGAGCATTACGGACTAGGTAAACTTGCGCTCAGTTTAGTAAAATCTTATTTAAATGATAGACAACAGCAAGTTCAAATAAATGGAGTCAATTCACTTGGCTTAAGAGTAAAAATGGGTGTGCCACAAGGCTCGATATTGGGTACTTTCCTCTTTTTAGTATATATTAATGATCTAGCCCATTTATTAAAAAACCAACCACAAATGGTGTTATTTGCTGACGATACTTCCTTAATTTTTAAGATAAATAGACGTGCATCAAATCTTGACGACGTAAATAACGCCCTATTGCAGGTCCAAAATTGGTTCACTGCTAATAATTTAGTATTAAATGGGAAAAAAACTAAATGCATAAGATTTGCTTTACCGAATGTTAAAAGTAGTGATTGTGACATAGTATTGAATAGGGAGAAACTAGAATTCGTCGATAACCTGTTTTCCTAGGGATCACGCTCGACTCAAGGCTGCAATGGGGTCCTCATTTAACATCTCTTGCAGGGCGGCTAAGTTCAGCAGCATATGCTGTGAGAAAAATCCGTCAATTTACTGATGTAGATACCGCTAGGCTAGTCTATTTTAGTTACTTTCATAGTATCATGTCTTACGGTATTTTACTATGGGGACGGGCTGCAGATATCGAATCTATTTTTATTCTACAGAAAAGAGCCATCAGAGCAATATATGGCCTCCGCAGGCGCGATTCTCTAAGGGAACTCTTTAAAGATATTAACGTCATGACGGTACCTTGTCAATACATCTATGAAAACATCATGTACGTAAGGAAAAATGTAAATATTTTCAGTAAAAGAGGTGAAAGACACAATTATAGTACCAGAAATAGGGACCAATTAGTTCAACCAGGTTTCAGACTGGCTAAAGTAGACTCATCCTTCATGGGGTACTGTTTAAAATGTTACAATAAAATACCTCCCCACATACTCCAATTGAACGAAACAAAATTTAAAACTTGTATAAAACGCACACTATGCAGCCAAGCATATTATAAATTGGGGGATTACATCGCTGACAAAAATGCTTGGCTCAATGCTGGTCCTGCTCCATAAGGGCGCATAAACTAATTGATTAGCATTTGAAAATATTATTGGAGCTGCTGAAGATTGTAAACTATTTTTGCATTATATAAACTCAATGTCCTTGAATTATATAATTGCATAGCACAGGTGTGAGTACTATATACTATAGAGCTACCATTTACCGGGTAATATGTCTTTTATTGACTTGAATGTGCCCTGGCGGCTGAGAGTATGTCATGCTCACTCAAATGTCTCGCTGGTGGTGGCGTGTGTGTTGGATCATTAAGTTCCCTTCAAAATGGTTGAGCTAAATGGTGCTGATCCATGCGTCATGTTCGTGAACGGGCGCCGTCAGTTGGGACTGGTCATCTCTTAGCTGCCACGGCTTATTTTAATTTTTGAATTGTTTCTATTACAGACGCTTCTAACGTGCACGTCTTTCTACATTGTTCTCACATGTATAACTTTAACATGAATGGTTTAACCCATATTTTGTAACAATATTTTGTTTTAAAAGAGTGTCTACTTCACTACTGACTAGCTTCATCTTTCTGACTGACCGACCCCTTGACAATTCAAAAGTGCCTGTAATTGGTTTATTTGAAATAAATGCTTTGAGTTTGAGTTTGAGTTTGAGATAGGCAGTCGCTCCATGTAAAATATCGTAAAGTTAAGAGTCCCTATCAATTTCGACGCGCTACTAGTTTAGGTAACTATCGGAGCGCATCGTGTCTGTGTGCGTTCGAACTATCGGCGACAATCGTAGTATGCATTGTCGTACGGTGAAGCGGGAACACATAATCTTGGTCCGTAACCGCTATTAACAGCACTCCCTAATTTTTACTTGCCTACTAGGTTCTGTAATACTGGATGGATTTTATTGTAATTATGACGTGTTATATTTATAACACGTCATAATTACCACCTAGTAAGAAAGTAAAAATAACAATATTAAGTACGGCGTTCATCATAGTAAAAGCAAACTATAAAGTGTGACCAGTACATTAAGATAGGTCTGAAACTAATTACATGTGTTATTCCCCACCCTCCTGTATTATTTACCTACTACAGACCTCCCCGGCGAACAGTGTTCGGAATAATTATATTACGAGCCACTTAGATTTTTTATATGATTTTTTTAATTTAAATGTAGGTTGGTATATGTTTGTAGACTTATAGGATAAAAGCAAATAATGATATTACTAAGTATAATCTTGTATTTATGTAATGTGTACATATAGTCTTTAAATAAAAAAGTTTTTTTTACGTTTAAGACACTTTTAAATAGGCGGCCTTGAAAAAGGCCTTTAGCTTTTGTCTACTCGCTGTTTGCTTCTTCATCGGATAAGTGCATCCTTTCAGGCGCTTCAGGAGCTTTCAATAATTGTAATACTCCTGGCGCCAAAGTACCCGATTTTTTCTTAGGCAATGGTGTGATGCTGGATATTAATGAATCGGAGGAGATGAGCAGAGCGCGTCTTCAATAGTCTGCTTCCTTCCAATTTTTATCGTGCTATGTTTTCTCAAACTCAAATCATTTCAATTAAACCATTTACAGGCACTTTTGAATTCTCAAAGAGTTGGTCAGTAAGAAAATGAAGCTACATGCCCAATCCAAAGCGTAGTAGGTACGTATGGAGAAGAACGGGCAAGAAACTCCATGGACACTCTTTTAAATTAAATTGTTACAAAAATACGAGTATTAGATCTATAATGTTGAGTTTATAACTAAATGTAAGAACGATATAAAAATAAAAAATAAAAACGTACACGTTAAAAGCGTCCAGAGTAGGTATAACAAATAGAAACAAACAAAAAAAAAAAAACAATTTTAAGATAAAATAATTAAAATAAGCCGTGGCAGCTAAGAGATGACCAGTCCCAACTGACGGCGCCCGTTCACGAACATATCGCATGAATTAGCACCATTCAGCTCAACCATTTTGAAGGGAGCTAAATGATCCAACACACGCGCCACCATCAGCGAGACATCTTAGTGAGCATGACACTCTCAGCCGCCAGGGCACAGTCAAGCGTTAGCGCAGGCGGGACGGTTTTTTTTTTACCCTTACATATTACATATTTATTAATTTTAATACGGTATACATAATTACCGGTAAAATACTTTTGTCCGGGTTTCAATATTGGGAACCCGGTCTGTATCAGAAATTTAAATAAGGACCCCGAGTTCGACATCCTCAGTTATCTGAATCTGGAAGAATATTAGACATCTTCGTCGGCTCTGGGATCCGGGATTTTCTAAATCCCTGGCGCCCATTTACTAATTGTTTATTTACAAAATAATTGGAAGGTTACACCTTACTGATTCAATCTTTTATTATATTTTAATCTTAAACTTAAAATCGGAACAGTACTGGCTTTATCTCCAACTCCCCACGACCTTAGTTCTTTAAGCTGAAGTTTGAGCTGGCTGGCATTAATAAGTGACAGTTTGTCACATACTTAATATAAAGGTTAACTTAGTTTGTGTTTGAAATAAGTACTTAATTATTAATGCGGTAGACCCTTAAAGGCTACCGTATATTGTTATAAGAAGGAGTATTCTTCTTTAAATATATGTTATTTCAAACAGTTTATTGTTTCCTTGTATTTCGATACGTAACCACCTTGCATGAAGGTTTTGTTCCATTACCTCTAGAGGGAAAAAATCTTTTATGTAACAGTGGCGCCCAACGTGGGGCCCGAACCCACGACCCTGAGATTAAGAGTCTCATGCTCTACCGACTGAGCTAGCCGGGCCACTGTTACATAAAAGATTTTGTCCCTCTAAAGGTAATGGAACAAAGCCTTAATGCAAGGTGGTTACGTATCGAAATACAAGGAAACAATAAACTGTTTGAAATAACATATATTTAAAGAAGAATACTCCTTCTTAAAATAATATACGGTAGCCTTTAAGGGTCTACCGCATTAATAATTAAGTACTTATTTCAAACACAAACTAAGTTAACCTTTATATTAAGTATGTGACAAACTGTCACTTATTAATGCCAGCCAGCTCAAACTTCAGCTTAAAGAACTAAGGTCGTGGGGAGTTGGAGATAAAGCCAATACTGTTCCGATTTTAAGTTTAAGATTAAAATATAATAAAAGATTGAATCAGTAAGGTGTAACCTTCCAATTATTTTGTAAATAAACAATTAGTAAATGGGCGCCAGGGATTTAGAAAATCCCGGATCCCAGAGCCGACGAAGATGTCCAATATTCTTCCAGATTCAGATAACTGAGGATGTCGAACTCGGGGTCCTTATTTAAATTTCTGATACAGACCGGGTTCCCAATATTGAAACCCGGACTAAAGTAATATACCGGTTTATATGTATACCGTATTAAAATGAATAAATATAAATGTAAGGGTAAAAATTTTTTGTAAATTTTTAAAATGTTTAAAACAACACAAGGTGCCGTAAATAAAAGTGTATAAAACAGTACAAACATATAAACAATAACACATAAACAAAAGATTCCGCGCGACGGTTTTTTTTTCTTAAAATTAGAATAACTGGAAGGTTATAGAAACAGTACTCTGGCTTGTAAGGTACAGCAAAAGACGTAACCTCTTTCTCCAACTAATACACACGTTGGTCGCCACTGTTACATACCCTCTGGTTGATTAGCCCGTTGGGGTTGTCGGTTATCACCTTACAACTTTACCATTGAACACCGCAAAGGCAAGGACAATGTGGTTCCTGATGCCCTATCTCGTGGCGTTCCGGTGCTGGAAATTATAGTGCCTGTTACTGACACTTGGTTCAAGGGGTTATGGGATAAATGTGTCAGTACGCCCAGATCATGCCCTAACTTTATTATTAAGGAGGATAAACTTTACCGTTATTCTAAAAATAAGTTCGGGGTGGCTAGTGACTACGACTGGAAGCAGGTAGTACCGGAGGGCAACCGTCTGGAATTATTGAAGAGTCACCATAGTGGCGAATTATCTCCACATTTCGGAGTATTTAAAACCTACAAAAGACTTGCACTCCGATACTACTGGCCTAACATGTATAAGAATGTGATTAGCTACGTTGGTAAATGTGATAAGTGCGCCGCCTATAAACACTCACAATTGCCTCCTCCCGGTCTCTTAGGTGACGCGAAAGAGTGTTCCAAGCCGTTTGAAACCATAAGTATTGACTTGGTAGGACCATTGCCACGGTCTAGAGCGGGATTTACATATCTTTTAGTTGTCGTGTGCTGTTTTACGAAGTACTGTTTACTGTATCCTTTACGTAAAGCTGTTGGTAAGGCTATAGCACAGAGACTTGAGGACGGCGTTTTCTTGGTACACGGTATACCCCGTACGGTGATAGCAGACAGAATAGATGTTTATTTTTCCCTGGTTCATATGTTACATTATGTCCACAGGTCGGTGGTGTATTCGGCCTGTGGGTGTGTCAGCTACTTACAGTCTACCTATGTTTGTCTGAAAGAGATCTATATAAGTGTCGTGTGGTGTGTGCTGTGAGCTTGTTAGTGTGTACAGAATTAGTTTATATAAACTAATAATGTTTTTCTATATTGCCCTATCCTATTTACAGCTAATTATAATTTATGGGGACGTGGAGCCGTCGTTCGCTTGCTGAGCAGCCGACTCCTGTCTTTTTTTGGTACATAATCGATTTCACCTAGTCTAGTATTAGTTAGGAGGGGATTGTGCTGTCCGTATCCGAGGTAGGTGTCACCAGGGGTCTCTAGATCCTCGATCTGCATTTCGCGGAGTCGGCGCAGCATGTCCTCGTTTAAGTCTTGTGCACGGAGGTGCCATGGATCCCAATCGAGCATTTCCCAGAATAGTGAAGTTTCTAAGCGTCTTGGGAATTGTCCGCTGGTCTTTAGAGCCATTCGGTATTGGCGTTCAATTTTTAGTAAGTTGCTCTTACTGTAACGTGAGAGTAGTTGTACCACGCCATAATCTAATATAGGAAGTAAGCAGGCCTGATAGCAGACAACGGGACGCAATTCACGGGTAATGAGTTACGTTCACTACTGGAGAGGTATAAAATACCTCAAGTTCACTTCACACCTCGTTATTGCCCAAGCGTGAACACCGTGGAACGCTATAACCGTACCATAATGACCGCGGTATCAATTCTCGTGGAGGATGATCATCGATCCTGGGATGTTAATATCTCAAAGATCCAATTTGCTATGAACACCTCCACAAATGAAGTTACTCGTTTTACTCCGTTCTTCCTAGTACATGGCAGAGAGGCAGTTAGTAGTGGAGATGTCTTCGGCAATGATACCGTTGCACAGCCCACTCTGGCTTGCGCTTCCCGCAGTGCATATGCAAATCAGCTAGGGGTCTTGGATTGTATCTTCAATAAAGTAAAGGACGCGCTCATCAAATCACATAAACGTAGTGCTCGTTATTATAATAGCAGTAGGAGGCACGCGGAGTTTGAGGTAGGCGACACTGTGTGGAAGAAGACATATCCTCAGAGTGACGCCTCCAAATTCTTTATGGCCAAATTAGCTCCTAAATACGAGAGATGTATAATTAGAAAAAAACTTTCACCCTTAGTGTATGAATTGGAAGGCTGTAGTTCCGGTAAAAACCTTGGCTCATGGCATATTAAGGATTTTAAATCACCAGGTGGTGAGGAATATTTTTTTAATTTTTTATTTTAATGCGAATTTAAACTTAAATTTAAATTTGTTTAGTTGTTGTGGTTGGTTACAGTGACCTCGAGGGCGGTATATGCCTTAGGGTTGCTGGTTTTCTTGTAGTATTGGTGGCTGTATATGCCACGGTGCTACAAGGCTATAGATTAAAAATATTTATTGATTCTGCCGTTCGTAGTGTTACACAGGTTTCTACTGTGTACACGTTGGTGAACTATACATTGAGGACCAAAGACGATTATTTTAGCGATTGTTGTTGGTCTGATGTTGTGGCAGGATTGACACCCTCGTTGGGGGTATTAACCTCCGGATTGCTGGTAAGGCAGCATATTGATAGTCCTGAGATAAGAGGCCATAATGGCGGGCGTGTAGGCTGCATTGATGGAAAACGTTTATAAGATGGTGTTACGGCCCCGCCGTGCGCCGCCGCCAGATGGCGCACGGCAGTACTTTCTACCGCCGTGCCTGCGGAGCCATACCGCGAGCCCGGCCGCGCCCGCGATTCCACTTCGCGCCGCGTCGTCGTCATCGCCAGTCGTCCCGCCAAAGCTTTGCGGACGTCTGTCATCTCTCTGACATAATTAATGAATATATATTATTATACACCAGCACCTACAGTCCATTTATTTATTGAAATCGAAGCCTCACAGCGGCGACGGCCGAAACAGTGGTCCTTCTACCGTCAGACTCAGAAAATCAAGCCACGCCACCGCGCCATCTTGTCCTGCACGCAAGACTACTACGACGCCAAGCCACGCAGCGCAGAGAAACAGAAACAAAACAGAAAGAAAAGAGGTTTTGGGGGCTGTGACTGAGTGAGTTCGTTCCGATTTCCTCTCTATTATCCAATCCTCCCATATTCCGGCCTCAATTTGTGCTTGGTGAGTCGGGGCCTTTTTTTTCCGTGTGTGGGTGTGCTTGACTGATTTCATTTTCATTTCATTCTTAAATTATTAGGTATTATTACATACGCATCTACACGCCGCACGTTAAACGCTAGCATTTGATAAAAATGACTGAAAATTGCTCTAAGCAATTAATAGCAGCACGTGGCAGCTTGAAAGCCAAGCTGACTCATTTCACCACCTATTTAAATTCAATCAAATCAGAATCTCAAACTCCAATAACAGAAATTCAGCTAACCGAACTAGAATGCCGCTTAACAAAATTAGATTTACTCACCGCTCAATTTGATACCATACAGACTGAGATCGAGGCGCTGGCCCACGATAATGAAGATGAGTTCAAGCAGCGAGAGCAGTTTGACAACCGGTTCTATGCGTTGCTAGCAGAAGCCACCGCGCTGGTTAAATCAGCACGGAAACAGTCAGCCCGTGACGAGCGGGAGGATGGCTGGCACGATGCCAGCGGGTCCGACAACGACGCTCATCAGGGTTTCGTGAGGCTACCCAAGATCAACCTGCCTCACTGCGATGGCAACTTTCAACACTGGCTTGAGTTCAAAGATACGTATATCTCACTCATACACAACAACAAAAGCATAAATCAGATCAACAAGTTTCATTACCTTCGTGCTGCTCTCAAAGGTAATGCAGCTTTAGTCATTCAAAGTGTAGAATTCAGATCAGATAATTACAATATAGCATGGGATTTGTTAACAAGTAGGTTTGACAATGAACGCCTCTTAATTAATAATCATATGAATGCTCTTTTCAATTTAGAACCAGCTCAAAAAGAATCAAGTGCCTTTATAAGGAATGTTGTTGACGTAACTAACAAAAACTTGTGTGCGCTTTCCACTTTAGGTTTACCAACAGACAACTGGGATGACATAATTATTTATTTTATGACTAAAAGGTTAGATTATAAATCATTCCGGGAATGGGAAGAGCATCGCAGCACAATAAGAGGTCGTCCTACACTTGAACAATTTCTTAACTTTTTAACAAATCGAGCAGATTTGTTGGATACTATTCAACAAGAAATATTACACAAAAACAATAAACAAAACTTTCAAAAGTCAGATAGTAATAAAACTAAAACCTCATTGGCCTCTAGTTCTAATGATTCATCTTCAGTAACATGTCCTATGTGTAAAAAGAATCATGAACTTTTCGGTTGCCAAGATTTCAGAAACTTAGATGTTATCACCCGCAATCAGAAAATGGTTAATTTCAAAGTTTGCAAAAATTGTTTGCGTTCAGGACATACAGAAAAAAATTGTAAATTAACACACTGCAAATACTGTACAAACAGACACAACACTCTTCTACACATGGACAAAGAGACAGAAACATCAGTTCCAGTCGCTTTGTCAGCAGAGATTCAGACTGACAAAACTTGCATCCTGCTTTCCACAGCGCTCGTGAAGGTGGCAGATTCCACGGGAAGACTTCGCACAGCTCGAGTCCTTCTTGACAACGGCAGCACTTCTCACTTCATCACGCAGCACTTCTGTGAGGAACTAGGTCTTATTGCATACAACGCAGGCTCCATTGTATCAGGTATCAATAATCAATGTTCCTATAGTGCAGAGTCTTGTGACATAACCATCCAATCATACTCAGGCGACTATGTAGCAAAACTTAATTGTTATGTATTACCTAAAATTACGAAGTCTTTGCCTTCGTCATACATAGACATCAAAGACTTGCCTCTTCCCCCGGGCATAGTTTTAGCAGATCCCTCTTTTAACGTTCCCTCCACTATAGACATATTAGTCGGAGCAGAAATCTTCTGGGATATCTTAACTTCCAATTTCATAGATTTAGGTAGCCAACGTCCTAAGTTGCAGCAAACTAAATTAGGTTGGTTAGTTTCAGGCAGAATTAATTTATCCAAACAAATGCACAAAAATACAGAAATACAGAATTATCACATTCAGACATTTAAAAATACAGACATTCAGAAAAATCTGAACTTACAACATTCAGAACTTAATCAAAACTTCAATCAGAATTTACACAATAAACATAATACACAAAATGAAGATTTACAACTTACCCGGTTTTGGGAGTTGGAATCAGTGTCTTCAAAGCACAATTTATCCAAGGAAGAACAAGCTTGTGAGCAGAGCTTCATAGAGAACACTCGACGAGATGATGAAGGCAAGTTTGTAGTATTTTTACCATTAAAAGACTTACCTGAAGTACTCGGAGACTCCTATGTGATGGCGAAGCAACGGTTTCTCTCCTTAGAACGCAGACTGCTACGTGACCCATGTCTAAAAGAGGCATACTTACATTTTATGTCAGAATATCAAGCCCTGGGACACATGACAGAAAATAAACAGAATGCAGAACCAAAGGTTAGTTATTACCTACCTCATCATGGAGTAATCCGTGAGGCGAGTACAACCACTAAGTTACGAGTCGTATTTGACGCTTCGGCCGTGACAACAACAGGAAAATCATTTAATGATATTCAGATGGTTGGACCAGTAGTCCAGGACGACTTGCTGTCCATATTACTCAGATTCAGACAACACAAATTCGTTATCACAGGCGATATAGAAAAAATGTACAGAGCTATATTAGTTACACCTTCACAACGATCACTACAGCAAATTTTGTTTAGATTTAGTCCTTCAGAACCTTTAAAGACATAAACTCTTAATACGGTGACGTATGGCACGGCATCAGCGCCATATTTAGCCACTAAGTGTTTAGTTTCCCTTGCAGAGCAATGCTTGGATCCAGATGCAAAACAGGCTATTATTAGGGACTTCTATGTCGACGATTTCCTTAGTGGAGGGGAGACAATTCCAGCAGTAATAGACCTTTGTCATAATGTTGTTAAAACACTAAAAGCTGCCAACTTTAACTTAATAAAATGGCAGTCTAATAATTCAGAAATCTTAAAAGTTATTAGTCCTAATATAGAAACACAAACAAATCAGAAAACATTAGATTTAAATGAATCTGTACCTAATAAGACATTAGGATTACATTGGGACTCCACGGCAGATAACTTATTGTTTTGCATAAACATTTAGTCAAATAAAAAGAAAGTTACTAAACGGATAATATTATCATTAATCAGTCAAATTTTTGATCCCTTAGGGCTGCTAGGGCCATGTACAGTTGAGGCAAAAATGCTTATGCAGACAATTTGGCTTGAAAAATGCAGCTGGGATGAAGAAGTGTCACTTGATACCAGAATCAGATTTCAGAACTTTATTCAGTCACTATCACATTTAAATTCACTACGCATACCACGTTGGGTTTGTAGTGAAACAGCTGTTACGTTTGAATTACATACATTCACAGATGCCTCAGAACGTGCATATGGTGCATGTGTGTATGTCAGAACAATTGATACACAAGGTAAAGCCTGTGTCAGACTGCTAGCCTCTAAAAATAAGGTAACGCCTTTAAAACCAGTAACTATTCCTAGGCTAGAGTTGTGCGGAGCGTTATTGGGTGCAAGACTCTGCATTAAAATTTTGAAATCACTTACAATTAAATTCAATAAATCTTACTACTGGACTGATTCCATGATCGTCCTCGGTTGGCTTAACACTTCACCAAGCCGCTTAAAAACTTTTGTACGAAACAGAGTAGGTGAAATTCAAGATTTAACTTCAGATTGCAAATGGAGCTATGTGCCGTCTAAAGACAATCCTGCAGACCTAGTTTCTCGCGGAGTGAAGGCTGATCTCATCACCGAGTCAGCGCTGTGGTGGCATGGTCCAAGCTTTCTTCATCAAACACACATCAACTTTCCAAAAATACCAGTCACACAAACACAGGCATCTCTTCCAGAAACATCACTACACACAGTAGCAACAGATAAATCAAATGATAACAGCATCTTAAAACTTATTATTAATAAAAGTAATTACAGTAAAATAATCAGAACATTAGCTTATATTAAAAGATTTATTAAAAACTGTAAAAATCCTGGCAACAAAAGCTCAGGTATTTTATCATTATCAGAACTTCAATGTGCAGAAAACATACTGCTAAATATTGCACAATGTGATATGTTCCCTGAGGAATATCATATTATTAAATCAGGCCAATCCTTACATAAAAACCACAGATTAAATTCATTATCACCTTTTGTTGATTCCAACAACATATTGCGCGTTGGTGGACGCCTAAACAATTCAAATTATGAATACAATGTAAAACATCCTATTTTACTAAGTAGCAAACATCATCTTACACAGATCATTTTTCACAAACAGCACATAGACTTATTACATGCAGGGCCACAATTGCTACTATCACACATCAGACAATCTTACTGGCCAGTGGGGGGAAGGAACCTCGCGAGGCGTACCGTACACAACTGTGTACGTTGCTCTAGATTTAAACCTAAGCCTGTTCAGCCTATTATGAGTAACTTACCGCATGACAGGACACATTTAGAGTTTCCTTTCCTACACACTGGTATTGATTACGCTGGGCCAGTGTTGATATCAGATCAGAAGCAGAGGCAGTAGACTCACGAAATCTTATATTTGTGTCTTTGTCTGTTTCGCAGTTAAAGCCTTACACCTCGAGCTCGTCACGGACCTTACCAAAGAGTCATTCATCGCTGCTCTTCATCGGTTTATGAGTCGCCGTGGCAAGCCACAGACTATTTCATCAGATAATGCAACAACCTTTGTCGGAGCTAGTAACGATATTCAGTCATTTTTTAGAACTTATTCAGATGATATTCAAACAGACATGGCCAGCCAGGGCATAGATTTTAAATTCATTCCACCCTATACTCCACACTTTGGTGGGTTAAGGGAATCAGCAGTAAAGTCAGTCAAGCATCATCTCAGGAGAATACTCTCGCTGACACACCTCATGTACGAGGAGATGTCGACTTGTCTGGCACAGATAGAGGCTATCCTTAATTCCCGGCCCCTTACTCCTTTATCTACAGACCCTTCAGACCTTACCTGTCTTACACCATCTCACTTCCTTATCGGACGAACCCTCACATCAGTACCCCATCCTCCAGTCGCAGCCGATTTGAACCGACTGCAGCGCCATGAAAGAATACAGAAACTAAAAGAACATTTCTGGCAGAGGTTCTCACAAGAATATATTACCCTTCTACAGGCCAAAACCAGGTGGCATTCAGCAGCTGGCGGGGACTTAAAGCTCGGGTCCTTAGTCCTTGTCAGGGACCGACACCAGCCTCCCCTGCTGTGGCTGCTGGGAAGAATAGTCAAGCTACATCCGGGAGCAGACAGCATCAGCAGAGTGGCGGACATTCGAACCTCCAAGGGGGTCATCCAGAGGGCATACAATAACATATGCCCTCTCCCCATCATCGCAGCATCATCATCATCTTGAAGTGAAGCAAACTTCAAGCCCGGGAGCCTGTTACGGCCCCGCCGTGCGCCGCCGCCAGATGGCGCACGGCTGTACTTTCTACCGCCGTGCCTGCGGAGCCATACCGCGAGCCCGGCCGCGCCCGCGATTCCACTTCGCGCCGCGTCGTCGTCATCGCCAGTCGTCCCGCCAAAGCTTTGCGGACGTCTGTCATCTCTCTGACATAATTAATGAATATATATTATTATACACCAGCACCTACAGTCCATTTATTTATTGAAATCGAAGCCTCACAGCGGCGACGGCCGAAACAGATGGTATTTTTTTTACAGGGGGCGAAATAACCGTCACATTCCTTTTATGGATGACGGTTAGCCAATTTTCTAATTCATAGCATTTAGATTTTTTTTATATTATTTGTGTACCAGCTCGGCGTTATTTTGGGATGTATTCACATGTGGTTAGAGGATGTGAAAGGTGGTGTGCGATGGATTGGGGTGGTCTCTCCTACATACTTATAGTAGGTCAGACTAGGTTGTTAACACTTTAGAAGATATTTAAACATTTCTACACTCTTTGGAGCTTGTCTTTTACATGTTTGTAAATGGACTAGACTCGCTCCAGGAGATATTTACACATTATTACACTCTTTGGAGCTTGTCTTTTACATGTTTGTAAATGGACTAGACTCGCTCCAGGAGCTATTTACACATTTCTACATTCTTTGGAGCTTGTCTTTTACATGTTTGTAAATGGATTAGACTCGCTCCAGGAGACATAGTATATTTATTATATTGTATGGGTCACATGGATAAATAAAAATAAGCCATACAACACGGGCGGAATTGTAGACTCGTTAACCAAAGCCTACTACAATGTCGCATAATAGAGCGGTTTGTTACTCTATACTTGAAATGTGACCAGAACCCTTTTAGGTCGTAGGTTTATGTATTATGTTAACCCAAATTCAATTATTTCACAAAGGTTACATGGATAATTAAAAATAAGCCATATAACACGGGCGGAATTGTAGACTCGATAACCAAAGCCTACTACAATGTCGCCTAATAGAGCGGTCTGTTACTCTATACTTGAAGTGTAACCAGATTTCTGTATTGTTTATGTATGTATATACCTTAAATACCTTTATAGTATAATTTATTTTTATATCAGCTATGGGGATATTGTAGATTAATAGAAATCGCACACCGGCTTCCATATTTTTCTTTATTTATTTTTCTTTACTTTTCTTTCTCTGTTCCTGTTTTCAGGCATGAGTTTTGGTAGATTTTTGTTGGAGTAATTAGTCCTTTGGAGTCTGCTATGACGCTGGAGGGCCAGCTTCGAGATTTGCCCTAGCGGGTCAAATCTCTGGTGGTTGGGGAGGTACTGTTACGTTGTATTTTTTGTGCCTACCACTAATTGGTTTTGCACATCTAAATCCTTAATAAATAAAGTGGCATTTACCTGAAAACATACGTAGTCAATTATAAAGTTTCTCACAGAGTTTATTTATTTATTTATTTATTCAATATGTCTTACGAGCTAACAGATTTGACATCCAAAACGCTCATACGATTAATTTTCTTACAATTCAGTATTATGGCTTAATATACTTATGACACATGCTCGTCACCTTATACACTAGAATTTATAAACATAGCCATAATTCCAAGTCCATAAATAATAATAAAAATAAATTACAACAATGAATTAATACGAAGAATAAAATGTCAGTTTAGTGTCAATTAATAGTAGTCAATGCAATTTTAGTCCAGATAATGGGTATGGCTATAATATGTCATTTAAAATTATACGAAATTTATTATACAAATGTCCTAATCCATCGGCAAATAAGTCCAGTTCGTGGTGCTGAGCAAGTATGTCCCCGATAGTGCGGAGTGCGCGGTTGGTGGGAGCGTGTCGCCCGCGCTCGGTGCTTGCGGCGGGCGGCTCCAGCAGCCGCGGGCGGCGGCACGGCGCTACCTGACCCTTCGAGTCCATTGGTATGTTCCCGGGGACCAGGATTCGGACTCGTTCTAGTATTTGGGGACTATCGACTTTGTTTCGAATTATCAACAGATAATGCGCAATTTGAGACATAGCCCTTCTAAATTTTAACGTTTCCATGCCCACCATACCCAAGACAAATAAAGAAGGATATAGGTAGGGATAGTATCCGTACTGCTTCCCGTATATCCATCGAGCAAATTTACGTTGTATTTTTTCAACCATTAGAGCATACTTTTCCTCGTATGGATTCCAAATAACAGCACCATACTCAAGTTTACTGCGTACATAAGCATTGTATAATACTTTTGCAACCCCTATGTTATCGAACTGTGATGCAGTCCTCATGACAAACCCTAACGTTTTGTGTGCAGACTTGCAAATCTTGATAACTTGCGTGTGGAAGTCCAACTTGCAATCCAATTCCAATCCTAAATCCCTAATCTCATAAACTCTATCCAAAGGAGCGTCAGCCAAATAATAATCAATAATCATGGGGTGTGATTTGCGTGAAAACGTTATTACTTTACATTTGAGATTATTGAATGGGAGGTGGTTGTCTTGACTCCATTTATATACCGCATCAATATCTCTTTGTAATGCCACTGCGTCAGCCTCGGCCTCGACACCCAGACTTAACTTTAGATCATCCGCAAATAAGAGACACTCTGAGGTCAAAACAACTTCCGGTAAGTTATTTATAAATATCACAAATAGCAAGGGTCCCACCGTACTACCCTGACTCACTCCTGACCAAGTGAAGTAGATTCTTGAATCGTATCCTTTTAATCGCACATATTGACGACGATTATTCAAGTAGCAGGAAAAAAAATTGAGGACCTTTGGCGTGAATCCAATGATCGCTAATTTTTCCAGCAGTATATCATTATCCACCAAATCGAAGGCTTTTTGGAAGTCGAAGTAAGCCGCATCGACCTGCTTACGCATGTCCATTTGCGAGCAGACATAGTCTACATGCGCGACCAAGTTGGTGGTGGTGGAGCGAGCGCTCCGAAACCCATGCTGACTGCTATGTAGTAGGTGACAGATTTGTCTATTGATGCGATCACTTAGAATAGCCTCAAAGATCTTAGCAAAAACAGATAGGACTGCAATAGGCCTGTACGAAGAAACATTCGTGCCTCCCTCACCTTTAGGAACAGGAGTGACTCTGGATAACTTCCAGCTATCAGGATATTTTGACTGTGTCAGTGAAAGATTGTAAAGATACAGTAGAGGCCCAGCAAGAACCGAGATACAATCCTTAGCTAGAAATACAGGAATGTCATCAGGTCCACCAGATGATCGCGGCTTGAGGCGCCTCACTGCCTTACTCAGATCGATCTCATCAACTGCTTCGATCGATACGGAGGCAACATCCCGATGATCATGTGCAGCTTTAGCAGCCATATCCGGGTTCAACACAGGTTTATCTGCATGGAACACGGACGCAAAATAGCTGGCAAAGGCGTCGGCTGCCGCTTGATCCTTCACTTCAGTCTTTTCATATGTGTATGTGTCTGTATACCGCCTATCCTTCTTCTTCTCTTTAACATATTTCCAAAATTGTACCGGATCTTCAAAGATATTTTTTGTAGCACTGTCATATATCTCTGATATTCACAATCAATTAATTTTTTCACTCTGCTTCTATAATAAATAAACATTGCTTTATTGAAATCTTTACCCTCTTCTTTAAATCTCTTGTGATGGAAGTGTTTATTCTGTATATTTTTTATTATTTCTACGTTGTACCACTTTGGATATACGTAACGCCGACTACACGCTACTTGTTTTTTAAAGGGTACAAACTGACCTATGCATTCATATAACTTATCGTAAAACAACTGAACAGCACTGTTGATATCGCTTATTGTTAACAAGTCAGACCAGTCTATTTCCATCAACGTCCCGTACAAACCCTGGAAATCTGCCTTGCGCCAGTTCCAATCTGGACTGGTTACCAAGCGAGGTGTCCCCAAATGCGGAGATGATACCATAGATGATAACCTAATGCTTGGCAATGTTACAATTATATCGAGCGCAGGATGGTACTGGTCAATATTTACCAGAGGATCTTTACCGAGGGATACCGCTATCTGATCGGGTTCAAAATTGCCCAGCACGAGATCTAGCATACCACCGTGATTATTTAAAATTGTGTTATATTGCTTTAGCGAGCAAAAGTCGCAAAAGAAATCAAAATTAGACTTGACATTGGCACTGCAAGAGTTCAAATTAAAGTCACCTAGGATTAGAACATTCATGTCAGGGTAAGTACAAATCACATTTTCTATACACGCCAAGACATTCAAATATTGCTCATCCTTATAGTTAGGAGGCAAATACACGATACAACATAAACATTTTACATTTTTATATGTCACGATAACGAAAATTAATTCTTTGTCATCAGTCATACTAACAATGTCCGTAACAATTTTTACATTATAATAATCACGAAACACGAGCAGAACTCCTCCCCATCCCCTGTCACCTGCTCTATCTTTACGTACCACATGAAAGCCCTGAGGAAAAAGTTCACTGTCACACACTGAGCTCGTAAGAAAAGTCTCTGTTAATGCTATTATATCATATCCACATTGCGTAACATTATTAAGAAACGCATTAGTCTTCGTCCTTAGGCCACGAACATTTTGATAGCACATTTTCATCTCAAGGAATCGCGTTCGACACTTGATAGTTATTGTCTTTGGCACGAAAGTTCTGCCGCCATGGCTTAATACATATGTCTTCAGCCCAGTTATCGGATGACATTATATTTTCGGCATGCTTCAATGGAACACCGAGCTTAAAAGACGAGTAGTGTCCACGAGATTTCAGCTTTTCAACCGTGCATTCTCCACTACTACATACTGAGTTAAGATGCTCACGTACTTGTTCGACTGTGGTGCCTTCCTGCACGTAATATAGGTGCAAATATCTTCGCCTCTCCGCAGCGTGCAGCATCGTAGAGCCAGGCGCAGCGGTACCTCTGAGTACCCCGGGAAGCGAAGATCGCGACCGTTTGCGCTTTACTTCTTCCCAGTTTTCTTCATCGGTGCCTACACAGTCATGGCCATTCATGGTAGAGGCCGAAGCGGAAGATTCTATCTGAATTACCTTGTGAGCACCGAGGGCAGGAGCCACAGATGAGACTGTACTGGGGACAGAAGCCGCTGGTGGGTCTGCATGTACTCCAAGAGACCTGGTGTTTAGTTGAGGTTTCTGTTTAGGAAGCTTAATTTTTGATGCTGGTTTATTTTCAGGAGTTGGACAAGTTGTGGTACTGCTAGCCGTCAAGGTTTTGGTTATTGGCAGTGTGTCGCAAGCCTTATTGATGGTTGATTTGTATTGTTCTTCTAATTGTGAAACCTTATTTGATATGAAATTAATCTTATCCATAAATACAGTTTTGAATGCCGAAAATTGTTCAATAAGTAGTTTATTAATCTTGCTGACTAGCTGCACTTCTAAATCAACTTGTAGGTCTTTTAATTCCCGCACAATAGAATCCTTCAAATTATTAACCGAGATATTTTCGCCTGTACTTCCACTGACAGATTGCGCATATTGAGGCTTAGAACGAACAGTCACGTTATCAGGAGTCTGCATTGATATGTCGAGGCGATTGCTAGCCACATTTGGATCTTGCATAAGGTGTTGACGCACTGGAGTATTAGAATTATCTCGTTTAGGCTGCCTACTACGACATTCCACACAGATCCAAGACATCTTAAATTCCACCGACAAAGTGTCAAACTCATCTGTAGAAAACTTTGCACAAATAATATCAAAAATCTGCTTACATTTTGCGCATTTCATATACGGGCCGTCTTCACTTACTTCAGAGCGGCAACCCGCACACGGAACTTTCCTTGATGCCATCCTTGTGCGGTCCGCAGTAGATAGATATTTCAATACCGTACACAACGTTGACTGGTAGCGAGCGCGATGGTGATGACTCACTGCAGCAGCGGGCGTCGCGCGGGTTGTCGTAGGTCAGGGTTCGAGACGGTTAAACAAATATTTTTAGAATGTATTTGCTTTTAGCTCAGGTGTTACTCGTTAGAATTGAATTTTAATTACACCACTAGATTTGTCACTAGCACAGCTTTGTGAATTGGATACACTCAACTTTAGAGAACAACTTTAAACACGAACTATAACAATTTATTTACGGAGCAAACTTGCAACGATGTCTCCTTGACAGCGGTCACCGCGCAATCGCCGTGAGTTATTTTACAACTAGCAGCCTGTCCCGGCTTCGCACGGGGAAGACAAAACGAAAGACATTTTAAGACTCATTTTTCTACACCTTCGGTTACATTGTTCAAATTTTACCAAGGATCCCAATTTTTTTTTCAAAATGAAATGTAACCTATGTCAAATTGGAAGAATGTAGCATTCTATTGGTGAAAGAATTTTTTAAATCGGCCCAGTACTTTTTGAGCCTATTCATTACAAACATACAAACATACAAAAATAGGTACAAATCTTTCCTCTTTATAATATAAGTGTAGAAGTGTAGATGTAGATGTAGATAGTGTTGATGTAGATGAATGATCCATTCCTTAAACTGTATGTCGTCACTGGACTTTGTAGTTTCACTTGCTGTAAAGAAATCACTTTTCTAAACAGGTTTGCACAATTAATTAGACCAAATATTGTAAATAAGTTTGATTGCAAAATAGAATAACAACACAAATGTCATTCAATGAAACGGCAGCTTCTGTCAGTTATAAGCGACATCTGTTGTCGCCGATTCATGGTTGTAGTTTTAATCGATAATAGTTCATTTTAACATATTGATTGGTAATCATCGAAATAATATCCAGTGACCAGTCCTTAATTATTTTCGGCTTTCGGTAATAAAATTAATAATAAACTAAATAACCGAAAACGGAAATGAATTAATTTTTTCATTATAAACTTTTTTCTAGAACTTTCATTGTCAAATGAATACATATTTAATCTGTGAAGTGTCTTTGACGTAATGTTTCTGGTAATTATTCTAATTCTCCCTAATTAATATTATGGGTAAATTACCACATTCTAGACAAATTTTGGCATTGCAGACTGCCAAAGATTTGTTTTAATTAGTTTATAATTCTGGATCTGAAGGATTTTTAGTGTTTCAGCGTTCAAACGTCATGTTGGATAGTTGTTAGTGATTTTCAAGAGTTAAGTGTCGTAAGTGATGTGGATATCTTCCGTGAACTGGTAATAGTTTTGCCTGAAGTAAGGGAGATTTTCTGAATGCTCTCATCCAGTTCCGGTTGGCTTCTAGGCCATAAATATTTGCCGAGTTGAGCAGCCATTCGCCCTTGAACACGCTTGAGAAGTGACTGCAATTCATTAACACTTCTAAAAGGATTCTTAGCTGCGTCTGCGCAGGTTGCTTCCCGGCCGGTCGAAGATATTGCAGTCGAGTGTTTTCTCCTTAAACCAACCGTGAGGCACCTCGAGTGATTCGTCTCGCCGCCAGGATCTAGAGTGGCGTCTGGGGCCTGGACGCGAGACCCGTTCCTCGAGTCAGCTCTAAGCCTCTTGCGGAGACGACTGTGCGGCTAGTCAAGTCCGCCTAGCGTTAGCGCAGGCGGGACGGTTTTTTTTTTTTACCCTTACATATTACATATTTATTAATTTTAATACGGTATACATAATTACCGGTAAAATACTTTTGTCCGGGTTTCAATATTGGGAACCCGGTCTGTATCAGAAATTTAAATAAGGACCCCGAGTTCGACATCCTCAGTTATCTGAATCTGGAAGAATATTGGACATCTTCGTCGGCTCTGGGATCCGGGATTTTCTAAATTCCTGGCGCCCATTTACTAATTGTTTATTTACAAAATAATTGGAAGGTTACACCTTACTGATTCAATCTTTTATTATATTTTAATCTTAAACTTAAAATCGGAACAGTACTGGCTTTATCTCCAACTCCCCACGACCTTAGTTCTTTAAGCTGAAGTTTGAGCTGGCTGGCATTAATAAGTGACAGTTTGTCACATACTTAATATAAAGGTTAACTTAGTTTGTGTTTGAAATAAGTACTTAATTATTAATGCAGTAGACCCTTAAAGGCTACCGTATATTGTTATAAGAAGGAGTATTCTTCTTTAAATATATGTTATTTCAAACAGTTTATTGTTTCCTTGTATTTCGATACGTAACCACCTTGCATGAAGGTTTTGTTCCATTACCTCTAGAGGGAAAAAATCTTTTATGTAACACTATAGTACATAGTACTCACACCTGTGCTATGCAATTATGTAAAACAAAGGAGATTGAGTTCATACAATGCAAAGATAGTCTTACAATCTTCAGCAGCTCCAACATTATTTTCAAATGTTAATCGATTAGTTGTGGTTGTGGAGCAAGACCAGCATTCAGCCAAGCATTTTTATCAGCGATGTAATCCCCCAACTTATAATATACCTGCGTGCATAGTATGCGTTTTATACAAGATTTAAATTTAGTTTCATTCAGTTGAAGTATGTGGGGAGGAATTTCATCGTAACATTTTAAACAGTACCCCATAAAAGACGAGTCTACTTTAGCCAGTCTGAAACCTAGTTGAACTAGTAAGTCCTATTTCTATTACTATAATTATGTCTTTCACCTCTTTTTCTAAAAATATGTAAATTTTTCCGTATGTACATGTTTTCGTAGATATATTGACAAGGTACCGTCATGATGATAATATCCTTAAACAGTTCCCTTAGAGAATCGCGCCTGCAGACATTATATATGGCTCTGATGGCTCTTTTCTGCAGAATAAAAATAGACTCGATGTCTGCAGCCCGTCCCCAAAGTAAAATACTGCAAGAAATTATACTATGAAAGTAACTAAAATAGACTAGCCTCGTATCTACATAAGTAAATTGACGGATTTTTCTGACAGCATATGCTGCTGAACTTAGCCGTCCTGCAAGAGATGTTAAATGAGGACCCCATTAGCCTTGAATCCATCATGATCCCCAGGAAAACAGTTTTATCTACGAATTCTAGTTTCTATACTATCTGGTAAAGAACATTTTATGCACTTGGTTTTTTCCCATTTAATACTAAATTATTAGCAGCTCTATAATTGCGGCAGTCTTTGTGCCTAGACTCTAGAGCTTCTTCGCTAAGTAGACCTATAGGAAGGACAAGGGATTTGATGAAATTAGCTCCGCGAATTAATATTTTATGTACACTAGAAGGCATTTTGTAGCATTAGTACTTGGTGACGTAGCCTAGTCATGTCAAGTGTACACTCCTTGTAGGCCTCTGGCTTTACATCGTACACACGGCCACAAATCAAGCTATACATGTCCAGTATAAGCTGACCTCTCATTGTACGGAAATCCTATACAATGCGAGATCAGCCTAAACTGGAAATTTATAGCTTGATTTGTGGCCGTGTGTACGAGCACGAAAGGTCTTTCAGTATAACAGAGAATCTTGTAATGAGATCTTTGTCAACCCCAGTGATCGCAGCTGCGAGAGCAGGGTCTTTAAAGAACGTTCGCGCAGTATTGCACTCATTGGTTGAGCCGCTACATTGCTTTACTGTATCGACGAGGAGCCCAGTTCGACGACGATATTCTTCTGTAATGGCGCGCTTTTTTCTTCCACTGCTTCTTTTATATTCTTAGTCACGCGCCATGTTTTGTGTTCCTTCCTATACGATATGTGAAAAAAAAAATACCTAAGAACTGCACATGCCTTTCGCGTTTTTTCATTTTTCCTTTGATTTTTCCGTGATAATAAAGTTCACTTTATCGACCCATTTTCTAAAAATTAAACACTAAGTTACTAATAGTACAATACAAAACATTAATATGTATGAATAACATTAACAAATCACAAAGTGTCACACTATGCATAAATAAAATAAAAATATACTCACAGTCTCAAAACTGATTAGGCCTAGTACAAAATTCGCGTGTTACGTCGGGAGCGGCGAACGTCAAGGGCGACACAGGTCCGTCGTCGAGAAGCCCTTGGGCGCGACTGAATGTATCGAGCAAGCGCATCGGTTTATAAGGCATTATTTAGATATTTTATTACAATAAAAGTATTAGTCAAAAAAAAAAAAAAATAGGTTTGGTAGATAAATACATCAAATTTTAGAATATTGAACACTTATTGTTATTTTCAATAAATTCTTACGCGTAGACAACGGTTTTGCACATGATTTTATTGTGTTTTTTCAGCGTGGATAACATTTTTTTTAATGAACTTATACGTTAAACTTAAAAAACAAAAGTTGTAGGCTTACTAGTATACTATATGTCCAGTATGTATGAATTTTTTCAGATTGTTATTTGCCACCAGTAAGCCAAAAAACAGATTGGAAAACCAGGTGTTTCGTGCTTACGTAAAACCATGTGTTAGATTTATATTTTTCGTAATTTATATTGAGTAGTTATCAAAATTTAAATCAGTACACTTACTAGATAGAGATGAGATGAATAATAGGGCATTTAAAAAAAAACCAGATATCTTCAGTTTACTGAGAAATTTGTGCTGAAAAAAATAGAAATTTCTGTTTTTAGACCGCGAAATTGATAGGGACTCTTAAAAACAGTACACGAGTAATTATATTATTTTTACTTGAATACAAAATTTAGCGAATGAACAACTTCAATAAAAAAACTTCATCACCCTTTTCAGACCCTTGTGGGTTGAAATTAAAAAAACTTTTTAACAAAAAAACAACTGACTTCCAAAAAAAAAAAACTAAATATTGAAAAATTACTTTAATTTCGGAAGTCGGTGACCTCGGTCCATTTTCGTTTTTTGCCACTAACTTCCGAAATTAAAGTTAATTTCACTTTATAGTTTTTTTTTGGAAGTCGGTTGTTTTTTTGTTTAAAAGTTTTTATTTTTCACTTTTTAGTTATGGTACCTACCCCACAACAATTCGATTACCACTACTTGCTACACCGCACAAACAACAGTGACACAAGATATACGAAGTGGATTAAGTACGTATTATCGAAGCTAACTCAAAAAGTACCCAAGCAAAGTTAATAAAAATCGGTTAATAATCATTTATAGCCCGAGCGCATCTCATGACAATTCCAATAAGCCCAAACACGGCTAGGATACATTGTTTAATTACGGAGTTCCGGTGCATACCTTCAGGCTTCATCTTCAGATCAGTTCGATGGTACCATTTTCATCAGAATTATTTATTTAAATTTGCTTCATAGTCGCTTATCTATCTTAATCGAAATATCTTATCGCTACCCGTGAAATACTCATCATTGAGGAACATTTGAGGCTATTTGCGGTCTTCTTCATCAGTTCCACTTCATCAAATGATACTTACTGAATGCAAATGCTTGAGTTTTTATGAAAATACAAAAATCGCTATATGTTTGCCTATAGAATTTGAGGAGTTCCCTCAATTCCTCATGGATCCCATCATCAGAACTGGATTTTGGGACCAATTTGGAAGTATATCCTTTCAAATAATAAATAATGTGCTAAATCGGTTCACAAACGACGTAGTTCTGAGGTAACAAACATTAAAAATAAAATAAAATACACTTGAATTCAGGACCCCAATTCCTTTTTGAAAAGTCGGTTGAAAAAAACAACGATTTACGTTGGTTGTGTTAGTTTCTAAATACATATAAGCCGAAATTTTAGTGATTTTAACTCAAAAAATATAGAATTTTAATTAAAAACAAAATTTCATCCCCCTTTTCATCCCCTTAAGGGTTGGAAATCCGACAACACGCTTTGGCTTCCAACCATAAGCCTAGATAGTAAAAATTTGTCATTTTTCTTCGAAAATTAAGGAACTTAACTTCATCCCCCTTTTTAACCCTTTGGGGGTGGAATTATCAAAAACGCTGAGACACATATAAATTAATTTTCAATTATCAGCCTGAACAAAAAATTTGAAGATCCTTACTTCAAAACTGACGGACTTAAATACAAACTTTCATCCCCTATTTTATCCCCTTAGGGGTAGAATTTCGGGGTGCATGCAGAAAACCTCCACGTGTGCCTGATACCTGCTGATCCCTTACGGATACGTCCGAGGGGAAGAGCAGTTGTCGGGCCGGTGCACCCTGGGCATGGACAATAATCTCTTTGAAAAAGGTGTTGGAGTTTTTCGGAGAGGGTATTGTCTGTGGCGAATTTCTGCGGGCGGGGGAGCACTATGCTCCACGTCGGTCTTCCACGTGTCCCTCTGATTAAGCAGAGGGCACAGTGGAGGAGCAAGGGAGGTGGGTCGCTCCTTGTTCGATTGACGTTCGTTAATTGACGCTGTATGTGACCCTGCCACGTTGGTGCAGGCGCACCAATGTGGCTGTTGTTTCTCCCTCAATCTAGAGGAGAGAACTTTCGGCGGGTTTGCTGAGTCGGGTTAGCTGGACAGCAAACGGAGGCATGTATAATGCCGCCGCCGGGGGCTTGGCTTAACCGCCCGGCCCAGAGGAAGGCTACCTCTAAGATAAAAAACCAACAATCCTAAGCTTTGAAGCGCGGTGAGAGGATGAATGGCTGGAGGGATTCCAGTCGTTAGCGCTTCCCCTGCAGAGCAGCTGCCGCACTCTGCAGTATTAGGCTTACCGGGCATCTAGGCTCTGTCCGGTGGACGTCAAATCCTATATCTACTCGTGGGATCAAATATGAAAAAAAAGCAAAAAAAACAAATAACCGAAAGTAGCGGAGAGGGGAGGAGTGATGCCGAGTCGGAGTCCGACGTAGCATCTGGCGCGAAGTGCTCTTTTAAGAGCCCGGAGTGCGTAGTGGTGGGGGCTACTGGCAAGAACCTGAGAAGGTACTTTCAGAAGCGCTCCAAACCAGGGGATGGCCAGGGGTCGTCTTCTGATGGCGGGGTGGGCGCAAACCCTAAAAAGGTTAGTCGGCGGGGTGTTGGCAGAGGGATCATCACCACCACTCAGGAGGACAGTGAGCCGAGCCGAGCCAGCCCAGTCGAGCTGGCCCAGAGTGCCGAGAGGCTTGCCACGGAGGAGCACGACCCTGGAGGGACTACTCGCAGAGTGGCCCTCTCGGAGTCATCAGGCGGTGAGCTGGACACCGCTGGTGGCTCCATGTCAGAGCAAGTGGCCAGGTTTAAGGAGGTCGTGGTAGCTGCCATCAAGAGTGTGGCCTTGAAGAGGATTCAATCCTATAAAGACAAGGTCATACCCGCTGCCACAGCCTCTATTATGGCGGCAGTGGAGGCCTTTAATGTCGGGCTTCCATTGGATGGACTATCCGAGATGCGGGTAGAGGCCGCCCGATTGACAGCCGCCATGGAGCTTCTTCGAAAGGAGAATGAGGAGCTCCGAGCAGACCTGGCCGGGCTCCGAGGAGCTGGAACCCCCCAGGAAGTGCAGGCGGGGGGGGTGCAGCAAGAGCAAAGACGGTCCGTGCCTGCGGAGGACCCGGTTCTGACCCTGGTGCGGCGGGAGCTGACTGCCTTCCAGAGTCGGTTTTCAGTCCTGGAGGCTATTGTCCTGCGCCCCCCGCTAGCAGCCAGCAAGACGTTTGCGACCACTGTGCTGGCAAACCTGGATCGTCGGGGCGGCCTAAAAGCGGGGCTGTGGTGGAAACCGCGGGGCCGCCTCTGGCGAAATCGTCGCCGCCCAAGAACAAGAAGGGAGGGGCTGCACCGCAGACGGTGAGGGCCCCAGCCCTGGCGGCGACACGGTCGCCCCCGCCTCCTAATTCTTCTCCGACCAACGCCGAATGGCAAGTGATTGGGGAGAAGAGTAAGGCGGGTAAGGAAGCAAGGGCAGCCAAAAGAAAGGATAAGCGGCAGCGACGCAAGAAGCGAAGCGTTGCGGCTAGGCTCCGCGCCCCGAAATCGGCAGCTGTAGTTATCACACTACAGCCGGAGGCGGCAAAGAAGGGCGTGTCCTACCGCGACGTGCTTGCCAAGGCGTGGGCGGCGGTGAACCTGGAGGAGCTCGGCGTCACCGATGGCCTCCGGATGAGGGTCACTGCGACTGGGGCCCGGATGCTGGAGGTCCCCGGTGCGCTCAGCGGACCGACCGCCGACGCTCTGGCCGAAAGGCTTAGGGCGTCCCTAAATGCGGAGGAGGCCCGAGTGTCCAGGCCCACAAAGTGTGCTCATATGCGCATCCTGGGCTTGGACGACTGTGTGACGGAGGGTGAGGTTGTGGCCGCCGTAGTAAGGACTGGGGGGTGCTCTGCCGAGCAGGTGAGGGCGGGCACCATTCGTCCTGACTCCACGGGGATGCGAACCGTTACGGTGAGCTGCCCCGTGTCGGCGGCCCAAAAAATAGTCGGGGAAGGCCGAAGGCTCCGAGTGGGCTGGATATCCGCGCAGGTGAAATTGCTGGAACCCAGACCTCTGAGGTGCTTCCGCTGCCAGCTGGGCAACCACGTGGGAGTGCAATGCACCTCGGAGGTGGACCGCAGTGGTCACTGTTTCCGCTGTGGTCAGCCCGGTCACAAAGCCGGCTCGTGTAATGCCACGCCGCACTGCTTCATATGTGCGGCATCTGGCAAGCCGGCCGATCACCGGGCTGGGAGCAGGGCCTGCACTCCACCCGCCAAACCCAGAGGCAGGGGTACGCCCTCCGCCACTGCCGTCTCCGTCACCGCCGCAGCCGCCACCACCACTGTCGCCGCCGCTGCCGCCTCCACCGTCGTCGTCGCCCCCGTACAAGTCACGGCAGGGCCATCACAGGAGGCCCGGGAGGGGGATGAAATGGAATGTCAGTGACGGCCCCATTTCGCCTCCTCCAGGCGAACATCAACCACTGCGCCTCTGCTCAGGATCTGTTGCTCCAGAGCATGTCACAGTGGTCGATTAACATCGCCGTGGTCGCTGAGCCGTACTTTGTCCCGCCCAGGGATGACTGGGTGGAGGACCTGAGTGGCTCAGTGATCCTAATTTCGTCGGCTGCCGCTGGAACCCCGTCCCTCGAGGCTGTGGAGAGGAGACGGGTTTGCGTAGCAGCACGGTTCGGGGAGCTTGTTGTGGTAGGTGTATACTTTTCCCCGAACCGAACTCTCGCCGAGTTCCACAATTCCCTTGTGGAGTTGAGAGCCGTCGTCGTCGGGTTCCGTGCCCTACCTGTGTTCGTCCTCGGAGACTTCAACGCTAAGAATTTGGCTTGGGGTTCCCGGTATACGGACGCACGGGGCAGGATGGTGGAGGACTGGGCACTGGAGACAGGCCTGGTCGTCCTAAACCGGGGTTCTGTCCCCACGTGTGTGCGGATGCGGGGTGACTCAGTGGTGGACATCTCGTTCGCCAGCCCTGCTATGTCGCTGCGTGTCATCGACTGGCGCGTCATGGAGGGGGTGGAGACCTATTCTGACCACCGGTACATCCGGTTTGACGTCTCCGCCCAGACCTCGAGTGCGCCGGTCCGACAGGCCCCGAGTGGTCCGCGGTGGGCGTTGAAGCAGCTGGACCGGGAGCTCCTTCTGGAAGCCTCTATCGTGCAGGCCTGGGTGTCATCACCGGACAGGCCTGTTGACATCAACAGTGAGGCAGAGTGGTTCCAGGAGGCCATGTCCGAAGTATGTGACGTGGCAATGCCCCGAGTCCAGCCCGGATGCGCCCGACGCCAGGTGTGCTGGTGGTCGCCGGAGCTAAGCGCTTTACGTGAGGCGTGCGTTGCTGCGCGACACCGGTACACCAGGCACCGCAGGCTCCGTATTCGCCCTTCGGATACGGAAGCCATTCAGGCGGAGCTGTACGAGGGATATAGAGCGGCGAAGATTGCCCTCCGAGCGGAGATCCTGCGGGCCAGAGACCGGGCCCGCGAGGAGTCACTGGAGACTTTGAACAGAGACCCGTGGGGACGCCCCTACAAAATGGTGCGGGATAAACTCCGCCCATGGGCTCCCCCGCTGACGCAGAGTCTCCGGCCCCAGCTCGTGGAGGACGTGGTGGGCGCTCTGTTCCCTTCGCGAGGGGAACATACTCCCCCGCCCATGACTCCGCCTCCTGCGGTACCCGATGCGGACCACAACCCAGACGACGACGACAATGTTCCGGAGGTGACCGAGGTTGATCTGACAGTAGCGGTACGTAGGCTGAATGCCAAAAATACCGCCCCAGGACCCGACGGCTTACATGAGAAAGCCTGGGTTCTGGCCCTGGACGCTTTAGGGCCTCGACTAAGAGGGCTCCTAAGCGCATGCTTGGAGAGGGGCCAGTTTCCACTTCGTTGGAAGACGGGGAAACTGGTCCTCATTAAGAAGCAGGGGCGCCCGGCGGACTCTCCGTCCGCTTACCGGCCCATCGTGCTGCTCGACGAGGTGGGCAAGCTCTTTGAAAGAGTCATTGCAGACCGCCTTGTCGGGCAGCTCGTGCGGGTGGGGCCGGATTTGGCGGAGAGCCAGTTTGGTTTCCGCAGGGGGCGCTCCACGGTGGATGCCATCATGCGCGTGCGAGCCCTTACGACGGGGGATGCTGTGGTCCGGGGTGGGGTCGTCTTGGCGGTGTCGCTTGACATCGCCAATGCCTTCAATACCCTGCCCTGGAGTTGCATCAGGGAGGCACTCCGGTATCACCGGATGCCGACCTATCTCTGTCGAGTGGTCGAGGCCTATTTGAAGGACAGGGCTGTCATATACCCCGGTCACCAGGGAGAGTGAAACCGGCGAGAGATGTCGTGCGGTGTCCCACAGGGATCGGTCCTAGGGCCGCATTTGTGGGACATCGGTTACGACTGGGTGCTGCGCGCCGACCTGCCAGGTGGCGTCAGTGTAGTTTGCTACGCTGACGACACGCTGGTCCTGGCGCAGGGTAGGTCGCACCAGGCGGCGGCCGAATTAGCGACACGTTGGGATGCGACAATCGTCGAGAGGATCCGGCAACTGGGACTCGAGGTGGCCTTGCACAAGTCCGAGGCCATGTGTTTTCATGGTCCTCGGAATGCGCCACCGACGGGTTCTGAAGTAACGGTAGGAGGGGTTCACATCGGAGTCGAGTCGACGATGAAGTACCTGGGACTCGTCCTCGATAGCCGGTGGAACTTCGTGGAGCATTTCAGACGTTTGGCTCCCAGACTGGAGCGGGCCGGGGCTGCCTTGAAGCGGCTCTTGCCCAATCTAGCGGGGCCAAACGCCTCTTGCCGGAGGCTCTATGCTGGGGTCGTGCGGTCCATGGCCCTTTATGGGGCACCGGTGTGGGCGCGTTCCTTGAAGCGGCGACCTGCCCGCCGGTTGAACGCGTCCCAAAGGGTCATGGCCATCAGATTGGTACGGGGATACCGCACGGTCTCCGGTGAGGCAGCGAGCCTCCTTGCCGGATTGCCGCCATGGAATCTGGAGGCAAAAATTCTCGCGCACTTATGGGAGTGGCGGGAGGAGGTGAAACGCTGGGGCGTAACTCCGCTGCCGCGAGAAATCACGGCACAGCGGACAGAGCTCCGGCGGGATCTCATGGCGACATGGAGGGTGCGATTGTTGCAACCCAGCGCTGGGCACGCCACAAATGTGGCGATAAGTCCCCTCTTTGAGGAGTGGCTAGAGAGGCGCCACGGCGTCCTCACCTTTCGCCTGACACAGGTCCTCACTGGACACGGGTGTTTCGGGAGGTTCCTGTTTCGGATTAGGCGGGAGGAAACGCCCGGGTGTTACCACTGTGTGGATCGCCCGGAGGACACGGTGGAGCATACGGTGGAGGTCTGCCCGGCTTGGGCAGAGCACCGCCGTGTCCTCACGGAGGCGATTGGTGGCGGCGATCTCTCGCGTCCGGCCCTGGTCCAGGCCATGATCCGGAGCGAGAGTGCATGGGAAGCAGTCACCTCCTTCTGCGAAGTAGTAATGCTCGCGAAGGAGGAGGCGGAACGCGTGAGGGAGCGGCAGTCTGTGCGCCCTCACGCCCCTAGTCGCCGCAGGAGACGCCCTGGGCGGCGGGAATCGGTAGCCGATTCCCGGCCACCGTAGGCGCGGGCTTGCGGACGGCGAGCTATGGGCAGTTCGCCGTCCGGTAAGGACCAGGCCCGGGTCGATGGCGCGTTGTGTTCCACGCGCGCCTCAAAGAGATGTCAGCACGCACTGACGGGGTCCGCTAGGACCGGTGCCTGCCAGGGTTGCGGGTTTGTCCGAAAGGGATACCGTGGCCCTGGCACACAGGCAACTGAAGGAACACGGGTGGGTTTTAGTCAGTAAAAGTCTGACACGCCCTCCCGCTCCACCCAGAGCGGGAGAAGTTATTTGATAATTTCCCACCCAAAAAAAAAAAAAAAAAAGGGGTAAACTTTCCAAAAATCCTTTCTTATGCACCCTTAGATCTCATAAGGAACCCACGCACAGTGGAACGAATGTATGGGAGCGGTTGGACGTAGACATGTCCGAAAAAAAAGAGTAAAATTATGCCAAACTAATGATGCCATCTTATTCGATTACTTAATGCCTTCATAACTTGTGGTGATGAATTTCTTCATAACTCCCATATTTCGGGAGTAATTTGAGAAAATGTGAAATTTTACTATGAAAATGAGTGTATCGAGCTCTCTCCCTCCTGATTCCGGGCTTGTTTCAAGTAGCGGTCTCTAATATCATAATGCTAATACTAAGAGCTATATTTAATACTAAGACACATAGTGCGCCAAATGTGCACTTTCTGGGATAAAGAGTGATGTTTATTTTATAACACATTTTTTTTATTTTTTGTTTATTTTGTTGATTAAAACCGTTTTTCTAAAGGTTTACCTTATTACAATAACATTTCTGAGCAGCCAATTAGAGAAGATATAAGCTAATTAGGATATATAATTAGGGACTTAAGGTTTACATATAAAACTGATGCACTAATGATTACTGATAAGAACATTGCTATTATTTAATTACTAAATGGCTCTTAATACACTAATTTAGCATGCATCATTTACTAATTATCACAATAACTAATTACCTTGCAATATTTAACAAAGGATACCTGGGATACCTGGATTTTATATAAATAGGTCACTATTAGTAACTTTAAAATCAGTGTTGATTTACACCTCGTTGTATCCAAGCTAATCTCGCAATGTATTTTCCAAATTTTAATACAAATCTTGATATTCACGTTGCTTTATGCGCACGCGCACATAAAGATTTACGCGACTTTAACTATTTGTTCAGTGTTTTAAAAGATAACAGTTGTGTTCAGTTATGTGAAAGTGCTGAAACAAGTTTAAAAGACTGGTGTCGTCGATTTTGCTACCGCATTTATGCAAAATGGACACAGTCTGGAAGAAGCACAGATAAGTTTCGGAAGAAACATGAGATTTGGCTACAGGCTGCAATTCAATGGCCGGAATTACAGAATGAAAATATGGAACCTTCTACAGAAAATATAAGTGACGTCATCGAGCCCATAATTTCTCCTGCTAAATCTGATGCTTCAACTTGTACACATCCTAGTCCTCGTAAATCTTTTGAGGACCTTAGTAACCGGCAAAAAAGAAGACGCACTGAAGATAGTCTTTCATGCAGCAGTAGCAGCGCTGAAATTATGTTTTCGGCCGAAAGGGCGCTTCAAAAGGCAGGACAAAGCGATACAGCTTATGTTATGAAATACTTGACGGAGAATCCAGAAGAGGCCTCAAAAATCAAAGCCTTCATTGAAGGTAAATCAATTCAGGTACGGGAAATATCCCCTTTGAAGGCATTGGCTCTTTATGTATCGATGAACTTATCGAAATGGCGCTATAACACTCTTCGGGATTTCAACACTCAAGAAGGAGCTCTTCAATACCCGAGTTACTACATGTTGGTTAAAGAAAAAATTAAGTGCTATCCGGCCAAAGAAGATCTCACAGTTACAGAGAGCTCTGCAAAAATCAAATTACAAGCCTTGATGGATTTAACCTCAAGAAGACTTATTAGGTCGTTAGAAACCCCTGTTGATCCCAATCAACAGCTCGTATTGACCAGCAAATGGGGTTTTGACGGATCATCTAGCCAAAGCATTTATCATCAAAGGACGAGTGAAGATGAGCAAATCGATCTTGCTAGTAATTTTATGATTAGTCTTGTACCACTGCGGCTCGTCTCAAAAGGTGTAACAATTTGGGAAAACGAGCGACCATCTTCCACTTCATTTTGCCGGCCAATATTGTTTAAGTTTATAAAGGAAACCAAAGAAAATGTGCAGAGAGAGATGGCTGAAATCGAAGCAGAGATTGAAGCCTTAACTCCATCCACCATCACTGATGGAATTAGTGTCAAACACCAACTGCTGTTGACAATGATTGATGGTAAAATTCATTCCATTATATCCAATACAGCAGCTTCAGTGTGTGACATATGCAAGGCTTGTCCTAAAGAAATGAATAATTTAGAGTTAATCAAAGATAAACACGCAAACGAGGACATGTATAAATATAGCTTAAGCACCCTTCACGCTTGGATTCGCTCAATGGAATGCTTATTACACATTTCCTACAAATTAGACATAAAATCATGGCAAGTAAGGGGTGATATAGCAAAAAGGCAAGTTGATGACAGGAAGAAAAGAGTTCAAGAGGCTGTAAGAAGAGAAACGGGCTTACTTCTCGATGTTGTGAAACAAGGCAGTGGATCCACCAACAATGGCAACTCGGCAAGGAGATTTTTTGAAAACTACACTAAATCTGCTGAACTGACCGGAATAGATGCTATGCTTTTAAGAAAAATCTGTGTGATCTTGCAGTGTATTTCATCAGGAGAGAAGATCAACGTAACTAAATTCCGAGAGTTCTGCTTTGATACTGCTAAGCTTTACGTGGAGTTATACCCATGGTATTATATGCCTTCTTCACTTCATAAAATTTTAATGCATGGGCCAGACATAGTTCAGAACATGTCAATTGTGCCCATTGGTTTTCTATCCGAAGAGGCATCTGAGGCTAGAAATAAAGATTTTAGAAAATATAGAGAGGGGCATTCTCGAAAGCATAGCAGTATCTCATGCAATGAAGATATTATGCACAATCTTTTACTGTCTTCTGATCCACTTGTTACAAGTATCCGTCCAAAAGGAAATAAGTTTGTAAAAAAATCTTCTTTTAAGGAATTTTATGAGCTTACGGATTCTGAGAAAAGTGATATCGAATTTGTTAACATAAATGATTTAGCGGACATCGATTCTGAATTTGAATTAATTGATGATGATGATGATGACGAAGATAATTAAATGATGTTATTGTTTTAAAATGTGTAACTTAGTAAATTAGAGCTTACATCTTAATTATTTATTGTACTTTTAATGAAACTAGGTAATTTATTATCAACTTACTTAAAAGTCATACTCTCATCAGTTCTTGTGAATATTTTTGTTAATATATATTTCTGTATATATATAATATATTTATATACCTCTTAATAAGTCTGTCTGCAGTTTAAAGTAAATACAAATGGGGAAAAAACGTTTTTTTTTTTAAATTTTCATTTCCTTTTATCCCAGAAAGTGCACATTTGGCGCACTATGTGTCTTAGTATTAAATATAGCTCTTAGTAATAGCATTACGATATTAGAGACCGCTACTTGAAACAAGCCCGGAATCAGGAGGGAGAGAGCTCGATACACTCATTTTCATAGTAAAATTTCACATTTTCTCAAATTACTCCCGAAATATGGGAGTTATGAAGAAATTTATCACCACAATTTATGAAGGCATTAAGTAATCGAATAAGATGGCATCATTAGTTTGTCATAATTTTACTCTTATTTTTCGGACATGTCTACGTCCAACCGCTCCCATACATTCGTTCCACTGTGCCACGTGCCAAATTTGGAATCTCTAGACCCAGCGGTTGGGGCTGTGCGTTGATATGTCAGTCAGTCAGTCAGTCAGTCAGTTTCTTCTTTTATATATTTAGATGATATATCAGCCAGTCGGTCAGTCAGTCTGTTTACCATTTTAGTATATAGATAATCGTCAGCCTAATCATATAATTTGAAGATCCTAACTTCAAAACTGACGGACTTTCATATAAACTTCCATCCCCTATTTTTCCCCTTTTATTGCGTTGATATATCAGTCAGTCAGTCAGTACATTGAATTTTATATATATAGATATAGAGATAGCTTTTGCCCGCAGCTTCGCCCGCGTGGATGTCGGAAAAAATTCAACGGGAACGTACTACCGCGAATGAAAGTACCCTATGACCGGGATTCAAAATACTTTTGAGTAATTCAAAAACTTAAAAATAAAAACTTTTGAGTTATTCAAGGCACGCAGTTATATACTCCCCTAAAAACTTAATTACCCCTCATTATCCTGTTTGGGATCAATTCTCGAAAACCCCTTATACTCGTAATCCTTTTTTTTTTTAAGTTGAATATTATCATTGTAGTTCTAAGTATATATTGAGTGATATTTATTTTAGAAGTATATATGTAAGTATATTCTCTTATTGTATGTTTATAAGTATTTATATTAGTGTATAGGTATTTTGATTTTATGTATTTTTTTTTTCTCTTCTACACTTACACACGTTGTCTACATCTCTATATCTACTTTCCTATCGCAGGTATGCTGGAAGAGATTTCATTAGAAATAAGCACACCTTTGTACGTATTTTTCTGTTCCTTTCTTCTTGTCTGTTTATATGTGTGTACATAAATTGTTAAATAAATAAATAAGAATAAGCACCTTAAGAGGGGATGTTTTGAAAAACGAATTATGAGAAACTTTGTGTTTTTATGTATTAAGAAGTATTTGTGTTGAGTTTCAAGTTTATGAACTAAAAAATAATTGATTTTTCATACAATTTAAATCTCCCCGATTTCACCCCTTTAAAGCCCTTCTTAGAGCCTACAATGTATGGAATGGAAATTTATTCTGAAATAGATCAGTCCGTTAAGGTTTTTTTTCCATAGAACCTTTGACATCCCCCAATCCCCCCTTGTGCCAAGTTTAATTTTTATTGATAACTTATATAAGGAATAAGATTTTTCAAACAAATAAAATCACCCCTTTTTACCACTTTACGGGTTGAATTTTCAAAAATCCGTTCTTGGCGGATGCCTGCGTCACAATAAATATCTGTTTGCCAAATTTCAGCGAAATCCGTTCAGTGGTTTGAGCTATATGTGTTGATTGATAGTCATCAGTTTTTCCATACAAACTTTGACACCCCCTTTATGGGGTAGTTTAAAAAAAAACTGAAATAATCAAACTTTATTATGAATGCGCTCCCTCTGCATATCAAGATGGCAACCAGTCGAATATCATTTAAAGTGAAGGCACGTGAACATATTCGTAAAAAGTTGGCTGCATCATCCCAGCGCTGATTCGTTTTCTCCCCTACCAATCGTTATTTCACCTGACACTGTTTATTTTGCTTATATTTATGTATGTATGTATTTATTTGTATATTAGTTTACTTGAATTTTTTCTTTTTCGAGTTATCTATCCCTTATGTTGCACCTGCCATGTTTTGTCTCTGCATCACCCTAAGGTTGACTGATAGAAAATGCCTCAGGCGTAAAGTCCGCCTTTGTACAGTATTTTTTTTACTTGTGCATAAATTTTTAATAAATAAATAATAAGATACGAATTCGTGCCAAGTTTCAAGTTTATAAACTCAAGGAATAAGATTTATCAAACAACCGAAATCCCTCCTTTTTACCCCCTTAAAGTTTAAATTTTCAAACATCCTTTCTTAGCTGACGCGTACTCTACATATCCTAATCTAATCTAACCTAATCTATCCTAATCTATTTCGATTCTCCCGGAGAAGGGGATGGGGGGGTTCTCCGGGGGAGGGGCCTGTGGCTAAATAATAACAGCCGCAAACGTCAATCGATCAGGTTAAGCTACACATCTTCTATTTCAAGAGGATATAGATGTGCTAAAGATCTTGTCTTTTGTTACCTATTTTTACTTTAGCTACTCTACATAGTCCATCTATTCCCTTTTGAAGTGATACTATCGTTCCTATTTTCCAGGTTTCTCTATTTTTAGAATCACCTCGCAACTGGACGATCTGGCCCACTGCTGGTGCAATTTTCGCAATTACCCTTGGTTCTGTGTGAATGCCAATATCTCTCCCGAAGACTTGGTAAATATCTGGTTAGAAACATTTCTTTGAATTCTTGTAAAATGACTAATCCTTTCTTCCAACCTTTAATAAGATCGGTTTTGGTTACGGTACCTTCGTTGACAAAGTTTTCAGGCGAGCTTTCTACCGTTATACATTTTCCCATTGTAAGAAAATCTGCTGGTTTTAGAACGTGTTCTAGCTCTGAGTCTACGCTAGTGAGTGGTCTCATATTTACAGATGCTTCAATCTCTTTTGCAACTGTAGTTAACTGACTGTGTGTCAGCATGTATTTTCTCAATGTTCTTTTCATGCAATTTTTAACTATACCGATTAGACGTTCGTAGAAACCCCCAAACCACGACGCAAGTTGGGGTATGAATTTCCACTGTATTTCTTTATTGATACAGTATTGTTTTGACAGTATTTCAGACATAAGTTTGAAATGCGTGGCCTTGTCTGATGTTATGAGTGTTGGAATGCCTCTGGTAGCTATCATTCTCCTCAATGATAGTAGGCCTTCTTCTGCCGTTAGATCTTGAACGACTTCTAGGTGTATAGCTCTTACTGCTAGACAGGTGTAAAGGCAGATCCTTTTTTTGGTTTCTCCGTTTTCTCCTTTCACTAAAAGTGGTCCCATGTAGTCCACTCCTACGAAAGTAAACGGTGCACTATATTTCACTCTTTCTGGCGGTAGCACTGGTGTAGGTGGAAGCTTAACAGGTCCCCCACCATGTTTCAAGCAAATCGGACATTGTCTCAGAAGTTTCTGAACTTGGCCTTTTCCTTGAGGGATCCAGTAGAATTGACGTATGATGCTCAAGGTGTGATTTGCGCCTACATGATAATTTTCGTTGTGTGTTTGCATTATAATGTTATTGGTAATCCTTTGGTATGAGAATAGGATAGCGTTTTTCAAAGGTCCAGTCTGCATTCATCAAGTGACCTTTACAACGTAAGATGCCATCTACGTCTTTAAATAATCTCAAATTGCGACTTAAGTTAGTCTCCTCAACATTATATTCTTGTGGGAAATATTCGGCTTGTAGCCTTTTAATCGTTTCGAGCTTGTTTGACAATCCACTCGTTTGGGCTTGCAAATTTCTTTCTCGTTCTCTCGACTTGTCAATATTCTTTTCCGGTGTATCTTGACACTTTTTATTAACATATCTTTCGACTCGAGGTTCCCTCGGGTGATCCTCCCGGGACGAAAGGTTTATGGACTTTACCTCGCTTATAGGCCAAGTTTCGGATCCTTGTGTCAGAAACTGAGGCCCTACTAGCCACTTATCTCTGTCCTCTTTTGTGCTCACTGATCTTGTAGCAACATCTGTAGGGTTAAGTTCGGACGGGACATATCTGACAGTCATTTCTTTGTTTCTCTTAATTTCTTCAATTCTCCGTGCAATGAACGGTGGCAATAATTTGTCTGAATTAACCCAGTCGAAAACTATTTGACTGTCAGTCCACAATATTTGTCGTCATACTTCTAGTTTTAGTGAATCGACTACATATTTCATTCAACGGCTTCCAATTAGTACTCCCAGTAATTCCAATCTAGGGATGTTTAGGTGTTCCTGGTCTTTTATTGGAACTAGGCGAGACTTGCCGATTACAATCGATATGTCACCTTTGGATACTATATAAATAACTGCAGCGTATGCTTGCGTAGATGAGTCTGTAAAGCAATGCAAGTCACAGTTATCTCTAGGTAATCTGGTATAGCGTCTTGGTAATGCGATTTCAGAGATCTCGCTAAAGCCGTTGTTGATTTCTTTCCATTTTGATGCGAAACTTTCAGGTATGGGTGTATCCCATTTTATCTTTTCTTTCCACAATTCTTGTAACAATAGCTTTCCTGGTAATAATGTAGGCATGGCAAAGCCACAAGGATCATAGACTGAAGCTACGATTTATTGCAAATCCAAAAATAATTAGGCAAGTATACTTTGCTCTTTGTCAGTCAATTTTGACTTACTGTATTACTTCATGGGGTGGGGCGAATAAAACTTTGTTATTGACCATTGAAAGAGCTCAAAGAGCTATTCTCAAAATCGCTACTTGCCGCCCTTTCCTTTTCCCCACTAACCTCCTGTATAAATCTTGTGAAGTACTAACAGTTCGACAGTTATTTATAATGAGCACTGTACTAAAACAACATGCAACACTTCCATACAGCACTGAATTTACTAAAAAGAGACGGAAAGATATAGTTTGCCCTCAAAAAAGTACAAAACATGCTTTCACAGCCAAATTTTATATGTACCTCGGACCGCTACTCTATAACAGGCTAAATGAAAAGGGAAACATCTACTCCTTAAATCATAGTAATTGCAAGAAAATCCTTAAGGAAACTCTTCAAACTATGTCCTATGAAGATACAGAGAAATTATTACTAGTGCTAAAGTAAATATTGTTTGTATTATTGTTATTTTGTTTTTTAATTAGTTAGCTAAGTTAAGATTCTATAATTTTATACACCTTTTTACATATGTACCAATGATATTAATATGATGTGATTATTTAATCAATTAATGTTACCTCCAATCGCCTGAAACACAGGATTACCTAGTTCAGGCACAAATAATGAGTGAACTTGAGATAGATATAAGAAAAACTGTATTTAACTTTATACCTTATATTTTTGAATAAATTTTATTATTATATTATTATTACTCTTAGAAAGTCTCTCTTAGTATTTGCATTAGATTTGTTATTATTAAAACGTAGTCGTAAAGTATCTTCTTTTAAATGCCATTCTAAACCTAATAATTTTATGATCTGATTTTGATGTGCGTTAGAAATCTCATGCATGAATTCTGCAGAGTTCGAGCTCCATTCTCTTAGATTCATAGATATATCGTGAAATGTATCTTTACAGCGTTTACAAAGAATCAACGCTTCTTGCACTATCTGTGCACCAGTCACTAGGTTGTCTACGTATATGTCATTAGCCGCGCTCCTAATGACGGAATCTTTTGATTTCATAAGATGGTGTTTAATGGTGCCTTTAAGCAAAAATGGGCTTGATATTATTCCAAATGGAACGCGAGTGAATCTCATACTTAACAAGTTATCCTCTGTGACCGGTTTAGAAGTATCCTTAAGCCATAGGAACCTTGTAACGTCCCTGTCTTCTTTGTGTAATCCTGTTTGTAGGAAGGCCTTTTCTACATCGGCTGATAATCCTATTTGATGCGACCTGAATCTGATTATCAGTTTAGTTAGGTCTTCGAGCATCATCGGCCCGCAATATAAACATTCGTTTAAGCTTTTATATCCATTAACTTTAGCCGAAGCATCATATACAATTCTGGTTGGCTTTCCTGGCTGTTGAACACCGTGATGTGGTAAGTAGTGTACAGGTCTATCCTCATCTGTAGTTTCACTAAATTCGGGAACTATTTCAATTATTCCTTTCTGTCGCTGATCTTGCAGAGTTTTATCATATGATTGTATTGATTCGGAATTCATTCGTTTGATTAGACTCTTGAGGCGGCCGAATGCCATTCCGAAGTTAGTGCTCAGATTAGGTGGAAATTCTTTTCAAGGCCAGTGCACGTAATACCTTCCTTCGATAAGTTCGGTAGTCTCATTGAAGCTTCGAATCGCTTCTTCTTCCTTTGTTATCTTCGGCGAATCGGTTATCCCGATGGACTCAAGATCCCACAGAGAGGATATGTTCACTTGATCCATTGGCAGGTTCGGTTTAGTTAACTTCACATCTAGCTCTGTTTGGAAATATGTGGTTACCGTTAAAGCCTCTTTAGCTTCCGGGTTCCTTATTCCAGATAATATCCAACCGAACTTGCAATCAACTAGATACAGGTTTTCTCTGATTTGAATCTTCTCAGTTTTCATAAAACTATAGTAGTAATCATTACCTATAAGAATATCAACTTGGTCAGATGAACCATCGTCAGCTAGTAATTCTTTATGTTTCCATTCATTAAGCTCACGTGGTACAACAGGTATTCCTTTACATATCATTGGTATTACATTTGCATAAATTGATCGTTTATACATGTCTTGGGTTTCTAAATTGAGTCTAACTACTGTGCTTTTGAGTTCTCGGGGAGCTTCTGCTCTAAAGGTAAAAACAGATAAGTTTTCTTCTTCCTCAATTGGAAGATTAATTTTCGCGCAATTTTCTGAGTGACGTAGGATCTTTGCGACCCAGAATCCAGCAAGATTTGACATTTAACCTGGTGGGAAGTATCTCCTTCCTTTGAGGCTAAAGCAACTGCCGTTTGCAGTACAGTGTCTCTTTTATTGTTTATTGCTGACAGCGTAGATGACTTTACTTGAGAAGGAAATTGATTGGGACACAATGCTCTATTGTGTTTCCCACGTTCTTTACAATGAAAGTATGGCCTCTGTGATTTGCAATTTTGGATGCTATGGCCAAAACGAAAGCATTGATAACAGCGGTTCTTGATCATAGTCTTTCTACTTGTAGAAGTTTTATATTTATCGCATTGTTCGTTGAAGTGGCTACCATTACAGAATATACAGCTTAACTTCGCCCTCTTCCTTTGAGGTTTTCCTGATGGCTTGACTTTCCATGACCTTGTTTCTTTATTATTGCTCATATTTTCCTTTGCTTCAATGGGATGTTTCCTGTTCTCTTGTGTAACATGCAGCGTTTCCACAGTATAATTTTCGATTACCTTAGGGTTTCGTTCTCGTGTTATTCGACTCGCATCTTCACGAGCAGTAATGATGATTTCCAAAAGTTTCCTCAATTCTTGAATAGAGTTCTCAGTCGATTTTATCTCTTATTTATTTTATCATAAATTAGGTCTTCGGGAAATTTCTCAAAAATTAGATGCCTCAAATGATTATGGTTTATATCTTCACCAAGTGACTCTAGGACTCTAAAATGCCGTTCTACTTCGTTCAGTACTTTCCTGCACTCATTTGTTGTTTTTTCGGCAGTTTTTACCTTAGACAACGCGGAGTAATGAGCGTCGACTAAGTGGCAAGTTTTCCCATATCTTTCTTTCAATGTTCTCAACGCAATCTGGTAGTTGGCGTTAGTGGTGTCGAAACCGTCAATAACCTGCTTGGCTTCCCCTTTTACAGAAGCTTTTAGGTACAGTAACTTATCGACCTCGGTGATGTTTCTGGCGTCGATGTTGGAGCTGAATTGGTCCCAAAATTGATGCCAGTTCAATACGTCCCCGTCGAACTCAGGTAAGTTTCGTTTTGGCAGGCGACTAGAAGTGCTGCTGGTTTGGGTGGCCCCCTGTTCGACTGTATTGTTTCGCGCAGAAAACATTTTAATTTTCACATTCAATTCGGCGAGGTTCTGTTCAGCTTCAAGTTGAACTTCGCTCATTTTTCCTATGTCATCAGCGGAAGGATTATTAATCATACGAAAGTAGTTAGTGAGATCCTCGTTAAATCTCTTTAACGACGATTCAAGTTTAACTTTTACAATTTCAGCGTCATATCTTGTCTCATCGTTATGTATAGAGAGACGGGAGGATAAGATCGACTGATGTTCGATTTGATTTGCTAATAATTGCAAGCGGTGCAACAATAATTCTTCCATGGTTGCACAGGTCCTGTAACCAAAAATTGTATCATGCTCGTGCTGTTTACTAAGGTGCACGCCATAATCGTCTTCGTAATATTGTTTTATTACAACAAACAAAAATAAGGGAATTCCTCTTTTCTCATAGACTTACTCTGGAAGCGTAAGAGTTTATGTAATAACTTAAATCAAACATTGTGATTTGACGTCATTACCTCATTCGGAACAGTGTCTATTCAAATGTTTGTGAAATTATATCAGATACTCTATGTGTACCCACTTGTCACTATCATTTAATTTGTTAAAAGTTCGTCAAATCTGACATTAACAAGTATTTATTAATAGGTACTTAATCTCACTTGATAATTGTTTTCAAGAAATTTAAGCAAAAACATAAGTTTATAATTAACACTAGTAGATCAAGGGTTAACATTCTACAGTACTCACAGGGTTAGTTGATTAAATAAGATTATGTTCCATCTTATTCAATGTTCTACAAGAATGATTGTAGTACTCTTTATAGATTTTAGTAATTATGTCCTCTTTAATGTTAGCTTGTCAAGAAAGTAAATTTATCATAATTATTACATTGGTGTGTAAAGGTAATCATTTCCACTTATTTTCAGATATATTTAAGTTTACAAGAAACTTAAATATCAGAGGTGTGTTAACAAATGTAAGGGCTACGCTTTGTTTATAGATTAGTTAGTGTATATAAGTATTTAGATTCAATTTCCTTTAAATCCTGAAAATATAGTTGACCTGTTTCAAATGTGTTTTAAAGTAAGTAATGTAGTAGAACTTAACAAGTTCTATGTTTTAATATTAAACTTGTCTTAATTAATTTACTGTATTTGGTTTCAGGAATCTTCAGGATCCTGTCATAAATAGCAGATTGAACACAGACGAGTTTGTTTCCACAGTGGGCGAACATATGTAATTTTAACAAATAACGTTTATATTTGAGAAGTAATTACTTCATGCTAAAATCATCATGATAATGACCGCTGTCTTTGTGAATGAATAACTATATTAATGCATGATGAGTGATGGACGTTGACTTAGGACGAATAATGATTTTAAGGTTAAATGAATATAATGGAACCAACATATTGTACACCTTATAGGTACGTTACAGCGATCCTTTGTAATAATCATAAGAACTGATATTTCACCTGTGACAAACAATAAATGAATTTAAATTATAGTTGATCAATAAATTTTTCTTTGTGACAAAATTGTCTCACATTCTAATTGCTATACTGTCAACTATTCTTTAGTAACTATAATTAAATGTGTCCACATAATACAGTATTAATAAACTAATAGTTAAGTTCTTAGGTGTGGCACTCAATGAATACTAGTACTCGCTTGTCTTCAAGGAATATTTACTTTCCCAGGATATAGTTGCTCTAGATTTTAATTAAATATTATGTTGTGATAAGTCTCACTCACTTTTAGTATTGATCTTACTCCCTCTATGTTATGTGAGGTGCATAACATGTTTTTTTTTTTTTTTTTACTCTGTGCTCACTGAACTTTCTAATATGTAAGGTAAGTCATTAGAATTCTGCCAGCGTAAGTTACTTACTAAAAGCGTGTGAGTAATTAGGTAGTCTTTATTCGAATAAACTGATCTCTTTGCAATTTGTACGAACACTCGTTGCATAACAATGTACAGGGTACGATTTCATCTACCACTCTAACAAAAGTCTATTTACCTCGTAGTTGTGTAGGTAGCTGTAGTTTCGTCTACGCAGCGGATCGTACCTACTCGTCGCTGTCCTTTCCTATAAGTATTAGGCCACAAAATACTAGTCCAAGTTGGTCGATGTGTTTTTAATAGATTCTAACTTTCGTGTTTTACAGCAGATAAAAATACTTCAGCAAGACAAGGTATTCAAACTTTTCTCGTCGGTTATCGGTAATTCGTTCCATGTGTCAGAAGTAAACTTTGCCGGCATTAGTGCGGGGTAGTTAACCGTATAGATCGTAACGACAACCGGTTTGTTATTATTTTTTTTCACAATCGATTTCTCATTTATCGATTGGATTAAAATTCCGGGATTGGTTTAAATCGGTTTCGTGTCATTGCTCAAGGTAAACTCTCAGTTCCTAGTCCAAACCTTGTGGTTTGTAGTGTATCGTAATAATGAATATTCCAGACTTAAAATTAAGTAGTATCTCACTCCTCAGTTTATGTCAGATATACATATTATACAGCAAGTTCACGATAATCGAGCGTTAAAGACAAAAAATAAATTAATCGGAACCACAATCGATTTCTGCGAGTGTATTATAATGCAAACTCAATTCACTGTCGTATATCCCTATGGACTAATACGTCAACGGAAGTACTCTTATTTGTTTTAACTTATTATTCATGACTGAAAAGCAACTTAGCATAAACAACAAAGAAATTAATTAAGAATTATTCAATTCTTTAGTGTGGTATTTAATCCAGATAATTTCTCAAATTAAATTCCATTCAAGAACTGGCTCGTCAATTATTTGACAATAATGCTTAAGAAATGGACGAACTTCCGGCCGGTTTAAAACAATCCTTCTTTTAAATAAGGCATTGATTAAATGACGTGTTACGACTCAATATAAACGAATAAAATAATAATATAATTTTTAATTGCACAACTTACGTAATTTCAATATTTTCTTTTGAACAATAGTTCACAATAATTGTTTACACATTGATGCAACTAGCGCCATCTAGCAATTCATTCGAAAAACTTCAGTTACAAACGAGTGATAATATCAAGCTTTACAATCTATACTTAATATATGTCGGAGAACGGAAGGTCTCTCTCGTTATCATCAGCCATATTTTAAACTACACTGTGGGCGTACTGTGGGTAGTGTTGGTTATTGCGCAATAGGAAAACCGAATTAAACTCAACAGCCATTTATTCAAGCTAAGCTGAGATTCCTTCAAAATTACATAAGACAGCTCCCCCAAAACGCCCATCCCTTCACCACTTCCTAGTGCTTTAGCTGGGAAGAAGAAGTGGCAGAACAAACTCCCCAGCAGCACAGCTGTCTGTTTAGTTAGAAGAACTTGATTCTATACAGTAGTGGGTATGCAAAGTAATTAATATAGGTACACGATATCACGACACAACTATACCGAACGCGCGACAGTTTCTAGACGTATTCACTGCTTGACCGCCACCGTTGACCTTCACTTGTCGAATGTGCGGGGATCACTTGCCGCCGCTCGAGCGTTATCGTAGTCTCTGTCAAGCTGTCATGCGCCGCTAAACAGCACAACCAAGACACTGAACTAACAGCGACATCTATGAATTCAAACCAATACCAATTTAAACAATGCGTCATCATCATCATCATCATCATCATCATATATCATATTCATATTCATATTCATTCATCATCATCATCATCATCATCATCATCTATAAATCTATAAACTAATATATAAAGCTGAAGAGTTTGTTTGTTTGTTTGTTTGTTTGAACGCGCTAATCTCAGGAACTACTGGTTGGAATTGAAAAATTCTTTTTGTGTTGGATAGTCCATTTATTGAGAAATATTATAGACTATGTAACATCACGCTACAACTAATAGGAGCGGAGCATAAATGAAAAATGTTGCAAAAACGGGAAAAAATATTCCTTTTTGAGAGCTTCCGTTGCGTGCGCTGCGTAAACGGTTTAAGTTACGCAAATATCATGTATAATGGAATTGTTTATCTTTAAATTTTCAAAAAAAAATCCGCGACAGCATATGTCTATCTTTTAAGATTGACTCACTATAACCTTTTTTATGGTAATCAAATTTGTTCGAAATTAATGCATTATTTGCGAAGGAGTTTTCATAAACATGGTATTAATCCTTATCCAAATAAATACTTTATTCATCACAAGTATTTAATTTTGAACAAAGTTGCCCTTACATCATTTAATTTCAATGAATATCTTAGGAGATATAACTGTTTTATAATAACTCCGCAGCAAAATAATGATCAACTCTGCGAGATAGTCTATTCTAAAGCTGAAGAGTTAGTTTCTAGGGTTCCGTACCCAAAGGGTAAAATGGGACCCTATTACTAAAACTCCGCTGTCCGTCTGTCCGTCTGTCTGTCTGTCTGCCCGTCTGTCACCAGGCTGTATCTCATGAACCGTGATAGTTAAACAGTTGAAATTTTCAAATATGATGTATTTCTGTTGCCGCTATAACAACAAATACTAAAAAACAGAAAAAATATATATTTAAGGGGGGCTCCCATACAACGGACATGATTTTTTTACCGTTATTTTGCTCCGCCCGTGTGGATGTCGGTTATCGCGTAAAAAAGTAGCCTATGTCCTTCTCTATATCCCACATCGATGGGTTCAGCGGTTTAGGCGTGAAAACGTAACATACAGACAGACAGACAGAAAAATAGACAGACAGACAGACAGAGTTACTTTCACATTTATAATATTAGTAAGGAAAAGTATTTGTATGGATGGTACGGAACCCTTCGTGCGCGAGTCCGACTCGCACTTGGCCGGTTTTTTGGTTTTTTGAACGCGCAAATCTCTGGAACTGCGAGTTGGATTTAAAAAAATCTTTTTGCATTTTACAGCCTAATTCTTGAGGAAGAATTACATTCCTATTAACTAGAACACCATTTTTTTTTAATGAAAGTTTATGCGAAAACGAAGTAAAAGCACGGGCAGGTAATGTGTTGCGACGGGGTGGGTCGGGGGAACAAGAAATTTAACGCGGACGAAGTCGCGGGCAGAAGCTAGTCATCATCATCATCATCATCATCATCGTCATCATCATCATCATCATCATCATCATCATCATATATAAAGCTGAAGAGTTTGTTTGTTTGTTTGTTTGAACGCGCTAATCTCAGGAACTACTGGTTGGAATTGAAAAATTATTTTTGTGTTGGATAGTCCATTTATTGAGAAATATTATAAGTTATATAACATTACGCTACAACCAATAGGAGCAGAGCATAAATGTAAAATGTTGCAAAAACGGGAAAAAATATTCCTTTTTGAGAGTTTCCGTTGCGTGCGCTGCGTAAACGGTTTAAGTTACGCAAATATCATGTGTGATGGAATTATTCCTCTTTGAATTTCCGAAAAAAAGTCCGCGACAGCATATGTCTATCTTATAAGATTGACTCACTAACCTTTTTTATGGTAATCAAATTTGTTCGAAATTAATGTATTATTTGCGAAGGAGTTTTCATAAACATGGTATTAATCCTTATCCAAATAAATACGTTATTCAGCACAAGTATTTAATTTTGAACAAAGTTGCCCTTACATCATTTAATTTCAATGAATACCTTAGGAGATATAACTGTTTTATAATAACTCCGCAGCAAAATAATGATCAACTCTGCGAGGTAGTCTATTCTAAAGCTGAAGAGTTAGTTTTTACGGTTCCGTACCCAAAGGGTAAAATGGGACCCTATTACTAAAACTTCGCTGTACGTCTGTCTGTCTGTCTGTTTGTCCGTCTGTCACCAGGCTGTATCTCATGAACCGTGATAGTTAAACAATTGAAATTTTCACATTCATATGTGTGTGTTGTTGCTATAACAACAAATACAAAAAAACTGAAAAAAAAATATTTAAGGGGGGCTCCCATACAACGGACATGATTTTTTTGCCGTTTTTTTTGCTCCGCCCGCGAGGATGTCGGTTATCGCGTAAAAAAGTAGCCTATGTCCTTCTCTATATCCCAGGTCGATCGGTTCAGCGGTTTAGTCGTGAAAACGTAACACACAGACAGACAGACAGTCAGACATACAGACAGAGCTACTTTCACATTTATAATATACAGAAAAATAGACAGACAGACAGAGTTACTTTCACATTTATAATATTAGTAAGGATAAGGATTTTTATGGATGGTACGGAACCCTTCGTGCGCGAGTCCGACTCGCACTTGGCCGGTTTTTTGTTTTTTGAACGCGCTAATCTCTGGAACTGCGAGTTGGATTTGAAAAAATCTTTTGCATTTTACAGCCCAATTCTTGAGGAAGAATTACATTCCTATTAACTAGAACACCATTTTTTTTAAATGAAAGTTTATGCGAAAACGTAGTAAAAGCACGGGCAGGCAATGTGTTGCGACGGGGTGGGTCGGGGGAACAAGAAATTTAACGCGGACGAAGTCGCGGGCAGAAGCTAGTTATTTAATGAGATAACAAACCAAATCTATAATTCGTCGTGATGTCGGTGGCCTCTGCTCAATCTCGTGTGCTCTGTTTACATTAGCAAATCCTGTAACTAAATCTTTATTCACAACTTCTAGTGTGGTTTACATAGCTTTAAATATCAAAATAATATATAGTTGCTCTTCTCCGCTGTTGGTGATAAGACTTCTGTCAATTAATTTCTCTTTTACCCATGGTGCCGCTGCCATGCCTGCTTTAGGCTCTCTTGGCACTCATAATATTCTTGAAACCAGTTAATATCCCAGCATCTCCACCATGTCGCGACGTCTGCCCGTATATGTTAAAATTCTACTATCTAAAGGAATCATGTGATACTAGAGTATCATGTTGGTCTCTTATGAGGGTGTAACCTTAGGCAGACGTAGTGAATGAGAAAAAAATCTGGTTTGTGACTTTTACCTGGGTTTACTTTATCTGCTTTGCTTGTCAATTCTTTATGGGAACAGAGCACGGAGCGCAGAACAACAAGACTTGAGAGCAAGGGGCCACTTTCACCATCTGTAGATAGATATTATCGTTGACACTGACACTTCGATATTTTGGGCATCTTATGTTATTGGTATTTACTGAAACCAAATGTCAAATATTAGATTTTGTTATTACACTACTCGACAGCTGGAAACCGGTATGGTTTTCACCCCTGGAAGCTCACTTCCAAGGGCACTCATAAAGGCTTTGAGATCAAGCATACCTTTAGAGGACGGTGGAGATGATTGAGCCATTCGCACCGCCTCACTCATCATCAACAAAAGGCTTTAAGGTCAAGCATACCTTTAGAGGACGGTGGACATGATTAAGCCATTCGCACCGCCTCCCTCATCATCAACAAAAGGCTTTGAGGTCAAGCATACCTCTAGAGGACGGTGGACATGATTAGGCCATTCGCACCGCCTCCATCCCTATCAACTAAAGGCTTTAAGGTCAAGCGTACCTTTTAGATGACGGTGGACATAATTAGGATATTCGCACCGCATCACTCATCATACTAGTACTACTTGAGATCTCAAGAAGTTTCAGTCATAATATTTAACTACAACATACAAAGTTAGCAAACCTCATTTGTTTATAATTATGTAATCATTGTAATCACTGCTAAGCAGATTGCGTGGGAGCAGTAACAGCATCCTGAATGTAATATGCAACAAATTAGATAGTCCACTGGTGTGAAGTAGTGTTGGGTAGGACATACAAGAGGCACCTCAAATGTCCCATACAAAACGATTGAATGTCCCAACACCTCAAAATAAAATTTTGTACCGCTTCATTGTGACATAAAAATGAATGAATCTCGAACTGACAAGTGAGTGAGTGTGGTGAGGTGAGTGAGGCCTGACAATGCTGACGTGAGGTGTGGTGAGGTGAGCGGGCGAGTGCAAGGATTGTCGTTGTCGGTCGAATTCGAATGTCGTCCTATCTTCTGTCGCAGTCGCACTTCTAGCTCGCAAACGAGGTCTTGTCTTGACTCGTTTTGTTGGTTCACTTCAAGTGAGCGGGACAGCGCGGCCGGACGAACGAATGTGTGCGGGCGGGAGAGTAGACCTTATTAATGTAGGTTATATGAAGTGGCTAAAAAACGACTGTGCATATCTGCTATGAGTGTTCCTTCGGAAAGAATTTTTTCGAAGTCTGGTCAGGTTATCACCGGAGACATAACAGACTCGGCGGTAAAAAAGTGGCAATGTTGCTATTTTTTAATTACAATTTGTAATTTTTTTTCTTGATTACCTATTAAAAAAAATATTTCATGTCGTACGCTGTTTACTTAATTTGAGACACAAATTTTATTCGTCATTCTTCTAAACTACGATGCATTTGTTGTAGTCATGCATTACTCAGTAATATGATATTTTCCCTATCCCTCATATTTCTAAGCTCAGCTCAAAGCCTCGTATGTCTTTTGTGTTAGTACTTCAAATAAGGTGGGACAATCTGACATTATTGGGACAATGTCACATTTTTGGGACAATATCCCATTGATGTTACATTGTCCTATTAATGTAATATTGTCCCACCTCATTTGAAGTGATACAATGTACTACCTCACCAAGCTGAATGAGTTACTCATACAAACTCATCAAAATTGCTTGTCCTACCCAACTCTAGTGTGGAGCCTCACCCAGAGGACTAAGTCTCTCTTAGTTATTAGGTACTAACATAATTTTTAAGTTCATACTAACAAATAAATGTAATGGATCATATAGTTGTCTGAATAAATATATTATTATTATTATTATTATTATTATTCAGTATTTCGATATTCTCAAGAACAATGGGTTCAGTAAATAACAATTAAGTACTTAGAAATATTAATCTTAAAACATTAGATACTCAGCTTTCAATCCAGAGATGCCAGCTCCAACTCCGATACAAACTCACTTTGATAAACAGGGTTCCTAAGACTTAAGCTAAACACAAACAAGACAAATTACTGGTTCTTACCGAATGGGACTGATTTGACAGGTTCGCACGGGCTTACTGCGATGTACCATTGATGTTGTCATTGTATAAAAATATGGTTGTAATGTGATTATTGTTGCATTTACATTCGCGGATAATATTTTCTACGGTCCGCGACACCAAGTATCAGTCTACAATTACACGGCGAACGAGGGAATCGGCTTCGTGTTTGGACCGGCGTATTCGCTCCATTTCGGGGGTATATGGGAAGCTGGTATAAAGTCTTCCAAATATCATCTTAAACGAATAGCTGCGGAGGCTTGTTTGACGTTTGAGGAGCTGGGGACACTGTTCTCGCAAACTGAGGCTATGCTCAATTCCCATCCCCTCTGCCCCCTTTCGTCAGACCTTAATGATCCCTCTCCACTAACCGGGGCACTTCCTGGTGGGCAGGCCATTGACCGCCGTCCCATCACCACATTCACCGCCCATCACAGCTTTGCGGCCCAACCGTTATAAATTGATAGAGAAAATCCGCCAACCGTTTTGGTCCAGGTGGCAGAAGGAGTTCCTGGCTGAGATGCAGCGACGGTCCCAGTAAAGGACCCAGCAGCGAGGCATCTGTGTGCGCGTCACGCACCTACACCCCAGCCCAGACGGGGTCAGCCGGGTGGTGGACGTCGCCACCACTAAGGGGACGGTCATCCGTGCCGTCCGCAAGATGTGCCCCCTCTGGCCGGGACATGTCATCCAGTTGAAGTCTTCAACGCCCGGGAGTATGTTGCGGCCCTTACTCGCTTAGTAACAAGCCAGCGGGCGCGCGGCGTGCAGCCGCCCGACGTCATCAACAAGCCACCTCCACTGAACCAATCAGAACGCCGCGGCGTCCATCGGACGATAGTCATATCATGCGGCGGCAGACCAATAGCGGCGCGCCACCAGAGACGGTGGTGGAGATAGCAATATGACGCTGGCTCCGCGTTTCCAGTGGAAAGGAGGCTCGTTCACTTGCAACCGCGCGGCACCTCCGAACGGTCGACATACGCATAGCATTGTAACGGGTCCTAGAATTTTGTAATCTTATCTTGTACACGTCAATTTAATTTAAAGGTTTTAAATAAGTATTGGTAACTTCTCTAACTAGTATTTTATTTAATATCCAAAACACACACCTAAGCATAGGCGTCAACAGAGGGTATCCATTAATTTTACTTACTTATGTACGTTTTCTTTATAAAATTTGTCCATACCCTCAAATTATAACTACAACGTTGTCTAGGAACCTGTTTGTGGCAGTTGGCAAAATATGTAATGATTGATGATAACTGTAAATTTTGTCGCTTAACTTCAAACTCGGGTAAATCCAATTTTGAGAATTTTTAAGATTTTGGTACCAAATTAAAGGCCAAAAACAGACTTTTAAAACAATTTTATCAGTTATATAGAAATTCGCATAGTTCTTGAAAAAAATACCGTTAAAATCACAAATATTTATCTACTTCCGATAGATCCATGAGACAGTTTTATTCAAATGCAGTTAAGTCCATGAGAGCCAATCAGCTAACCGCGTTTGTTCAACATGGCGGTCAGTCGACGTCAACTCTGCGACATTAACACCGTACGCACCCGTTTTTTATTGTTTCTTTTTAATCATAGACAGTTCCCATGGATAATGCGATTAAAATAGTTACACCGAGCAATGCCCGCAAGCGGCCTAATGTAAAAATCCACACTGAGTTTTTTCAAAGGTAGATAAATTGCATTCCATTAGATCAAATGAAGGTAAATCCAATCTTAATTTTACATTTTTGAAAGAATGTATGGCTATAATACTGAATTTGCTTTATAGAATCGTTACCTTCAGTATTGTTGACATAATAAATAAAAAACCACCTTTTAATTCATGGAATTAAGACTGTTATCACTTTTTTTTTTATATCTCCCAAGAGGGTAAAGTGGATTTACCCGAGTTTGAAGTTAAGCGACTCAATTAACAAATCAAATTTTCCAATAAAAATAAACAGATCTTTTACAAAAAAAAAAATATATATATATGTCGGAGAAGGGTAGGTTTCTCTCGTTATCATCAGCCATATTTTAACTACTGTGGGCGTACTGTGGGTAGTGTTGGTTATTGCGCAACATAAAAACTGAATTAAACTCAAATCAAAAGTCATTTACTCGAGTTCTACTTTAAAGATTACATAAGACAGCTCCCCCAAAACGCCCATCCCTTCAATCACTTCCTAGTGCTATAGCTGGGAAGAAAAAGTAGCGGAACAAACTCCCCAGCAGCACATCTGTCTGTTCAGTTAGAAGAACTTGATTCTATACAGTAATGGGTATGCAAAGTAATTAATATTGGTACACGACACAACTATACCGAACGCGCAACAATTCCTTGACGTCTTCACTGCTTGACCGCCACCGATGAACTTCACTTGTCTACTGTGCGGCGGACACTTGCTGCCAGTGGAACGTTATGCTGTGACTCCGTCATGCGCCGCTAGGCAGCGCTAGCGTCCCGATTAGTCAAGAATCGTTGGCACTAACTACAATAACTCCATCGAACGCGACTAGATGACGCTGGCGTACCGGATACAACAGACTCGTCTCCGACACGGCCATTCTGCTAGCACACGTCCTCGTGTGTTAACCTGCAACCAAAATATTAACAACAGTATCTGTACCACTCGGCCAATTCTGACCATTTACGGCTTCCAACTTTTGAAATCAGAAAACTTTATTCCTCAATCGTTTTATTGTTTTAACAAAACAATACTTCTAAATTAACTAAACAAACTTTGGTTAGTCATAACTAAAATAATCAACCAGAGCCATATACCATCTCTATCCACATAAACACTCATCTTTTTCACTCATAGGATATGAATTCTCTATGAATGATGTGGAATATCGATGCAAATACAAAGACAGTTCATGCGAGACTAGTTTATTGTTCGTGTACCCACACCATAATATATTACATTTCCTCCCTCACAAGAAATCAATACTTAATTAAGTTAACAACATAATTTTATATGTTAACTTATCCAAACTAAAAAATAAACATAATTAAGTTAGTGTTACAATACAATAAAAGGTGTTCATAGCATCTGCATGCTTCGACATATACTACCTACATCTTTCTTTTTTTAGAAGTTTGGTAGGTTGCAAGTTACTGAGTACATTTCAATGAATACCTGCCCACAAAATAATATTTGCATTATCCTTCTACATTGACTTAATCAGAAGGTTAACTAATAAGAAAAAAAAAAAACATACAAGTAATTACTTAACTTATACAAGTAGTACTAATTTATAAACATGGATTAGTCAGTATTGATAATGTTTCTGTTTCTAGGTCTATTATTGACCCAATCCCCGGAAGTTGACGGTTCAACCGCGTAATCGCTTTGAGTCTCATGTATTACGGGCGAGTCATGTGTAGTCTGAAGTTATGACGTCATCGGTGAATTAGGTGCAGACTCCCATGTTTCTAGATCAGTGTGTTCTGTTTGATTAGCAGTATCTGTGATAATGGGATTAGAATACTGTGTGTGTCTTCGTAATGGCATAATTTGTTCTATATGTTTTCGTTGTATCCCCTGGTCTGATTTTACCTTATACGTCACTCCTCCGGTGCGCTCGGAGACCTCTCCTTCCATCCACTTGGGATTATTTCTCGAGTGGTCTCGAAACAGCACTCGATCACCAAGTTGGACCTCTCTGTTTGTACCTTGAGCATGTTCAACCTGCTTGTTCTGCGCCGTCTCGACCACATCCCTAGTGTTGCTACGCAGCAAATCCAAGCGCATGCGCAGCCTCCGCCCCAGCAGCGCCACAGCTGGCTCGCGCTGTGTGCTTGAGTGTGTACTGTTTCTATACACTAATAGAAAATTGTTTATTGCTCGCTCGATGTTCTCACCTTCAGATGCCGCTTTTTTAATTACTTTCTTTACAGTTTTGACGGCGTTCTCGGCGGCGCCGTTGCTCGATGGATGGTAAGGGGCTATTATAATGTGTTTGATTCCATCGTGGGTTAAAAATAACTCAAATTCCTCGGAACGAAATGGCGGACCCCCGTCACTCACCAAACACTTTGGCAGCCCAAATCGGCTGAAGCATTCTCTTAGTTTGTTTGATACTAACTTAGCTGTTGTACCAGTCCCCATCAGAAATACTTCGATCCACTTAGAGTGCGAGTCAAGAATCAATAAGTAGTATTTACCTTGGTATTGTAGAAAATCTACATGAAGTCTCGTCCAAGGTTCCGAAGGCCATACATACGGCACAGGAGTGTGTCGCGGCAGCGCGTCCACCATATGTAGCCGCGCGCGATGCTCTTCATGCGCACGACGCCCACGTGCCCCGCGTGAACTTCCTCCAAAATCTGTGCCCGCAGCTGCTCCGGCACCACTATCCTGTATCCCCAAACTATACACCCGTGATCTATATGTAGATTTTCACGTCGATGAAAATATGCCTTCTCATCTTCAGTATCACCTATGAGTGGCCATCCACTCATTATGTAACCGCATACTTTACATAAAATTTTATATTTTTTAGTCGCCTGTGCAACGTCTTTGTGACTAAGAGGAAAACTGTCCTCAACAAAATGTAGATATGCCGCGTCTTCTTGGTCCTCCACCTTAGTTTTTGCCAAAGGTAATCGTGATAGCCCATCTGCATTGCTATTCATTTGTGATTTTACAAACACGATGTTAAAATCATAAGCCGCCAGGCGTACAGCATATCTCTGTAAGCGACTGGCTGCAGTTTGCGGTATACCCTTTTTAGGCCCGAATATATAGCTTAATGCTTTATGATCGCTCCGTAACGTAAAATGCCTACCAAAGAGATATTGATGGTGCCTCGTTACTCCGTACACAATGGCTAGCGCTTCCTTGTCTACCTGGCTGTAGCGACGCTCGGCATCGTTGAGCGTGCGCGAGGCGCAGCACACGAGGCGCTCGCCGCCGTCGGGGTGGCGCTGCGCCAACACGGCGCCCAGGCCGTACGCGCTGCTGTCCACAGCCAGCACCAGCGGCAGCGCCGGCGAGTAGTGAGCCAGTACCGGGTCACTCGTCAATCTTACCTTGATCTCCTCAAAACCGGCATTGCAGCTCTCCGACCACGCCCATTTTACTGCCTTTTTTAAAAGAGCGTGAAGTGGATGTAAAATCATACTGAGATTGGGTATAAAACGTGCATAATAATTTATGAAACCCAATAATGCTCTTAACTGAGACACATTTTCGGGGATGGGCATTTTCGTTATGGCATTGACTTTAGATGCATCTGTATGAAGACCGTGTTTGTTAATTCTGTAACCCAAGTAACAAACCTCATCTTTTAAAAACTCGCATTTAGTAAACTTTATTGTTAAACCAGCTTCTCTTAATCTAGTTAGCACCGCCCTTAAGTTTTCCAAATGATGAGATTTATTCCTGCCACTCACACAAATGTCATCAATAAAGGCTACCACATACTCTAGACCATTTAATGTATCGAAAACAATTTTTTGAAACTTTTCTGGTAAGCACTTGAGTCCAAAAGGAACCCTGCGATATACAAACGTCCCTGCATGTGTTGTAATGGCTGTAAGCGGTTGTGACTTGTCTGATAATTCAAGTTGCATAAATGCATTTTTAAAATCTAATTTACTATATTGCTCCCCACCACTTAGCGTTGCAAATAACTCTTCTATTTTCGGCAATGGAAAATGAAAATCTTTTAATATTTTATTCACGGTCACTTTATAATCACCGCATAAACGAATAGAACCATCCGGCTTAATAATTGGCACAATAGGAGTTCCATAATCGGATCTGTCTACTTTGTAAATTATACCTTCGTCTTGTAAGCGTTTAAGTTCTTTTTCCACTGGCACGCGCAGCGCAAGTGGTAAGGAGCGAGACTTGCAAAATACCGGCGTGTTATCAGTCAAGTACAGTGACAACTTATGTTTATAAGTACCTATTTTTTCTGTAAACACCTCTGGAAATTCTTGTTTCAATTCCAAAACAACAGGATCAATATCTTCTTTTAGTTGAAATAAATCTATTGACTTTAATTTAAGTTCGCGCATCCAGCGCCCAATAAGCGGAGGTCCGCCGTGCTCAATAATAAACAATGGCAACATTAAGGCGTCCTTTGCACCTGCATGGCTGACTCGCACCGAGATGCGGCCTATCGGTATTATTGAGTCACCTGTATATGATTGTAATTTAATGCTATCTTTTTCAATCGGTAAAGTAGAAAGATGTTGATCATAGAATGATTTTGATACCGCCGATACTTTGCTGCCCGTGTCGATTTCAAATAACACATTTTGGTTTTCGACAATGAGTTCACAATTATATGGATCGTCTTTTACATTTTGAACTGACTGACCTTTAATAATATACAGTCCTTCGAACTCCTCACCTCCAGACTCCGATGATTCTGTTTCCATAAAGTTTTGATACTCAGAACCAGACCTGCCCGCACTCACTTCCTTTTTATCACATACGGACCCCAAGTGGCCCTTCACTTTGCACTTGTCACATACATACGACTTGTATCGGCACTTGTGTGGCGCATGACCGTCGCGGCCACAGCGCCAGCACCTTTTGCGTCGCGGAGCCTCGACGTCACGACCGGTGGCGCTGGCCTGCCCAGCCACGCTCACCCGGTGCACCCGCTCGCCCGCGTCTGCCTGGAGTCCCGCTGGCCCTGCTGCTGCCCACGGCGCGGCCGGCGAGCACGCCACGGCCTTAGCCGCGTGCTGCTCGGCCGCCTCCAGCGCCAGCGCCAGCCCCACTGCCTTCTTGTAATCGAGAGTGGTCTCCGCAAACAAGCGAGACCGTATCTCTTCGCTTCGGAGACCCGACACAAATTGATCTCGAATGTTCACTTCCAACTGGTTCTCAAAATTGCAATAAGTAGCCAAGTGTTTTAAATTTTGTAAGAACACTTTGATATTTTCGCCTTCTTCTTGCCGCCGCTGACGAAACACGTGGCGCTCTGCTATTTCAGATCTTTTTGGTTCCAGGTGATTTTTCACAAGCTCCACTAACGTGATAAAAGTTTTATCCTCTGGATTGTCTGGACCACACAGGTCACACATCAATCGGTAGGTCGGCGCTCCGACATGCGTCACTAGCGTAGCCACACGTAGGTTATCTTTTATATCGTTTAACAAAATAAATTGTTCCACTAAACGCACATATGCTGGCCAGTTTTCACCACCATCCAGATCAAATACGTGTATTTTCCCGATCGGCATCTTGATATTTTACTGTTTTTTTTTTAAATTACTCGTCGCCACTGCGGAATATCGATGCAAATACAAAGACAGTTCATGCGAGACTAGTTTATTGTTCGTGTACCCACACCATAATATATTACAAATGATTTAGTGCCCAGTCACAGTATCAAAAGAGCCACCTCGCCCTTCAGACCACCCATACCACCGTCATGGCCTCCTCGCCTTTTTAGACAATCCGTATCTACACCGTCTAATTGGCCACCTCGCCGATCAGACAGTTTAAGAACTTAACAGCCACCACGCCGTTAAGACAACATACATAGAGCTTATGTAGCCACCACGCTTACATAAAACTGTAGTCATCATACACACACACAATCACACACGCTTAGATAGTTCAGAAAACTTAGCTGTGTGCGTATGCACACAGCTAAGTTTTCTAATTAATTTAGAAACTGCTGCCAAAATCTTAACATCATTATCATCTGACAAGCATGGATCAAGCTCACTAGGTACATAGGATTGGGGGAGTGGACGTAACCGGTCTCTCGCATACTTCTTCTCATAACTTAAGCTTGCTGATCACCACTGTGATCGTCTATTTCGATTGGTACATGACCTACTGGCATTTTTCGTAACCCATTGTGAACGTATTTGTAAGTACGGTTAAAACTTATAGCATTTAGCGTATAGCGATCACCATCAAAAACTTCCGCTACCTTAAACGGATCTCTGAACTACCGATCTAACTAAGTCTGATTTCGCAAAGATAACAATTATTTCGATTATTTTGAAAAGACTTTCATTAATTCACATCGTCATCATCGTTACATAGCAAATTGTAATATCACTGGTCTAGGTATTTCTGTGCAATAGAAAACCCCTACAGTTCAAACATGCTGGTCTAAATCGTCACCCAATAAAGCAGGTGAGATTCCTGCAGCTTAATATCACTGGTCTAGGTATTTCTATACAACAGAAAACCCCTACAGTTCAAACATACTGGTCTAAATCGTCACCCACTAAAGCAGGTGAGATTCCTGCAGCGCATCACAGATCATCTCCCACAACAGTAGAAGAGACCATACTAATTGATCATTCCTAAGATTCTATTATAGCTTCGGAATTATCTAGTTTCGAGATTACCGAGACCAAGCACAACGATTTCACATTAAATTAATCAAAGAAAACAAAACCTCAGCTATCTCATTCATGGTCAACAACAATCACACACTATTCCCCACGGGAATTCCAAGTCAACCCTTGACTCTATGGTTTTTGCTTTCAGGCAAAACCCGACTATACCATCCAGAGCTCCCGCATAACGCTTACCCTCGGACTACTCATTAAGCAGACGATTTCACTCAATGAGCAGATACCGATTTCTACGAGCTACGGCTACGATACTCTGGTACAGTCTCCGACCCACTGAACCGAGAACCTGCTGTTTACACAAACTAAAGTGATGCCAACTCATAGTCTATTTCGTCTACAATCTCAGTTGTTACTTGGCCCTCGGGTATCTTCCGAACACGGTCATGACATGAATGGACATCCTATACGATTGCAGTTGCACTGTACGGTTCGGATCGATTAATTTTATTTTAAGCTCACCCGTTTTAACTCGCGTAGTAGACATACCGGTAAATAATTGCTTTGATTTAAGCTCGAGTTTCCGAGTTTTCGAGTTTCCGAGATTTTGAGTTTCCGAGATTTCGAGTTTCCGAGTTTCCGACTTTTCGAGTTTGAGTTTATAAAAACGTGAACATCGATTTAAATTTGCAGTTATAAAATAATAATCACGAATAATCGCACCTATAATGTTCGCATCAATAGCATGAAAATCAGCTTGTTGTTGGCAACGCTAACTTTGTCGCTCTCATATAAATCGAAAAACACTAGGTTTAATATTTCACGTCCTATCATAATATTACTTTGCAAGTAACTGTCGGGAAACACATGTAATAAAATCTCAAGATGGTGTTCGCTAATAGTTACGCAACATAATTATGATTTATTCTGGGCTCAATACACGTGTTTGACCAACACCAGTCATCACAACAACGTTCTTAACTCGTTTGCCACTTATTTGGCTGCACAACTATCCGTTACTAACAAAACAATACAGCTCACCTTTATTTTCTCACGAGCTGAGGGTAGTTGTACAACGCAATCATCCACTCGCCAGCATATAGCACGTGCTCCACCATCCGCTTGGTTGCCACTGTTCGTGCACCGGGCTGCGATGTTTCTTGGTCACCCACACTTGAAGTACACGAAGGTCTTCGCTGACGGCTGCGTGGCTGCTTGGTTCGACACTGAAACTTGTAAACAAAAGCATTGTAACTACTCAATTTACTTTAAAATAAAATTTACGTTAAAGGTGGTTTTTCGAAACTTAAATTTGAAATATCTCAAAAACGGTGCATCGGAGACCAAAAATAACTTCATTTTGGCCCTTGCGCCTCGTGCAACACAGATGGTACTATCTTGTAGACCAATACAAATTTGTGTTACTTTCAGCATTCTCATTTTGCGCCTGAACCAACACGAATCCCAATTCTGATGTCGGAGAAGGGTAGGTTTCTCTCGGTATCATCAGCCATATTTTAACTACTGTGGGCGTACTGTGGGTAGTGTTTATTTACTATTTATTTATTTACTATATTACCACTTACCATTGATATAAATAGTAAAGATACGGTCGTCCGAACGTTTGCCAGACACGGGTCGCCATACAAAAACACTAACGCCATCTATTAGAACTACTATGAACTACGATGTCAATCGGCGTGGTCTGCTCCTAGACGCAAACTTGTAAGAGCGGGTATTTTTCGAGGTACAAAGAAATAAAAAAAACTTCTATTTTTCGAAATTTATATTTATTGCAGTTTGTTTGTGTCATAAAATTTTCATTGGCCTTCGAATAAAACAATACTTTTAAACTTATTTTTTTTTAACTTATGACACGACTCCAAACTTTATTTCGCACGGAATCAGAAGGAAATCTGCAAAATAAATACGTATTTCACTGTACTTACAGATTTTTTAGCAGTAAGTACATAAAAACACATTTTAATTTGCTTTTAATAAACAATAAAAATAATTTTATACATAATTAAATCATATACTAATAATAATAAATCATTTCATTTCATCGGATAAAAACGCGCGCCGCTGCAAAGTTATGACGCACTTTAACGCGGCTTCGCGTCGTCTTTGCCAAACGTTGAGACAAATTAGAAAGAAAATTGTTTTAAATAATGTTAGAAATTGATATAATTACATATTTTTAACTTATCGGTGATATGAAATGTTATCAATTGTTTTATTGTGCTTTTTGTCGTAGTTCACGCAACCCTTCACGACACAACTTGGCATTTTTGCTTGTAAAATTTTACGACCGCTCCCGAAGACAGCCGAACGCGTTCTAGTTCACTTCGTTATAGGGAAGACCATTTTGGGACCAAGTTCGAGGCGTCATTATAACATGCGGTCCGCCCAGTCCTTACGCAGTAATATATATGTCAATGCCACTTACATTTGTTTTTACAGGTGGAAACCCAATACAACAATGTAGTCACAATTTCCACACTCGGGGACATCACACAAAAACGAATTAACAAATACCACCACCAATAAAAATTAAATATTTTTAAACTGTCCTATTTTGACTAACAGGTTTCAAATTTATACCTGCCGATTAACGCGTACACCAATTAACAAGTCCCAAGTACCGGCACCATTCATACAGAGGACAATAAGTTAAGTGTCACCCTCTGGAATTCCGCCAAAGAGCAAGTAAAGATATCCAATCGCAGCGACACGCTGTTGAGTATCTTTATTGCACGCCCCACCGGTGCAAACTTTAACAAATTTGTACGAGTCACCGGGACTTTAAACAGCCTCTCTCTCGGCCCTTGTCGCAGCCTACTGTTTGGAACGAGCAATCCCAAAGATTCCAGTATTTGCGGATTATTCAGCAAACCACGAAAAACTATAACGACATATTTAACTAGTGCAAAATTGAGCCTTACCTCCAACTTATAGTAACCAACCATCCCTATTACAAAGAGGGTTGGATACATAAGTGGATAGAATGGGTAGACGCCAAACTGCTTCTTAGAAAGGAACCGGGTAAAGGAGATTGACAGGACCTAGTATCGTTATTTGTTCTGTGGTGACTTAAGTTTATAATGTTGATAATTCTTGTTTTTAAATATAATGATTTTATCTGGTTATGATTTTTTTTATTTTTTTTATTTTTTTTTTTAAACATTAATAAAGTATTAGTTTTTATTTCGATTTCCTATTTTACCCATACATAGTTTTTTTTTTTCACGCAAGTATTGTCACATGTCATTGGCATGGCATTCAAAGAGTATGTAAATAATAAAACCTTGACTTATACGCAAAATAATTAAATTACGCATCCGATTATTGAACTTATATTATAATTAGTAAAAACAGATATTAATACGAGTAACAACTAATTATTATTATTACATTGTAATAACAATCTGATAAAGTGTTAAAAGTAGCTAAGCAAAACTTTTGGTTAATAGAAAGGCAGAATGTTTTCGAGACCTTAGCCTGTTGGATTCATCATTAAAAACTCTTTGAAAACAGAACAAACGCAAGCCATAGAATTCAATGCTCATTTTCATAATTGCTTAATAGAGGAACTTGTTTATATTATTTACTGGAGTTTTAATTTACAATGTCTGTAACCTGCATTACGCATTCCTAGCTTAGCCTTTCTCTTGTAAAGTGTAACAAAACCTCAAAAGAAGCCTCCATATTAAAGGTGAGTAGAAACTGGAACATGTTCATAAACTTAAAAAAAGGGTTTTAGTGGTAACGCAGTTCTCAATGAAATGCTTTTGACACGTGATTTGTGTGTTTTCTGAATATTTATTAGACCAAAAATGTTCAGCGGTTTAATGTTATTGTTGTGACCTTGTTGTAACGTAGGTAATTGTTTAATAGTATATAAATTAAGTTGAACACAACGGTAAGCGTTGAAAGCGATTTATATTTCTTATCAGACTATATTTTTGTGGAAACCATGCTTTGATATTTTCGATGTTCCGTCCAAGATATTTATCTTGCTAAATGTTCAATGATCGTTACATGTGAATTCTCGAGCGAAATTAACGAGTATTAAAAATGCTCAATCGTCATTTTTACTAATTCTTATTTTGAATTTACCAGCATACATTGTGACAAAAAACCAGGAGATTCGATTCGAAACTTAGCTTTTTATACCTAATTACTGTGTAATGCTGAGAATTATGATAAAATAGTAAATAACATATGAAAACCCTAAAATCATTCTTTAAATTAAACCATAAATCTTTGAGTCACCGCATGTTTCATACCGATACTAGGTTCCTTAGTCACTTGGTCAATGTCCTTTATTTTGCATTTTTTCTACCATAAGACAATATTTAGTTTCAAACGGATTCCAGATGATGGCACTCGTTTCCAGGTTACTTCTAACTAAAGCATTATAAAGCGACTTCACGGGTTTCCCGCATAACAAATCCAAGATTCCTAAAGGCTTTTTTACACACCTGTACGATATGTGTGCGAAACGATAAATCTTCGGAGAAAGTGACCCCAAGATCACGCACTGACTTTACCCGCGATATTACATGCCCGTTCATGCTATATTCGTGATGTCGGGGAACCGCGGCCCATGTAAAAGACATCGTTACACTTTGCAACATTAAAGAGCAGCTTGTTCTCAATACTCCACCCTACTACACGATCAATGTCCTGCTGCAGCAGTTCGCAGTGCGACTGATTAGTAATCCGCATGAATAACTTCAGATCGTCTGCAAATAGTAAGCAACCAGCCTCTTTTACAACTTCAGGAAGGTCATTTACCATTATAATAAATTCTAACGGGCCTAAATTAGTACCCTGGCTTACCCCTGTAAGGGTGCAATACGAGTCTGAGGTGAAGCCAGCGTATTCTACAACTTGTTTCCGATTCCCTAAGTAGCTCGAAAAGAACTTTAGAAGGGCTGGAGTAAAACCAGCCTTTGCAAATTTAGCTAACAGAATTATTACTATTTAGCAAATGCCTTCCTGAAGTCAAAGTACGCGACATCCAGTTGGGACCCTGCCTCTGAGTCCAGCGCTGGGGCGGCATGGTTCATAAAACACATTAAGTTAGAATTTGTGCTGCGGCCCGCTCCAAAACCATGCTGCGCATCATTAAGCTGTGTTGCTACTTGCGAACGGACACAAGAGCACAACGCAGACTCGAAGACCTTAGCAAATGCTGACAGTACCGCAACAGGTCTATATCCGCTGACCTCAGAGGTCGGAGCCCCCTTTGGTACCGGAGTGACCCTAGTCAGCTTCCAACCGTCCGAATACGAGCATTCTTGTAGGAAGCTATTAAATAAATGCAAGAGAGGTCTGGCCAGAACAGACCTACAATCCTTAACTATGTAGGGTGGCACCCCGTCCGGCCCAACTGAACGCTTGGGCTTGAGGCGCGCAAGCGCCGCACTCACCTCACCGAGAGACAGCTGACCCACGTGAATGCGCGCGCCACGCTCAGGCGCCGCCTGCCCAGCGGCCGCCGCTTCTAACCGCGGCGCCACCTCACCATATACCGAATGGAAGTAGTCTGCAAACGCCTGGGCGCATTCATGCTCCGGTAACGCCTCACCATTTTTAACTATCCTAGTTTTACTATGTTTCGAACGTTTGCTACCAATAAAACCCCAAAAAGACCTCGGTTCCTTTACAAACTGTTGCTCTATACGATCTTGATAGCTACGATAAGCAATATTGATCTTATCTTTGACCACAGAACGATAGAACGAAAAGTTACTATAGTCGTTATTCGAACCAGTTTCCTTAAAAGTTCTGTGCCAAAAAGCCTTTTGTTTTATATTACTTATTATATCAGCCGAGTACCATTCTGGATAGCGATAACGAGAACCGTTATCGCTATCCAGACCGGCTCGGGACGGCCTGGATCGCTCCAACGCGAATGTATACGTACATCCGTGGTGGAGAGACCCAGACTGTCAGGCACTTCTTCTCTTGCAACCGAGCGGGTGGGCAGGTTGCGGATAGCCCAACCCCGGCTGTGGGACCGACTCTTTAAGGTCGATCCCGCATCCGGGGCATCTCGAGAGAGATCCCGGACAAGAGAAGTTCCCAAGGCCCAAATCCCAGGCTGAGGGTAACCCATGCTCCCTTTTCCCATGTTCCTAATACCTAACCAAGCCATCCCTCCTATCCATGTATCGCCCCCTTGCAGGGAAACCGATTGTCTGACAGGAACCTAACCTGACAGACGGTCGGTTTTACCTGTAGGGGTGCGATATCCCGTCGATCCTCAAATCCCTAGGCCAAATCCCAGGCCTAGGGTAACCCCCCAATGAACCCTTACCTTGCACCCAACCAACCCTCCATCCTATTCCCATATCCCGTCGTTCCCAGAGGAGGGGCAACCTCGATTCCAAAAAAAGGCCACCCCCTACAACCATGAAGCAGAAGGACCAAAAATCTACCCAGGTGGGTCCCGGCCAAGCCGGGGAATCCCATACCGCTACGGCGGTCAGCCCCCATCGTAATCTGGGGGGGGCAACCAACTGCATTTTGGCGCCGCGCTCTCCAGCGCGGCCGGCAGCTCTTTTAGCGCCCACAACCCAGGCAGCGACCCACGCGCCGACAAACACGATTCCGGCAGCCACTACCAACAACTTCGGCTGCGACTCACGCGCCAACACCCACTAAGGATTGTATGCCTTTTTTTTTTTTTTTTTTTTTTTTTTTTTTTTTTTTTTTTTTTTACGCTGAGAAATGCATTACGCATGCCCGCTCGTCGGGGGACGAGACGGGGTATGTGGGACTCCCTGCCAAAATGGCAGAATACCCACTAAAACTCAGCGGAGTTCCCTCATCGCCTTGATGGGAGGGTCATGGGAAACCGGCACAGCCTTAACGTCCACAACCCTCCCGGCGCATGCCCGCCTAACTGGCGGGCCCCACATGCCCCTCAGCCTGGGGGCGATATGGGAATGACCGGGAACACCTGGCCATTCCCGTCCGACACTGGTAGAGGCCTGTGCAATACAGGCAAGGGTGCCCCCGCACCGTTGCCTGCTGGCCTCCACCTGGGACCTCGCGCCAGACGATCTCGCGTCCAGGCGCCCCTGGTCCCCCCGCAACGGGTCAGGTTAGTGGCCCCGCCGCCTACCACTTTTCGGCCGCAGAGGATAGGGAGAGTGGCCAACGCAATACCGACACTCCTCTTCCTCTGCGGCCCCACCGCGTCCGCCATTCAACGGTGGCGACCCCGTCAAGGCCGCGGAAGGTAGGGAGAACGGCTCACCGCAATACCGGCACTCCTCTCCCGCCGCGGCCTCCCACACTCAGCCGCGATGCCGCCCATTCGACATCGCGGCCCGCCTCAGTTGCGATGTCGCCAAAGCGGCACCGCAACCTACGGCCGCTACGTCGTCGGCTTAGCCGCAAAAGCCCTGACGAGCGGCCCCCTCCTCGGGTTCCTCTTAGCTTCACCGTGGCCCTCCAAGCCACGGCTACTGAGCCCCCCCGCCTCGACAATGCGGGAACCCACCGGGGGGGAAGGATTGTATGCCTGCCATGAGCCCCTGGCAACAGAGTATCGTGCGCAACAGCTACACCAACCCGGACAATGACCAAGACCCGAACAGACGGACGGGGACGGATGACGGGCCTGGCAGCTCTACCACCATCCCGGCTGGCACAGTACGCAAGCTGAAAAAGCGGCGGAAAGCCAGAGGATCCCGGGAAAAACTCTCAGGTGACCGAAACCGCGATGCCCGCGAAGGCAATAGCCAGAGCGGAGTGCAATCGGACGCCGAAGGGGCAGTACGCGACCAGCTGCGACTCCGCGAAGGGGCAACCCAGCGCGAAAAGCAGCCGGACGCGGAACCACGCGACCAGCCGCGAGTCCGTGAAGGGGTAAACCAGCGCGAAAAACGGCCGGACGTGCACGCGGGACTACGCGACCAGCTGCAAATCCGCGAAGGGGCAACCCAATGCGAAAAGCGGCCGGACGCGGAATCTCGCGGGGGGGGCAAGTCCGCGTAGGGGAAACCCGGCGCGAAAAGCCTCCCCACGTGAGAGAGTCTGCCGGGGTCGCCAACCGACCCCAACACACCGACATGGCCCACGACCGACCTCGACACAGACGGTACAGGGGTAGGCGTGCTGGATCCTCGCACCAGGCGTCGCTCGTGAGCAACACCCTGTCGGGCACCTCTGAGCCGCAGCCTGGCCCGAGCGGGACAGGGCCAGCAAAGAGGGTACGTAAGGATGACACGACTTCGCCGAGCACGCTTCAGGGGGATGTCAAGCGTGCGAGGATCCATAGCGCTCAGGGGGAACAGAGAACCTACGCGCGGGCCACACAGGACATTCCTGCGCGGCTGGCCGTAGCTATCTGTTTCCCCCCTCACTCCAGAGACTTGACGAAGGAAGAGGCCACCTTCGTAAAGAGCACACTAGAAGACCGTATGATGGACACGGACTCCACCCCACTCCCTGCCTTCGGCGGATACCCTAGGGTAGCGGAAGGCAGCGTGCAGCTGTGGTGTGAGGATGACTATGCCCTGACCTGGCTGACCCAGAATGTGCCCCACATCAGACTTCCAGACACCAACCTCACGCTGACAGTACTGAGACAATCTGACGTGCCCACCCGGGTCCGAGCCTCGCTTTTCGTCCCTCGTTACAGAGGTGATGTAGGCCGGCTCCATAGTCTTCTGGTTCGCCAGAACACTTGGTACGACATCGCCCGGTGGTCACTGTACAGGGCAACTACCGTCGGTGGCGACAACTACGGGACTTATCTGACTCTAGGTGTGCCACCGGAGGAAGTTGAAAGGCTCCTGGGCCGGGAGCGACGGGTATCGTACCTACTCGGGTCGATATACTTGCGCTTCTGGCCGACGGCCCGACCCTCGGACTCCCAGACTGACAACAAAGACTCGACCACGACACAACCGGCACCGGCACCGACCCAGACAAACGACCAGGACATAGCCCAACTCGAGGAAGACATGGCCCGAGCAGTGATGGTCGACGCGGACGACACTAAATCGCCTGCGTCACCTGGCTGGAATGACCGGCTGTTAACCTCCTCGCCAGGCGACCGACACGAAGACCTGCACGGTATGGAGTTGGAGGAAAGACTTTTCGATGGATCGATCTCCGACTAACTCCACTTCGCCGTCACCACCCCTAAACATCATACAGGCTAACCTCCAACACAGCCAGACTGCCACGGCTAGCTTACGCAGGGCACTGGAGGTTAAGCCCCGAACCATCGCACTGATCCAAGAGCCGTGGATCAGGAACAATAGAATATGTGGCCTCGGTAATATCGGAGGTAAGATAATTCTCAACACACACAGTTCAGACAAACCAAGGACCTGTGTGTACATACCCAAAGAAATTCCAATCACGCCACTCACCCAATTCTGTTCCAGAGACCTAATAGCTGTCAGGCTCCAGACTATAGGTGACGTTCCGGATGTTGTACTGGCCTCGGCATACATGCCAGGCGAGGACGCAAACTGCCCGCCGAAAGAGATGGCCGACCTGGTACAGCACTGTGAGCTTGCTAAGCTGGACCTGATCATCTGCACCGACTCCAACGCCCACCATCCGCTCTGGGGCAGTGACACACCGAACTCCAGAGGAGAGGTACTATCCACATATTTATTCTCTACTAACCTTAACATTGTAAACCGCGGGTCAGAACCCACTTGGGTCACAGTCCGAGGACAAACAATCATAGATCTAACACTGGCTACAAACCTCATCACAAACTGGCTCGTATCGGACGAACCTTCTTGCTCGGACCACAGAAGGATCCGATTTACGCTGACCACCAACACGAGGAAACCCGTACCGAGACGCAACCCGCGGCGCACTAACGTTCCCGGGTTCAAACGCCTCCTAGCTTCCCTACTAACTAAGCACTTATCACACGTTACCATAAAAGACCAAGCACAGCTGGAATACACTGTGACAAAACTATCAGAATACCTAACCGAAGCTTACCATGCATGTGACAGGTTCTGTATATTTATGTAATAAAATACGAACAATAATAAATAGCATAACGTTCCTTTGTTCTGTTAAAAATTAAAACTATCAGTTACTAATTTCAAATAAACAACTGTATCAATTAATATCAAAAGTAAATTATGTACATTACTTTAACGGAACTTCCGGTGTGAAATATTATTGTTTGTTACAAATATCTGTAAAGTCAAACTAAAATATATTAATTGCAAACTATGAATTATCCACTTAAAATATAATGTAAGTTAATATGTGATTTAAAAAGGTAAGCTATTATCTATTATTTTTGTGTTTGTTATGTTTATAAGTTGATCAATTGAATTAGACGTTCGGATATAAAAGCGATGGACAGTGCGCTGTCTAGTCGAGTTGCTCGGTAGATATTCAAGTGGTTGGTTCGTCCAGGTGTCACGTAAGTCAAGTGATTTGATATTATACCTTAATTATTGCTTATTATGATTATGATTATGTTGCTGTGTAAAGTATATTATTGCCAATATTGGTAATGTGTTAGATTGTTTAAATGGATAACTCATTTTCCTACCTTTATATAATAATAATAATAATAATAATAATGTTGCTATTAATCTGAGTAAAGGTCCAATATATAGAATTATCTGTTTTGAGTTAATGAGTTAACGGTAATTTATGGAAATGTAAGAAATATGATGTAGAATACTTAATGCTGTTCCCGTGGAGTTTCTTATCCGTTCTTCTCCACGAAGACCTAGTTTTGGAACGGACAACTAACTTTCTCAGTAACGTTACCTTGACAAGCCCAAATTGAAATAAATGCCTATTCTTGTCTTTCTGTGCTTTTCTTTATAAAATCCTTTCCCTATACACCATATTCTTAGGGACTTTCATACATAGTAAACTACTAGTTACCATTCTGATACACAAAGCTTGCTAATAAAGTGGCTATCAATACCTATAAATGTAGTTTACATTTAGAATCTGACATCAGAAGTGGGATAGTGCTCTGTCTTACAATAGATCTAATGAATTTTATTTTACTATTTTCATGATCAATGCTGGCATGATCGGTGCTCTGCTGGAAGCCATTGGTGTCGGCGGGTCCCCGAATCAACTCTCACCATAAGGATGACATCGTGCTGCAAACTTTGTGAGGGACTGCGGAGCTGCAAATTACTGTTACATCTTCAAAAGCCATTCACGATTAAACGGACCAACAGTACGAATTGGCTAAAGTCGGTAAGGCCTTAAGAGGCACTGCTTTGATATTATATTGAAATCTGGGACAATCTTCAGCTGATAGTGCATCATAGGAAAAACTTATGTAACCTAAAAACTAAAATTTTAAATACAAAATGTTGTCATTAAAAGTTAAGCTTCAACTGATAAATAAAACGACTTTGTGGCGGAACAATAAATCAATTAGACCACCACCTTACATTTTAGAGCGGATTCACTCCGCTTATGAATCTTGGGCCAAACATCCAGATCATACGATGTTTTTGCACCGAGTGACCTCGAGCTTACGCGCGCCGCGCGCACAACGGGTGCGCGTGATTATTGTACTGGCGCCGGTGTCAACGGCCTTGGACTGCGGAAGACTCCGTGCACTCACTCCTACCGGTGCGAAGGCCGGGCTGCGGAGCGGCGCTACAGTCTACATTCAACCGCTTACCGAACCACTCGGACCGCGCCGCGCTTGTATTGTTATTCTTGTTTTATTATTGCTAAGCTAATTGTTGTCAGTGTCATTTAAATATAAAATACTAGCTTTTGCCCGCGGCTTCGCCCGCGTGGATGTCGGTTATCGCATAAAAAAGTACCCTATGTCCTTCTCCATATCCCAGGCTATATCTCAAAATTCTAACTTAGTAATAATTTTAATGTGATTCACTATGTGAATAGAAACCGAAACAAATGATTTAATATAATAAAACTACTTATGTTCTGAACGTGAATGAGTCTTTACCTAAAGATAACAAACACAAAATCAAAATACGAAATTTCACATTCAAATTCTTAAAGCAATCAATTGTACCAAATTACAACACGAAATAAAAGTGCGACACAAATAATCATTTTAAAATAATTCACGTAAGTACCAACAATGTGAAAACAAAATGAAATCCTCCGAAATGTCGCATGATACACCGCTTGTGCTGATAAAACTCTCGAAATATTTAATGAACATCATTGGTGCATAACTTCTCTCAGGGTCACGTTCGCAATTGGACGAAATATTTGACATTTATTTTGTACTTGCAACACGATCTGGCTGTAGAATTCGATTAATCGACTAATACTTGACCGGTTGACATTTTAGCGGGAACACCACTAAACGAACGAAAAAAAAGAAAAGAAAATACGTCTGTACTCTGTGGTCGTGTGGCGGTGTGGCGCGGTGCTTAATGTAAACATTCATCAAGGTTATACGTGCGTAAAGTAATGGATTCAATAAGAAAACGGTTTAATCTTAGAAGAATCTTACACAGAATTACTGAGAAATAAGTGTAGATTTCGTATTGAGTGTTAGTTTACCGAAAAGTGATAAATATGTCAGTGAAAAAGTAACGAAAGTTTTGGAATGCACAAATTTTGATCATAAGGCCGCCGTGTTTAGTCATGTTTTTATGATAAATATTCTTGTATACTGTTTGAAATACACATAAGAAGCTAGCTTATTTATCTACGAACATAATTTGGCTAATAGCTACTGATATTATAGCGTATTGTTATCGTAATCGTATTTCCAAGAGTAACATTCGGCAAACAAATACCTACAAAAAGACAATAAAATGGATATAGTATGTTATCCTTAAGAGATAGACATATGCCATCGCGGACTTTTTTAAAGACCTTTGTAAGATGCACAATTCCACCATACATTATTTTGTTATATCTCAAAGGGTTTAGACAGCGTTTTCGTTGAAAGCTCCCAGACGGCTTATTTTTTTCAGACACCTCCAACAAATATCGTTAATTCATACAAAAATGCATACAAAAACTTAATAAATTATATACTTAAACCTTCCTCGAGAACCAAGCTATCCATTGGTGAAAACATCATGAGAATCGGTGCAGAAGTTTTTGAGTTTATCGCGAACAGACAGACAGACAAACAGACGCGGCGGAGGACTTTGTTTTATAATATGTAGTGATGTATACAAAAACTTAACAAATTATATACTAAAACCTTCCTCGAGAACCACGCTATCCATTGGTGAAAACAGCATGGGAATCGGTGCAGTAGTTTTTGAGTTTATCGCGAACAGACAGACAGACAGACGCGGCGGAGGACTTTGTTTTATAATATGTAGTGATATATATAAAATGATAAACTGACTGACTGACTCAAACTCAAACTCAAACTCAAAGCATTTATTTCAATTAAACCATTTACAGGCACTTTTGAATTGTCAAAGAGACGGTCAGTTAGTCAGAGTCGGCAAGTTGAAGCTAGATGCCCATTCCAATACGTAGATCACTATGCAGAAGAACGGACAAGAAACTCCAAGGACACTCTTTTAAATCAAGATATTACATAATCCTGGGTACATTATTCTTGTTGCTTCTATATGTGAGACAATGTAAAAACTAATAAAACAATTCAAAATATAAAATTACAAATTAAAAATTAAAAATAAGCCCTGGCAGTCAAGAGATGACCAGTCCCAACTGACGGCGCCCGTTCACGAACATGACGCATGGATCAGCACCACCCAGCTCAACCATTTTGTAGGGAACCGAATGATCCAACACACGCGCCACCATCAGTGAAACATTTAAGTGAGCATGACATACTCCCAACTGCCATGCTCTTTCAAGTCAACATAAATCATAATAACACAGTAAACGACTCCATGGTATTCACATTTACAAAATTGAAAAAATGCTACTAAATTATATAGAACTATAGTTTGCAATGTATTTGAGAGATTAATAAAAATTTACTACCAAAACAGAAAATAATTATTATCTATTGGAGTATTCATCAATAAAAACATGCTTAAATAAAAACAAAATAAACATTAAGTTCGTAATGTCAGAAAATAAAATAAAATAAAAAAAGGGGGAAGCAACTTCCAAGTATTCAAATTTTATCTAGTGAGCCCAAGTGGCAGTGGAGCAGGACCAGCATTTAGCCAAGCATTTTTATCTACGATATAATCATCCAACTTATAATATGCTTGTCTGCATAGTGTGCGTTTAATGCACGTTTTAAATTTCTTCTCATTTAGTTGAAGAATATTGAGTGGTATTTTATTATAACATTTTACACAGTACCCCATAAAAGAAGTGTGTACTTTAGACAATCTGAAGCGTGGTTGATCTAATTTGTTCCTATTTCTAGTGTTAAAATTATGCCTGTCACTTATTTTACTAAAAAGATGTAGATTTTTTCGAACATACATAATATTTTCATATATATATTGACAAGGTACCGTCATAATGTTAATTTTTTTAAACAGCTCTCTCAGAGATTCGTGTCTGCGGAGGTTGTAGATAGCTCTGACAGCCCTCTTTTGCAGAATAAAGATGGAATCAACATCTGCAGCTCGTCCCCACAGCAAAATACCGTAAGACATGATGCTATGGAAGTAACTAAAATAGTCCAGTCTCGCGGTATCCACGTCTGTTAATTGGCGGATTTTCCAAACAGCGTAAGCGGCTGAACTTAGACGCCCTGCAAGTGATGTTAAGTGAGGACCCCACTGTAGTTTTGAGTCAAGCGTAATCCCCAGGAAAACCGTCTTTTCGACGAATTCTAGTATCTCCTTATTCAATACAACGTGACATTCATTACTTCTAACGTTCGGTAAAGCGAATCTTATGCATTTAGTTTTCTTCTCATTTAATACCAAATTATTTACAGTAAACCAATTATGGACCTTAATCATAGCGTTATTTACGTCGTCAAGGTCCTGGGCATGTCTGTTTACTTTAAAAATCAGTGATGTGTCATCAGCAAATAACACCATTTGGGGTCGGTTTTTCAGTAAATAAGGTAAGTCATTTATATATACTAAAAAGAGGAACGGACCTAGTATTGAGCCCTGCGGTACACCCATTTTGACTTTTAAACCCAATGAATTAACACCGTTTATTTGAACTTGCTGCAATCTATTATTCAAATATGATTTTACTAAGCTAAGCGCAAGTTTACCCAGTCCGTAATGTTCAAGTTTCAAGAGCAGTGTTTCGTGATTCACGCAATCAAATGCCTTTGATAAGTCGCAAAAGATGCCTATTGCATCTTGTGCATCTTCCCATGCCTTATAGATGTGTTTTAATAAAGTGACCCCAGCATCGGTTGTGCAACGTCCTTTGGTGAAACCATACTGTTGATCGTGTAGGATGTTATTACAATTAAAGTGATTGAGCATTTGATTTAACATTACTTTTTCAAACACCTTGCTGAAAACTGGCAAAATCGAAACGGGTCTATAATTATTAGTGTCTTTGCTGTCCCCGGATTTGAAAAGTGGAATAATTTTACTGTATTTCATTAAATCCGGGAATACCCCTTGATCTACACACAAATTAAATATTAAGGCTAAATAGGGTGCAATTGTCTCAATAATGGATTGACAAACTTTAGTAGACATGCCCCACAGATCTTCGGTAATTTTGATCTTAAGTTGCTTAAAAGCCTTTACGACGACCACAGGGTTTATATGTTTAAATTTAAATTCTACAGGACAGTCAGAAACATTCGCTCTTAATAATTCAATAGCAAGTGTGGGCGAGGAATTTAAAGTTTCTGTAGTTTTAATAGGAATATTGGTAAAGAAAGTTGCAAATTCCTGAGCAACATCGATATTATCGCTAATGATACCGCGGGGAGTGTCCAGTGAGTAATCAGTATTTCTTCTTTTGTTCCTGTTCGTTTCATTATTAATAATTTTCCAAACTGTCTTTATTTTATTTTCTGCTGATTTAACCTTGTTGCTAATGAACGAAGCTTTAGCTGCTTTGCAGATATTTTTAAAGGTTTTAGAGTAAGTAGCAACATACTTACGAAAAGTTTCCGTGTTAATATACGGCTTAAGGCCATACAGTTCAAACAATCTTTCCCTACTTTTCCTGATGCCTTTAGTTGCCCAGTCACTGAATAAAAACTTAGGGCAAATAGTTTTAGTTTTCTTCTTAAAAGAATTATTGAACTCTGTTTGCACTAATGAAAAGAATTCTTCATACATAATATTACCATTGATCATATTTAGGCCCTGAGCACATAATTTGCTAATTAAAGTACTATTAAACTTATTTAAATTACCCGATGTTATTGGTCTAGTTTGTATCTGCACGTTTTGTACTGGTGTGTTGTCCTCAAAAGTAACAGCTTGACCGCTGTGATCAGAAGGGAGATAATTTACAATGGCTTTATCTAAATAGTCGCAGCTACAAAAAACATTATCAATACATGTAGCAGTACCCGTAGTTATTCGCGTTGGTTCCAAAAACACATTTGACAGATTAAATGATTTGAAGAGGCTTAATAATCTACTGCTATTTGAATTACTTTCCAAAATATTAATATTAAAGTCACCACAAATAATAACTGATTTATTACCAGTTACAAGTTTTGCTAAAACATCTTCCATTACTGACTCAAATATAGAGTAGTTTTGATAATTTGGAGGTCTGTATACGCACACTATAAAATGCTTATCTAGCTCAACACAGGACAGTTCAATGATATGTTCCACCGATAGTTCAACTATGTCTTTACGAGTCTTTGATTTTATACAATTTTTGATTAAGATTAGTGAACCTCCACGCAGCATGGATTTTCGGTTAAAACAACTGCCCACACTATAGTTTTCATAATTAATGAGCATTTCGTAATCTTTTAACCAGTGTTCAGTTATACAAATAATATCAAACATTGTTTTTTCTAAAAACAATTCAATTTCTAAGTGTTTGGAAGAAAAACCTTGAATATTTTGATGAAACAATTTTAAGGAATTCTGCTTAGCCCCTTTTTTACAATTAACTGATTGAATGCTAGAAGATACCTTGTTGATGGTGAGATTAACTACATAGTTACTGGTACCTTCTGTTGTCTTACTGACTAGTTTAAATTATTATGGCTAACCAACTTAATATTAGTATTATTACTAATTTTTATGGTGCTAATTACAGCAGACTTCGACATACTACTTATGTCTGAGTTTATATTAAAAGCTAATAGCCATGCTATTTGACGTCTAAAACTAATAGGCAGATACGCAGTACCCCTAGTCGATTTTAATTTCTCAACAAAAGTGTTGGTGTCAAAAAATATAAGTTTGTCACTATAGTGATTTACTAATAAACGCATATGGTTATTTAGCATATGTATATTATGATTTTGCCTACTTGACAAGTGCTCAAAGTATGAAAAAGCACACAATATTATTTTCTGACAATTTATCTTCAAGATTTCAGTGACATTGTCAGTGATGTCATCCTTTTTTACATTAGTACTATTACCTATAAATACATAAATAATGGCATTCGGATCAAATTTATTGCCAATTATTGACGACATTATCTCTTCATAGGATTTCCCAGGCATACAATAATTAACAGCAGATTGACTCAGGTTGTTACTTAATAATTTACCTAACCCTCTTCCTAAACTATCTGAAAACATAATGGAAGAATAACAAACTTTATTAGAACAAGGGAGAAAATAAGTCTCTGTCTGTGCTACTTGAGATAAAACTTGTGCAACATGTGGTGTATCATGATCGGGGATACAGGCCTGAGCTCCTCCAGACTGGGACGGGTCCTCCGTTGCCTCAGGTTAGAGAGCTTCAAGGATGGATTCCCTATGACAAGAACATTGAATGGTGCTGAGATTCAACGGGTCCACTCTGTCAGTCACATTGTTACACATTTCCACTAACTCATTTGCAGCAAGAATGTGTTCCTTTATTTGTTTTTGAGAGCTCACATACTTAATATAAAGTGAATGAAGTGACTCTTCAAGTACATCAATTTCAGACTGTAATTGTTGGGTGTCAATTTGATAAATGTTTTTACTGTCTTCTAATTTAATTTGATAGTTTTTTAATTTATTTATTAGAAAAACACGTTCTTTCCTTAGCTTAATATTATGGGAATTGTGTTTTTGTTGTTTCTTGAATTTATTGCATTTATTTATGATTTTATTTAGTTTTGCATACTTTTTAATTTTATTTTGACTAACTCTATAACAACTATTATTTTGTTTCAATATAGAATTTTCAGTAAGGTCTATTGTAATTAAGGAATGAGGGTTGCAGTTAGTATCAAATAATTCATTATATAAGTTATTAGTTTCCTTAGCCTGAGTACAATCTTTTTGTTTCTGTAACTTAGTAATTCGTACATTTGCATGAATTAATTCTTCTTGTAGGTCCCTAACCTTACATAAAGCCTCCTCATATAAGTTACTGCAGTTATTGAAACCATCTGTGACCAACCGCAGTTTGTCCCGTTCATCGACAACATCCAGGTATTGTTGATGTAGGTCTACCAGCTCCTGTTTTAAGCTAGTATTTTTGAAAACGACCTTCTCGATTTCCTTCTCACTATCATCCATTTCCTGTAACAGCTGTTCACATTTACTGTTTGAAGCCTTAAGATCTTGAATGGTCGTTCTCAATTTGAGCTCCAACTCCAAGGCAGCAGCCTTACGGGTCATCACAGGCATGGTTTCAGGAATAAGTACTGAAAGTAGAATTTAGGAACGGTGAGAACTAATTAGACAGACTAATACAAAAGGAAAGCTAGAAATGAAAGGAAAAATGGAGAAGTTAGAGTTGCTTTATAGAGAAATGAGGTAGGCTGTTGAATCAAATTGAAATGCAACTTATAATTAGATAAAGTACAAAGTTACATTGATTCTATTTTCTTATGATTTTACTTTTACTTATGTAGGTAGGATGCTAGATTTAAAAAATTCTAGTTTTGCATAAGGATTATAATTGAAAATAACGATAGTCACTTTTATTGTTGTTGTACAATATAACACTAATAGAATTACAGTATTTTGTTATTTCACAATACTAAGGTTCGTTTTAAGTAAATGTAAACAGTGACTTTAGACCCAGTGCATTGTGCTAAATCAACCATAAATTGTGATACTAAGACTCAATGGACGTGTTACAGAGTAATACAGAGTCTAAGTAACGATTGTGTGCTAATTATAGAATAAAAATAAACAATACTCCCCGTTTAAATCCGCAGGTCGAACATCAGCTGTTCGTGATAGGTTACCGGTAACGATATGCAACCAAACACTGGTTTTACTTTGTAAATTTTCAGGAAAACAATAATTCTTAATATTAATGCAGTTATTTTACATTTAGATATATTATTACACCTTAATTACACTTAAAAATTAAATAAAACAAAATTTAAAATACGGAACAAAATTTTGACATGTCAGTCGGGCAGTGTTGCCATATATATGACTGGGTGATATATCAACACACAGCCCAAACCGCTGATCCTAGAGACATGAAACTTAGACGGTGTGTTTTTTTTGAGGAGTAAGTATCCACAAAGAAAGGATTTTTGGGAATTCCACCCCTAAAGGGGTAAAATAGGGGATGGAAGTTTATATGAAAGTTCGTCAGTTTTGAAGTTAGGATCTTCAAATTTTGTATTTAGGCTGACGATTGAAAATTAATTTATAGGTGTCTAAGCGTTTTTGATAATTCCACCCCCGAATGGTTAAAACGGGGGGTGTAGCTGGATTCGAAGAAAAATCACTAAATTTACTATCTAGGCTTATGGTTGGTAGTTAACGCAACGGTGTTGTTAGAATTTCAACCCTTAAGGGGGTGAACAGGGGGATGAAATTTTGTATTTAATTAAAGTTCTTTATTTTTTAAGTTAAAATCACAAATATTTCGGCTTATGGTTGGAAACTAACAAAACGTAAGTCATTGTTTTTTTTTTTTTAATTTCAACCCACAGGGTTTGGGGCATGAAGTTTTGTATTGAAGCTGTTCATTCGCTAAATTTTGTATTCAAGTAAAAATAATATAAGTACACGTGTACTGTTTCTAAATTTTCAATATTTTACATGGAGCGACTGCCTAACTGACCTCCACAACGCAGTTACTGGGTAATACAATACCCCTTGGTAAGAATGGTTGTCAAACTTTCGGGCTTCTGACTTCCTGTAACGACTGTCAAAGATCCATAAATGACAGCCGGGACCAACAGCTTAACGTGCTTTCCAAGGCACGGCTCTTTATGTAAAGATGGTCACCCATCCACAGACCAACCGCGGCAAGTGTAGCTTAACCTGATCGATCGACCTGTGCGGCTGTTATTATTTAGCTATGCGCCCCTCCCCCGGAGAAACCCCCTATCCCCTTCTCCGGGAGAATCGTTATAGATATAGATTAGGATAGTTAGGATACTAACATACAAAAATGCATACAAAAACTTAATAAATTATATACTTAAACCTTCCTCGAGAACCAAGCTATCCATTGGTGAAAACAGCATGAGAATCGGTGCAGTAGTTTTTGAGTTTATCGCGAACAGACAGACAGACAGACAGACAGACGCGGCGGAGGACTTTGTTTTATAATATGTAGTGATAGTGATAGTGATAGTGATGATAACTTTCTAATCATTTTAATAATATTATTCATTTCATCATCTGTACTCGCATCTTTCTTTCATCCTTCTGCTTACGCTACGCTTTACGCTATAAAGCTAATAATCATATTATTTAGTACGGGTTCGATTCCCAATCGAGTAGAAATTGGTGACCATACCGATTTTCTACATTGGTGACCCTCGACTACCGCGCATATTGAAGACTTGAGTGCAGCAAGGAACAAGCAGTTTCAGTGAAGCAAGAAGAGTGGTGATTCAACTGGTAATAGTTTGTTTACATTGGAGCGAGGAAAAAAATAGGCTGTGGTCCAAAAACATAAGCGGTGAGCGATTTATATTTTTTGAACGATGTCCGATACGGAGAATTTTGACGATGCTGAAGCTAAAGGATCAGTAACTGCTGTCTCAGGAGAAATTTCTAAGGTCGGACTGCCACTACGCTGTCCACCTTTCTGTCCAGAGGAACCGGCTTTATGGTTCGCCCAATTAGAGGGCCAATTTATTCTGTCAAGGATAACCAGCGATACGACGAAATTCTATTTCGTAACTACACAGCTGGAAACAAAATATGCACTGCAAGTAAAGGATATCATTACAAAACCGCCGGGTACAGACAAGTACGACAAATTAAAAAGTGAGCTAATTAATCGCCTCTCTGCCTCACAGGAAAAGAGGATACAGCAACTTTTAATACATGAGGAGCTAGGCGATCGCAGGCCATCACAGTTTCTTCGGCACCTGCAAAACCTGGCAGGACCCGCTGGAGCTTCGGATTTTGTAAAAAGTCTACGGACTAACCGCTTGCCACAAAATATACAAACTGTTATTGCTTCTCAGATTGCCGACTTACAGGTGGAACAACTAGCCGAGATTGCTGACAGGGTGTACGAACTCGTACCATCCAATCCACAAGTAGCAGCCGCCTCAGCCTCTACCAGCACTTCACCAGACTTGCTCAAGCAAGTAAGCGAGCTCACAAAGCAAGTGGCACTACTGACATCGCAGATGAACGGTAACTGGAGAGGACGTTCCCGCTCACGCTCACAATCCAAGCGTAACCAAAAAAGGTATGACCGCAGTCGCTCTAATAGCTTTAGACCACAGCAGCCACCAGAAAATCACCCGCACTGCTACTATCACTACACCTACGGGGAGAAGGCGAGCAAATGTAAACAACCCTGCACATTTACTTCGGAAAACTCAAAGGGCGGTCGCAAGTAGCGGCTAACGACTGCCCTACTCCAACAGGCCGTTTATTCATAACCGACCGGACTTCGAAAATGCAGTTCCTTGTGGACACTGGTTCAGACTTGTGTGTTTTCCCTCGGTCGGCAGTAAAAACGCCTATCAAACAATCAAAATTTGATTTAGTCGCTGCCAATAATACTGTGATACATACGTACGGACCAACACAGCTGCGACTTAAAGGTCTCTGCACACAGCGGGCGCGGCGCGGCGGGACGGGACGCCGACGCGACGGTGAGCAGTTGTAATGTACTAGATATTACGGAGGACGCCACACAGAGCGTCGCGTCACGTCGCGTCGAGCCGGACGGCTCTGTGTGGCGTCGTCCGTAATATCTAGTACATTACAACTGCTCAGCGTCGCGTCGGCGCCCCGCCACGCCCGGTCCCGCCGCGCCGCGCCCGCTGTGTGCAGACACCTTTACTTAGGTCTCAGAAGAGACTACACCTGGAGATTCACAGTAGCAGATGTGTCACGACCTATCATAGGGGTCGACTTTCTTAGTTTCTACGACTTACTCGTAGACTGCAGAAACCAGCGCTTGATAGACAACATAACAACACTATCAGTTACAGGAGCTCATTGCAAGTCAACGGACGACATTGCATCCGTGAAGGCTGTAATTGGTGACACAGACTACCACGAAATTCTTCGCGAGTATCCGGAAATCACTCGACCTCCAGGAACACATTTACCGGGTAAGCATAGTACGTTGCACCACTTACGGACGACTCCAGGTCCACCAGTATCAAGCAAACCTCGACGCCTTGATCCAGCTCGAACGCTAATTGCTAAAAAGGAGTTCGAAGACATGCTTGCCAGTGGCGTGGCCAGACGATCGGAGAGTCCCTGGTCTGCTCCAATTCACCTGGTTAGGAAGAAGGACGACGGATGGAGACCATGCGGCGACTACAGAGCACTAAACGCTAGAACAATACCAGACAGGTACCCCATCCGCCACATTCATGACTTCTCCTATGAGCTATCAGGGTGCGCAGTATTTTCCACTATTGATTTGGTTAAAGCTTATAATCAAATAGGTATCAACCCAGACGACATTCCAAAGACTGCCATAACTACACCATTCGGTCTTTACGAGTTTCCTTACATGACATTTGGTTTAAGAAACGCTGCTCAAACTTTCCAAAGGTTTATCGACGAAGTTCTACTTGGTTTGGACTTCTGCTACGGGTATATCGATGACATTCTTGTATTCTCACAAACTCATGAGCAGCATAAGCAACATTTACGGCAACTATTCGACCGCTTAAAAGCCTACGGTATAGTAGTAAACACATCAAAGTGTAATATCGGGCACTCAGAGGTAACTTTTCTGGGATATCGTGTGTCAGTTGCAGGTACAAAACCTCTCGGGACCAAGATACAGGCTATCCAGGAGTATCCAGTCCCCAAGACGGTCAAGGAGCTTCGACGATTCTTGGGTATGATAAATTTTTATCGCCGATTTGTCCCAAACGCAGCTAAACACCAAGCCCCATTGAATGCAGTCCTTGCTGGTCCCAAAATTAAAGGAACACATCCAGTCGACATGACTCCTGAACTCTTAAAGGCTTTCGAAGACACTAAGACTTCATTGTGCAACGCAACTCTACTGGTTCATCCAGATCCATCAGCAGAGTTAACCATAGTCACTGATGCATCTGATACCGCCATCGGCGCTGTCCTTCAACAGCGACAAGGAAACGACTGGGAACCACTAGCATTTTACTCACACAAACTTAGTGGTGCTCAAAAGAAATACAGCCCATACGACCGCGAATTGTTAGCGGCGTATGAAGCAGTAAAATACTTTCGACATATGGTCGAGGCTAGGAACTTTGCCATCTTTACCGACCATAAACCACTGGTGTTTGCCTTCAAAACCAACAGAGACAGCCACTCGCCAAGACAATTCAGGTATCTAGATTTCATAGGACAATTCACTACAGATATACGGTACATACGTGGGAGAGACAATGTCGTCGCAAATGCACTGTCACGGGTCGAAGAGGTGTCAGCGGCAATAAACTTTGAGGACCTTGCAAAATTTCAGGAAACAGATCCAGAACTGCAAGACCTGATTCGAGACGGCTCTTCACTCAAGATCGCTACACTGACAGGAAACGCACATATTGTATGCGATACTTCAATGCCTATGCCTCGCCCATATGTGACACCACAACTAAGGAAGCAAGTATTCCAATCTTTGCACAACATACACCATCCAGGATGTTCTGCTACAGTGCGACTGGTGACTCAAAACTTTGTGTGGCCGGGGATCCGCAAAAACTGTAGAGAGTGGGCAAGACATTGCTTGCAATGCCAAGCAAGTAAAATTACCCGCCATACCGTAACTCCTCTTTCCAATTTCCATACTCCTTCTTCCAGATTTACCCACATACACCTCGACATCGTAGGGCCCTTAACCATTTCTTCTGATTACAGGTACTGCCTAACTGTCATCGATCGATTTACTCGGTGGCCTGAGGCGTACCCGCTGAAGGACATAACCGCGGAAACCTGCGCAGCTGCCTTGGTGTCCGGCTGGATAGCTAGATTCGGTTGTCCAGCACGGGTGACTACAGACCGTGGTCGCCAGTTTGAGAGCCACCTGTTCAAGGCCCTCACTACCATGGTTGGTGCAAACCACTTCCGCACCACCGCCTACCACCCAGCTGCGAATGGCATCGTTGAGCGGCTACACCGTCAGCTCAAAGCAGCCATCATGTGCCACACTTCTTTGCAGTGGACAGAAGTTCTTCCGCTGGTGCTACTCGGCATGCGTAATTCTTGGAAAGAAGATATCCAAGCCACGCCTGCTGAGCTTGTGTATGGTGAAGCTCTTCATTTACCTAGCCAGTTTCTATCTGCTACAGATTACACTGCAGCCGATGTCACACAGTACGCAACACGTCTTCTTGCACACATGGCCAAACTCACTCCCAGGCCAACCTCCTGGCACACAACTTCTCCCTTCTACATACCACGAGATTTGCATTCCTCTACACACGTCTTTCTACGCCGAGCCTACGTTCGAAGTCCACTAGAACCACCTTACGCTGGTCCCTACAAGGTGATACAACGGCATTCAAAGTATTACACAATACAGGTAAAAGGAAAGACAACTAACGTCTCTGTTGACAGATTAAAACCCGCCTATATTTTGAAAGAAGAGGAAAAGCAACCAGAAGTCAAATTAATACCAACAGCCGCTCCAACTGCCATTACAACAACAGCAACAACAGACACAGAGAAGAGGACAAGGAGCGGGCGGCGAGTAAGATTCCCCGATTTTTATCGACCGTAGTTACGGTCTGGCCAGGGATAATATGTGGCGGAACAATAAATCAATTGGACCACCACCTTACATTTTAGAGCGGATTCACTCCGCTTATGAATCTTGGGCCAAACATCCAGATCATACGATGTTTTTGCACCGAGTGACCTCGAGCTTACACGCGCCGCGCGCACAACGGGTGCACGTGATTATTGTACTGGCGGCGGTGTCAACGGCCTTGGACTGCGGAAGACTGCGTGCACTCACTCCTACCGGTGCGAAGGCCGGGCTGCGGAGCGGCGCTACAGTCTACATTCAACCGCTTACCGAACCACTCGGACCGCGCCGCGCTTGTATTGTTATTCTTGTTTTATTATTGCTAAGCTAATTGTTGTCAGTGTCATTTAAATATAAAATATAACTTTCTAATCATTTTAATAATATTATTCATTTCATCATCTGTACTCGCATCTTTCTTTCATCCTTCTGCTTACGCTACGCTTTACGCTATAAAGCTAATAATCATATTATTTAGTACGGGTTCGATTCCCGATCGAGTAGAAATTGGTGACCATACCGATTTTCTACAACTTAAAAAAAATAGAGGTTTTTTTTATGAGAAAATGATGACTGGTATTTGGATAAAGTTTCCTATAAAAAATAAAAGTAACCCTACAATTATTAAAGTTATTAAGATACGTTGAAAGATCATTAATTACCTAAAGTTAGCTTGTGAACATTTAATTGAAGCTTAACTTATAAAACCAATAATGATTATGTTAGTTACTTAGATTATAATTACTTAATGCTAGTTCTCACAAAGATGAGACTGAGAATAAAATGTACAAGTGTTCACAAAGGTGAAACTTGGCATGAAAGGTATAAGACTCTAGTGCTTACACAGATGAGGCTAAGAATAAAATGCAAGTATTCACAAGATGAAACTTGGCATAGCAAACATTCTAGTATTAAAATGATACTGGTTGTTGAGAATAATATTATTTTTTGTTATTTATTTTATTTTTACAATTTTAAGAAGGCTTACAGACTAATACACGTAAATGGTAACGAAGTAGTAAACATCTGACAATTGCTAATTATAAGCTTCATAATTTACAAGTTTTCAGAAATAAAACTCAGTGTTACTGAAATACTAATTCTGGGTGTTAATAAATATTTTTATTTTGAAGATACATTTTGAGGAAATTGGAGAACTGATTAACATGACTATAAATATTTCATAATGTGGTACCTAGTAAGAAACCAGAATTTAAAGTTGGTACTAAGTCATAGAATAAATGAAATATATAATTTTTCTTTGATCTGCTATACTAATATGTAAGAAATAGTGAATATCATTTAAATAGTTAAAAAAGCAAATATGACAAGGTCAAAGGTTATTAGTAATTCTCTTTATTCTATTGTTTTTCACTTTCAAAGTGCTTACTGGTAGTATTGTTAAAATAAACTTTTAATTTTCTTTGAACCGCTACCCCGGGTCTTGATGATTTTGTTTTGGATTATAACCTTTTACTTTAAGAGAAGTATGTGTTTACTGTTCACAGTAACTATGTTAAAAACTGAAATTATTTAACAGAAAATGAAATAAGGATTATCAATACAATTTGCAACGCTATTGGCAGATTAGCCGAGCAATGTATTGTTTTGATCTTATCAATAATAATTAATACTGGATATTATTTGATAAACCGGGTAAATGTACTAATTATTGATTTTCATTTATTTTGTAAACTGACTATTAGATACTGCTCTGAAATGTTTATTTATTTGATATAAATTACACTGTTGGTTGACTATTTACTTGATTCTATTCTTTGTCACCAGCAGCAGCGCAGGAATCTAGATAAAACCTAGTTATTGTTATTGACTTGTAATCTGATCACTTAAACTAGAAACGTAACTTAAAAAGTTGAAACTTTTGAATCTGTCACTATCACTTATTGATGTTGTAGAACAATAAAACACACATGAATGTCAGCTGTCAGAATAAAAAATGAGATTGACATATGGAAACGTTCCATTTCAACAATATTTTTTTAAACCTAAAACTTACGTTTCGAAATAAAAGGGTTTTAATTTAAAAAATATTATTATGGTATTTGCATTTCTGTAATTGATATTTCGTAAACCAATGAGGTTATATTATACTAGAGGAGCAGCGTCCTACTAACAATTTCAGAAAAACGTAACTAGAGTTAAAGCCGTAGCTTTGAAACTGATACATAAATTATGTCAATCTGTCAAAATAATCTGTTTATCTCATTTCTTCTTCCGTCAAACTAATTACGTTGGAACGAGACAAGACATTGTCATCGGAAAAATGGCCAGAGTTGCTAATGACCAACCTATTTACCCCAGAATTAATGGAGGTATTTATTGAACTAATTACCGACTATGAAAGATTGTATTAAGGAACTTTCAATAGATTAAAGATTGAAAGAAATTGAACGATTTAGTAAATATAGGAAGAAAAAAAAAATGCGTAAACGTAAATAATATGTTTCAAAACTATTAAAACTGTGTCAAATAACTATTGTTTAAAATGGAATGATATTATTTAAATGTTTATGACAATCATTTATACAAAATAAATTTCAATCTTAAATTAAGGTGATTGTAAACAATTTTAACCGCACATTTCACCATTTTTATATATTTTTTTATCCTTAAACTATCGCTCACTTGACATCGAGTTGACAACTGAAGTCAGATATGCCTGTGGACATATACGAAGTAGTAACGCGTCGGTGCCGTAAACTGTTGATCTAGTCCTATACAAGATTAGTATTTTTCCATTTGCTACAAGGTTATTGTTTACATTGTTAGATTTTGTTTTATGCGATTATTTAAATATGTTGTTCTTTTAATGATAGGTTGTCTAATGTGATCAAGGAATAAGTAATTTGATGTATTACTTATTCCTTCCAGTATATTACAGTTATATACTTAAAACTCATTGTAAATTAATTAATTACACAAATGATAAAACTAATGTTGTGATGAATATGGAATCTGAACTGCTGAAGTCAGTTGTTTTGTTCTAGCTTAACTCATGTGCAGCAGGTGTAGTAGCTAGATTGATGACCGAAACGACTGAACGTTGTTATTTCGCCATCTTAATGTGAGAAGACTGACGGTAACAATGAAAATGTATTAAACAAAAATTATTTATATATAGGTTGATGATCTTATGTAATGTTTATTTCGTCATCTCAATGTGAGAAAGAGAAGATTGACGGTAACAATTAAAATTTATTAAACAAATTGTTATATATGTTTATGATCTTATGTAATGTAATTTGTACATCGAGAACGAAGTACATGTCAGTATGGCCGTGACAGGTTCTGTATATTTATTAATAAAATACGAACAATAATAAATAGCATAACGTTCCTTTGTTCTGTTAAAAATTAAAACTATCAGTTACTAATTTCAAATAAACAACTGTATCAATTAATATCAAAAGTAAATTATGTACATTACTTTAACGGAACTTCCGGTGTGAAATATTATTGTTTGTTACAAATATCTGTAAAGTCAAACTAAAATATATTAATTGCAAACTATGAATTATCCACTTAAAATATAATGTAAGTTAATATGTGATTTAAAAAGGTAAGCTATTATCTATTATTTTTGTGTATGTTATGTTTATAAGTTAATCAATTGAATTAGACGTTCGGATATAAAAGCGATGGACAGTGCGCTGTCTAGTCGAGTTGCTCGGTAGATATTCAAGTGGTTGGTTCGTCCAGGTGTCACGTAAGTTAAGTGATTTGATATTATACCTTAATTATTGCTTATTATGATTATGATTATGTTGCTGTGTAAAGTATATTATTGCCAATATTGGTAATGTGTTAGATTGTTTAAATGGAATACTCATGTTCCTACCTTTATATTATTATAATAATAATAATAATAATGTTGCTATTAATCTGAGTAAAGGTCCAATATATAGAATTATCTGTTTTGAGTTAATGAGTTAACGGTAATTTATGGAAATGTAAGAAATATGATGTAGAATACTTAATGCTGTTCCCGTGGAGTTTCTTATCCGTTCTTCTCCACGAAGACCTAGTTTTGGAACGGACAACTAACTTTCTCAGTAACGTTACCTTGACAAGCCCAAATTGAAATAAATGCCTAGTCTTGTCTTTCTGTGCATTTCTTTATAAAATCCTTTCCCTATACACCATATTCTTAGGGACTTTCATACATAGTAAACTACTAGTTACCATTCTGATACACAAAGCTTGCTAATAAAGTGGCTATCAATACCTATAAATGTAGTTTACATTTAGAATCTGACATATGCTGCAAACTAAGAGCGCCACAAACCCGGAACGACCCTGGTGGAACACTGAACTTAGCAAACTCAGAGATGCACTGTGTAAGCAATTCAACAGAGCCAAAAACACTAGACTCCCGGAAGACTGGGAGTCATACAAAAAGACCCAATACACTTATAGAAAGCAGATCAGAACTGCCAGAAGAACAGCGTGGCGGAAATTCTGTGAATCCATCGAGACAAATAATGAAGCCGCAAGAGTAAGGAAGATCCTATTTACCGATCAGGACCGGACTCTGGGCGCGCTAAAAAAACCCGATAACTCCTACACGATAACTGACCTTCAAACCAGTAAGGTTCTCCTTGAGACTCACTTCCCAGACTGCAGACTCCTAGAGGACAAGACATGGGAGGCTGAATCAGAATGGACCCCAACGGACCGAGACTGGTCTAAAGCCCACCACATAGTAACAGAAGACCGGGTTAAGTGGGCTATAAACACCTTTCAGCCATACAAGTCAGCGGGGCTGGATGGTATTTTCCCAGCCATGCTACAGTGGGGGGTAGAGCATCTGACACCATGGTTGGTGGAAATCTTTCAAGCCTCTGTGGCACTCAGATACATACCCCTCGCATGGCGCGAAGTGAAAGTCATTTTTATACCCAAACCTGGCAACACTGACTACACACAACCCAAGGCCTATAGGCCCATAAGCCCCACATCCTTCCTGCTGAAAACCCTCTAGAGACTCTGTGATAGGCATATCAGAGACGGACCTTTAAGGGAAAAACCACTCCACAAACAACAGCATGCGTACTCCACAGGCAGATCAACAGAATCCGCGCTGCACAGCGTGGTTTCCAAAATTGAATGCACCGTGGACCACAAACGCTCATCACTGGCCGCCTTCATTGACATAGAGGGCGCCTTCGACAAAACAATGTTCGATAGTATTAACGCGGCCCTTGATAGACACAGCATAGACTCGACCCTGAGTGGCTGGATCACCAACATGCTCAAGCGGAGAGCTGTGCAAGTCACAGTAAACGACACCACAAGGGCCATCGTGGCGAAAGGCTGTCCGCAAGGTGGCGTTCTCTCGCCGCTTCTATGGAACCTGGTTGTAGATAGTCTCATCAAAACACTCAACGACAAAGGTTACTTCACCGTAGGCTACGCCGATGACATAACCATAATAGTAAATGGCACCCACGAAAATACCCTGTGTAACCTCATGCGCCAAACATTGAAGATAGTAGAGGACTGGTGCAATAGTCACCAACTCTCAGTGAACCCCTCCAAAACCGAAATGATTCTCTTTACAAAAAAGAGAAAACTGACGACACTACAACTTCCACGCTTCTTTGGAACTATCCTAGGCCTATTAGCTGAAACCAAATACCTGGGCATATATCTGGACAAACAGCTGAACTGGGCAAAACATACCAACTACATCACTACAAAGGCCAGCATATCCCTGTGGCAGTGTAAGCGACTGCTCGGCAGGAATTGGGGAATTAGCCCCAAAGTTACATACCGGTTATACACCACAGTCATCCGACCAACGATCACATACGGCTCACTGGTCTGGTGGCCCAGAACAGACCTGAGCACAGCCCAGAAAGATCTCGAAAAGCTGCAGAGACTAGCTTGTGTAGCAATTACTAGCTGCATGCGAACCTCGCCTACTGCCGCCCTACAGGCAATGCTTGGGCTGCCGCCTCTACACCTCATCGTTCGAGAGGAGGCGGCCCTGGCCGCCTTTAGGCTCAACATAACTGGAGCTCTGAGCAAAGACTCTAGAGTTAAGCACGTACGCATAAAAGAAGATGCAATCAAACGCCAGCCAATGATGGCATCACCCTGCGACAAAGCCCCAAAACTACACTACTTTCAAAAGCACTATAACATCATACTCACAGAAGAACGTTGTGACTACTCAGGACCGAAAGAGCTGAGAGTATACACTGACGGATCAAAGACCGACTCCGGGACCGGAGTCGGAGTCTTCTCAGAGGACCTTAACATAAACATATCCAGCCCGCTGGGAAGGTTCAACACCGTTTACCAAGCGGAGTGTGTGGGCATCATACAGGCGGCGCACGCCATAGAAGCCAGGAGAGTCACGGACACCCAGATACGTATACTCTCCGACAGTGCTTCAGTCCTCCAATCCTTAAGGAAAAGATATATTACCTTGAAACTAATACTAGAATGTCACAACGCACTAGAACGAGCAACGGTGCCCAACCGCAACACAGTGACACTACAATGGATATAGGGACACAGCGGATCTCTGGGTAACGACGCAGCTGACGAACTGGCTAGAAGGGCATCCAGCGCGTCGGCATGTGGACCCGAGCCTATCATACCCATCCCCTTCAACCAATTACGCAGGTGGCTACAGGATTTCACCCACACACAAGCGGAGAACTGGTGGACCTCGACAACGGGCTGCAGGCAGTCCAGAGAGGCCATGCCATCCTTGGACGGTAGGCTGACCGGGCGACTTTTACGCCTGGACAGGTACGGCCTGCGCCTGGTGACGGGGACCATCACGGGACACTGCTCGCTAAACAAACATTTTCACACAATAGGGATAACGGACAGCCCTCTGTGCAGAGCCTGCATGGAGGCGGATGAGACCGTTGCGCATGTGCTCTTCGAATGCACAGGCGTCACCCAGATCAGAACAGAAACCCTCGGGGAACCCAGATCCTTTGCCGATGTTATAAACAGACTAGGAGACGTGATTGGCTTCTGGAAGGAGGTGGGCTGGTTGGAATAACCACCGACGGCCGCTATGGCCCACGCACAATGGTCCATCTTAAGGACTAAGTGCGGAAACCAAACCCTCTAACATAGAACATAGAACGAGAACCGTTCCCTTTCGAACTTTTCCTTGGAGTGCTACCATCTAAAATCTCGTAAAAAATGCCATAAAATATACTGTATGCCTCCTCGGCATTACTCGCTTCATACAGGGCGCTCCAGTTTTCCGCCGTAAGCGACACATACAAACAATTAAAGTCTGCCTTACTAAAGTTCCACCGGGGTAGGAAGGTAGATGCCTGTGGCATAGGGCCGCCAGAGCTGGACGTCGCTCGCGCACGGCTTATACTAACTCGCAGCGGCGGATGCTGCGGGTCGATGCAAGATAAACACTCACCGCGCGCCTCCCTAACGACAATATCGTCCTCGGGCAAAGTAGTAAGGACTACATCAAGCGTGCGATTGTTGCAATTGGCAATTCTATTACATTGGCGAAACCCACAGAAAGTGACAAAGTATTCATAATAACATTGCACATCCTGATTAGTTGAGTACATATTTAAATCAGCCACTAGAATAACTTCATCATAATTTATACATAATTGTTCTAGTAAGTAAAACATATACATATATTCTCTTTCAATTGTTTTAGGTGGAATGTACGCAACACAACATAAAAACAAAAGACAATTTTTTCGATAAACTGTCGCACAAACGATTTTAAACGGGTGGTCGTTCAAGTTCGCATTATCAGGCAACGATACCCTGCGCAACTCAAGAGCACCATGTGGGGTAGCAGCCAGCATGACCCCTACATGTTTACGGCCATCCGCCCGGTCACATCTTAGTACTGTGTATCCGTTCGGAGCCAATTCACCGTCATGTATCGACTCATTGATTCCAGTTTCAGTTAAGGCAACTAAATCGACCATAGACCCTAATATATTATTATAAAATGTTTTTATCTTCGTGCGCAATCCTCTAACGTTTTGATAAAAGAGATCTAACGAATATTTAGGTTTCCCATTACTAGCTGGGCCTATATTAACACTGTTTGAACACACCTGTCCCAACTTTTGCGAGTGAGAACTATAACTATTAGCATACCGGCACTGTAAGTTCTCATTCCTGTTTCGTCGTTGCGTACAGCGATCACGAAGAGGAGCGCCCGGCGACTGCGCGTGCACTGTCACCGGTGCGAATCTCGGAGCCTGTGTCCCCCCGCTGCCCGCGGGGACGCCTCTGAAACCAGTCTGACAACTTCACACCCAAGGGCCACGCCGCTGGCGTGTTTATCCGCTCATTCAAGCTCTCCGGAAAGGCAATTACGAAAGCTGCATGTATTGTAGCTTTTATCTCTCGTTTTTCCACAAAATAATGCTCGCAATTTTGAAGTTTATTTAAATAATTTGTCACGTTTTGTTCCGTCGTCTCCGGTGCAAAAGACCAAGCCTGTATAAAGGAGATTGACAGGACCTAGTATCGTTATTTGTTCTGCGGTGACTTAAGTTTATAATGTTGATAATTCTTGTTTTTAAATATAACGATTTTATCTGGTAATGCGAATCCTTAAATTCTCCGCATAAAAAACATCATAAAAGTATTAGTTTTTATTTCGATTTCCTATTTTACCCATACATAGTTTTTTTTTTTTTTTTCACGCTAGTCACATGTCATTGGCATGGCATTCAAAGAGTATGTAAATAATAAAACCTTGACTTACGCAAAATAATTAAATTACGCATCCGGTTATTGAACTTATAGAATAATTAGTAAGAACAGATATTAATAACAACTAATTATTATTATTACATTGTAATAACAATCTGATAAAGTGTTAAAAGTAGCTAAGCAAAACTTTTGGTTAATAGAAAGGCAGAATGTTTTCGAGACCTTAGCCTGTTTGATTCATCATTAAAAACTCTTTGAAAACAGAACAAACGCGCGCCATAGAATTCAATGCTCATTTTCTTATTTGCTTATTAGAGGAACTTGTTTATATTATTTACTGGAGTTTTAATTTACAATGCCTGTAACCTGTATTACGCATTCTAGTTTAGCCTTTCTCTTGTAAAGTGAAACAAAACCTCAAAAGAAGCCTCCATATTAAAGGTGAGTAGAAACTGGAACATATTCATACACTTAAAAAAAGGGTTTTAGTGGTAACGCAGTTCTCAATGAAATGCTTTTGACACGTGATTTGTGTGTTTTCTGAATATGTATTAGACCAAAAATGTTCAGCGGTTTAATGTTATTGTTGTGACCTTGTTGTAACGTAGGTAATTGTTTAATAGTATATAAATTAAGTTGAACACAACGGTAATCATTGAAAGCGATTTATATTTCATAACAGACTACATTTTCGATCCAAGATTTCTCGAGCGAAATTAACGAGTATTAAAATTGCTCAATCGTCATTTTTACTAATTCTTATTTTGAATTTACCAGCATACATTGTGACAAAAGCCAGGAGATTCGATTCGAAACTTAGATTTTTATACCTAATTACTGTGTAATGCTGAGAATTATGATAAAATAGTAAATAACATATGAAAACCCTAAAATCATTCTTTAAATTAAACCATAAATCTTTGAGTCACCGCATGTTTCATACCGATACTAGGTTCCTTAGTCACTTTGTCAATGTCCTTTTAGCTTTTCAACCGTTTTGAGCTCGTCGTCGACCAGACCGCTACCCGTGACCACCCGCTGTTTGGAATACCGCTTTTTACGGGCCGGTTGCCAGGCTTCCTCAGCGATATCAATCGTTTCGTCCGAATGTTTTCCCGCTAGGTTCGTGGCCCCGCACTCCAGCGATGATGAAGCTGTTTCTGTAGTTGGAGTGGGGTTTATACTCGTAGCTGTCACAGTGATCCTTGGCTCAACTCGTGCAGCTTCGGGTGTCTTCGGTAAGTTATTTGACACACCTACGTCACCATCGGTCTTTGCTTTAACAGCGGCTGACTTTTTTGCAGCGGCTGCATACCCATTTTGAGTTTTGGCGGCCGAATTAACTCGCGCTTGACGCACAGGTCGCTGCGCCGCTGGAATCGCTGACCGGTCTTGAGCCTCGGCCTCCACTAGTTTTGAAGGAACCAATTTCGAAGTACCCTCCACCGCTGACGTTAATGATTTAAACGATAGGACTTGTTTTGCTAATATAGAGTTTTGCTCATCTATTTTGCACTCGAGAGCACCGATTTTAATCACGAGATCACTCACTAGCTTTTGTAGCTCGCGCACTACACCTTTAAGGGACTTTTAGGCCATTATTATATTTTTAAATACGTAAATACTGGGAGCTGAATTATACCGTGAGGAGTAAACTCAAATCAAAAGTCATTTACTCGAGTTCTACTTTAAAGATTACATAAGACAGCTCCCCAAAACGCCCATCCCTTCAACCACTTCCTAGTGCTATAGCTGGGAAGAAGAAGTAGCGGAACAAACTCCCCAGCAGCACATCTGTCTGTTCAGTTAGAAGAACTTGATTCTATACAGTAATGGGTATGCAAAGTAATTAATATTGGTACACGACACAACTATACCGAACGCGCAACAATTCCTTGACGTCTTCACTGCTTGACCGCCACCGATGAACTTCACTTGTCCACTGTGCGGCGGACACTTGCTGCCAGTCGAACGTTATGCTGTGACTCCGTCATGCGCCGCTAGGCAGCGCTAGCGTCCCGATTAGTCAAGAATCGTTGGCGCTAACTACAATAACTCCATCGAACGCAACTAGATGACGCTGGCGTACTGGATACAACAGACTCGTTTCCGACATATATATAAAAGAAAATATAAATTTTAAAAAATTTAAAAATAATATTAATTATTATCTTCACAATATAAATCTTTTCAATAAAATAAGATCAAAGTTGTGTTAAATAATAGCAATAATAAATATTATTAAATTATTGTTAAAATATTTTATATTTCTTGATCTTTAAATTGTTTCTATAAACAAAATAGAAAAATACTGTATATTCAAAATAGCATACTGCATGATAGAAAGCTCCATGTTGTTCCTAGGATTTGAACCTCCGATATTATGCACGGTAAGTGGTCTTGAAACCGCCGGTTTACATAGACATTGTAATTTTTTTCGTAAATGTTAAGCCTATGCTCGTAATTAATATAATGCATTAATAAAAGTATTAACTTTTTATTGAATAAAAACAATATTTTTAACCAAAAATATTATTTATTCACTAAAACAATAATTAATTGTAATAACATGTTTTTGCAAAATACAAAAACCAACTTGCCTATCACGGATTTGAACGCACATGATTGTCTTTTGGGGGGGTAACGACTTAATGGAGCTATGTGTACGTGTACATGTGTAAATTATTTACTGAAGTTGATTATTACGTGGCGGTATCAACAACGCCACATGCGAACTACGCATAAGACCTGACGTCACAAATCCTGCATCGCGCTATCAGAGTTTACCGCGCGACTAGCATATATATAACATCCCGACATCAACCTTTGGGCAGTTGCCCACCAGACACAACACCCGTCTGGTCAGAGGATCCTCCCTTTACTATAGAGTATGAGTGAACTTTACACCCTGTTCCTCATACCTCTAAAATTAAATCCAATATTAGCAAACTGATTTGTGTTTTTATTTGTAAATTACAAATATATTACACCTGCAGAAATTGAGAACGCATACGTTCCTATATAAAATAGCAGCACATATTTTAAGGTCATCCATTAAATGGGAGGATGCTACATTAAAATATTCTTGTCGAAATAATTTAAATTGTAGTTTAAAGCGACCATTAAGGGCCTTATTCCCGTTTAGTAGCGTAAAACGGTCACTTTATGAACCGTACTGCTCATTAACGGCTTGTCTTGAAGATTTGAAAAATATATGATTTTGCTATAGATTCATGTACAACATTTTTCCGAAAGTATTTTTTTTGTATGGTTAATACTTTTGCTGTAAAAAAATATTTTCCAACACGCAATATTTTGGCTTCTATTCCATATTCCTACTAAATGGCTTTGTTATTTGAAAATATTTTTACACTGAAAAATAGGTAGTTAGAGGTACCACAGAATCACCAAAGCACAATTGTAAATTAATCAATAATTGCCAAGGAATTCACCCATTTTGAGATAAACGCCAAGAGGTGCCCTGCGCGGGCGCGGGCGGCAGTCGTGCTTTAGCATTCAGACGAGAGGGTTGTGTCGCTCGCTGCTCCGCTCCGGCTATCGATCGACTACGCATGGTGCATGTATATGAAAATAATAATAGCTAACTACAAAAAGAATCTACGACAAGAGTTCCGCATGACTTCTTGTGCTTTTAGCAAAAGTTGTATTATAATCTTTGCAGGTAGAATTCAATAATACACAACAAGTTTGTCACCGTTGTTGGCAAAGAACTAACGCTGTTCTTATACAACGACCTGTGGAGGATATCGATAATAATGCCATTGATGAACAAGGACCTGGGGAAAACATCCAAGATGATGATCTTGATCCATCAATGACGCCATTATACAATACTACTGTACATGTCTCACGGGTAGACGCACTATCGGAAGTTGTGCCCATGTCATATCCATAATATGGTACTTGGGACTAGGTAGACATTGGGATGGCTTCCATCGACCAGCAATACATTTAGACGATATTATTGTAGATACATTTTAAAATCTGCCTAGTATAATAAGACTGATACGTTCTAAGACGCCGAGAGGCGTCACATAGTAGCTGTTAATTTTGAAATAAAATCGAACAAAAATAACTCGTTTTTTATTTGTAAAGAACACCCACATCACATCACACCTGAAAAAGATTGTATAAGACCAAGTCGATATTTATCATTCTTTAATTAATTAATTAATATTTTTTATTAAATGAAAAAATGTGCTTTATTCGCATTTTCATTTAACGTACTAAAACGCCAATTACGCGCTAGATTTGAACTTAGCTGCCATAAAATGAAATAAAGTACATGCCAAGAGCTTTCATATGACATAGGTTTCATTACTGTTGAACAATGTTGAAAAAGTGGGCCCAGTGTTCATACAAAAGTGCCCATGGTCCTTTGAAAAAAATTGGTCTACAATAGAAAGTGGAGTTAGGAGCCTCATTTTCCCATATGATTTTATCTCCAGACATCAATCGAATGGGTAGGTACTAAACTTGTCATGAAAATGCTAGAATCATCACTGCCTTCGTTGTCAAAGGTTTGCTTATAATTGAACTGGTTTGATGCACCATCAAATCCCCATTTTGAAATCAAAGTCAATTTATTATCTTCGTCACATATTTGTATGTCTTTCAAAAGTCGGTTTGCAGTCAAATCTAAAAGTGCCTGCAACTTTATCTGGGCAGAATTATCAGTTATTGTTATATCTTCCTTAGGTGGGTAACATTCCTGTTTTGCATTTTGTATAGAATAATACGATGGAATCAAATCAATGTTTTCTCCCCGAGTTTTTCGAAGGGTATTGTATTGCCACTTTGTCAACTTTAATGATAACATGGTACCTAAGGCCTTTTCTGGGGATAATTTTACTTTATTCTTGGAAAAAATTAAATCAATCTCTTTGAATTTCATGTGGATTTATCATTAAGTAATCTACAATTTTAGCAATATCTTCATTGCCACTCTCTTTCAGTTTTGTTGACTGAGCAAAGGTTAATTCATCGATAGAATATGCAGTGAGAGGTTCAATGCGTCTTTTCTTTTGTTTAGAACCTAAGTCACCAAAAGGTTTTCTGGGACTTACCAGAATTGAAGTTCCTGCAGGCTTAGTGGCTGATGTCGTCATAGATGTGCTTGGTTCACTAAATTCCCGACTTGTCACATCACAAACGGATGGTTTTATAAAATCTGGCCACTCAAACCCCGAATCCAACCAGTCAGAATAATATTTTAGAAAGACAGGACCTTTCGATCCAGACTTTTCCCACTTTTTTTGTAGATTATAAAAATATTTAGAACAAAATGACTTTAAATTACCCTGATTTTCTCTGACATGAGCTGGTAATAACTCCATTAAGATATTGAATAGGACTTCACAATTTTTTAAACTTCCACTTTCTTTCAGTCTCAGAAAACATTCTAGATTAGTTAAACATTCCATGATTTCGAAAATTCTCAAAATTTGAGTAAGGACGTCCGTCAATCACAAATGTAATAAACAGACTGAAGCAGTTACTGCGGGTAGAAATATAAATGTTGTTCTACTATCCCCACTAAAAACTTAAAAAGTGCAACAATAAGTGACGTCATTCAATGACGTCACTTATTTTTGCACCTTTTTCCGAGAAATAGATGCCACAAACAAGTTGTAACTTGTGTTAACGTTTCAAAATTAAATAGTAGTAGAAAAGTTAAATTGTTATCGATTTAATAATTCGACTAATATTGTGTCTCTATGGTAGTAATTTTTATAAATGACCGTCAACCGACGGTAGGCTCACTTTTTGTTCGAGCGTCGCGACAAGAAGAACTTAACGAACGGTTGACTCGTTTATGTGCTACGATTTATAATTTAAAATAATTTACATATAAATATACCTGTTCTACAATATATCCATTGGTTATTATTTTAAAGTTCAGAAGTGGTATTTATTCGCGTCAACCGCACGGTCTAAGGTAAAATTGGTTGCAGATTACGGGTGAGTTGTTTTAAAAAAATTACTGGCTTGATCAACGTATTAACGCTGACCAACCTATGATGACACTTATTGTTATTGCCTTATTATGTTTTATATCTTAATACCAAGCGATCGGTTCAATAACAGCTATGAACATTATTGAGGAGTATAGTTATTTTATCAAAATTTAGTACTTAATTAATTTAGTTGAGTAATTATGTCCTTAAATAATCCGTTCGCTTGGAATTATGTGTGCTCATTATGTGTTTGCTTGTTTTCATTTTACACCAATAGTCGTTTCACCACAATAAGTAGATAGAAAACTATAATTTTGTTCATGGATTTGTCATTGTACCATCTTACCCTCACGACGGGCTGCGGTAAACGGGTACCTACCGGCGATTGACCTACTTTTTTTTTAAATTGAAATCTAATTACTAATGTACCCACCTACATTGGTAATGGGTTTTTTTTAAATTACCTTTTATTTTCGGTTGAGTAAGTCTTGACATAGCAACAGTTGATTTTTAATAATCAACGTTACTTAGAGTACGTAAATATCCACCTTTAATTTTTATTTTTAGATGTTCAATAAACAATTGTTTTTATATTCCCCGTTAACGTGAATTAGGTTGTCTTGGAATCTGAGTACTTTTAAATACTGGTATTCAACTGCATCCGGTTAGACTGAAAGCCGACCATAGTTGGGAAAAGGCGGCAGATACATTTATTTTCCTTTTTACCCATTTAGCTACACGAATATATCAGATACTAAACTGAACCTGTTTGTTAAATGCATTAAGTAGGTAAACAGTGCATTAATGTTAAATACCATTTACAGTGATTGAATATTGTCTTTCCTTTTACTTTACTACCCTCACATACTTGTTGGTCCAAAATGGGTACCCCTTCCCCTGCTAGATCAAGATCACGGTCACGGTCTCGTAGTATACATAGAAATTCGTCTGTGCAGAGCAGACACACTCGTTTAAACGATAATAGACGTAGGTCTCGTAAACAAAGCCACAACACAAGGAAACGGCATAGCATTCGAAAATACGATTCGAGTAGCTCTTCGACTTCGTCATCAAGCTCCAGTGACTCTTCTTCGACTAGATTCAAACGTCAAAAATGTGAACGAAAACGAAGCGAACGTTTAGGTGACCGTGCTGAAACGTCTGTCTTAGAGAAGTTAGCAGTTGCTCTTAACGATCGCAACAACACCGGGTCTCTTGGTGCATCTGGTCTCCATGCCTCTCAAAACGTTATATCTGAATTTGACCCTCAGGCTAAAACACAGACAATGAAACATTGGTTATCGATGGTCAATGAATCAGCGGAGGTGTATAGCTGGTCGGAAAGACAAACTATATTCTACGCTTTACCCAAGCTTTCAGGTCTTGCTAAACGGTGGTATAATGGTCTGACCAGCGTAAAGTATTCATGAGCTGAGTGGCAAACAAAACTTATAGCTGCTTTTCCTTGTGAACATAATTATGGTGAACTTCTTTCGGAAATGTTGGCTAGACGGTCTAGGCGAAACGAATCCCTGGAAGAATATTACTACGAAAAAATTATGTTAATAAATAGATGCGAACTTAGGGGTCAGCAGGCAGTAGACTGTCTTACCTATGGTATCTACGATAACAATATTCGAATGAATGTCCAGGGTGCTGGTTATCATAATCCAGAAGACGTTTTAAAATACTTTCGGAACATATCTTCAAAATTAAATGATTTTCCTAGACGGGTTACGCCTAACGTGCGTGCTGGTGAGGAACTAAACCCCGGTGCCACTAAGGCAACAAACTCACAGCCAAGGCGACCACCAAGATCAGATATCACATGTTACAATTGTAAGGAACAAGGCCATATAGTTTCACGGTGTTCAAAGCCGATACTCAAGTGTAGGAAATGTCGTCAATACGGACATGAGGAGAAAAATTGTGCAGTTAAGGTTTTAGGAACTGCTACTGACTCGCGACAATCTACAAACACTCTCAGTCATCAGGCGAACAAAGTCCTTAGTATATTTCAGAATAGAAACGCAAGTGATAAATATTATAAACAAATTATTTTGAAAGATAGATCAATTAGAGCTTGGGTAGTCACTGTACACTATTAAGAAAAGACATTGGGGAGCAACTCGGAATACCTATTGATAATAATAATTTACCCACACTTAATGGGTTTGGTCTAGGAACTGTGATACCAAGTGGTAGCATTACTGTGCGAATTAGATTTGACGGTCTCGACGAGAATGTTGTAGTATATTTAGTCGAGCCTAATTTACTTATAGCGGATGCTCTAATAGGACACTCACTCACAGAGTTACCGGGTGTTAGGGTTTATAAGTCGGACACGTCTCTATTTCTCTACAAGGATCCTCAATCAAACAACAATAAAATTGCGTTGTCTTGTTTAAAGAATAGTTCCATTTATGGTATGTCTACTATTAAAGTACGTGCAGGGTCTGAAGTAACTGGACTGATTTATATAAATACTGAGTCTTATATGAAGAGCGGTAAGGAATATTTTATCTTACCTGGTGTATACACTATCGATAAGGGAGTAGGGTCTATTATTGTCATCGGGCTTAGTTCAGAACCGTTTACCTTAAATTCAAACACACTGATAGCTAGGGTTCTATATCTGACCGGCAACTTACCACCAGTACCGACGAAAATTACTGATACGGACTCGAATAAAATTAATATATTGAATATTGACGTTGTAGAAAACTCTATCACTATTGATCAGATTATTGTTGATGGTGATTTGGACAAGGAGACTCTTATGAAATTATGTACATTGTTAAATTCGCGACGAGATTGTTTCGCTTTTTCTTTGGAAGAATTGGGTAAAACATCATTAGCTGAAATGCACATTCAGTTGACGGATCACATTCCAGTAACATACAGACCGTATCGTCTGCCATTATCAGAACGCGAAAATGTTAAGACTATTGTTAACCAACTGCTCGACACCGGGATCATTCGGGAATCAACGTCTCAATATGCTAGCCCAATTATACTTGTAGCTAAGAAAAATGGTGATACACGGTTATGCGTAGACTACAGAGCACTAAATCGGAAAACCTTAAAAGAAAAATTTCCGATGCCTCTAATAGACGACCAAATTGATAGTCTTTCGGGTCAGGTTTTCTTTAGTACTTTGGACCTGTCATCAGGCTATCATCAGGTACCAGTTTCAGAAGATTCAAAGCATCTCACAGCATTTGAGACGCCCGATGGACACTTTAAATATAACCGTATGCCCTTCGGTCTGACCAATGCACCAACTGTTTTTCAGAGACTTGTTATGAATCTTTTGAAACGTCGCAATATTCCCGGCGTGTTAGCATATATGGATGATATTATTATTGCATCTACCACCATTGATGAGGGCCTGGTTAAGTTATCGACTGTTCTCGATCTCATCAAAGACGCCAATCTGACTTTGAATTTGAGTAAATGTCATTTCTTTAAAAAGACTATTGAGTACTTGGGTTTCGAAATTTCATCAGAGGGTGTTCGTCCCGGGCTTAAAAAGATTATGGCAGTTAGCGCTTTTAAGACTCCTCAAAACGTCCATGAGGTACGGCAGTTCATAGGACTTGCGAGTTTCTTTCGTCGATTTGTTGCTGGATTTGCTACTATAGCAAGACCGTTAACCCATCTTACGAAGGCCAACGTCGTTTGGACGTGGGGAACTGAGCAAGAAAACGCTTTATCAAAGTTAAAAATGATGTTGACTCAGAGACCCATTCTTACAATATACAACCCCAAGTACCAGACAGAGCTTTATACCGATGCGAGCTCGACTGGCTTGGGGGGTATTTTACTTCAGCGGGCCGAAGAGACAAAGCCTCTCCAAGCTGTTGCCTATTTTAGTCGACAGATGACAGCTGAGGAGCAACATTTCCACTCTTATGAGTTGGAGACCCTTGCTGTCGTCGCGTCACTTAATCGCTTTAGGGTATATCTTCTTGGAATTGAGTTCAAGGTCGTTACTGATTGTAATGCGCTTCGAACGACGTTGACTAAAAGGGAAGGGAAGGGAAGGGAAGGGAAGGGACTTAATTCCAAGAATAGCTAGGTGGTGGCTTTCTGTACAAGAATACTCATTTACTGTAGAGTATCGGCCAGGAGCTCGTTTAGCTCATGCAGACGCGTTGAGTCGTAACTCGTTAGGACCTCTTGATGGTGAATCATTATCAATAATGCTTGTAAATGACGTACACTGGCTACAATCCGTGCAGATGAGTGACCCCCAACTGTATTACGTAAAAGCTGTTTTGAATACAAATTCTGTCGAAGCCAAAGATTTTCGTAGAGATTATGAGTTGAAAGACGGTAAAATATTTAGAAAAATAGGGAACGAATTACGTTGGGCTGTACCTAAAGAAGCTAGATGGAAAATCTGCCAACTATGTCATGACGATGCTGGTCACTTTTCATATGAGAAAACTATAGAAAAGGTCAAACGCGATTATTGGTTTCCACGAATGACACAATTTGTTAAAAAATATGTGAGAGCATGTATCGCATGTGCTTATTCTAAGCAATCTGGTGGTAAGAAACCAGGTTTGCTTCATCCGATTCCAAAACCTCCATAGTTTTCACATAGACCGTTTAGGACCTTTCATGAAAAGCAAAAGAGGGAACACATACATTTTGGGAATTATAGATAGTTTTACAAAGTTTATAATCCTTCGTACGGTTAAAAATACAAAAAGTAAAACATCTATAAATGTCTTAAGGGATGTGTTTTCTCTTTTTGGTACGCCTAAAATGTTAATTTCTGATAGAGGCACCAGTTTTACCTCTAAAGAGTTTCAAACATTTGTTAAGGAACACGGAATCAAGCATACATTAAATGCCGTTGCTACGCCAAGAGCAAATGGCCAAATCGAAAGATACAATCGGTCAATCTTGTCTTCTTTGGTTGCGTTGTGCCACGATAACGATGATAGAAATTGGGATAACCACGTGGCGAACGTTCAGTGGAGCCTAAATAATACAATTAATCAAAGCACGGGTAAAACACCTACCGAAATAATTTTTGGAAAACCAAGTGTCAACGTTACCGAAGGCCATTTACACGAGTTAAATGCGAATGATATACCAAATGACACCCTATTAAAAATTCGCGACGATGCTAGTGCTAAGATTAGGAAACAACAAGATGACATGAAACAAAGATATGATCGTAAAAGATGTAAGGCTAGGTCTTATAGAGTTGGTAATTTGGTTATGGTCCAGAAAGTCACTAAGACCCCCGGTGAGAGTAATAAACTTGCACCCGCATTTAGTGGTCCCTATAAAATCACCGCGATTTTTGATCATGACCGTTATGAAGTGAGCAGTGTTGAGGGCTATTCTAAGAAAAAATATATCAATGTATTTTCGGTTGATAAGATTAAACCGTGGGTCAGATTTGAGGAATCTGAATCTGAGACCGAATATGATGATAGTGAAAACTAAAATAAGCTAGTTATGTAGTGGTATGATATTTAATTTAAAAAAAAGTAATTCTTGACATTCCTTTCCTTTCCATCCTCTCCTTGAGACATTACTACTTCAACCTGAACAAACTTATGGAAGCTGTTACACCTGGTGCGTGTGGATATTGTCCGTGGGACGTGCTGCTTTGAGGCCGTAGCTCCTTGTGTGGGCATGCGGTGAGCAGATGTAACACTTCATGGCTGTAGCTCCTTGTGTGTGCAATCGACGTGCTGCTTTGAGGCCGTAGCTCCTTGTGTGGGCATGCGGTGAGCAGATGTAACACTTCATGGCTGTAGCTCCTTGTGTGGGCAAGCGACGTGCTGCTTTGAGGCCGTAGCTCCTTGTGTGGGCAAGCGGTGGGCAGATGTAACACTTCAAGGCTGTAGCTCCTTGTGTGGGCAATCGACGTGCTGCTTTGAGGCTGTAGCTCCTTGTGTGGGCAAGTGGTGGGCAGAAGTTACACTTCAAGGCTGTAGCTCCTTGTGTGGGCAATCGACGTGCTGCTTTGAGGCCGTAGCTCCTTGTGTGGGCAAGCGGTGTATCGCTTTGAGGCCGTAGCTCAGTGCGTGGGCTATCGGCGAGCAGATTTGGAATTGTTAGACTGTAGCTCCTTGTGTGGGCTTACGGGGTACGATTTTGACGGCAAGACTACGTGTGAGGGCGATAGGCAACTTGGCCCGTGGTCTCTGGCAGAATCGACTCGTACATGCTTGCGGAGAAATGACTGAAAACTGTCGAACCTCGTGGCGAAATGTTGACTTGGGAAGAGAATCTGGTAGGTTCTGATGTTAAGACTTCTGATGTTTATCTTGCCCTTCAACTCGATTGGATAACGTAACCCCTTGTGTTGGATATTGGACCTATGAATACGACGTAGAAGTAACAGTTCATGGATTGCAACAATAACGAAGCTTAATAATAATGTAGCAGAAATATCCAGTGAATTGATTTAATAGTACTATAATAATTTTAGCAAAACTATATATTTTCTTTCTCCATTCTTTGTTATTTATATTATATAGTGTAATTTTTGAATAAGGTAATTAAGAGCAATGAGGTCATTCCTCTGATGTAGGATGGCCGACGCAAAAGTTTTACGCAATGTAATGTTTTTTTTTTAAATCAAATTGTAAATTCTCTAAGCGAATATCTAATTTTTGGTAACTTTTTTCTGCAAATTGTATCTAAGTTAAGCCATCCATAAAGTACTAGTTTTTGTTTACCTATACATATACTATCAAATAAGTTTATGCTTTGGTTATGTTTATTTTTGTCTGGGACAGACACTTTTTCCAGGATGGCCGACTGTTAACGTTTCAAAATTAAATAGTGGTAGAAAAGTTAAATTGTTATCGATTTAATAATTCGACTAATATTGTGTCTCTATGGTAGTAATTTTTATAAATGACCGTCAACCGACGGTAGGCTCACTTTTTGTTCGAGCGTCGCGACAAGAAGAACTTAACGAACGGTTGACTCGTTTATGTGCTACGATTTATAATTTAAAATAATTTACATATAAATATACCTGTTCTACAATATTTCCATTGGTTATTATTTTAAACTTGTTTGTGCCACAAATTATGTGCATTTATTTCTCAGAAAACATGTATCATTTGTTTTGCTACGCACAATTTGGTCAGTTCAAATTTGAAGGTACAGTCGCCAGCACATCAAGTTATCCCACTTTGACCTTGAGCGCATTATGAGCAACTACAGCGAGAATCGTGCGAAAGAGATAAATAACTTTTTGTCAGTTCTTACTTGTAATGTTTCGTGCTGCAGAGCGTACGTGAGGGCGTGTGTGCGTGTGTGTATATGCGTCGCGTCGTGGTGTAGAATAAGAAGAAAGGCCATAACAGTGCAGTTAGTAACTTTAAAATGACGTGCTTAAATGAAAAAAAAAAAAATATTTGTCGTTAAAAATGTCAAAGTTTCGAGGGTTTCCGAGATTCAGGCTCTTGTGGTAATATAGTGTAGTGGTACGTTAGCCACACATGCCCGCTCCCTTGCGAGCCCAAGTGCAAGCGACGTCACACGTCTCTACAGTTCTCACAGGCGATTCACGATACAAAGTCGTGTCGCTAACCGTCGCTCTCGCTTACCTCATGTCAATCGTGTTAATTCCTAATCACCATAATATTAGTTACTTATTCTCATTAACCGTGTACTGTCTAGTTATAGTTACTTTAACAATAAAATCACTGTGTACTACTGAAGGAACATTTAATTTACTATAGAACCCAAATCACGTCACAACAAAAGTTCTATATTGGTGACCCCGACGTGATATATCCGCAAGTGCAATTACAGTGAAAGACATAAACTTTATTCAGTGTTTTAACAGTGAACTAGTTTACGAATTTTCGAGATGGCCAACCCAAACACTGCCACCGCCGCTGACTATAAAGTTACCATCGATCCTGAGCACACAGCCACTAAGGCTGGCGCCGCACATGGCAGCGTCAACGCTCCTCAGCAACCTGGTTCAAGTTATTCCCTGGACCAGCACCAGCCGCCAGAGACGGGGGCGATCACCATCAACTCCCGCATCGCCGACTTCTGGTCAGCGCGTCCACGACTCTGGTTCCACCAGTTCGAGGCCATAATCGGTGCACAAAAAGCAGGTGACTTACATAAATATCAATTAGTTATAGCTAAGTTAGTTCGAGACGAATTGGGGCAAATAAGCGACATTCTCGAGTATCCACCCGTGAACGATAAATATCAAACACTAAAAGACCGGTTAATTTCTGCATATGAAGAGTCCGAGTCCAAGCAACTACATACGCTGCTTACGAAAGTCGAGCTAGGGGATCAACGACCCACTCAACTACTTCGTAAAATGCGTGAACTCGGAAGGAACAAAATTCCCGAGGACACCATAAAAATTCTGTGGTTAGACCGCCTGCCTCAAACAGTCCGCGCAGTTGTCACTGTCTGCGACGTTACGTTGGACAATGTCGCAGCAATTGCAGATAAAATTATGGAAACATCACGGTCATCCGAAGTCTGTTCATTAAATCCTGTCGTTATCCCCAGACAGTCAACCGAAAAACAATCTAATGATTTAGCTAAAGAAATTGTCGCGTTAAATACAAAAATTTGTGAGTTGCAAAACACGCGCCAGAGTAACGGTAGGAGTCGTAGCCATTGTCAGCCACGATCACGATCACGATCGCGCTCTCGGTATCAGGAAAATCAAAATAAATACAGACGTCAATCAGCGCAACCGGGGAGCAAAAATTTCAAATGTTTCTATCACTATATTTACGGAGATAACGCCAAGAAATGCGGCGACGAACAATGCGTCAAAAAGGCGTTAAACTAAAGCCGACACCTGCTTTGGCGAGCGTAGTTGTCGAAGGAACACATCGCTTGAGCATCACCGACTGGAAAAGTGGTACACATTTTCTAATTGACACCGGCGCTGACATTTCAGTTATTGCCTACAAAAACGTAAATCGTCAACCCGCAGATTTTACGTTATTTGCTGCCAGTGGCACAACAATAAAAACATTTGGGTCCCAGACAATGACTTTGGACCTAGGCCTACGTCGAGCTTTTACCTGGGCATTTGTTCTAGCCGATGTACAACGGTGCATTATTGGAGCAGATTTCCTAGCCAAACATCAATTGCTTGTTGATCTTCACGCAAAAAAGTTAATAGACAAAGTCACTCTACTCTCTAGGAACACCAACGTAGATGCCTCAAATATTCCGGCAATTATGGTCATAGACTCTGATAATAAATATCACCGTATTTTAACAGAGTTCCCAGACATCATTAAGAGCGAATGTTTCAAGGACCCACCCAAACACAATGTTATACGTCCACTTAACACTGCAAAATACAAAGCGGCAAAGGATGAATTCGAACACATGGTAGAGCTAGGAATTTGCAGGCCGTCGTCCAGCCCATGGGCAAACGCTTTACACATCGTCCAAAATAAAAATGGTGAATTACGTCCTTGCGGAGATTATCGTCGTTTAAACGCAATCACCGAGCCCGACCGCTACCCGATTCCTTGTATAACGGATTTCACATACATCCTCAAAAATAAAAAGGTGCTATCTAAAATTTACATTCGACGTGCATACCATAATATAAGCATTGCACCTGCGGACATACCGAAAACCGCAATAATAACTCCTTTTGGTCTGTTCGAGTTTACGAAAATGAGCTTCGGTCTACGAAACGCTGCGCAAACGTTTCAAAGATTCATCAATGAAGTTTTGAAAAATACTCACAATACATTCAGTTACCTAGATGATAGACTTATTGCTTCAGAATCAGAAGAATGTCACATTCACGATCTCAAAGAGGTATTCAAGCGACTTAATGAATTTGGCGTCACAATCAACACATCTAAATGCGAATTCGGAAAATCGGAACTTACATTTCTCGGTTATCGCGTTAGCTGTGATGGCATACGGCCGGACGAAGAAAAGGTCAAAGCCATCATAAACTATCCGCAACCCGAAACTATTGAAGAACTGAGGCGTTCCCTCGGTCTTATAAATTTTTACCGGATGAGCATTCCTAAAGCCGCCGACACTCAAACTGTCTTAGACAAATACTTGCAAAATTCTAAGAAAAAAGACAAAACAAAAATCGCTTGGACCGAAGAAGCAATCAACGCATTTAATCGATGCAAACAACATATCTGTGAAGCTGTCATTCTCGCGCATCCAGACTCGTCATCAAAACTTATATTAATGACCGACGCAGCGAATACTTGCGTCGGCGCAGCACTCCATCAACTAGTCAACAAAAGGTTATAGCCGCTAGGATTTTATTAAAAAAAAACTGAGTAGCGCCCAGACGAAATACGACAGAGAATTATTAGCTATTTACATGGCAATAAAACACTTTCGGTATATAATTGAAGGGCGTGATTTCACAGTGTTAACCGATCACAAGCCGTTAATATTCGCCTTACAGAAGAAAGAATCGAAATCTAATCCACCAAGACGTCTTTGTCAATTGGATTTTATTTCTCAATTTTGCAACAAAATTGATTTCGTTCAGGGTGAGCTCAATAACGCCGCCGACACTCTTTCAAGAATAGAAGAAATTCATGTCCATGATATTTTCGATTACGACCAATTATACAAAAGCCAAGTCGAAGATACGCAATTATCTATTCTAAAACAAAAACCAAACTTGGAATTTAAATTGTTCCGCATGCCGTATTCGGATTATGAGCTTACGTTCGAAACATCAACCTCAACAGCGCGACTTTATTTACCGTCGGAGTTTCGAGAAAAAGCCATTTCAAGTGTCCATGCAATTAACCACCCTGAGATAGCTGCTACGCGTCGCTTAATTGCACAGCGCTATTTTTGGCCCAACATGAATACTGACGTAGCAAATTTTGTAAGAAGTTGCATACAATGTCAGAAATGTAAAGTACTGAGACATACAGTTACACCTCTAGGAGAATTCGAAAAGTCAGACTGTTTCGAGCATGTTCATATTGATATAATTGGACCATTGCCACCTTCCGATGAATATACATACTGTGTCACTATGATTGATCGTCATACAAAATGGCCTGAAGTCGTTCCTATAAAGGACATAAGTGCTGAAACCATCGCGAAAGCTCTCCTCGAGCATTGGATAGCACGTTTTGGTTGTCCTACAAGAATTACTTCGGATCAAGGTCGTCAATTCAGATTATCTAAGGTACATACGTCTTTTATGGGGTATTGTGTTAAATGTTACAATAAAATACCTTCTGATATATTACAATTAAATGAAAGAAAATTTTAAATTCATATAAAAAGTACACTTTGTAAACAAGCATATTACAAATTAGAGGATTATATCCAAGATAAGAATGCTTGGAAACATGCTGGTCTTGCTCCATAGGACAATTTAAAGTCTAGACAAAATCAAACTGGTTGCTAATTAAACTGTATAATTTATAATTTTTTTAATTTTATTTTCTGTGATTAATATTTTAACTCGCACACTGACTTATTATAAATAGTTTTTTTTTTTTTTTTTTTTTTTGGGAAATCATATACAATGTTTGTAAATATGTGAGCACCATGTACCTATCGCATTTATTAATTTTTCTGTTATTACTTCACTTTTCATTCTTTTTACCAATTGTGGTAAGTTATTTTGATTTTTTTTTTTTATATTGATTATTTTTTTATTCTAGGTACATCGTCTTCACCTATAAATATTAATTAATGTATACAAACTATTGTTAACATTTTAAAAGAGTAAGTATGGAGTTTCTTGCCCATTCTTCTCCATACATAACTACATTTTGGAAGGCGCAACTAGAATCAATTAACTATTCATGTAATTTTTGACGTTCAAAAGTGCATCTTCGTGCCTATTTGAAATAAATGATTTGACTTTGACTTTGACTTTGAATTCGAATCCAATCTTTTCACACAGCTGACCAAACTACTTGGGATAGAAAAGATTAGGACAACAGCATACAACCCAAAAGCGAATGGACACGTCGAAAGGATGCACCGAACATTAAAAGCTTCCATCATGGCACGTTGCGACAATAGCAGTCAATGGTCACAACAATTACCCATTGTGTTGTTAGGAATGCACAACGCAACTAAAGAAGACTCCGGATACAGCCCCGTACAGACGACTTACGGTAAATCTTTGCGTCTACCAGGAGATTTTTTTGTTCCCACTAAAGCAACACAGATTATACCTGCAAACTTATGGAAACATTGGCAAACCTTCAACCGACCACAAGAATACAGGCTGATAATGATATCTTCGCACATTAAGATTTCACTAAATCAGACTTCGTTTTCATTAAAAATGAAGTTCGTTAACACCGCCGTACGAAGGTCCGTATAAAATACTCAAACGTAGCAATAAAAATTACGTCGTTCAAGTAGGTTCTCGAAAAGTCACTATTTCTCTCGATCGCCTCAAACCTGCTTACGTTATAACTAATTGCCCTGCACTTGAGTCGCCACATGACGGTTTTGTTTCGCCCGAAACTGCAGCAAAAACTCCGGCTGGTACCCAATCGACCCCACTTGACAAAACTGAGCCATCCGTCACAACAAGATCGGGTCGCATCGTTAAAAAGACCGTGAGATTTGCCATTTAAAACATTTTTTTGTCACCAGTCCCAAAGTCATAAATACATCAATGTGAAATGTGAAGTGCGGTGAAGTGTCTTGTGTTTTAAAATATACCAAAAAAACTAGTGTGGCGTAGCCACAACACATTATTATAATACAAGTACATAAACTAAATAAATCATATATACTTATAATAAATATCACAAATGTATATTAGAATTTATATAAGTATATACATATTTATATCTACTTACTACTACTATTACTAAAAATACCTTACATACTAAATATATAATAAACAAACTTACCAGTACTGCAAAGTCGCATCGTTGAGTCACCGAGCGTCGCCGCGTCATCGTCGTGTCGTATCGAGTAAGCGCGCACCAAATCCCGTTACTTACTGAAACAAAGGAGCTCGTGAACCATCGCCCGCGCAGTGACGCGCGCGTCCGCACCCAGTAGTCCGTCTCACACTCTCACGGCAGACGCACGCTCGCTTGCTGCACGAATATAATCCTTCCGCATAGGCTATAACTTATCTATAATCATTTCGCTATTTTTATCTGCTTACGCTTGTTATTGTTGTTGTAATATTAGTGGTGAAAATAAATTGTTGTCGAAGTGTCTAAATATTCTAATTGTGTTACCCGAAGATAACCTCACACACGAAGAGAAGATACCTGCAACACTTACCTTTACTACATTGGTGACCCCGGATCTTGGATACAGCACGGAGTAGCATAAAAACAGTAAGCTAGTGAAAACCAGATTTAAAAATGTCTAAAGATAGCAAGTCATCCGACAAACCAAGCGACGAAGGCAGGTCGCATTCCGAAGAAAGGACATTTATACCTTCCGACATCTGTCGTGTCGGGGTACGACTTCCGCCATTCTGGGCAGAGGAACCTGCAGTCTGGTTTGCGCAAATAGAAGGAAGTTTTGCACTCTCAGGTGTCAAAGATGACGATACCAAATATAATTACGTCAGTGCCCAACTTGAAAACCGTTATGCTGCAGAGGTGAAAGATATTTTAATTAATCCTCCAACTAGTGGCAAATATGAAAAGTTGAAAAGCGAGCTAATTAAAAGATTATCTGCGTCGCGTGAAAAAGAACTAACCCAGTTGCTGATGCCTGAGGAATTAGGAGACAGACGCCCATCCGCGTTTCTTCGGCACCTGCAACATCTAGCGGGCCCAAGCATACCGGACGATTTTATAAAGACCGTGTGGACTAGCCGCTTACCGGGCAACATACAAATAGTCGTAGCATCGCAGCCAGAGTCGTCACTTTCAGCACTCGCAGACCTGGCTGATAAAGTTCACGACCTCGTACCACCAGCGCCACAAGTGGCCGCCACGGACGCAGTTCCTAATACAATGATCGAGAAATTGTCAAAAGAGATTGCAGAGCTCAGTCGTCAAGTGCAGGCCCTCTCAGCAAGAGATTCTAGATCCAGGTCGATGAGTACAAGTCAACGGGAAAGAAGCAACACGCGTTCCCAGTCAAATTATAGGAGGTACCCTACCTGTATTTTCCACCACAGGTATGGAGACAAGGCACAAAGATGCCCGAAACCCTGTGATTATCAATCAGGGTCGGGAAAAGCCAAAGGCAATCATCAGTAGCGACACATGGTTGCCATAGTCTTACTACTGGTCGCTTATTCATAACGGACAGAAGGACAAAAATGCAGGTTTTAGTCGACACTGGGAGTGACATCTGCGTTTTTCCCCGCTCCGCCCTGAAACAAAGGCGACCAAGCACAACCGAACTCAACGTTTTCGCAGCAAACGGAACACCAATCGCCATACACGGTGTCCAACAAATGGAACTTGACTTAGGTCTTCGTCGTGCATTTTCTTGACAATTGATAATAGCTGACGTCACCAAGGCTATCATCGGAGTCGATTTTTTATCGTACTACGACTTAATCGTAGACTGTCGTAACAAACGCCTCATCGACAACAAGACCAGCCTGTCAGCAACCGCAAATCCAGTTCCTGCATCTGATGCCATAACTTCAGTCAAAATCATAACAGGCGAGTCCAAATACTTGAACCTTCTTCGAGATTTTCCGGAAATTACTCGGCCAGCAGGTACTCATCGGGTCATACGTCACAATACGGTTCACCACATAAGAACAACCGCCGGACCACCCGTATATTGCACTCCAAGAAGACTTACCCTGGACAAACTGAAAATCGCAAAACAGGAGTTTGAAGAAATGCTGAGAATAGGGACAGCACGACCGTCAGAGAGCCCATGGTCGTCCCCCCTTCATATCGCCGCAAAAAAGGAAAACGGATGGCGGCCATGCGGCGATTACAGGATGTTAAATGCACGAACGATCCCCGACAGATATCCTATCCGGCACATCCAGGACTTCACTCAGAACATAGCTGGCTGCCAAATATTCTCAAAAATTGATTTAGTAAAGGCGTACAATCAAATACCGATAAACCCCGAGGACATTCCCAAAACGGCCATAACCACGCCCTTTGGAATGTTTGAGTTTCTTTTTACGAGTATGACGTTTGGCCTAAGCAACGCAGGACAAATGTTTCAAAGATTTGTGGACGAAATGACTCGTGGCTTGGACTTTTGCTATACGTATTTAGATGATTTTCTGATATCCTTCCCCGACGAGGAGACCCATCATCATCACTTACGCCTCCTTTTTGAACGACTGAAAGAATATGGAATGGTCATAAACACTTCCAAATGGTTTTTTTGGAGCAGAAGAAGTAACTTTCCTCGGCTGTAGCGTATCTTGTGCAGGTATTAAACCACTGGATAGCAAGATCCAAGTCATAAAGGACTACCCCGTCCCGAAATCCGCTCGAGAACTCAGAAGATTCCTGAGGATGATGAATTTCTATCGTCGCTTTATAAAAGACACTGCCTCATCCCAAACACCATTGCATAGCCTACTTACTGGATCCATAAAAGGCAATCATCCCATAAACGTCATCGGAGAAGCACTCCAAGCATTTGAAGACTGCAAGAAGAGTCTATGCCGATCAGCTCTCCTAGCACACCCAGACATGGACGCCAAACTAGCGTTAGTCACGGATGCATCAGACCTCGCAATCGGTGGAGTTATACAGCAGCAGAAAGACGGAGAATGGCAACCTCTTGCCTTCTTCAGCCGTAAATTGAGCCCATCACAGAAGAAATACTCGCCGTACGACCGAGAACTTCTCGCGATGTACGAATCCATAAAACATTTCCGACACCTGGTGGAAGCAAGGCATTTTACAGCATTTACAGACCACAAGCCAATCTGCTTCGCATTCCAAAGTCACAAAGAAAAGTGTTCACCACGTCAGTTCCGGTATCTAGATTATATAGCTCAATTCACAACCGACATCCAACACATATCAGGAAAGGATAACATAGTTGCCGATACTCTCTCAAGAATAGAGGAAATAGTACAACCTGTCCAGTCGAAGGACTTGGTCATTTCACAGGTTAACGACCCTGAACTAATGCAACTCTTAGAAAGTGGAACTTCGCTTAAACTTGTCAAAGTAACAGTACCTGGAACAAAACTGGAACTTTACTGCGACGACAGCACGCCAAACCGACGACCTTATGTACCAAAAGAGTTCAGAAGGCAAGTTTACGATAGCCTGCACTCACTTAGCCATCCTGGCGCGAAAGCCTCTGCAAAACTGGTGGCTCAGCGTTACGTATGGCCAGGAGTAAATAAATATTGTCACGATTGGACCAAGCTCTGTCACGCATGTCAACGCTCAAAGGTCACTCGGCACGTAAGTCCAACGATGGGCACCTTCAAGCTACCAAACAGCAGATTTACCTACGTGCACATCGATATTGTCGGCCCATCACCCCTCTCGGATGGCTACCGTTATTGTCTCACCGCTGTGGATAGATTCACTCGATGGCCCGAGGCAATCCCTTTGCAAGATATAACCGCTGAAACAGTCGCCAAAGCTCTCGTTTGCAACTGGATATCACGTTACGGTTACCCGAAGAAGAAGTCGTGACAGATCGCGGGAGGCAATTCGAGTCCGCACTGCTGAAACAGCTCTCAGAACTTGCCGGATTTCAACGCAACAGAACCACAGCATAGCATCCTGCAAGCAACGGAATGGTAGAACGGATGCACAGACAACTTAAGGCAGCCATAATGTGCCATGGAAGCCTAAAATGGACGGAAAGCTTACCTCTAGTACTGCTAGGAATGAGAAGCGCCTTCAAAGAGGAGATACAAGCGTCACCCGCTGAACTCCTCTACGGTGAGCCCCTCAGATTGCCCGGAAAATTTCTGTAGCCAATCACCGACCAGCATACGACCAGTGACCTCACCGATTACTTAGCACGACTGCGTTCCATTATGAACAATATCCGCTTCAGCCAGCTGCAAGACACAGCAGACGTAACATCTTCGTATACCGAGACTTACCTTCTGCTACTCACGTTTACGTCCGAGATGACACCGTGAGAGGATCCCTTCAGCCGGCGTATACTGGGCCATACCTAGTCCTGCAACGAGGCACAAAAGTCTTTAAGCTGCTTGTTAAAGGAAAAGAACAGACAGTATCGATAGAGAGGTTAAAACCAGCCTATATACTTACACCAGATACTCGTTCAGAGACTCGTCCGCTTGAAAATGAAACTCCAAACCCTGTAAGCACAGATAAAGAAATAAGAGTTACTAGCTCAGGAAGAAGAGTGAGATTCCCTGACTATTATCGCCCATCCTAGGATGGTCTCAAGGGGGGAGTCATGTGGCGTAGCCACAATACATTATTATAATACAAGTACATAAACTAAATAAATCATATATACTTATAATAAATATCATAAATGTATATTAGAATTTATATAAGTATATACATATTTATATCTACTTACTACTACTATTACTAAATACCTTACATACTAAATACATAATAAACAAACTTACCAGTACTGCCAAGTCGCATCGTTGAGTCGCCGAGCGTCGCCGCGTCGTCGTCGTGTCGTATCGAGTAAGCGCGCACCAAATCCCGTTACTCACCGAAACAAAGGAGCTCGTGAACGATCGCCCGCGCAGTGACGCGCGCGTCCGCGCCCAGTAGTCCGTCTCGCACACTCACGGCAGACGCACGCTCGCTTGCTGCGCGAATATAATCCTTCCGCATAGGCTATAACTTATCTATAATCATTTCGCTATTTTTATTTGCTTACGCTTGTTATTGTTGTTGTAATATTAGTGGTGAAAATAAACTGTTGTCGAAGTGTCTCAATATTCTAATTGTGTTACCCGAAGATAACCTCACACACGAAGAGAAGACACCTGCAACACTTACCTTTACTACATTGGTGACCCCGGATTTTGGATACAGCACGAAGTAGCATAAAAACAGTAAGCTAGTGAAAACCAGATTTAAAAATGTCTAAAGATAGCAAGTCATCCGACAAACCAAGCGACGAAGGCAGGTCGCATTCCAAAGAAAGGACATTTATACCTTCCGACATCTGTCGTGTCGGGGTACGACTTCCGCCATTCTGGGCAGAGGAACCTGCAGTCTGGTTTGCGCAAATAAAAGGAAGTTTTGCACTCTCGCATAGGCTATAACTTATCTATAATCATTTCACTATTTTTATCTGCTTACGCTTGTTATTGTTGTTGTAATATTAGTGGTGAAAATAAACTGTTGTCGAAGTGTCTAAATATTCTAATTGTGTTACCCGAAGATAACCTCACACAAGAAGAGAAGACACCTGCAACACTTACCTTTACTACACTAGCAATACTATGGCGTTCTCACACTAATTATGTCAATATTCATAAGTTATCGTTACCACTAAGAAACTTTAATGTATTTTGTAACTTACGGTCAAGTTGTTACCAAAGGACATTGACCAAGTGACTAAGGAACCTAGTATCGGTATGAAACATGCGGTGACTCAAAGATTTATGGTTTAATTTAAAGAATGATTTTAGGGTTTTCATATGTTATTTACTATTTTATCATAATTCTCAGCATTACACAGTAATTAGGTATAAAAAGCTAAGTTTCGAATCGAATCTCCTGGTTTTTTGTCACAATGTATGCTGGTAAATTCAAAATAAGAATTAGTAAAAATGACGATTGAGCATTTTTAATACTCGTTAATTTCGCTCGAGAATTCACATGTAACGATCATTGAACATTTAGCAAGATAAATATCTTGGACGGAACATCGAAAATATCAAAGCATGGTTTCCACGAAAATATAGTCTGATAAGAAATATAAATCGCTTTCAACGCTTACCGTTGTGTTCAACTTAATTTATATACTATTAAACAATTACCTACGTTACAACAAGGTCACAACAATAACATTAAACCGCTGAACATTTTTGGTCTAATAAATATTCAGAAAACACACAAATCACGTGTCAAAAGCATTTCATTGAGAACTGCGTTACCACTAAAACCCTTTTTTTAAGTTTATGAATATGTTCCAGTGTCTACTCACCTTTAATATGGAGGCGTCTTTTGAGGTTTTGTTACACTTTACAAGAGAAAGGCTAAGCTAGGAATGCGTAATGCAGATTACAGACATTGTAAATTAAAACTCCAGTAAATAATATAAACAAGTTCCTCTATTAAGCAATTATGAAAATGAGCATTGAATTCTATGGCTTGCGTTTGTTCTGTTTTCAAAGAGTTTTTAATGATGAATCCAACAGGCTAAGGTCTCGAAAACATTCTGCCTTTCTATTAACCAAAAGTTTTGCTTAGCTACTTTTAACACTTTATCAGATTGTTATTACAATGTAATAATAATAATTAGTTGATACTCTTATTAATATCTGTTCTTACTAATTATATTATAAGTTCAATAATCGGATGCGTAATTTAATTATTTTGCGTATAAGTCAAGGTTTTATTATTTACATACTCTTTGAATGCCATGCCAATGACATGTGACAATACTTGCGTGAAAAAAAAAAACTATGTATGGGTAAAATAGGAAATCGAAATAAAAACTAATACTTTTATGATGTTTTTTATGCGGAGAATTTAAGGATTCGCATTACCAGATAAAATCATTATATTTAAAAACAAGAATTATCAACATTATAAACTTAAGTCACCACAGAACAAATAACGATACTAGGTCCTGACAATCTCCTTTGTTTCAAAGTAGATTGACAGGACCTAGTATCGTTATTATTTACAAATAACGATACTAGGTCCTGTCAATCTCCTTTGAAACAAAGGCGATTGTCAGGACCTAGTATCGTTATTATTTACAAATAACGATACTAGGTCCTGTCAATCTACTTTGAAACAAAGGAGATTGTCAGGACCTAGTATCGTTATTTGTTCTGTGGTGACTTAAGTTTATAATGTTGATAATTCTTGTTTTTAAATATAATGATTTTATCTGGTAATGCGAATCCTTAAATTCTCCGCATAAAAAACATCATAAAAGTATTAGTTTTTATTTCGATTTCCTATTTTACCCATACATAGTTTTTTTTTTTTTCACGCATTTATTGTCACATGTCATTGGCATAGCATTCAAAGAGTATGTGAATAATAAAACCTTGACTTACACAAAATAATTAAATTACGCATCCGATTATTGAACTTATATTATAATTAGTAAGAACAGATATTAATACGAGTAACAACTAATTATTATTATTACATTGTAATAACAATCTGATAAAGTGTTAAAAGTAGCTAAGCAAAACTTTTGGTTAATAGAAAGGCAGAATGTTTTCGAGACCTTAGCCTGTTTGATTCATCATTAAAAACTCTTTGAAAACAGAACAAACGCGCGCCATAGAATTCAATGCTCATTTTCTTATAACTTGTTTATATTATTTACTGGTTTTAATTTACAATGTCTGTAACCTGCATTACGCATTCCTAGTTTAGCCTTTCTCTTGTAAAGTGTAACAAAACCTCAAAAGAAGCCTCCATATTAAAGGTGAGTAGAAACTGGAACATATTCATACACTTAAAAAAAGGGTTTGAGTGGTAATGCAGTTCTCAATGAAATGCTTTGACACGTGATTTATGTGGTTTCTGAATATTTATTAGACCAAAAATGTTCAGCGGTTTAATGTTATTGTTGTGACCTTGTTGTAACGTAGGTAATTGTTTAATAGTATATAAATTAAGTTGAACACAACGGTAAGCATTGAAAGCGATTTATATTTCATAACAGACTACATTTTCGTGGAAACCATGCTTTGATATTTTCGATGTTCCGTCCAAGATGTACATACATCTTGCTAAATGTTCAATGAACGTTACATATGAATTCTCGAGCGAAATTAACGAGTATTAAAAATGCTCAATCGTCATTTTTACTAATTCTTATTTTGAATTTACCAGCATACATTGTGACAAAAAACCAGGAGATTTGATTCGAAACTTAGATTTTTATACAGCTAATTACTGTGTAATGCTGAGAATTATGATAAAATAGTAAATAACATTTGAAAGCCCTAAAATCATTCTTTAAATTAAACCATAAATCTTTGAGTCACCGCATGTTTCATACCGATACTAGGTTCCTTAGTCATTTGGTCACTGTCTTTTGTTTCAAAGGACATTGACCAAGTGACTAAGGAATCGAATCGAATCTCTTAGTGACTTTTTGTCACAATGTATCCTGGTAAATTCAAAATAAGAATTAGTCAAAATGACGATTGAGCATTTTCAATACTCGTTAATTAATCTAGACTTGTCAAATGAAATAAAATGCATACCAAAATGAGAAGATATCCAACTAAGAATCGTGTTCCTTTCTACACCATTTGGAGGCACTCTTATTGCACGTACGCGTAACTAGTACCTATAGATTTGCCACACGCAAAGCATACACTTCGATGGCTAAATGAAGGAGCTGATGCTAACCCAGCTTGGAGAGCATCATTTAGACAAACAAAGCAGTCAATGTAGACTATGTCATCACGTAAAATCTATTAAACCAAATAATTAAATTAGATGAATCGAATTGTGTCCTGGTAGATACCTTAACGTTAACCTAACTTCTCCAACTCAATAACAGTAATTACGCACAACGCTACTGATTTGTTGATCTCGTTGGTATAGTGGTGGCAAGCGCGACTGCTGAGCGTGGGGCCTTAGGTTCAAATCCCAGGTCAAACAGTGCTATTGGGCTATTCCAATAGGATTTTTTCAGTAGCAACCCGGAGTCCTGGATTCATGCCCGCTTGATGGCAATAGGCTCACTCCCTATTACATGAGACTAAACGTAACTGCCGAAATGTGGGAGTAGGTGTATCTACGAGTAACACACCTCTGACTAACTCTTTGGAGAATAATACAGACGTGACTATGTTATTTCCCAATCATATTCCAATCGGCTTTATAGTAATATATTGCGATGAGAAAATACGGCGTCCGTACCTACGCGGTGGCAATATCAACGTTAATAAACATGTAGAAATAATAGATAAGAAGTTATTAACATAATTATGATCATAATAATAATTACCTATGTAGCTGCTGCCCGCTTTATTGCCGTTCAACCTAGTGCGGTGGCCCGCTACTTTTAATTATTTGACTTACCGGTGTTGGAGAAATTCAAGAAGCCAGAGTATCATACACATTTTCACTAACTTCTCTCAACGACTGCCACCGTAAATACCGCAGTAGAATCGAACAGTTAATACACCGACGAACTGAGTCCTCCATATTGAACAACTTACTAATGTAACGCAAATAAAATGTTATTATTACATAAATCAAAACGAATAATATTCAAAAAATTAAAATATTCTCAAAAAAAAAAAAAAAAAACAAGCGGTAGAAAGAATACAAGAAATCACAGTAGCAACTCGGGCATTAAAAATTGGCGCCGAAAATGGGCGCATGTACAGTCGCTTAAAAAACGCAATCGATGTTTTTTCTACCACATATTCGTTTCTGCCCGCGGAATCACCCGCACCCAATTTATTTTAATTGGTATATGTACTTGCTTGCGGTTATGTACCTACATATACAGGTACTAATCCAGACCAGACCTTATCTTTATGCAAAATGTCATTACGTAAGTTATTTCTTTATGTGGTTATTTAAACCCAAATGGTTTTACAACATTTAATTACTTGTTACGTGTAAGCACAAAGTTAAAGCTAATCAGAATAGAGGTACATTTTTTTTGCCGTAAATGTTGTCACAATTTCAGTCTTCACTTAAATTAATTTATGTGACTTAAGAAATAGATATAGTTAATTAAACTAACTCCAAATTGCAAAATAATAATGGCCTAGTAAGATTTATTTATATTAAAACAAAAAATATAAATGAAAACATTCAATTAATTGCACAATAATAATAAACTAATAATAAAAGTAAATACCTACCGTTCGAGACTGTACTTAAAACAAAACGAATGGGACGTGCTTATAAGCTAGAAAGAGAACGCCTGCTGTTCGGTCGCCAGCATATTCTGCTCGGGATGCGCGCGCATTGAATATTTTAAAGGTCTCGAAAACATTCTGCCTTTCGATTAACCAAAAGTTTTGCTTAGCTACTTTTAACACCTTATCAGATTTTTATTACAATGTAATTAATAAATAATTTGTTAGTTGTTATTAATGTCTGTTGTTACTAATTGTTCAACTATAAGTTCAATAATCGGATGCGTAATTTCATTATTTTGCGTAAGGTTTTATGGTTTACATACTCTTTGAATGCCATGCCAATGACACGTGAAAATACTTGCGTGAAAAAAAAAAAGTATGTATGGGTAAAAAAGGAAATCGACATAAAAACTAATACGTTTATGAAGTTTTTTATGCGGAGAATTTAAGGATTCGCGTTACTAGATAAAATCATTATATTTAAAAACAAGAATTATCAACATTATAAACTTAAGTCACCACAGAACAAATAACGATACTAGGTCCTGTCAATCTCCTTTATAACCAAATGTTTTAATTTTATACCAAATGTCTTTAGTTTAAGTATCTGTAAGTGTGGTTTTGTTTTTATACACATTATTAATAGCTCATGTTAGCGTAGTATCATAGGGGTTTATTCATAAACGTTGCATAAAGTTAAGTGACGTTCAAACGTCAAAAATGTATGGTTAAACAGTCGCTAATCATTACTTATCTTTAGGCAGCGTTTATAAATAAACCCCTTAATGTTTAATTTAAGAGTTATGTATAGTTTACAATTGTCTTTTACTGAAAACCATTTCATTATTTGCAATGTTTTTACAATTATTTTTACACTTTGCTCATTATTATTTTTATAATCATTTTGTTTACCCTTTTATTGAATTAGCTTTATCAAAGGGGGAGGACAAGTAGTGGTACGTTAGCCACACATGCCCGCTCCCTTGCGAGCCCAAGTGCAAACGACGTCACACGTCTCTACAGTTCTCACAGGCGACTCACGATACACAGTCGTGTCGCTAACCGTCGCTCTCGCTTACTTCATGTCAATCGTGTTAATTCCTAATCACCATAATATTAGTTACTTATTCTCATTAACCGTGTACTGTCTAGTTATAGTTATTTTAACAATAAAATCACTGTGTTCTACTGAAGGAACATTTAATTTACTATAGAACCCAAATCACGTCACAACAAAAGTTCTATAATAGCTTATATGATGCATTCTATGATACGGAAAGTTATATTTGGAGAAAGCTTAAGAATAAGGAATAAAATAAAAAAAACGGTTCAGCTCCATACAAAAAAAAAAAAAAAAAAACTCAGATAACTTGTTAAATAACAGCTTTATCAAAAAAAGTTCCAGTACATAAAATATTGCTATTAAGTAAAGGAATAAGCTGGCATTGTTCTTTTTTCAAAATTAGGTACTTGATTTTTGAGCGACGCTAAGTCCATTGAGCTTCAATTTCAGCCCACCGTGCGCCGCGCGCCCGCTGGCTTGTTACTAAGCAAGTAAGGGCCGCAACACCCTCAAATGATAACATCTATCGATTAGACAGAGACCTAAAGATAAACTACTTGGACGGTAGTAGATAACAATTTCATCATCATGGGCTCGCTGGCTAGTGTGTCAAACTATGAGCCGGTATGAGTATGACGACATTCGGTAATGCGATGGTTCGAATCCAAGTCGAACTGGTAAACTCTTTTTGAAGTATTCCTTAGATTATTCGTAACGAATTCAATATTGTAGCAGTGTAACATTTTAAAACTTGAGGGGTGAGCACATAATGATGCTGTGTGTACACAACAGTAATCGTCGACCTCACAAGTCGACGGTCCAGGCGATAGTGCGATCCTGCGGCAATTTCTGTCGAAGGTGTCATTCTGACAACCGGAAGTCACCAGTTCAATATTTGTTACAGATAATATTTAAAACGTTTCGTTAACAGGAAGTCAAAGCAGTGTTTGTTAGAACATTTGATATTATTAAACGACAACATGTACACAGGAAGTCAATGCATACTAACAGCTCGGCCATCTGATAGTCGGTTACGTCCTCGTACCGTACAAAAATGATTGAATAACAAAAACCTTGAAAATTATATTTTTTTTTAGCGTTGCTGAAAAATATTGTTGTTTTCGGTAGACTTTCGTGGGTAGTGGTGAAGGCTTAACACAAGTGCTTTTGTTTGTTTTACGAATTTTTTCGACTTTAGTGTTTTATTAGTGTGAACTTCAATCGAGATTATTCTTTGGGTTTGTGTTTAGCGTAAGGTTGGTTTTAACATTAGTTTAACAATTTTTTTGAAATTTTATCCGACATCCACTATGGACAACAAAAAACCACCTGACCCTCCTGATCCCTTTGAATTCACTCCGGTGTTAACCGTTATTCTGCCCGACGACAATGCGCAATTAGATTTTATGGACTCCGAATCTGCAAACAGGAAAAGATCGGCCGCGTCCCCTCCGGCTACTTTAACTAACCCTTCTAAGCTAGCTAAAAACACCATTGGAAGACAGATATATACTACGACAGATTACCCCCCGTTTTAAGTTTTTAAACTGTCATGGTCACTAATATTATTAATAACATAAACGGGACACAGTGAGTTTCATGTGTCGGGAACAGAATCGAGTTGCGAGTGACAGTGGTAGCGGTACTGAGTGCAAAAAACGAACAAGAAAGAGGGTAGACCGTTTTGTCTGCTCATAAACACCCACCCGCAGTGACTTCAGTTTATCCGTGATCATGGTGCTTGCAACAGCGCCGAAATATCGGGAACTCAGAACAATGAATAAACATGGTAAATATCCCGTTTATGTTAATAATAATACCCCCCGTTTATAGTACACGTATCTTTAAAAGATGGTGAAACCCCAGGTACTGTTCTACACCCTGTCAAATTTGGTATGTTCTTGACACAGAATAATTTCAGTAATATACTCCTAGGCAGTGTCAAACGCTTAGGAAGAAACCGGGTTTCAGTTGAGTTTAAGTCTCACCAGGATGCTAATAATTTTTTAATCAGTCCTATTTTATCTAAAAATAATTTCGTTGCCTCAATCCCCCAATTCAACATCACTCGCTTAGGTCTTGTTAGAGACGTTCCCATTGAATGGTCCGAGGAAGAAGTTATAGGAAACATCAAGGTTCCCACTGGGTGCGGCTCTGTAATTAAGGCTAGAAGAATGAACCGTAAGGTGTCTTCTTTGGGTGTTACCGAATGGAAGCCCACCCAAATGGTTGTTCTAACCTTTGATGGCCAAATTTTACCTAAACGTTTTTTTTGTTTTTACTCTGCTCTTTCGGTGGAACGATACATGTACCCAACTATACAATGCTTTAATTGCTGTCGGTATGGTCATACTCGCTCAGTATGTCGCTCGAAACCCCGCTGTTTTAAATGTGGTCAAGACCACCCAGGAGATGGTTGCCAAGTTTCCTTTGATAGTGCCTTTTGTATTTCCTGTTCTGGCACTCCTCCTGAATTAGGTCGACAGGAGGGCATTAAAGCTCTTATGGCAGAGAAGTCGGTCTCATATGCGGAAGCAAGTCAGGTCTTTCCTCCAGTTTTAAGATCATATGCTGAATTGTCGAGAGTATCTCAAAAGCTTAATTCAGTAGCTAGTCCTTCTGATTCTACCGGTCCACTTCCCCAAAATCCAAAATCTTACCGTAAAACGGTCTTCCTTAAACCATGACCCTCTGGATAGGTCATTTACTCTGGGGGAACTTAAATCGGTCCTCGCCCATGTAAAAGACTGCTCCTGGAGTGGATGGATTCCCTTACTCCTTCATTACTAAAGCTGGTGATAAGACTCATCAATACTATCTGGACTTAGTCAATTATTGTTTTACTTCCGGTTATATTCCTCCTGATTGGAAGGTTCAAGTCTTCATCCCCGTTTTAAAACCCGGTAAAGATCCTAGTGACCATTGTTCTTACAGACCAATTGCTCTATCGTCCATACTTATTAAACTTTTAGAACATTTGATTAAAAACCGATTAGAATGGTTTGTAGAAAACAGGAAACTGCTTCCAACGACTCAATTCGGCTTTAGGAAAGGTCTGGGTACAGCTGATAGCCCTAGTAGCTTTTTTTGTTGGCATTTAGTTGGGCCACTTACCTCTGGTTAGTTGGCAAATGCATACAATTGGCGGGAAGTTTGCGGGTTGGGCCAACAACTGATGGCCTACGTGGATTTGCCTACGAAGGCCCAACCTGCGATGGGGCCAACGTACATTGCCCTACGAAGGCCCGACGAAAACGTGTTATAAGTAGGCCCAACGACACATAACACATTTAGGCAAGCGGTTGTATGTTGGTTGGTTCTATGGCTGGTTTCAGAGCGACGCGTCTCGCCAGCGCTTGCCGTACGCGCGTCGCTATACATGAACCTTATCGGCTTCAAAATAAGGTTGGTTTTAGCGATTTGTTTTGAAAAACCAACCTTATTTTGAAGCCGATAAGGACCATGTGCAGCGACGATTTTTACACGTTTTGTAACACACATGCAATGAGTCTTCCGTGGCGTCATCCATTCTTCACGCACCACACCGAGTTCCCTACCGTAACCATCATCAACTTTATACATTTAACACTTTTACAAACACTAAGAGTTAACTAACTAAACTAAAACACAGCCTGCCAGCCTGATATCAGGCTAATATCTTTGTTGATGCGAACAAAACAAACACTCACAAACACTCCGCAGCCGCAGGTGCACAAATGAATAACAAAATGGTGGGCGGGCTGGGCGACACGTGCCGCCGCCCGCTCCTCGCGCACCCCGCTACCACCCCGTTGGAGTAGCAATAATTGGCCCTACAAAAATCTCCCAACAGTAGGAATAGAAGCAGTAGGTCCGCGTTAGTTGGCCCAATGTTGTCATTATACCTTAAATCCCTTCAAAAATCTTCCAACAGTAGGAATAGAAGCAGCAGGCCCGCGTTAGTTGGCCCAATGTTGTCATTATACCTTAAATCCCTACAAAAATCTCCCAACAGTAGGAATAGAAGCAGCAGGCCCGCGTTAGTTGGCCCAATGTTGTCAAAATAACTTAAATCCCTACAAAAATCACCCAGCAGTAGGAATAATAACAGCAGGCCCGTCGTTGGCTATCCGTTGGGCAAATAGTGCATGTTTATGACAATGGGTCTATTTTAAGTTTAGGTTGGCGGAATAACTAACCGTCTGCCAATACATTCCCAACTGTTGGCGTATGAAAGCCAACGGCAAATGCTACTAGGGAGTATAGGCACCCTCACATCAGAGATCCGGCTGGCCCTTAGTAGGAATGAGTCTGTGGTGGCTGTTTTCTTAGACATTTCTGCTGCCTATGATTCTGTCCTCGTACCAGTTCTCAGGCAGCAAATGCAAGAGCTGAGAATTCCGGCTAGGATTCGTCAGATCATTTGCAGCATTTTTTCAGATCGCAGTGTTCAACTCAGGATTCCCGGGGAAAGCTCTGAACCGAGGTCGGATTGGAGAGGTCTTCCTTAGGGATCCGTACTTAGTCCCCCTTTATACAATATTTATACCTCTGATCTTCCTTCTTGCCTAAATTTTAACAGTAAAGTACTTCAGTATGCTGACGATATTGCATTATTGGTCTGTGATAGTTCCATCGAAGATGCTGCTCAGTCTATTAATATCTCTTTGTCCTCATTAAATCAATGGCTCCTATATCACGGGTTATCTTTAAGTGCCCCAAAGAGTACCGCAGTTGTCTTTACTCGCAGACATCTTATCCCGCAGGTTGACATTGGTATTGACGGTCACGCCGTCCCCATTAAGGAGAAGGCCAGGTTTCTTGGGGTTACCCTGGATAACAAATTGTCGGGAGTAGATCACATTGATAATACAGTAAAAAAATGTGAGCAATCGGTTTCGGTCCTCAAGGCTTTGGCAAGTGTCTGGTGGGGAGCTCACCCATACACCTTAAAGTTGATATACAATGCACTGGTCAGAAGCGTCTTAGATTATTGCAGTTACCTAATTGAGCCATGTAACAAGGAAGCTCTGCGTAAACTCTATTCTGTATTCATGAAATCCTCCCCTATAAATGCTCTCCAGGTAGAATGTGCAGAACCTCCTCTTAACCTTCGAAAACAATACTTAGCTGATCGTTTCTTGTCAAAAGTTTTCTCCCTTTCGTCCCATCCTTTACTCCCCATTTTGGAACAAATCTACCTCTCTCTTAACGTGTCTTCCTATTGGAATAATAAATCTATTCCATTGATGAATAGGTACAGAGAGCTTAAACACCTCTCCTCACCCGTTTGTCAATACCCTTCTCTTCCGGTCTTTGCTTCTGCTTATGAGGTGGTCCAGTTCTGGCCAAAGATTTTTTTTGGGACTTGGTATCTCCAAAACATCCCAGGACGTAAAGGGCGACTTCGATCGGGCCATCAAGAGATACTAGGACGGTTGGAATTTGTTTTTTACGGACGCATCCAAGTTATCGTCAACAGGAAGTATAGGAGTTTCAACGTATTATCAAAATTCTAAAATTGCCCTTTCATTCCAATGCCCGCCAGAGACTTCAGTATTTACAGGAGAATGCATCGGTATCCTAGAAGCAATCAATTTCATTTTAAATCATAATATTAAAAATTCAGTAATTTTTTCAGATTCTCATAGTAGCATTGTATCTTTAGGTCAAAACCAACTAAAATCTAAAATTCACAGTAAAATCATTTTTGATATACTTACTTTATTGTTCACTTGTTCGAACAGCGGTCTAAACATAGAGATAGCTTGGGTTCCCAGTTACTCGGGTATAGGTGGGAACGAGTGCGCTGACTCACTGGCTAAATTTGCTTCGTCTAACCCGGTGGATCGGAAGCACTACATAATACAAAGTTACGACTTACGAACTGACACCAAACACAAGCTGTACAACTCGTGGTCAGCAATGTGGCAGGTAAGTTCGAAACTTTAGGGGGCGTACTACGCTAGTATTCAACCCGACATCCAGCGGAAACCTTGGTTTTTTAAATGTCCCAAATTGTCCAGAAGAACTGTTACATCCTTGTGTAGACTGAGACTTGGTCACTGCTGCAGTCCAGTATTCCTAAAAAAGATCCGTTTTCGCGACAGTTCCTTGTGCGAATGTGGCCTTGATGATGGTTCTCTGGACCATATATTTTTCTCATGTCCTTTAAATTCCCAATCCTTTGACTTGTACCATAAGCTTTCCAAAATTAAAATCCCTCTTCCTACTAACTTCCATTCCCTCTTGACTAACTTTTCTCCTAAATTTGTCCAAGTTTTATCAATTTTTTTAAACACTAATGAAATCAAAATGTAGTTTGGTAGTAATAATAACTTTAATAATAATAATAATAACCCCACCGCCGTATCTCTACGTTGACGTCGTGGTGGGGCTTGCGAGTTCCGAACTCTGGGCCTGTGCCGGTAGAGTTTACTTTGCCGAGACAGATCTAGGGTAAGGAGCCAGACCAAGAGAGATTCAATCCAAGCCAAGGTCGCACATGCCGAGGGCTTCATGGCTAGGGGAGAGCACTAGTCGTTAGTGTGCCAACTCTGGATAATAGGGGACCTCCAGTTTCATTCACCCTTACTACAGTGAACGCAGGGCTCTGCTGTAGCCGAATTTTTAAGTCCCTAGCTACTCGTGGGAACAATATGAATACCCGATCTAAAACAAAAAAACAACTTCAGGCGAATCTGCCTCAAATAATTGACGAACTTCACAATTCTCTTCGTCATCTCCCTCATCTCTTTTTCAATCAATTCCATTATCATCACAATCTTTCTGCGCCACTCCGCCACCATCAACATCATCTATCAGTATACAGTCAGCGGATGTTGTACAGGAGACAAATTTTGTCGATGATACTGTACCCACCGCAAGAACTGCAACAACTCGTAGGAAATGGACCATTGAAATGAATAAATTCATCCTACGCACTTTTCTTCATCTTACTAGTATGGAAACAGAAAAAAATGCATACCTTCCATCTCCTCCACACAAAGTTTCTAGAAAAATACCCGGCTATGCAAGTAAGCCGACAAAGAATAGGTGACCAGCGTCGAGCCATAGTTCAAAAGAAATTACTGCCACAAGTTACAATAGATCTGATTTATGAGGAAGTTAGAGCTGAACTACAAATGGTATATACTCAAATACAGCAACACTCTACACAATTTCATACACAAACCGGTCAGCGCATGAAATGGACGACCGAATATAATGAAACAATAATTAAAATATATTACATTGCCACAAAATTAGGAACAGATAAAACAGCTTATAGAAAATATTTACATGAGGAATTCATAAATCCAGAATCCAGAATTAACACATATAACACACTCGTCGTTGGGACGTTATACACAGTAGACGTGTCGCTAAATTATTCCTTAATTTATATAACTAAAGGTAGTCGAAGTTGTGCTTAAACTACACTTACAAAAGTCTCAAAATAAATTGTGCCGCGTAAAAGTGTTTGCGACGCTATTCATCTGAGAATACTATCGACGTCGTCGACGGTGCAGATGCACCGGCGCGAGAGCAGCTCTTCGCCCCCGCAAGAAAGAGACAGGCTCATTATTTTTTAACCCCCTCGCACATAAGCGATCGGAGGACGTCACAGCACCACAGTCGAACCACGCACTGAGTGAGTAACCAAAACAAAGATATCATGAATTTAGTGCGCTCACCAACTAGAAGTGGCCTTGGAGTCGGACGTAGTGACTCGCAACCGAATTTACTATCAGGCGATTCTCAACCCGAATTCTCGGATACTTCAAAAGTAATCTATCGTAATAATAAACGGGAACAGCTGGATGATAATGAACATTGGACTGGATGAAATGACATTCTAATGGAACTGAGTGAAATGCGCAAACAAATGTCTGAAATGATGAATATGTTAAAGACTCTTACCACTACACAAAATGAGTTTACAAAAAAAAAATACTGAAGATATAACAACTATTAAGGAGCAAATCAACGGTATTAAATCCACTACTGAAAATCTTACCATTGAACAAAACAATATAAAATCTGAGGTTATATCGCTACGCAATAAAAATGGCATAACTGAGAAAATGGTTAATGAGATAAGCCACACAGTTCAGTCATTAAAATCAGAGCAAGTTCAAGCAGTTTCTTCAAATGATACGCAGGAGAACATCATAGCAGAAATTAACGAACGTGAATTCCGAAGCAAAAATATCGTTATTAGTGGTATCCCGGAACCTGCATCCTCGAACAAGGAGCAACGCATAAGTACAGACAAAAATGAAGTCATATATTTACTAAAAATCTATTAATAATGACAATCCCGAGCCAGAAAGGATCATGCGATTGGGAAAGTATAACATAAACAAAACACGTCCGATAAAAGTATATTTCAAATCCCATGAAACCGCAAAATCCATTCTACGAAATCAAAACAACTCTAAGCGAGACAATATTAAAATTTACTCCGATCAGACACCAAAACAGCGTAAGTTCCTGCATAATCTCAAAGATGAACTTAATCGCAGAGCACTTATTGAGCACAAAAGTCTCACAATAAAATATATGAACGGCATACCGAGAATCGTGGAGCTACCGTCAAAAAACTAAATATCATTAAACCTACTACAAACAAACAAATTGATCCTGATGATGAAAAAATAACCTATGAAGTCGTTGATAACTATGGCAGCATTACCATCTCAAACAAATCTTTTAAATTTCTATATGCCAACATGCGCAGTATCGTGAAGTCAGGTAAATTTGATGAATTACAATGCGTGATACAAGCTTTTCCATCTTCTATACACGCATTGGTTCTAACGGAAACGTGGATAAAATCTGACGAAGAAGGAAAAAGATTTCGGATTCCCGGATACACGCATTATTATAACTTCAGAACTGGTACGAGAGGTGGAGGCGTTTCGATATTTGTAAAAAGCAATCTGCAACATACTCTGAGTGAGGAAATCTGTCAAAACTGCAACCACTATCTGTGGATTCATATTGAAAACTATACTTTAGACATGGGTGTTGTATATAGAAAACCTGATCAATCAAATGTCAAAACAGTCCTAGAAACTTACTCTCAACAATTACATTAAAAAAACGTGGGATAGTTTTTGGTGACTTCAACTTCAACTTATTGAATACAGAACATGCAACTAATATGTATAAGGAAGTGACCCAAGAAAACGGTTATGAATTTTTGAACAAAATAGATGAAAACTACTGTACAAGAGAAACAACCTCATCGAAGAGTATTATTGACCATATTTGTTCAAATCTCAAACATAACCATTTTCATGTGGCCATTGTCGATACACCCATGTCAGACCACAAACTAATTTACCTAGAACTAAAATGTTACCAACCAGAACCTTTGAAAAAGATAAACTATCAAGTTATTGACTATAAATTACTATATAAGACCATCTTGGAATCGCAAGACCAAAACCGAGACTGTTTATATGATTCCCTGGAAGAAAAAATTATAAAGAGTATAGAAATAAGCAAAATTACTAAAGTCAAAACGTTAAATCCACCACGACAGGACTGGATAAATAGATCAATCATCGGTGAAATAAATAGTAGAAATACTTTGTGGAATCAACACAAGAAATACCCAAAAGACAAGCCAAAAGAAGATATATTTATAAAGAAAAGAAATGAAGTTTCAGAATGTATCCAACGAACGAAATCTAAATACTACATGAAAGCCTTCGCTAACTGCAAGAAACAGCCTTTGAAAATGTGGAGACTTATAAACAGTCTATCTTGCAATAAATTAACCGAAAAAGCCGTCCCGCGAAAACTTCAATCACCAGGTGGCATTATGAGTGATCCAAAGGAGATCTGTGAATGTTTCAACGATTTCTTTGCAAATGTTGGCTCGATACTGGCAAATCAAATTCCCATACAACATCATCCATCTGGTAATCCTTTGACAAGTTTATCTGGATCTCACACAACTACACTTGGTAACCTAGTACCCACCACAACAGATGAAATTCTCAAAATTATTAATAACCTAAATAACAACACTAGCCCAGGTTTAGAAGGTATCACCACGAAATCATTAAAAAGTGTTGCAAACTTAATTCTTGAAGAACTCACAAGCTGTATAAATAAATGTATGGAGTTGGGGACATTTCAAAGTAGTCTTAAAATTGCAAAAGTCACGCCTATTTATAAATCTGGAGTTAAATCAGAGCCGGGAAACTATCGTCCCATCTCAGTTCTCCCCGTGCTATCAAAAATATTTGAAAGGGTTTTGTATAATCGCCTCGAAAAATACCTGATCTCACTAAACTTGACTTGACTTGACGGCACGGTTGGCGCAGTGGTTAAGCGATTGACTGCTGCGCTGCGTGTCGTGGGTTCGATCCCCGCACGGAACAAATATTTGTATGATCTACAAGTAGTTGTTCCGGGTCTGGCTGTGTGTGTATGTGAGTTTAAATGTTTGTAAACGCACCCACGATACAGAAGAAATTCCTAGTGTGGGGCAACGTTTAAAAAAAAAAAAAAAAAAAAAAAAAAAAAAAAAAAAAAAAAAAAAAACTTTCTCTACGACAAACAATATGGTTTTCGACCGAAGTCGAATACACTATCAGCGACAATAGACCTGGTAACAACTATAAAGCTCAATATTGATAACAAACAAATTGGTCTAGGTGTCTTTATTGACCTAAAAAAGGCGTTCGACACAGTCAGTCACGAATTGAATAAACTCAATGAAATTGGCTTAAAAGGCCCTGCCCTTGACATCTTTAGATCCTACCTATCGAACCGTTACCAAATAGTGAAGATTGGGGACACTCAGAGTAATCCCAGAATTATAACATATGGCGTGCCCCAAGGCTCAATCTTAGCTCCTCTTTTATTCCTTCTTTACATAAATAGCGTCCACCAAATTGGTCTAAAAGGGAACCTTACTCTGTATGCAGATGACACATGTCTGTTTTACTTTGGTCACTCCATTGACACAATTATAAGTAAAGCACAAAGCGATTTAGATTTACTAAACCGGTGGTTTCAGCAAAATCTTCTTACCATAAATACAACAAAAACTAACTATATGATATTCGCAGCAAAGAATAAAATAAAATGGCAATTACACCCAGTAGTATACTATTCCACTATCGGCAAGTTGCTCGGCGAGTACGCCTCGCTGCCGATAGTGGTATAGAATGCCCAATAATTGATAATCGACTCGACTCTCTACTCGACCGACGATCGCGAAATAGACAGTAGAGTGATACTTTATATATTTAAATAGTAGATAGTTTATAAATATTGTTGTAATAAATACTTTTACTCATTGTTAATCTTAAGTTTGTTGACAACAGTAATCATGAAATTTGTTAAACAACCACAATCGCTGCATGTAAACACAATTTGTGATGATTTTTGTAAAACTAGTTCGCGTCATGGAGAATTGTTACCTAATTCAGTACGATGTATTATTTGTGGACCATCGAATTGTGGAAAAACAAATTTACTTATTGGACTTCTTATACATGAAAACGGTTTAAGGTTTCAAAATGTTTATGTCTATTCAAAAACCTTACACCAACCTAAGTACATTTTTTTAGAAAGAGTTTTACAACGGGTATCAAGTATCTCACTCCAGAAATATCAAGGGAATGAGGAAGTTATAAGCGTTCAGGACGCGAAACCCAACTCTGTGATTATATTTGACGACGTTGCTTGCGAGAATCAAACTAACATGCGTGATTATTTTGCAATGGGAAGGCACAAACATATCGACTGTTTTTATCTAAATCAAACATATACCAAAATCCCTAAACAGTTAGTAAGAGATAATGCTAACTTAATTATACTATTCAAACAAGATGATATTAACTTGAGGCATGTTTATGAAGAACATGTTAACACTGATATGACATGGCTTGAATTTCGTGAAATGTGTTCAAAAATATGGAGTGAGCCCTTTAATTATGTAGTAATTAATAAAGATTGCAACAAAAATAACGGATGTTATAGAAATAAATTTGACACTTTTGTAGTCTTTGATTAGAAATAAGAATATTTAAGACAATGGTACTTACATGATATCATTATTCATTGACCGACTCTTAATCGATAACTATCTTATTCTACCGTAATGGAAAAATCACTGAAAAGGCAAATTGTTGATGCTGCAGAAGCTGTAAAGAAAAAAGTACGAAGGATGCGAGATTTTGAGACTGAAAATAAGCAAGCGTTGGATTCAATTTTTAGACCTGTAACAGAATCTCTTAATTTTATAGCTAATACCAATAAGCAAAAGACAACAATCAAGAGCGTGATACATCATCCTGGTCAATATCTGCAGAAGCACTGACAGATATTCCATTTGGTGTTCGAGCGGAGCGAGGGCAATTGATGTTAGGTTCTACTTTCATAACGATCGGCGACGATTATATCACCGTTGCAGGACGGAAATATCGAAGCACTCCCGGACTGAAACAATTGTTATTGAAAAAGGATGTAGATTTAAGCATGGTTACAGAGTCTAATATGCAGTATTATAAAATGATGTTGATTGCCACAAACGCACATCGTCGCGACTTTTACTCAAACAAACCAATAAGAAGCAATAAGGGACAAAAATATTTGCAAGTTATAAAACCTCTTTTCAAACTGCCAAGTACTATTCAAAGCAGCCAGTCAAAGGGAAAAGGGTTACCCTGGACAAAAATGTGGAAAAACAATGTAGATTTTGTATATTGGGATGATCCTAATGAACTTGTGGATAGGTTAAAATTATTAATTGCATCTCGAGACGCTGGTAAAACCGGATTAGACAGTGAAATTATATCTTTTATTGAAGAACTGCGTGAAAGTAAATTGATTAAGTAATAAATAAATGGTATTAAATTTTCACTGTTCATTTTACTATCAACCTTTAAATATAATACACCTTAAATATGAATGTAGATAAATTCGGGCACCATATTCATAAGAGAATGCGTTTCTCTGAATTACTAGAGTTCAATGAAAATACATTGCTAAAATCTGAAAGTGGGGATTTTGACTTGAAAAAATCTAGATTGAAGGGAATTAGATCACCTGTAGAAACAGACGATGCTGTGAATAAGGATTACGTCGATCGATTGTGCGATCGTACAATGAATGAACTGAATAAAGTGATTGGGTTGTTGCGTGCTCAAATCATAAAAGATGCACAAATAACAGTCCAAACCACTTTAAAAGCGAAGGTACCTAAAGTTTTAGGCCAGTTGGAAGATAAGTTTTATAACAAAGTACGAAATTTAACAAAGTACGAAAATTACTCGAAAAAACTCCGTGATGGTAAAACAACAAATTGTTAATGAACTACATAAAGCGGCACGAAGAAACTTTGCTAGACGGTCAGTTATTTTAAAAGGCATAGATGACTTATGGCAAGCTGATCTGATAGATATACAAAATCTAAAAAAGTTTAATAAAGGTTATAATTACATTTTAGTGGTGATTGATTGTTTCTCAAAGTATACCTGGACAGAACCAATAAAATCCAAAAGTAAACTTGATGTTACTCGTGCATTTGAGCGAATACTAACCACCAGCAATCGAAAACCTGATCATCTACAAACTAATTCTGGAACAGAATTCTATAACGTCACATTCCAAAAGCTTATGAAGAGCTACAATACTAACCACTATTCTTCGTTTTCTACCAAGAAAGCTTCAATTGTAGAACGGGTGATTAAAACGATCAAAAATAAAATGTATAAATACTTTAGTCTTATTGGGAACTACAAATGGTTAGGTCCACCTGTTAGCGCCACGAGCTTTTTGGACAAACTTTTGAACGCTAACTGAGGGGGTGCGGGAAATTTACCATAAGTTGGATAGAACTGTCTAAACAGCTCTTTCCAGGCTTCTAAAAGCCTGGAGCGGTGATTCAAAGCCTTGCTATGAGAATCGGCGGTTTTGGGGACTGTAATAAACTTTATGTGGCAGTATACATTAATATTGAAGATGGCTATTTTTTGGTATGAAAGAACAGGAACAGGAGGACACAGGATGCAGCGCCTTACCTTTCTAGAAGTCTGGAGTCGCCTCCCTGATGTCAGGATCTTGCACGTCCTCGATGTGCAAGTTAACCACGCGGCAGCCAGCGTGGTTTTACAGATACACGATCCCTATTTCTTCACAGCACTTCAAATCAGTGTAACTTAATAAGTAGGTAGGTCTTGTTTGATACATAGACTCGAAAACACGGATTTATCCCGAAATCCAGATATATTATCGGCAAAGCTCCAAAGAGATGCTTTCGCGTGCGGATTAGACGAACCAATACGTTTTTTAAAAATAGCTTCCGCTCTGGTCAATCCTCTTCCAGCATTGTATTGCTGTTTCACTCTGACCTATAGTAGACGCTGCGGGAATGAAGGTAGAAGGAAGGTAAATGGTGGGAAACGTAACCTACTACCGCCACATTCTAATTAATTAAAGTTGATAGATTTAAAATCTGTGAGTTTAGAATAATAGCTATGTATATGGCGATAACATTCTCCCGACCTTAAAGGGTTGCCTTTAAAAATGTAAACACAAAAATTTTCAAAGCTTACCACTTACTTACGGATCTGATCCAGAGTCAGTCGTTAACAATTTATCTGCTTTAAAAATAGCTAGAGAATATGACATAATAAATTTACCTATTTGTAATAAACCTATCTCTAAATTAACCTAAGGTAAGAGAGCTATACTCTCACTGGGTCGGTAAAAGGCACACACGGACAACTGGGCGGACCAGGCTACCCTTAGAAGTTCTGACGGTAAGAGACCGCGTTGTGCCGTCCTTCGAGGTATGAACAGCCTCCACCATACCTAGAGGCCAGGCAAATGGAGTTTTTTTTTTTTTTTTCGCGGGTAGGTGTTAAAAAAGTATAGACGTTGTTCAAATTCGGAATTTTATTTAAAATATAATTAATCATATATACTGATTAAGTTTACTTCAGTACTTACTCCACAACAGTTAAATAACAGGTACTCACGTTTGTGGCACATTTATGTGACATAGACACATTATACAACACTACCTGCCAGCTCATCAACTCCACTATCAGACAGCATTGGTCAGCACTTCACATAATGTCACAATTTGCTGAAGTCATTGCCGCACAGAAAGCACTGGAAGATAACTTCTTGAGGAAGATGGGTGAGCTAGAAGCACAAATCCAGTGTGCCGGGCCTGCCAAGGACACAGTGGCTAAGATAGCTGAAGAGTTCCGCAGTTTTCGTGAGCTCATCTTTTCTATGCTTGGTCTGCTCCGAAGCCAGATTAGTGAGTGTGCCAAACAAATCGATGGCTTAGAGACCAGGCACCGGCGGAAAGCATTGGTTTTCCAAGGTCTTGCTGAAGTAGAGCCCGAAGACAGTACAGCGGTAGTTCTTGATCTTCTCAACACCAAGCTTGCTCTCAAGAATCTCTCAGCAGCCTCAATTAAAGTCTGTCACAGACTCGGAGCCCAAGGCAAGGAACATCACAGGCCTATCCTAGTAAGGTTCTGCAGTGTGGACATCAAGGGTTCAGTTTGGAAGGCGAAAACTGGCTTGAAAGGCTCCAAAATATCAGTTAAGGAGTTCTTGACCAGGGCCAGGCAATCTGTCTTTGGAAAGGCACGCGAGCACTTCAGTATGCGGTCGTGTTGGACTCAAGACGGCATCATCTTCATAAAGGCCCCTGATGGAAGTCGGCACAAGGTTACTTCCTTCGACGAGCTGAAGCCCTTGTTAGCAAAGTACCCTAAGGCGCCGGGTGCGACTCCATCGACGAGATGAACAAGTGTGGAAGCTGCTGGGAGTCTGGAAAACAAAATATCATAATTATGTAAACTAAAGGTGACTGTTTGACGTCTTGTTATTATTTGCAATTTGTAGTTTCATAGTTTCATAAACATCACTTACCGTTCTGTAGTTGAAATGAAATGAAATGAAATGAAATGAAATCGTTTATTCTGTAAATAGGATATCGGAATCACTTTTACACGTCATATAAAAAATATAAAAAAATATAAAAACAAGCTTGAGGAAGTCGACATTTCCTATCTGACTATCCCTGAGAAGAAATGGCGAAACAAACTCAGGGGTCAAAGTCTCTTTTAAAGTCCAGACATAATCTTGGTCAGATCATGTGAGGACCATGTAGATCCGTGTCTGAAATGGTCTTTTGAGGAAAGAACCACACAATTTTGAGTGGACCTGTCGTTGTCCCATCATAAAGTTATCTTTTTTGTTTTGTGCCCCGTTTACTTTTTGTTACGTTTTATTTGAGGTGCATTGGTTTTAAGGGTTATTTTTAATACCCTCACTAAACTACTCAAGTGTTATAACAATAGTGCTAAATGTATTTTGTCATTAATGTCAGTCAAATTGACGTAAGTAAATATTGACTTTGACGTTCCAAGAATACGTTCAGAAATTTCATTGTTTTTGTTTGTGCTTTTCGCTTACCTATAGTCTCTAAATTCAAATAATATTACTAACGTTTCGTTCTACGATGCACTTCATCGGCTATTATGATTTATTTTTTTTATTTTTTTATTTTGTCAGTTTTTTTGATAATTTTGGGAACTACGGTTTTCGCTTTGCTTCCAGTTAAGTAGCCATAAATGTGACCTCAGGTTTGCTTTTCTCTTTTTTTCTATGTTTGTTTTTAGTGTGTTATGTTGCTTTTAGTGTTGGTGTGAGCTGGCGGGTGGTGCAGTGTCTTGCACCTGTTAGTTGCACTGTTCTTAGAAATAGTATAATTTATTATTTGTATATATTTATTTCAACATAATAATTACCTACTTATATTTATGTCAGACAATGAGTCTTATTTTTCTGCTAACGAATCTACTGCCTCTTCAAGCGATGAAATTTTTGTTCTTTTAGCGACACCCTTGGTGACTTTTTACAACAGAATTTCAAGGATCAATCTAATCGGTTGGTGATTGTGTGTCACATTAACGCTCAAAGTGTTCCCAGTCACTACAGTGAACTGTACAACATATTTACTAACAGCAACATTCACGCCATCCTAATCTCCGAAACATGGCTCAAACCGAATCTTCAGTCCACCACTTACCCTCTTAATGGTTTCGTTCTGATACGGAATGATCGGATTGGTAAAGGAGGGGGTGGTGTGGCCATATACCTTCGCAGTGACTTTCCTTATAAAATACTTGCTACTTCCTCTTCAAACTATTCTGCCTCTGCCGAGTTTATTTTTCTTGAAGTCTGTGTCAAGGGAGCCAAAACAATTATTGGTGTTGTCTACTGTCCTCCCACTGTTGATTACTTCACTGAATTCGAATCAGTACTTGAATCTTTGGGTTCGGAGTATGCACATCACATCATCATGGGTGATTTCAACACAAACCTCCTTTCCCACAACTCCCCTCGATCCCGTAAGCTTCTCCAACTTATCGAGTCAGCTAGTCTGCACTAGTTGCCGCTCCAACCTACTCATCATAACATTGTCGGTGACGACACCTGGCTCGATCTGATCCTCACCTCAAATCCATCCCTTGTTTCCTCCCATGGTCAACATGACGCTCCTGGCTTTTCTCATCACGACATGATTTTCCTTTCATATATCCTGAAACCTTCCAAACTTAAACCCAAGGTTCTGTACAGGCGTTGTTTTGCGCGGATGAATGTTGATAAACTAAAGGAAGATGCGTCCGTTGTCGATTGGGAACCCATGACAGAATCCATTTCAGTTGATGACAAGGTTACGATGTTCAACGATGTTGTGGTCAACCTTTATGACATCCATGCTCCCGTCAAAAAAGTGAAATTAAAACGCCCACCTGCACCATGGATGACAAAAGGAATACAGATGGCAATGCGACGTAGGGACCGTGCTTACCGTAAATTTAAAAGGGAACGCACTGATGAAAACTGGACACTATTAAAGGCTGCAAGGAATAGATGTAATCAGATGATACGCAATGCTAAACGCCGCCACATTCTAGATACTATAAATTCTTCCTCTTCTGCCGATATTTGGAAGTTTCTTGGAACTCTTGGTATCGGCAAACCGCGAAATTTAGACCTTCCTAATTCAATTGACTTGGACGATCTCAACCGTCATTTCTCTACTGTTTCTACCATGGATCGTCTAACCAAGCAACAAACTCTGTCTCTAATTTCTGGTCTAACGCGTCCTCATATTAATCGTTTCAGTTTCGTTCCAGTTGAACCGGGAGAGATCAAAAAGATAATTCTATCCATTAAATCCAAAGCGGTGGGATGTGACAAAATCACTCGTGGTATGATCATCACTATTCTGGATCATCTCCTACTCGCGATCACCCACATTGTAAATTTTTCCCTATACACTGGAGTATTCCCATCCCTGTGGCGCAAAGCCTATGTTCGTCCGCTACCTAAGGTTCCTAATCCCTCTCTTCCTACCCATTTCCGTCCCATTTCCATCCTTCCCTTCCTATCCAAAGTGCTCGAGGCCTGCGTCCACAAACAATTTTCCAATTTTGTTCATCGTAATTCACTAATTAGCCCTCTTCAATCTGAGTTCAGGCCTGGGCACAGCACTGTTTCCGCCCTCCTTAAAGTGACTGGCGATATAAGGACAGGACTGGAAGACACCAAAGTTACTGCACTGGTGTTGATCGATTTCTCGAATGCCTTTAATACCGTCAGTCACGATATCTTTTAGCCATTCTGTCCTATGTTATGGTCTCTCCCGAGGCACTGGAATGGTTCTCCTCTTAACTTCAGGAACGTCAGCAGTCCATTCATGTTGGGGATTCTTCATCATGCTGGTGTGATTTGGAGACTGGCGTTCCTCAAGGCGGTATTCTTTCTCCTCTTCTGTTTTCTATTTTTATTAATCTTATAACTTCCGAACTTCAGTGTGCGTATCATCTGTATGCAGATGACTTGCAGTTGTACTGTCAGGGGAGGGTTGAGGAAATAGCTGAAGCTATCGAGAAATTAAATAGGGACTTGGTAGCCATCAAACCTGGTCTGATAGGTTTGGTGTAGCAGTTAATCCAAATAAGTGTCAGGCGATCATCATCGGTAGTTCTCGGAGTATGAGTAAGGTGGATGGTATTACCTTGCCACCAGTAATCTTCAATGATACGATCGTTCCATTCAGTACTGATGTGAAAGACCTAGGCTTGCACATTGATCGTACCCTGAACTGGCGTACTCAAGTTGCTAGGGTCAGCCAGAAGGTTACTGGAACGCTGCGGGCTCTGTACCGACTGAAAAACTTACTACCAACGAGTACGAAGACAATGCTTGTGCAGTCCTTAATTTTCCCTATCATCGACTATGGTGATGTGTGCTACTATGACCTAAATGCAGATCTCCTCGACAAACTTGACCGTCTTCTCAATTACTGCATTCGATTCGTTTTCAATCTGCGTAAATATGATCATGTCTCTGCGCATCGGTCGCTTCTAAAGTGGTTGCCCATACGTCAGCGCAGAGAGCAAAGGGCGCTGACTACTTTGTTTTCATTTCTTGACTCTCCCACTTCCCCTAGTTATCTAGCCCCCCACTTTCAGTACATTTGTGTCAACCACAATAAAAATCTACGATCATCAAATAATCGCCTTCTTCAATGTCCCACTCACTGCACAGACTTTATTCACTCTTCCTTCTTCGTTCAGTCTATCTCTCTGTGGAATGCGCTCCCTCTGGAGATCAGGATGGCAACAAACCGATTATCATTTAAAGTGAAAGTTCGCGAGCACACTCGTAAGAAGCTGGCAGTATCATCACAACGTTAATGTTTTCCCATTGTTTGTCTTATTTGTTTTAGTATATTCGTGTATTTATGTATGTTTATTTGTGCTTGTATATATATAGAAATTGGAAATTTGGTATATATATTGTTACAAATAGAAAGACAAATGAATTTTTTTAAAAGGTTTTAATGGCCTACGGCCTAACGGTTTTACAATATTTGAAATTAATCAGACAGAGCTTCCGCGCTGCGCGATGACCGATGGGCAAATGGACGAGTGCCGCCAGCCACCTTCCTTATATAGCCCGTCGCGATGTTGCTATTCTTGCTAGTCGTTTTCTTCTAATACGGCTTCTCCTGACGGGGCTGCGTGCTCGAAGCCCTCAGCAGGAGCTCGTGGATGGGTCAGCAACACCCTCCGCGTCCAACGGCTGTTCGGCGTCATCATCATCGATCTCTGTGGAGATACACACATTCTGAGAGACATACTCAATTGCATTGTTTATCAACAGTCGGGCTAGAATCATATAGTGCATAGAGATATCAGATTATGTACCAGTCAACCAAACAAGTGATAAGTAGTTATCGACGCTACACACAAGCGTTTCAAGTCACGTAGGTTTTACACAGGTCTGTTCCCACGCAACCGAATACCCCACACATACTCGCGTGCGCAACAGGATTTACATCAGTCTCTAGTAGGTCACCCCAGATACCTAATAAGGGCTGGATTTACACAGGTCTATTGTCGGCTGCGCCACCGACTCACCCCAGAAACCACCAGTTACAGGGTCAACCCAATACCATGCGCACAGGATTTACACGGGTCTCTTCCACTGAACACAACACATAACGTGGCAAAAATCAATAAACACAGGGTTGTTTAGTACATAATCTAGCTCAAGAATAGGGAAAAGACTAGTAGGGTATGTAAGCTAACAAGGCAAACATAACAGCAATCATACAACAAGTAGGTACCTTCAAAAAATGCAGCACATGTTTCAGGTGTCCATTCACCCTTCCATAACACCATGTATGCAGCAGCTACTTGACTAGTCTTTCCGTAGGCACCGGCTAGCAATTGTACCTCATATCTATCGTTAGAGAGGAGCTTAGTAACTTTATAAGGGCCTCTCATACCGGTATCGAGCTTTCCGGTACTTTGAGAGTTCTTAATCACATAAACAAAATCATTAACTTGAAACGTTTTAGGCGGTTTCCTATTTTTATTAACATAAGTGTCCTGTTTTTCTTTGTTTTCTCGAATAAGTCCATCTGCACGCTGCCGTCTCATCTCGCGAATTGCATCGCGATTTGGATTTGAACCTTCGCACGTTATATCTTTGATTAAGGCGTTTATTAAAGGTGTAGTGGAATCAGTGCCAATAAGAAGATTTAATGCCGAATATTGAGTAGTCTTATGTTTAGTAACGTTTAAAACCAATTGCAATTTCCATAATATTTTTGACCAATCATTTTCATTATAGTTTACTTCAACTCTTAACATGTTTAAAACTGTACGGCAATACCGTTCGACTTGTCCGTTTTCCTGATGCATTTCAGGGGTAATGAAATGCACTTCGACCCCATAATTTGAAATCCATTGAATAAACTCATGGTTATCGAACATACGACTTCTGTCGCACACTAGTCTTTTAAAAGTACCAAACAGAGAAATTATTTGGGTCATTACGCGCCTCAACTCGCTACAATCTTGCCTGGGTAGGGCATAAAGCATACAGTACTTTGTATACGCGTCAACTATAATAAGTACATGTTTATGACCATCACTTTCTCTCAGTGGTCCGAGTACATCTGCATGTATCGTATCAAATGGTACTGGAGCCTTTTCCCAAGAGGATATTGGTTGCAAAGGTGCGCGAGGAACTTGCTTATGCGAAATGCACACTACGCAATGCGCGACGTATTTTGCAACAAATTGTCTAAGACCGGGGAACCAGAAGTGTCGCAGGATCAGATTTGTAGTTTTGTCTACACCGATGTGTTCATGCTCGTCATGGAAAACGCGCAATAAACTTAATCGAAATGCCTTTGGTACATAACATAAGAATCGCGCTTGCTCACCCGTGACGTCATACTTATAATACAAGAGGTTATTACGTTTTACGTAACGCGTGTTATCTAATTTACCGTTATCTAATTTTTCTAGTAACGTTAGTGTCTCCTCGTCACCCGCCTGTGCCACTAGAGCCCAATTTTGTGGTTTTTGAATAACATTAATAATATTGACCGGATTCCTACTCAAGTAGTCTACGTGCGACATAAGCGCACCTTTACGGTATTCTAGCGAGAAATCAAAATCTTGCATGTACATCCACCATCTTGCAACTCTGGGTTGGAGATCCTTCTTACGTTGTGTCATTTTTAATGCATTACAATCCGTGATTATCTTAAAAGGTTTACCAATTAAATATTGCCTAAAATGTTGTAATGATTTTACTACCGCGAGGGTCTCCAACTCATAGCTGTGGTATTTGGATTCCGCGCCAGCAGTCAACTTGCTAAAATAAGCAACTACTCGTCTACGGCCGTCTTTGCCTACTTGCATAAGGATTCCGCCATAACCAATAGAGCTGGCATCCGTATGCAGCTCAGTTGTTAATTCAGGATCGAATATTGTCAAAATTGGTTCATTAGTTAAATAAGAAATGATATCTTGGCGTGCGTTTTCGTGTTCATCGCTCCAATTAAAGGTTACTCCTTTTCTAGTTAGAGCGGCAATTTGCGCAGTCTTAATCGCGTAATTAGGAATGTATCTTCGGAAGTATCCTGCGAGGCCAAGAAATTGGCAAACCTGTTTGACGTTACTCGGTCGCGGTGATTTAACTAATGCATCAATTTTATAATTGCTCGGTCTAACCTGACCATCTCTTATAATTCTACCTAGGTACTCTATTTCCTTGGTTAGAAAAGTACATTTCTTTAAATTAATAGAAAAACCTGCCTCAGTTAGCGTTTTTATAACCGAATCTAATAAAACAAGGTTTTCATCAATCCCGTCCGTTAATATCAAGACATCATCGATGTAGACCATGACCTTTCCAGCATCCATGAAGGATTTAAGTGTTTTAGAGATAGTTTTAGTTAGTGTAAAATCGGCGCGTTCGCTAAACCGTAGGGTACCTTGCAATATTCATACTGGGCCTCTGGTGTAACGAATGCGGTCTTATGAATAGACTCTTCAGCAACCCTCAGTTGATGGAAGCCGGAAACCATATCCAGAGAGCTGAACCAGCGAGCATTACCTAACCTATCTATATAGTCGTTGATCAAGGGGAGAGGATGTCTAGTTTTTACAGTTATTCGATTCAGTGCACGGTAGTCCACGACCATTCTATCAGAACCATCCTTCTTTTTTACTAGTAGGATCGGACTAGCGTATTCTGAATCGGACTCGCGAATAATTTTTTTATGAAGCAAATCCTTCACTATATTGCGTACTTTTAATTTTTCATCATGTGATAATTTGTAGGGTCTGTAGTACACGGGTACATCGGTTGTTAACTTAATATGCATCTCACTATTTTTCACTGTTGTGGTAGCGGTACCGCTTAAAAAGAATTCCGAATACTTGGTGAGGATCTGTAGTAACCGTTCCCTCTCATTTCCGGATACCGACGTATTAACTTGATCGGACAAGGAAATCGAATTTACCTGCATAACATTGTTTACGGTCACCTCACTATGAACTATACGTTGGCAGTTACCGGACCTAACATAAGTAATACCTTTCCTGTTTAGTACATCTGTACCAATTATGACGGGTACATTCAAATTATTGCCACCTACAACACAAAAATCAATTTATATTGTTATATCGCTAAACTCAACGGGTAGCGTTACAAATGATTCTGATCTAATTTCCGTACCACCTAAGCCGCGTAATAGCTGGTTAGTAGGCTTTAATTGACACTGGAAATGTTTAGCTATAGTTTTTGACATTAAGGAAACACATGAACCACTATCGATTAGTACGTCTAACGGTATCCCTAATATGACAGCAGTCGTCATATCACGATTTTTATAATTACCCGCAATTTCGCGGCAAAAATTGACACCATTATTATTTCGTGAGCTTGCGCGTTCCTTAGCAAAACAAGTAACCTCGGAATGACCTACTTTTTGCAAAACGTACACTTCGGCGGATCACCGCGAGATGACGTTGGTAACGCGATTGCTTTTTCGTCGCTATTACTCGGGGTTGTATTCGACCGTTTGTTACAATTGACACTCTTATGACCAAATTGATTGCACTGATAACACTTTATTGATTTTGAATATTTAGAATCTAATGGTTTGCGATTTGAATTACTACTATTAGAAGACTTATCAGATCGATTGGGACCATTATGAAACGCTTTCTTATTATAGCTGCTAGGAGGTTTAACAAAGCTCGATAAAAACTCCACTATAGAATCAGGCGATAATTTAGCGTTAGTAGCCATAGCGCGAATTTGCGGATCTGCAATTCCACGAATAATAATAGCGGTAAGCAGCTCGTTACTTAGGCCCTTAACTATACGTAACCTTAAAAGCGATTTACGAGCATACTCAGCATATGTGGAGTATTTATCAGACTCTGTCCGCATTACATCATAAAGAATGTTCGCGACATCGACAGAACGTGGGCATAGCGCTTTTAGTTCTAATTTGAAACTGGACCATGTGCGAATATTACTTGTCCATTGGCTAAGCCAGGTGCGAGATTCACCCTTTAGACAATGTCCGATGCGAGCAAGGCATTCTCTGTCGTCCCAATAGGTCGAAATACGAGCTCTTTCTACTTCATCGCACCACGTGTCGAAGTCATAAACACTCGGATCAAAATCAGAGACAAAATATCGGTTGGATCTGACCTGAGCACAGCTGATAGCGGTCAAAAGACGCTCTGCAGCGTTTGTCACCACGTCTTCAGACTGCGTTGATTCCATGTTGCTAGCGTGTGGCATCAGCGGCGGCGTTCCGGCTGACACGGACGCAAACTCGCACGGCGGTGTAGGCGCCCCAAGCTCCGATGCCGATGGTGTCGTTATTGGCGGCTCAACGGCGCGGCTAGAGCCAGCGCTGGCCGCTACAACGGCTTGCGTCTCCACTGACGCGCGGGACTGGTCCTCCAACGCGCGTAGCCTGCTCAGGATCTCCTCCATTGGATTAGGCGAAGGAGTTCGCCCACGGCGTTTTCGCTTGTTGCGTTGATCGTTGGCAGGCATTGCACAGACAAAAGCCCCGTCCAAATATTATTAAATAACCAAACCACGTGGAAGAATACTAAGTTTTCTTTTATAAAACCAGAAATGCGCTTCAACGGCTTTTCAGCCTTCGAATCCCACTTCTGATGTTACAAATAGAAAGACAAATGAATTTTTTAAAAAGATTTTCATGGCCTACGGCCTAACGGTTTTACAATATTTGAAATTAATCAGACAGAGCTTCCGCGCTGCGCGATGACCGATGGGCAAATGGACGAGTGCCGCCAGCCACCTTCCTTATATAGCCCGTCGCGATGTTGCTATTCTTGCTAGTCGTTTTCTTCTAATAATATATATTATGTTTATAGTTTGTAAGTATCTATAAAGATCACATGATATTCTTGGAATAACTATAAAGTTATTCCAAGATTTTTCGTAATTGCACCTACCACTGTTTGCCTCTGCATCACCCAAAGGTTGACTGGTAGAAAATGCCTATGGCAAAAGTCCGCCTCTGTACTGTGTATCGTGCTTGAAGTATTAAATAAATAAATAAATAAATGGTGGAGCATTATCGACAATCAGTATAACTACTGATCGCAGTGGGATCGGAGTGGATGGAGTATTCCACTTGGATCTAGATTGCAATTGATGCAAATATTCTACTCGCCATCGCTGCCAGAAAGACTGCACCATCTTGTGCAAAATCGAATGTCTGTCCAGCAAACTTACACTCTCTACATGGGGAGCAGGCAGAGAGCAGAGGGGCGCAGAGTTAAGAAAATGAGCCGGCGTGAGAGCCGATGGCTCTGAAGGGTCACTACTCATAGCAGTCAGCGGACGCGAATTTACAAGGGCCTCGATTTGCGTGAGCACAGTCAACAGCTCTTTATAGGATAATGTTTGTTGTCCGATAATCTTGAATAAATGTGATTTTACCACCATGCTTTCCCAACAACCTCCCATATGAGGCGACTGGGGTGTTATGCGTTTCATCTCTATGCGACTTTCTAAAAGCTCATGTTCAAATTGCGGGTGATGCTCATCGAGGAACTTATAAAGATCACGAAGGTAAGAACTACATCCAAAAAAGTACCGTTATCAGTGTATGTACACTGCACAGGACCGCGACGTGCCAAGAATCGTTTCAAAGCGGCAAGGAAATTGGCAGTACTTAACTCCGTAGCGATCTCTATATGCAAACACCTGGTTGTCAAACACGTGAAAATACAGAGCCAAGCCTTACGGCTTCTAATACCTCTTCCACGAACCGGTGTATACTGGAGAGGGCCAGCATAATCACGTCCAGTATGCGTGAATGGCTTATCAACTTGGGTGACGCGGAACTCGGGCAGGTCTGACATGATTGGAAAAGATGGACGCGGTTTTGCTCTGAAGCACGTATTGCACTTGTGGATACGATGACGAATGACGCGTCCCGCTGCCAGTATCCAGTACTGATTTCTAAGTAAGGACATCAGCAATTCGGGGCCGGCGTGTAAATGCTTTCGATGGTAATAATCGATTAAGATATCAATCACGTGATCATGCCTTGGTAATACATAAGGGTGTTTCTGTGCGTAATTGATTTTTGCATAAGTCAACCGACCGCCGACGCGGATAACACCGTTCGCGTCTAAAAATGCTTTAAGTTTTTGCATCGTGGAGGAACAGTTCTCACTTTTTTAAAATTTATTTATATCGTCAATAAAGTACACTTGTTGTAATGCAGATATTATTTTAATTTCAGCAAAATCTAAATCAGATTTGTTCATGTAAGATCTGCGCGGCAATAGTTTTGAAAAGCGGTACATATACACAATTATGCGAAGTAACTTCGACCATGAAGAAACACGTTGAGCGAGCTTGAACTTGAGCGACTTCAAAACTTTTGCATTAGATTTATATTTGGCCTGCGCAAATATGATCACATTTCTGAGTTTCGTACAAAGCTCAAGTGGCTTCCCATACGTCTTCGCCGGAATTCTCATATCTTATTTCAGCTCTACAGTATTCTATTCAATCCTAAAACCCCCTCTTATCTTAAAGAACGTTTCAAGTTCCTTCATGACACACATAATAGATATCTGAGGTCATCGGAAAGCTTGAGACTAGAGATGCCAATGCATTCCACTAGTTTTTATGACAAGTCTTTTACAGTTCAAGCAGTACGGTTATGGAATGCCTTGCCCGTCTCGATAAGGCGTGCTCAATCTTTGTCCACTTTTAAAATTTTGGTTAAAAATCACTTCCTCTCTCCTTAAACATCATCATTACTTAAAGTTCCTTGCTCTTGTATCATGTTTATTATTGTGTGTGTATATATATATATATATTTATTTATATGGATAAGTATCTATGTGCTTTGTGTATATGTATTTATTGTATATATGTAAGTGGTACACCACTAAATACCTGCAGTATTGTCTCTCCTTCTACTTTTTGATCCATCCAAAGGTTGTCTGTAAAAGATCGCTTTTAGCGATAAGACCGCCCATTGTGACACCCTATGTAACAGTTCTACATTTATATCTGTAATTTTTATGGTGTACATAATAAAGAGTATTCTATTCTATTCTATAAATAGGTGACTTTGGTTCACCCACTGTTACAGCGTGCGCAGAGGGCTTCAGTTCCGGCACTTCACTAACGTCTTCGCAATCGAATTCAGAAATAGGCCACTCTGATGAATGCCTAGATGCCCATGGGGGTCCGGTAAACCACAGAGGGTGATTGACAAGCAGCGCGGGTGATAAACCTCGCGATAAGCAATCAGCAGGGTTTTCAATGCCTGCCACGTGGTGAAAACAACTTGCGGGAATGTTATCAACAACCTTTGCGACGCGATTTGCCACAAAGATTTGCTAGCGATGCGGGGAAGAATTAATCCAACAAAGAACGACTTTCGAGTCGGTAAACGACGAATACATTCGAAATTCTGTATCTTGGCTCAAAATTTTTCAGCACATTACGCATAAGCGTAGATAATAAAACTGTAGCACACAATTCTAAGCGAGAAATTGAAATAGTTTTAAGCGGTGAAACTTTCGACTTTGAACACACAAGCCTAACGGTCGTATTAGCGTTATCTTTGACTTGCAAGTAGACAACGGCGCCGTAAGCACGCTCACTTGCATCAGCGAATCCTAAGAGGTTTGCTACACAACCCTGCACTACCCCGAGATGCCGCGGAACACGTATCTCGTTGAGTGCGGGAAGTTCGCTACAGAACTGTCTCCAAAGGTTTACGATGCGTTGCGGGGGGGCATCGTCTCAGTCGCACTTCAATAACCATAGCTCCTGAACAAGGAGCTTGGCATAAAGTATAACGGGGGCCACCAGCCCTAGATTGTCCCATAAGCGCGCTACGACGGACAAGATACTGCGCTCAGTACAGCTTAAGTCTGACTTTACGACCTTGAATTTGAAAACGTCATCGGATTTGTCCCAATGTGTACCTAGAATTTTGTCAGACACATCCTTATCAATCTCGAGATCTGATGAAGCTCGATACGAGGCGAGAATAGCGCGAAGGACAGCGTCCGAATTACTAGTCCACTTCACTAAATCGAACTGATCGCATTTAAATCTATATCTATACTCTATATACTAATATATAAAGCTGAAGAGTTTGTTTGTTTGTTTGTTTGTTTGAACGCGCTAATCTCAGGAACTACTGGTTGGAATTGAAAAATTATTTTTTTGTTGGATAGTCCATTTATTGAGGAATATTATAGGCTATATAACATCATGCTACAACTAATAGGAGCGGAGCATAAATGAAAAATGTTGCAAAAACGGAAAAAATATTCCTTATTGAGAGCTTCCGTTGCGTGCGCTGCGTAAACGGTTTAAGTTACGCAAATATCATGTATCATGGAATTGTTCCTTTTTAAATGTTCTAAAAAAAAGTCCGCGACAGCATATGTCTATCTTTTAAGATTGACTCACTATAACCTTTTTTTATGGTAATCAATTTTTTTCGAAATTAATGCATTATTTGCGAAGGAGTTTTATCAACATAATATTAATCCTTATCCAAATAAATATGTTATTAATCACAAGTATTTAAATGTAAACAAAATTGTCCTTGACATCACTTGATTTCAATCAACATCTTAGGAAATATCATAATTTTAAAATAACTCCGTAGCAAAATAAGTAGTAAATTCATTACATAAACCACTCTCTCTCTTAGGTGACGTAGACGAAGTTGCGCGGGTCAGCTATATTATAAAGCTATACAGTACAGTATAAAGAAGAGTTTGTTTGTTTGGTTGAACGCGCTAATCTCAGGAACTAGATACTGGTTCGAATAGAAAAAATATTTTAGTGTTGGATAGCCTATTTATCGAGGAAGGCTATATAACATCACGTTAGATCCTTAGTTCCGTGTGGTGCCGAACGTAAAGAATAGCTCCATCCCATTTCCTACCGTGGGTGTCTTAAAAGGCGACTAAGGGATTTACTAGAGAATGGGCAGCAGCGTTCTCTATTTATTTTTAACACCATATTGCGATCGCCAACCCGCCTGCCAAGCGTGGCGATTATAGCAAACCCCCCCGATTGGGGGAGGCCTATGTCCAGCAGTGGACGTCTTTCGGCTGAAATGATGAAGATGATGAGATCCTTAGGAGCCAAGCGAAAAGAACAAAAGTCAAAAAGAACGCTAAGTGATAACGAAGTTATAGCGTGGGCGAGCGACGGGATGCGACGCGATGGGTAGCCCGAAATTTCACGCGGACGAAGTCGCGGGCAGAAGCTAGTAATTGTATAAGTTCGATACATGAATCGATAGCGACGTTCTCGTCTTCCTGCGCTGAATCCTTTGACATAATGCTGTAGCAGACGTCATCCATGTACGTGCAAGCGGATGCTATAGCAGCTGCAGTTGGGTATCTCTCACCTTCATCAGCAATCAGCTGATGAACAACGCGGATTGCGTGAAATACGGACGACTTCATACCGAACGCAACACGAGTCAGTTCAAAAACCGTCAATTTATCTTCCAGATGGAAGCGATAAATGAATCTTTGATATTTGCGGTCTCGCTCTAACATTCCTAATTGAAGAAACATTTGTTTACAATCTGCTGAAACGGCGATTTTGAATAGCCGAAACTTCAAAAGAATGTTATTCAAGTCACCCTGTAAATTAGGACCTGAATGAAGAACATCATTCAAGGACAAACCTGTGCTAGTTTTACAACTAGCGTCTAAAACCATGCGGACCTTTGTGGATGTCTTATCTAGACGCTGAACACAATGATGTGGTACGAAGTAGGAAGCGGCGGCGGTGGATATTATATTATTACTGTCAATAGGCCCTACTTCGGTTACATAACCCTTCTCAATGTATTCACGAATGATATCGTCATAGGCAGTGCGTAGAAAGCTTGATGACTCCTTTTCTAAGCATATAAAACTTCGACGCGCTGCGGCGAGAGAAACTCCCAATTTATAAACATCGTCACAAAATGGAAACGCGACGGTGTACCTACCACTTGAATCACGCGTAGTAGTAGTGCGAAAATGAATTTGACATTCAATGTCATCTTGACTGGTCGGGGATGGAGTGGAAATTTCCTCAAGTTCCCAAAAACGCTTGAAGAGGTGGCCTAAATCGTCTTCTACGATAGCGCAACATGCGGCAGTAGACTTATAGGGGAGCAGTGCCGGCGCTGAACCCATTATAATATACCCTAGCACTGTTTGTATGGCGGGCGGTATTCCATGCATGCTGCTATGTACCGTATCAGGCATCAACAGGTGCGGAAAAATAGATGCCCCGAGCAGAACATCAACAGCGGTGGGAGTGGCGAACGTACTGTCCGCGAGCGGCAATGATACGATGTGGGTAAAGGCAGCTTCGTCCACGGGAACTGTGGGCAGGTCATCCGTGATGCGATCTACGACAAATCCCGATACATCGAAAGAAACGTTTTTCTCAAAACGAGAAATTATTTTAAAGTCAGTAGAACCTTTGATAGGCTTTTCTGAACCACCAAATCCTCGAACAATCATTTGCGTATTTTTATTATAACCCAAACCTAACCGGTTACAGCATTCTCTACTTATAAAGTTGCTCTGCGATCCAGAATCTAAAAGGCATTTTACAATACACTTATGTCCGTTTCGATCGCGGATAACAACTTGAGCGGTCGATAGCAATATCGTTGTGGGACGAATACAACGCGCGGCGTGGTCGCCATCATTAACACTAAACTGCAATGGCGCAGCAATAGATGTGTGCAAGGACGATACTCTCGGCTCGCTCGCAGTAGGCACCGGTAACGGTGTGGACGGCGACGCCTGCGGCGGAGTGGCGTACTCGCTAAGTATCACAGGTTCGGATCTGGATACCGGCACAGATGCATTGTTTTGAGACTGTGAGGCGGTTTGATTCGGAACCCTATTGAAGTGCAATAAAGAGTGGTGTTTTTGATGACAGTTGCGGCATTTGAGCGTTGAATTACAATCGCGAGACTTATGTTTAATGCTTAAACAATTAATACACGCACCGTTATCTTTCACGCATTTGAAACGTGCGGACGGTGTCATCTCAGTGAATTTTTGGCACTTGAAAAAGTGATCATGCACAATGTTGTCACAAAGGCATTTTTTATTAGCAGTCGCGGTGGCTACATAAGTTTGCGGGTTTGGTACATTATTGCGAGATTTAACAGAACTACGCGTAGAAACGCCAGCTGTGCTAAGCTGTGTGTTTTGATAAATCCTATATTGAATGCTAATGAATTCAGTCAGCTGACTAAAAGTCGGCAACAAAACTTCACGATATTGTGACTCGAAAGCACGTATCGTTTCTCCGTCCAACTTTTTGAGTGCTATGTGCAAGTCATCTATTCCAAGAATTTTGATTGCGTTTGCGGCAGTGACATACTGGTCCATAAATGTTTGCATATTAGATGCAGAAGCGGGGCCATTTATTTTAAGATTGATCATCTGATCTAGATACGAAGAAGCGAGTATGCGTTTATCTTGATACCTATCCACGAGACACTTTACGATTATTTGATAGTTTTCAGGACATGGTGCGATGCCTGAAAATACCGCTTGTGCTTTAGTGGAAAGCTTTCCTAGCAAATAGTACAGTCTTTCAGCATCTGTCAACGATGGGTTTTCATATATTGTAGACTTGTAGCTTTCATAAAATATGGGCCAATTGCGAATATCACCGTCAAATGACACAATTTCGATTGGCGCTAAAGTAGGCCGTTTAGACCTAAAGACTTTCTGATCAGATTGTTGGCCAGTAGCGTCAAAATCAAAAATCAAAATCAAAATATTTTATTTCACATAAACCTACATGGGCACTTATGAAACGTCAGAAGCTAGGTGCACGGTTCGAGTTAGTCGTTTCCTATGGAGAAGAGCCGGCAAGAAACTCCACGGTTACTCTTTTAAAAATAATTGGCTTTACAATATTATTAAATAACAGTGATAATAAGTATGGGAGGACAATGTAGGCCTTTCAACAATTACCAGGTACTTAACAAAATAGAAAACCACCGTCAGCGTCCACCCTCGAAGGCACAGGCTCAACCTGCCTCAACACGCGTTTGATACGACAAAAATTGAGCAAAAGAAACCAATGATTTGAAAAATTGTGTACAGTTCTTATTATCTTGAGCAATCTCACGAAGTTTCAAGTTTAGGAAATAAATACTTTCGGAAATAAAAAATATCAAACTTTGTTAAATAACCTCAACTTCTATTCTATTCTATTTTTTATTAAGCAAGCAAGCAAAGCCGATGTCGACTATTCTGTCAATGTCTAAAGTGAATTGGAAATCAAGTGTGCATAAAAAAATAAAAAATAATATCTACGACGATACGGTTGAACTTAATGTAGATCTTGTGGGGTTAGTGCGGGACTGAAACAAACGAAAAGATAAAATTACGTACAATATTAAAATATGTAGTTAAAACATTAAAATACGTATACCACTCCACACAGAATATTTGGGGAAACAAATCATAATTTTATATTATTGTGACGGATGAAGATCATCAGCGCCACAAGCAATTCAGAAGAGGGATATGTTAAAAGGGAGGGGAAATTAATTCGAAGAGGAATTTTTAATTTAGGGGGACGGCTATACAGATCTAGAGGTGGGGAGTTGTTAGAGTATTCAAAAAATATGTTCCAGGGTGCCTCCAACCCGCACTCGCAGAGAGAGGAGTCACGAGCATGAATTTTGTGCAAAAAGACTGGAGTGCAAAAAAAACCTAAGCGGATCCTACAGATAAAAGATATAATCGTTTTCGATACTTTTTTGTGTCCGAAGAACCACGGTTTTGGCTTTATGGTCGGTTGAACTGCATAAAAAAAAACTACCTTTCTTCTTGCTGGACGAATTCCACTGCTCCTGCCAGGAACTTTGCAGATTCGGTTTTGGAAGGGACAGTAACCCTGATAGGTATTGTGCGTGAGATCTGACGTTAAAGATGAACAAGCATCTTTAGCCAAAGCATCAACACGGTCGTTACCCTTAATGCCACAATGACTAGGTATCCAAACTAACTGAACATTCTTTTGATTATTAGCGCAGGAAAATAAACATTTTTATTTTTTTTTAATAATGGAACTGTGCAATTTACTTTTAAAGCGATTTTGGGCTAATGCTTGTAAACAGCTAAGGGAATCTGTAAAAATAACGGCTTTCTCAATATTATGGTGTGACTCTATAAAAAGACAAGCTTCCAATATAGCCACACACTCACCAGTGAATACAGAAGACTCCTTAGGGCATTTAAACTGTAAGATAATTGTTCAATCGCGAGCTTCCTCTATGCTCGATAGATGGCGTTGTACCATTTGGGTATCTCGCTGAATCGCGGTGTTATGACCCTCCGCGAATATCGTATATGTTTTGAACAAAAATAAAAATTATGTACTCGCTTGGAATAACTTGTTGTTTTATTTCAATAAATTCCTCGGGCAGTTGTCGAGTGACGAACATTTGGTCCTATCGAGTCGGATCGCGAAAGTGAAATCGCGCCGGCAAGTGAAGTGACAGTTTGTGTCGGGTGGTGAGGCATAGAAACCAGTGGTGGATCGCCCTGAAGTGCCTGTAAAATCCCCGGTGTGTGGTGATCAGCGGTGTACAGCAGCGCAGCGCGCAGGTTTGCGGCCGTCTCCGCCAGGGGGCGCCACCAGTATTGAGGCTCACTACACGAGGCAACGGTGACAACATCAGCAGAGACCATTGATGCTCTGTGCATCAGCGACGACATCAAGTGTGACGACACACTCGCAGCGGTATCAGCAGTGACATCACGGGTGACTACGCACTCGCAGCAGCGACGCGACGTGCTTGTGGAGAGGTTTGGCAGACAAAACTGTGAGTTACAATCCCAGTGTTATTATTGTGTAGACTTGTTTTCTCAGTGAATTTTGAAGATCAACTTAGTGCAAATGCAAGTGTTCGAGACTTAAGACTTTAGTAGTAGTATAAATTGGACTTAGAATAATTACGGATAAGATTTTTCTAAATTCATACGTGCTCTAAACACTTGTAAAATTTTACCGGTTTTGTTCATTGACTTGTAATTTTTCGTCGGTCGCATTAAGATATTCTATTGATTAATTAATTAAAATACCCTGTAGCTTTGTTGTACACAATGGAATCCTTAGGTAAACTGCAATTAAATAATAAAACAATAATGGAAAAAGGTAGAATTAACTATAAAAAATCACCTAAGGATCGCCTTACACTAACTTACATTGAAACAAGATTAGAATCACTAGAGGTACAGTGGAAACAATTTGTTGAAACTCATAGGCGCATCATAGAAAAAGCAACCGACGAAGAATTAACAAAGAATGTTTATTTTAAGGCAGAAACATATGATTTAACTGAAGAGTTGTATATAAATTATAAGACGGAATTAAAAGAGCACTTACTTCAATTTAGTTCATGCGAAAGTGCTAATCTCAGTAGTAATAAACATTCTATTCAAAATTGCTCGAATTTGAAATTGCCACAAATTTCTTTGCCTACATTTTCGGGGCTCTATTCTGAATGGGTAACGTTTCGTGATTTATTTACGTCACTCATTCATAAAAATGATGCACTGGATGACGTTCAAAAACTCCACTATTTAAAGAGTCACCTATCAGGCGAAGCAGAACAGTTACTTCGACATATACCTGTGACTGCGTCTAATTATAATGAATGTTGGTCAATTCTAAACAAACGGTTTGACAATAAAAGGTTTTTAGCTAACTGTATGCTCAAACGGCTTGTCTATCAATCGTCGATTACTAAAGAATCGTCAACAAATGTTAAAACGCTGCTAGACACAACTGTAGATTGTTTGCATGGTTTACGCAGTCTAGGTATTGATGTCAGCTCCTGGGATGCCATTATTGTATACTTAGGCTCCGAAAAGTTAGATACCGAGTCCCGTAAATTGTGGGAACTGAGAATTAGTTCTAGTCCTAATGATGATTTACCTACATTTGATGAGTTCAAAACCTTTATGGAGTCTAGGTTTAGAGCCTTAGAGTATTTAGATCCTAAAGCTAATAAACAGAGTAGTGCTCGGGAAAATAACGCCAAATCTTTTCATGTCGCGTCTCAAAACTGTGTATTATGTTCTGGAGAGCATAAATTGTGTCATTGTAAAACCTTTTCCAAGAAAAATTGTGACGAACGTCGTGTGTTTGCACGAGTCAGTAAGCTATGTTACAACTGTCTCGGAAGTAACCATTCTGTTTATTCTTGTCGTCAACAAACTAAATGTCACCTTAGTAAGAAGAAGCACCACACACTACTTCACCCAAAATCAACTGCCAATTCTGCTGAAATTGTTGATGATTCAGCAGAAACGAAGGTGGTGGCTGCGAATGTAGCTACCTCTTCCAGTCAAAGTGAGACTAAACCCATTTGTTGTTTTGCGGATGTTCACAACCACGGTCTGTTAGCCACAGCCTTGGTCAACATTGAGTCAAGAACTGGTACTGCTGTTGTTTTAAGGGCTCTGATGGATCAGGGCTCTCAAGTCTCTTTTATAACAGAGGCTGCAGTTCAGTTGCTCGGACTGAAGAAAACACCTGCTCACACCGACATATTGCGACTAGGCGATGACGAGGGAAACTCAATGCCCTCTAAGTGGATAGTTCAATTTAAATTGCAGTCACGTCTAGATCCCACCTTTACCTTATTTGTTAATGCTTATGTTTTGAATAGACTCACATCTCATCTTCCTGAGAAAAAGATTGTTCAGGTATCGGCTTCGTTTTCGTCCTTAAAATTAGCCGACCCGTCCTTTGATACACCAGGAAAAATTGATTTATTGTTGAGTACGCGGGTGGTCGGAGAAGTTTTATTGGATGGTTTAGTCAAGGGTCCGCCGGGATCTCCAGTCACCCAGAAAACTAAGTTAGGCTGGATCTTGTCTGGTGAGATCCCATCGTCGTCAATCTTTAGGTCAGTATGTTATCATACTGTAGTACAGTCAGCGGATGTAAATGACCTGTTGCGTAAGTTTTGGGAGTTGGAGTCAGAGCCCTCAGTTTGTAGTGTGATCTTGACTGAAGAAGAACAAAAATGTGAGGATTTCTACTCTAAAACCACCAAACGCGACGGGATCGGGAGGTATGTGGTAAAACTACCATTTAAAACCGATTCGCCCAGTTGCACGTTTGGGGGGTCAGAGGTCATTGCACGTAGACGATTTATCAATCTAGAGAACAGATTATTGAAGGAACCGGAATTTAGGAAACAGTATAGTGCAGTCATTAATGAATACATTCAACTGGGACACGCTGAAGTTGTCCCTGAGAAAGAATTTGGTAATGATGCGTTATACCTACCACATCACGCAGTTGTGCGTAAGGATAAAAGCACCACTAAGGTTCGGGTCGTATTCGACGCTTCAAGTTCAGGCCACAACGGTGTATCATTAAATAAGGAATTAAAGGTTGGCCCAACCCTTCAACCTGATTTGCGTCAAACTATTATGCGATGGCGTTGTCATCCCATAAGTTTGGTCGCAGATATTGTTAAAATGTACCGTCAGGTCAAGGTTACGGATGAGGATGCAAATTATCAGCGCATTTTGTGGCGTGACAATCCAGAAGCTGAATTGAAGCATATTCGGTTGTTGCGTGTTACCTTTGGAACATCCTCTGTGCCATACCTAGCGGTCCGCTCTCTACAGCAACTAGCTCGTGACGAAGGAAATGATTTTCCTCTGGTGGCAGACCGAGTCCTTACATCTTTTTATGTAGACGACCTATTGACAGGTTGTCAATCTGTCGCTGAAGGTGAGCAAATTTATCACGACCTAAATGAATTATTAGGTCGTGGGGGCTTTAAGCTTCAAAAGTGGTCCAGCAACAATGACGAATTATTAAACAAAATAAACGAAGATTCTGTTAGGCAGGACAATAATTTAGAACTTAAAATAGATACACTTACGAAGATTTTAGGGTTAACTTATGATATAAATTTGGATGAGTTTAGATATACTGTACAACTTCCTCCGCCCGAAACCCCTATAACCAAGAGAAAAGTGATATCTGACATCGATCGTTTGTTAGATCCTCTCGGATGGCTTGCGCCGGTAATAGTAACAGCCAAGGTGTTTATTCAACACCTGTGGTTAGCAGGATTCGAATGGGACGATGAACTCTCAGATCACCTGTTAAAGGAATGGCTTGGTTATAGAAATAACCTTAACTATCTTAGGGATTTCCGTCTACCACGATGGATTCACACGAGTCAACTTGACATCCTACTAGAGTTGCACGGATTCTCTGACGCCTCTAATGTCGCTTACGCAGCCGCTGTCTATGTTCGGTGTATTGACGCCAATGGTCATGTTCATATTAGTCTAGTTGCAGCTAAGACCAAGGTGGCCCCTGTCAAACAGGTATCCATACCTTGTTTAGAATTATGCGGTGCTGTGCTGCTTTCAAAACTTCTGCGTGAAGTTTCCGACACCTGGGGTATCTGTAAAGACAATATACATGCCTGGACTGACTCGACAGTGAGCTCGCATGGTTGAGCAGCCACCCCAGCCGCTGGAAGACCTTTGTCGGCAACAGAGTGTCTGAAATACTTACCTTTATAGAGAATAATCAGTGGTCGCACGTCCAGTCCGGTGATAATCCCGCAGATAGCGCGTCGCGTGGCGTGAATCCTTCCGAGTGCGCTGATCTAGACTTGTGGACACAGGGACCTAGTTGGCTGAAAAATAAAGAAATTAATTATAGTAGAAGGAAAATTAAAGAAACTAACCTAGAGGAGAGAAAATCATTAGTTGCATGTAACACAGTAGTAAAAGAAATAAGTGAGAATTCAATAATATCAAAATATTCATGTCTTAGAAAAGTTACTAAGAGTAATAGCTTATTGTAAAAGGTTCTTAAAATTTAAAAATAAAAATTATACTACAAAATTTGATAATTTTCTAACACATTCTGAAATCCAAGGGGCATTACTTACTTGCATAAAATTATGTCAAGGGGAACATTTTGGATTGGAGATGGATAGTTTAAAGTTAAAAGGAGAAATAAATAAAAAGGGGGTACTTACCTCGCTCAATCCTTACCTGGATCAGGAACAGATTTTGAGAGTTGGCGGTAGGTTACACAGGGCCAACCTTCAGGAAGACTCCAAGCATCCTACAATCCTTCCTCGTAAGGCACATTTAACTCAGCTTCTAATAGCTGACGCTCATGAGAGCACGTTGCATGGCGGGCCGCAGTTAACTCTTAATTACTTGCGATCCAAATATTGGAAAAATGAAAAATGCAAAGAGTTTAGTTAGGCACTTCGTACGTAAATGTGTTATTTGCATCCGTCATTCCGCTCGGTCTGTATATCCTTTAATGGGGTCATTGCCCTCTGCTAGGGTCAATGCAAGCCGACCTTTCTTTAGAAGTGGCGTGGACTATGCTGGTCCGGTTAGCATCCGGCCTACCAAAGGTCGCGGTTATCACTCCACCAAGGGCTACATGTCTTTGTTTGTATGTATGGCCACTCGGGCCAAACATTTAGAAGTCGTCAGCGATATATCGCAAGCCTTTTTAGCAGCCTTCAAGCGCTTTACAGCGAGGAGAGGCCATTGTGGTGAGATGTGGAGTGATAACGGCACTACTTTTGTGGGAGCTAACAAGGAGTTGAAGGCGTTGTTCAACCACAAAGGTCCGGCATAGGACCTGATATTGCCGATTGTTTGGCAACCAATGGAACAACTTGGAGCTTTATTCCCCCTCACTCCCCAAACTTTAGGGGGCTGTGGGAGGCTGGAGTGAAGTCCGCAAAACACCACCTTAAACGAGTAATTGGTACAAGTACACTCACTTTTGAGGAGCTAACGACAGTGCTTGCTCAAATTGAAGCCTGTCTGAACTCCAGACCTATTTCCAACATTAGAACTAACCCAGAAGACCCATGCCCATTAACACCTGGTCATTTTCTAGTAGGCGAGCCTTTGCTTCTCGCACCGGAAATTAATTTTGAGAACTCGAATATTACTACATTGAGAAGATGGCAGTTGACTCAACGCATGGTTCAGGACTTCTGGCGTAGGTGGTCGCGTGAATATCTGGTTCAATTTCACCAAAGGAACAAATGGGCGCATCAAACCGTAGAACCGAAATTGGGTGACGTAGTGTTAGTTATGGAAGATGATCTTCCACCGGCAAGATGGCTCTATGGTCTCATTACCGAAAAGCATACTGGCTCGGACAAAATCACAAGAGTGGTTACATTGCGCTGTAAAGGTTTTATGATTAAAAGACCTGTGTCTAAGTTAATTGTGCTTCCGGTCACTTCATAAATACCTAGTATGTACTTGTTCCCGTATTTGAATATTAATGTTAGCATTAATTGGTTATTAGTTAAGTTACAATTTAAGATTAAAATTAAGATTTTTTTTATGTTCACATACAGTTCACTAACGTTTTCACTTCCCACCGAATCTCTTGTTTGTTTCATGGTGGGCGGTCATTTAGTTTTAAATTTTTATATTTAAACTAAGTTCTGGACATTCTGTCCATGGTGGGCGGGATATTCGATCGCGAGCTTCCTCTATGCTCGATAGATGGCGTTGTACCATTTGGGTATCTCGCTGAATCGCGGTGTTATGACCCTCCGCGAATATCGTATATGTTTTGAACAAAAATTAAAATTATGTGCCTGGATGAGTTCGTGCGGCACCTCGCGAAAGGCATGTTCGCGCGTGCCGACGCATCTGCTTGGCCCCATGTCAAGCAGATAGCGCCCTGGCACTCGCGCCCGCCTGACGCGAGACCCCTGCCCCGCGACCTGGTAGCGGACGACTGACCCCATCGCACCGGACATGACGCCCAAGCAAGCGGCACCCAGGTTACACGCGGCTTGCTTGAGACAATTAATACGTCACAAACCACACGCATCTGTTACGTATCTGTATTCTAGGTTAATATAGGTATGAATACGTAACAAAAACAGACATTCACCTCTATACAGGCACCTATATATGCACGTATAGTCGCAGCTGCGGTCGCGACTACACGTATTCACCGGGCGGCGTTACACTACAGTACTATGCCGCTCTCACACTCATATTCCGCCTATTACCCGGGTCATGGTTTGGCTAGCTCTGATAAGTGGGTCGGGTATAGGCTACATTGACCTGTAGAAGCGCCATAAAGTCGCCATCTCGTCGCTGGTCGTCCTCGCCGGGCCTCCCCCAGGTAACTGGGGGTCTCACCTGGCGGGGACAGACCGCCGAGATGTCGTGAAGAAGCGATACTGTGTAACAGTGTCGCGGCGCGACTACAGAAACAATCTCAGATACCCTATCACAGGGCCCGCGGCTGTCACGCGGGCCCAACATCCTTAGGCCGCATCAGGCCGCCCAGATGAGGGGCCCATATTAATGGGCCACCGTGTACCATCCGCGGACAGGGGGCTATGCCCCGGTTCCGCTAGCCACGCCCCCTTGCGGGGGCGTAGCGACATCTGAGTGCGAAGCGAAAATTATGTACTAGCTTGGAATAACTTGTTGTTTTATTTCAATAAATTCCTCGGGCAGTTGTCGAGTGACAAACAATAATTTTGGAGCCTTGGTAATAGACTGCAGCGCCAGTGTAATTAAGATCGGTTAGCTTTGAAGCATCCGTAAAAAATAATTGAAAACCATTCCATCGTTTGCCCACCACCGCATTGAAAGCCAAATTTGCTGACGGAGATTTTTTGGATATACCAATATCAAAGAAAGCCTCACCCTCAGAAATGTTGCAACCATCACCAGGGTGATCGTGGCCTCACTTACTGCAGCGTGGTTTACACCTGCATAGATTCGCCACATGTCCAAATCTGCAACACTTACGGCATTGAATTGTCGGGTATATATACTGCTCAACAGGGAGGGATGTGTAACAGCAGAAAATCTTATTTGGTAATACTTGTCCATCAAATGTCAGAACACATGTTTCAGTGGGCTTCCACTCATTAACACCGTCTCTTTGAATTTTCCTGTTAATACGGCGGATTTTCAGTATTTGTCCGCAGCCAGAGGGCACAGACAAATAAGTTATAGCTTCTTCTTCCGTAATATCTGAGGGAACACCAGTAACAACACCCATCCATGTGACATTAAATGAAGGGATTGATGCGGTATAACTATACTTGGACAACAGACTGTTTATTAAGAAGGAGTTAGCGTCCTGAGGGGAAACAAACTCCACTGAAACTCGGTTTCTACCAACTCTGTTAACACCACCACGAACAATGTTCGCAATGTTGTTGTTTAAAAGAAATTTACCAAAATTAACAGGATGTAGGGTGGTGCCAGCATTTGGTTCAGTATCTATGCGAGAAACGTGAACAACATAAGGAGCCTTATCCATTACGGAGTACTTAGTACGACCAATTTGGCTTTTTGCTTGTTTGCTTGGAGGAGTCGGAGTAAAAATTTCTTCGTCACCGGGACGTTTTCGTAGGTTTTTTTGGGATTGTGTTACATCCATCTCTGTAACGCTGCATACAACATCTGCGAATTGAGATAGAGGATTCAGAGAATAAGGAGTTGAAGGACCTGGAATATCTGGGGGGTCAGGATCAGGGGGTTTATTCCTATCCATTTTGGATAAGACGAGACTTAAAATAAGACAATCACAATACAAACCTGGTTACGAACACAAGGTCAACACACTTAAACAATAACAAGTCACAATAGTATCAACAATCGCACAAAAACAGCTAAAAATTCTTATCACACGTGCTAACCAAGAACACCGTGGCAAGAATCAACCTCAACTTTTACACTATTTTATTGCCGTTGACGTAATTTTGACAGGTGTTGCTATTTTAGGGAGTTTAATTGTGCATTTTGATTTTGCTAAATAATATTACGATGACTCGCACTTCCTTTTTTTTTTAAATTCAAATTATTTTCAAAAATTTATTTGTGTTTAATAATTTCAGTGATTTGAGCTTTTTTTGGGTGAATAACTAAGAAATTTTTGATTTTATGACAATCTAAAGTTATTATTTTTATCTGGTATGTGCTAATGCTAAAGGTGAAACAAAACGCAAAAGCATTGGCAGCTATTTTGAGAATTTATAAGGGTCGTTTATGGGTACATATATATTTTTGGGAGAATACCCGCATGAGGGAAGTTTAGGAAATGCATAGTTAAGTCTACAAACGCTATATTTTGTTTTTTGTTTATTTTTCCTTTAGACGGTAACTTGGGATAGATAAGCGAGCGATGCGAGCTCGGGACTTTGTGCACCCCGACTCGGACAGGTTAGGTTAGAAGGGGATGGCGGGGTCGAGAGAGCGAGCAAGCGAGCGAACAGGCCTCGCTATCCCCTTCGTGGTTATTTTTTTTTCATCTATGCAGAAGTAGGAGCCCCGCTTTGCGGGGCTCCGTCGACCGGGGCTCAGTCTGTTACGATCACGTCAGAGGGGGGGGGGCTCTTCCCTCCTTCTAAAAATTAAAGAATTGGTTAGAGAAATAGCAAGATTTACATGGAATAAATTTATATCTTCATGATACTATCTACGTACCTTTTAACGTGTAGTTATGTCGCGACGACGAGTAGGCCTTGGCAATAAGGGTTGCAATTCGTCATGTACAACTTCAAAAAGTTCTTTACTTAGCCGATAATTATTTTAAACTCGACATCGGTCATGGCAAAAGCATTATCGGCATAACACTCCATTCTCCTTAAATCTCGCCTCCTCCTGTTATTTAAATTATTGGAACTTTCCAAAATATCAAAATAAGCGCTAGTCGTGCCATTATTTTTAATATATTCGTAATTATCGTAACACTTGAACACAAAAAGTAAACTCTCTACAACCGTGTAATCTCGATCCCAAACTCAATCCCCAACTCGATAAGTCAATGTCAAAATCTAGTCAAGAGTGCTAAAATTGTATACAATCGAGGATACTCAATTTCATTTAGTTCCATAAAAATCCACCTAATACAATTCCAATCGTGAGCTAGTGTTGCATTCAAGACACTGACGTATAAATCGTATGGACTTGAAATATTTGACTATAGAAAAAACAGTTATACAAATATGAGACAAATCGACGCCAAAATCATAAAATTCCTGCCATCTCTTTTTAAATTTCTTAATTTTGCGTAAGTAAAAAAGGAAAATAGTGTTTTTGTCAGTTACTATGGTGGCAACCTTTCATTCCTAGCGTCACTGAGTACCTATTTGCGAGAAAAACGTGTATACCTACACTTTAGTGAGCGGATAAAAGGGCGGTTAATAGGGCTGCCCATATCGATATTGCTATAGAATAATATCGATAAAAGATTGTGAGAATGTTTTCTTATTGTCATGGTGGTACACACGGCTACATATCAAGCTATAAATTTCCAGCATAAGCTGGAAATTTATAGCTTGATAGCTTGATGTGCTTATGCAGATCTCTCATTGTACGGAAATCCTATACAATGCGAGACCAGCGTAAACAGGATATGTATAGCTTGATATGTAGCCGTGTGTACAATATCTACAGGTAAAAATACATCAATTTTTCTAACTTAGGCCTTTCATTTGAGGATGCCGAGCGCGCAGTGGCGCCCTCATCGTTTGTTTGGTGATTTCTTTTATTTTAAAACGAAAATGCAGAAAATAAGCACGTTAAGTTGTTCTTCACAATACTATACGTTATTATTATTACAAACAGTAATTTTACATTGTTATAATTTATTGCAATCCTTAAAACGGAGCTTACCACTATTTTCCATTTTTAATGATTACTGATAAGTACGGGACACGTCAATGAAACAAGGTGGCTCAACGCAGACTGTATATTGACTGATTAGTTAAACTTACCCACATACATAACACTTTTCCCTCCCAAATTTAGCACAGACATCTTATTCGAATAATACCAACCAGACACAGCACAGTTGTAAAGATTGTTGTGAAAATATACAGTTACATAAAGTTAAAACCAAACAATACGTTAGTGTTATAATGCTTTGAGAGTAACCATAACAATACAGAAATATAACAAGGATACAATGTGGTTACATATTTTTAAGAATTTCTTTGCAACGAATAGCCGCTTTCCTGCGCACGCGGCAAGTATTATCAGCAGCTGATGGCGTGGATGGCGGGGTTGACCGTGGTGACTGCGCCGCGATCCCTCTCCCACACTATCAAAGAATTCATCTTTGTCGTCCGTATCGCCCTTAGAAACTGAGTGCTCTGTAGCATATTGTTTTCTGTTATTTTGATCGTATGATATTACGTCAATAGCCTTACTCAATGAATGCCGCGATTTACGAGTTCGTAGCTGATCAATATGTCTCTTATGAGTCTGACCGGCACTCGTTTTCACCGTATAGGAAACAAGCCCCGTACGCTGGGTCACAACACGCTCAGTCCACTTACGATTTGATTTCGTGTAATCTCGTAACATGACTGGTTTTTGCTGAACCAACGTCCGCAACGAACGTTTGTGGCTATCTTCGCGTTGCAACTGGTCGCTTCGCACACGCTCCGCTGTGTCAGACCGCAGCAGATCAAGACGGCCGCGTAGTCGTCTGTCTATAAGAGCTACCGCCGGTTCAATTCCGGTTAAATGGTTCTACTTCTATCCACTTAGAGTGAGCATCAATCAGTACAAAAAAATATTTATTATTAAACGGGCCGAGGAAATCTAGGTGCAGACGTGACCACGGCTCTGCCGGCCATGGCCACGAATGTAGTGGCGCAGTGGGGGGCGCGGGCCGTAATTCCCTGCAAGCAACACATTCGCGCGCCACGCGTTCGATGTCTGCATCAATGTTCTCCCACCATACGTTATTACGCGCAATTTGTTTCATTTTGACGATTCCTGGGTGCCCATCGTGTATCTCGGTCAAAACTTGCTCTCGTAACGATCTTGGTATGACAATACGATAACCCCATATTATACAGCCTTGATTAATATGCAAGTTGTCTTTTCTATTACAATAAGCATTTTCTATTTTATCTCCCCATTTATCAGTGGGCCACCCGTACATTATGAAACCGTATATTTTACTTAATAATGCGTCCTTCCGAGCCTCAGTTTTGATATCTTTAAAACTGATTGGAAAATTTTCCTGCGCGTAATTTAAATAGCTACATTCTTCGCCTTTACCTTTAACTTGTCTTTTTGTCAAGTCTAGAGGAAGGCGAGAAAGAGCGTCAGCAAAACAGTGTTTAGACGACGTTATGAATTCAATATTGAAGTCGTACGCAGCCAATTTAACAGCATAACGCTGTAAGCGGCTGGCAGCGGTCACTGGTATTCCTTTATTTTTACCAAAAATGTAACTTAAGGGACGGTGATCACTGCGAAGTATGAAATGTCTGCCATAAACATACTGATGGTGCTTAGTTACACCGAAAACAATAGCCAGCGCCTCCTTATCTAACTGCGAGTAATTTACTTCGGCCGAGTTGAGCGTCCTTGAAGCACAACACACCGGGCGCTCGCAGCCGTCAGCGTGGCGCTGTGTAAATACCGCGCCCACGCCATATGCGCTGCTATCAACTGATAGAATTAACGGGAGACTTGCATCATAATGTGCTAAAACAGGAGCGCGGCTTAACACCTTTTTTATCCTTATAAAAGCCCTATTACACTCGTCAGTCCACTGCCATTCTACATTTTTTTTTAACATACAATAAAGGAGCTTTAAAATATCGCTCATATTGACACAAAACTTTGAATAAAAATTTACAAGTCCCAGAAACTCTTGATGTGCTGTGTCACATTTGTAGGTTCTGGTGCGGCTACAATGGCGTCAATTTTTTTACTATCCGTATGTAACCCAAACTTATCAATTTTATAGCCCAAATAGGTAACACTGCTTTTAAAGAAATCACACTTTGCGTAATTTATTCTCAAACCATTTTGATTGAGCCTTTGTAGCACCGCTTTTAAATTGGCTAAATGTGTAGTTCTATCTTTGCCAGTAACGCAAATGTCATCCGCAAAAACCGCTGTTGACGACAATCCACTTAACGTTTCTTCCATAATTTTTTGGAAATTTTCGGGTATGCATTTAATACCGAATGGCACTCTTCTATATGCAAAAGTGCCAACGTGAGTTGTGATTGCCGTCATCGGTTGGGAATCCTCATGTAAAATACACTGTTGGAAAGCGTTTGACAAGTCTAATTTGCTATACTCCTCTCCCCCACCTAAAGCTGCGAACAAGTCTTCAATGCGGGGCAGCGGGTAGTGGAGATTATCAAAAGTGGGTTGATTGTTATTTTGTAATCACCGCACAGTTTAATATTTCCGTTAGCTTTAACCACCGGCACGATAGGAGTGCCATAGGCTGATCGCTCCACTTTATAGATGACCCCTTCCCGCTGCAGCCGCTCGAGCTCCTGCTCTACTGGCTGGCGTAAGGCCAGTGGCAACGACCGTGCTTTTACATAAACTGGTGTATCATCCTTTAAATATAGGTGAAATTTAGTTTTAAATGTGCCTAAACCTTCAGCAAAAACCTCTGGAAACATTTTTCGTATGGTGCCGCCATAGAGTTGTCATCTGTTAGATTGTAACATTCCACAACAGCCAACTTTAAAGACTTGATCCATGTACGGCCCATTAACGGCGGGCCGCCATTATCAATAACATATAACTTAAGTTTTGCATTATGTTTACCACATACAACTTTAACAACAATGTAACCGATGGTCTCTATGACGTCACCTGTATACGATTTCAAAGTTATCAGTTTATTTTCGACTAGCTTTTGCCCGCGGCTTCGCCCGCGTGGATGTCGGTTATCGCATAAAAAAGTACCCTATGTCCTCCATATCCCAGGCTATATCTCAAAATTCTAACTTAATATTAATTTTAATGTGACTCACTATGTGAATAGAAACCGAAACAAATCACTACATATTATAAAACAAAGTCCTCCGCCGCGTCTGTCTGTCTGTCTGTCTGTCTGTCTGTCTGTCTGTTCGCGATAAACTCAAAAACTACTGCACCGATTCTCATGCTGTTTTCACCAATGGATAGCTTGGTTCTCGAGGAAGGTTTTAGTATATAATTTGTTAAGTTTTTGTAAGCATTTTTGTATGAATTAACGATATTTGTTGGAGGTGTCGGAAAAAAATAAGCCGTCTGGGAGCTTTCAACGAAAACGCTGTCTAAACCCTTTGAGATATAACAAAATAATGTATGGTGGAATTATGTATCTTATAAAGGTCTTCAAAAAAGTCCGCGATGGCATATGTCTATCTCTTAAGGATAACATACTATATCCATTTTATTGTCTTTTTGTAGGTATTTGTTTGCCGAATGTTACTCTTGGAAATACGATTACGATAACAATACGCTATAATATCAGTAACTATTAGCCAAATTATGTTCGTAGATAAATAAGCTAGCTACTTATGTGTATTTCAAACAGTATACAAGAATATTTATCATAAAAACATTACTAAACACGGCGGCCTTATGATCAAAATTTGTGCATTCCAAAACTTTCGTTACTTTTTCACTGACATATTTATCACTTTTCGATAAACTAACACTCAATACGAAATCTACACTTATTTCTCAGTAATTCTGTATAAGATTCTTCTAATATTAAACTGTTTTCTCATTGAATCCATTACTTTACGCACGTTTATCCTTGATGAATGTTTACATTAAGCACCGCGCCACAACGCCACACGACCACAGAGTACAGACGTATTTTGTTTTCTTTTTTTTTTCGTTCGTTTAGTGGTGTTCCCGCTAAAATGTCAACCGGTCAAGTATTAGTCGATTAATCGAATTCTACAGCCAAATCGTGTTGCAAGTACAAAATAAATGTCAAATATTTATTTCGTCCAATTGCGAACGTGACCCTGAGAAAAGTTATGCACCAATGGTGTTCATTAGATATTTCGAGCGTTTTATCAGCACAAACTGTATCATGCGACATTTCGGTTTCGGAGGATTTCGTTTTGTTTTCGCATTGTTGTTACTTACGTGAATTATTTTAAAATTATTATTTGTGTCGCACTTTTATTTCGTGTTGTAATTTGGTACAATTGATTGCTTTAAGAATTTGAGTGAAATTTTGTATTTTGATTTTGTTTGTTATCTTCTAAGTAAAGACTCATTCACTTTCAGAACATAAGTACTTTTATTACATTAAATCATTTGTTTTGGTTTCTATTCACATAGTGAATCACATTAAAATTAATAGTTAGAATTTTGAGATATAGCCTGGGATATAGAGAAGGACATAGGGTACTTTTTTATGCGATAACCGACATCCACGCGGGCGAAGCCTGCGATAACCGACATCCACGCGGGCGAAGCCTGCGATAACCGACATCCACGCGGGCGAAGCCGCGGGCAAAAGCTAGTGATTTAATATAATAAAAGTACTTATGTTCTGAACGTGAATGAATCTTTACCTAAAGATAACAAACACAAAATCAAAATACGAAATTTCACTCAAATTCTTAAAGCAATCAATTGTACCAAATTACAACACGAAATAAAAGTGCGACACAAATGATAATTTTAAAATAATTCACGTAAGTCCCAACAATGTGAAAACAAAACGAAATCCTCCGAAATGTCGCATGATACATTTGTGTCGCACTTTTATTTGTACCATTTGTGCTGATAAAACGCTCGAAATATATAATGAACACCATTGGTGCATAGATTTTCTCAAGGTCACGTTCGCAATTGGACGAAATATTTGACATTTATTTTGTACTTGCAACACGATCTGGCTGTAGAATTCGATTAATCGACTAATACTTGACCGGTTGACATTTTAGCAGGAAAATCACTAAACGAACGAAAAAAAAAGAAAACAAAATACGTCTGTTCTCTGTGGTCGTGTAGCGGTGTGGTGCGGTGCTTAATGTAAACATTCATCAAGGTTATACGTGCGTAAAGATTCAATGAGAAAACGGTTTAATCTTTGAAGAATCTTATACAGAATTACTGAGAAATAAGTGTAGATTTCGTATTGAGTGTTAGTTTATCGAAAAGTGATAAATATGTCAGTGAAAAAGTAACGAAAGTTTTGGAATGCACAAATTTTGATCATAAGGCCGCCGTGTTTAGTAATGTTTTTATGATAAATATTCTTGTACACTGTTTGAAATACACATAAGTAGCTAGCTTATTTATCTACGAACAAAATTTGGCTAATAGCTACTGATATTATAGCGTATTGTTATCGTAATCGTATTTCCAAGAGTAAAATTCGGCAAACAAATACCTACAAAAAGTCAATAAAATGGATATAGTATGTTATCCTTAAGAGATAGACATATGCCATTGCGGACTTTTTTGAAGACCTTTATAAGATACATAATTCCACCATACATTATTTTGTTATATCTCAAAGGGTTTAGACAGCGTTTTCGTTGAAAGCTCCCAGACGGCTTATTTTTTTCCGACACCTCCAACAAATATCGTTAATTCATACAAAAATGCATACAAAAACATAACAAATTATATACTGAAACCTTCCTCAAGAACTAAGCTATCCATTGGTGAAAACAGCATGAGAATCGGTGCAGTAGTATTTGAGTTTATCGCGAACAGACAGACAGACAGACGCGGCGGAGGACTTTGTTTTATAATATGTAGTGATAGTGATTGGGACTTTTGAAAAATTATTGTCAAAATAACATTTTGAAATAACTGATCTTTTGCTTCCAGTATCTTTCTAGTATTTCGAATCTACATTTTCAACGATCAAATTTGCGTAGTACGGTCCGTCACCATCACTGTTAACTACCAAATTATAGAAATTACAAATATCATCTTCCGAATCTGAGTCATTTAAAAAAAACTGACCTTTAGATCCTTTTGTGTTCCTATTTTTAACACACACTGCTTTTAAATGGCCCTTTTCACCACACACATCACAACTATATTGTTTGAACCGACATTTGCCCTCGGAATGACCCGATTTACCACATCGCGAACATGCGCGCTGCGCCTGCGCACAACTCGTGCCTGCGCCGCCGCCACCGGCGCCGGCCCTGCCGCGACGCGAGGCGCCCGCGCTCGCGCTGATTCGATGCAAGCCGTCGTCATACTGCTGTGCTGGCACAGGTAGGCCACCGCCGGGCTACGCGGCTGCCGCGCCAGCCGAAGCACACGCCGTAGCTGCGTGCCGCTCCGCCGCCTCCAGCGCCAGCGCCAACTCCACGGCGCGCTTGTACCCAATACCACGTTCTGCGAAGATTCTTGACCTCATGTCTTCATCGTTTAGCCCCGATACAAATTGGTCTCGTAGGCACACTTCCAAACAAGCGCCGAAGTTGCACGTTTTAGCTAAGTGTTTTAATGCTTGAAGGTATTCGCGAATTTTTTCACCTTGTCTTTGTATTCTTTGCCGAAATATGTGCCTCTCAGCGATTTCCGACCTGTCTGGTTCCAGGTGCTCCTTTACAAGTGCAACTACTTGATCAAAAGTTTTTGATTCAGGGGTGTCGGGAGCACACAAATCACACATCAATTCGTAACACTCCGCGCCTACCACCGTCACTAAAGTTGAGTTGAGTTAAGTTGAAGTTTAACGACTCGTCAATATTATTCAATGTAATAAATTGATTGATCCGTCGAACATACGCATCCCAATTGTTATTAGCTAAGTCAAAAGGTTCTATACGTCCGATTGGTATTTTTAACAAAATGTTCACACGCGTAGGTATCGTTTCGGTAACACCGCTCGTCGCCAGTGATAAGTACGAGACACGTCAATGAAACAAGGCGGCTCAACGCAGACTGTATATTTACTGATTAGTTAAACTTACCCACATACATAACAATTACAATAAAACTTAACAATTTAAAACTATAGTTTGTAATAAAAATAACGTATAGTCTTGTGGAGCACAACTTAAGAAATCACCGAACAATGAGGGCGCCTTTGCGCGCTCGGCACCCTCTTATGTTGTTTGTTGGTTCGTGCTTCTATCACGGCTAAAGGTGTCTGCACACAGCGGGCGCGACGCGGCGGGGCGGGACGCCGACGCGACGCTGAGCAGTTGTAATGTACTAGATATTACGGAGGACGCCACACAGAGCCGTCCGGCTCGACGCGACGTGACGCGACGCTCTGTGTGGCGTCCTCCGTAATATCTAGTACATTACAACTGCTCAGCGTCGCGTCGGCGCCCCGCCACGCCCGGTCCCGCCGCGCCGCGCCCGCTGTGTGCAGACACCTTAAACCGTAGAACTTATTTTGATGTTTCCCACTGAAATAGGTTGAAACCTGGAGTAGGTACCTACAGATAATAAGATGCTTTTTATCGACCTTAACTCACGATGACACGCATGACGGCCCGGTTGGCGCAATGGTTAAAAAAGATTGACTGGTGCGCTGCGTGTCGCGGGTTCGATTCCCGCCCTGAACAAATATTTGTATGACCTACAAGTAGTTATTATGGGTCTGTTTTTGTGAGTTTATATGTTTGTAAACGCACCTATAGACTATTAAACATGTTTTTCGGTACTTGGTACGATTTTTATGAATTTTAACCACCAGCGTCTTCTATTTCATGGTTTTTTAACGACCTTGTTTTTACGTACGCATGTATTGGTAAACACAGAGGAAATAGTAAGTCGCTGCTGTCGTCAACACGTCCATCTTTCCGTTCAGATTAGCAAAAATATTCGCTGTTCATAACGATTTGTTCCGAGTTATTTAGACTTCTACACATATAGCCGAATAAAAAACCGTATAAAACGCGAATACCGAATAGCGATGTGAAGTGCCACCATTACATGCAGATGATTACGGGTTTTAATTAAAAGTCAACAATAATTGTAATAAAATACAATTATTATAAAAAAAAAAACAATCTTATTCATTTCTGAACAATACAATTTTGTTTAGGTAATTTCTGTGTGATATTCTTTCAGTAGATTTCTTTCCATAATATTTATATCTCAAAGTCATGTATACCTCTATAATACTTTTAATTAATAAATATTTGTGATTTGTATCATATTCAAAATCCGCAGAATCAATTAAACTATTTGGTTCGCCATAGTCATCTACGAAAAACTTAAAAACATACAGATAGTAGTTTTCCTCTCTGTCTTTTACATGCAAAATACCTTTTAATATCTTTTCGACATTTTTCAAAATGTTTACAACGTCTTTTGAAGGATAAACCAAACCACCCCGAGATTTTAAAGTAATTAAACTTGTTTTAAATTGCTCAGAAACTCCAAAAAGAAGTTTGTTACAAGTTTCACATTTCAGTGAACGTGACAATTTTCTAGCCACAAAGCCAGCAATATATGTATGTTATCACACTTTATCTAAACCCTGAAAGATTACTGTACATACAATCAAGTAACTCTTCGTACAATTCGCTATCATCCTCCGGAATTTCTTCAAAGGATTTCATTTCCGTTAAATTATTTATGGTAGTGACTGGGCCAACTTTACTGGAACACGTTAATATATTAATTTGTTCCAAAGGAATACAGCTGCCGACACCACCGTCGCGAATTTCAGCTCTTATTAAAAGTCTCTTAAATGCAGCTCTGAACTGGACTGAATTCGGATTATTATTAAATCCACCACGAGCTCTGATAGCTGAAAAAAACAATTCTAGGTGATCCTGGCTCACTTTATAAAGAGGAAGATATTTTAATAGTTTCATTTCTCCAACTAGATATTTATATAGCTGGATTGTACTCTGCATGTTTATAATCAACCCAATAAATCCTAAAAAAACTAAGTGACCCGATTGCAGCTTTAAATTGCAAAAGTAAGTAATGGCTCCTTCAAACAGCGCTTCTATAAGTCCGATGTTTTCTGGGCATGCAGCTTTTTTCCAGCCCGGCGGCCGAACTGAGTGACTGCTCAAGACGTCAAATATATCATTTACTATTCGTATGAAGTTGACTGTCGCTGTACAACTCTCAAATTTCTTAAGCTTTAATTCGTTCTCCCAGTAGTGCAAGGCGTCAGCGACGGAATTACTCAACAGTTGAGTGGCCAAACGTACCTTCATTTTTTGTTTGTCAAACATCAAATGTGCCTTTGTCAACTTAGTAGCCATGTGTAAACCTTCACGATCTTGCAGTTTTAATAATTCTTCTAAATAATTGAAATCAATTTTCCTGCCAAAATTGTCAAAAAATACCTTCATTTCTCCAAAAGCGTTCCGGATCAGTTTAATAGTATGACATGGATCTATAAAAATGTGTATTCTATTTTCACCTGTTTCGAATGTAGTGACATTTTGATCTTTCATGAGATCACAGCTTAGTGAACAAAACATGCTGAAATTTGCAGCAGGTCCATCACATGTTATGCTCACTATTTTGGCACCCACTTCCTCACACCTTCGAATACACATTTCCATTAAAGTCGATTTTTGTTCTCCTATTAGAGGTGATAAAAAAATCTCGACCTGAGACGCATAAGGTCGAATTTCGAGATCAGAGCAAAATAACTTTAATAGTCAGCTGAAACCAGTATCTCGCGCTCTTTCTAAGCATAAAACAATCATAATTCTATCTCTTTTTGTTCTAATGTTATACAAATGCATAAGGTCGAATCTGTCGAATTTTTTCTTTTATATCGTGGAATAAGGCTTGATAGCAACTACAGTGTTTATGCTTAAAATTTTGGTTTAATTAGAAGGTCGAACATTGACTTCAGCTTTTATGCTTTTAAATTATTTTACGCGTAAGGAAGGGACTATTTTGACATTCGACTTTGTCCTACAAGGATTGTTGGTAAAAATAATACGTATTGTCCTATAGACTTTTATGCCTCTTGAAATTAAATAATCAGATGTCGTACCTTGAGATATAGTGTTATGCCTCGAAAATTTTATTTATTTGGTCTACAAACATAATTAGCCCTTATGCCTTTAAAAAGTGCTACTTTATCCTCGTACAGAAATGCCTATGTGAAGAAGAAACACTATTCCATTGACTTCGTGACCACACACCGACGCGATAAAATGACATCGGACATTATCGCCGGACACTCGGCTGTTTTCGGCGCCACGGTGGCTTGTCCTATCAGCGCACAACACCGAGCGCGTTGACGGTTGTACCGAAATATTTTCAACATCAACTTCAATTTAAGCTTCAAACTACCGTCGGTCGATACTTGTGATGATAGCGATGCATTTGAGAGAAAGCTAAGCTAAGCTGTGGATGAAGAGCTGAAAAATAATATAGAAAAAGAAAAGGAAATTCATGCTAAGACTGCTGAAGAAAGATATAACTTGAAGAGAAATGACAAAAAAGAAGCAGAATCAAGTTCAGGTGAAAAAAGTATTGATGTTTTTTTGTTTTTTTGACGATGGGTTTGCTCTTGATTCTAGTCTAGGTCAGAGGTGACAGAGACAAAGTCGACGATGGAGTGAGCTTACCCAGAAGAAGCCTGTTCACTCTCACTTTGAATAAATTAGGGTTGTATGCGTTCGGAAACAGACGCAGGCAGAGAGTTCCACTCCTTTGCTGTGCGCATTATAAATGAAGTTTGAAAACGCTTAGTGCGAGTTGGTGGAATATCAACCAGGTAGGGGTGGTAATTTGCAGTGCGTCTAGATGTCCGGTGGTAGAAGGGGGCCGGTGGAATGAGGTCGTGGAATTCATCGGCACACTCGCCGAAGTACAATCTGTAGAAGACCGACAAGCAGGCAACTTTGCGGCGATGAGCCAAGCTGTGAAGCTTGGCATCCACCAGTTTTAAGTCGCCAATGAGCCTCTTAGTTCTGCGTGCCACCGAGTCAATCGCAGCAAGCTGTTGTATTTGATTTGTAGAAGTGTTTGGCTACACCGAATTTAACTAATAGTAAATATTTTTATCTACGAAAGCTTTGGACATAAATTTAACAATATTAATTTGATTCTACAGCTAATAGAGCTGCAAACATGTTATGGTCTGAAAATATAGGTGACAGAGGAGGAAACGAAATAACTTCTTGTCTGATACGATAGGTTGAAGAAAATTTTGAAAATATTACTAACGTGAAGGAATTAACTCTGTGGTCTGATAACTGTGCGGGCCAAAACCGAAATTTGATGGTCGTGATGGCGTACATATAAATATTGCCCAAACATCCCCAGCTGAAAATAATAAACCACAAATTTATGCTGAAGGGTCATCATCATCATTCCAGCCGAAAGACGTCCTCTGCTGAACATAGGCCTCCCCCAATTGGGGGGGTTTGCCATAATCGCCACGCTTGGCAGGCGGGTTGGCGATCGCAGTATGGTGTTAAAATGCATAGAGAACGCTGCTGCCCATTATCTAGGAACAAAAAGGGAACACACACAAACACAAATACACAAATGGAAGGCGATCAAATACACTTACAAATCGAAAAAAAGAAAAAACTATAGAAAACAATGCAGATTGCGATACCCCGAGACTGGTCTCAGTTTATTCGAACTTGTGGAGGAAGAAGAACTTCTAACGTCTATGATTTATGCATCTTCATAATTTTAAAAACGTTAATACGTCTTCATATAAGAAAAATGGTCCTTTTGTTTCCAGAAAGAAGAATAAAGATGGTAAAGATTTTATTATAATATCAGAATGTGTTTGGCTTCAGATTAAACAGGACCAGCCCGGAGTATTATTTTATAAAAATACATTTGTAGAAGATTTTACCGAAATATCTTTCATCCGAAATGCTTCTAAGCGAATTCAGTTCCCTGATCATTTACCTAGTGTAATTCAAACTGAAAAGCCCATATCAACGGCAAAATACAATGATTTGATGAGTCTTTTACAATGGATTCCACGGGAATTACATACATATTATAAAAAATTAAAACATTCCGAGGGTCAGGCAGATTTTCATGAAGTTGATTAAATTTAATAATAATTAATGTTAATAATCTTTCCATTCTTTTTTAGTTTAAAAAATAAACTTGGAAGTCATAATGTTTAAGTTTTTACTATTTTTTAAATTTTATTTTATTAATTCCGACCTTATGTACTTAATAATAATTAATTTAAATGCCTCATAAATAGATATATAACAAGATCGGACGTAACTAAAGTTCTATTTTTGGTCAAACATAATGTTACATGTTTTAAATAAGTTTACAATACGCATTGAATTTACCAAAAATTTGCAGGCATAAAGTTGGATCAGTAAATAATAATTAAAAGGATTCGTCGTTTAATAACTCTGTACAAGCGTAAGGTTGGATGTCACCAAAAAAGTAGTTTTTAATTAATAAAATATTAATAGTTTACTGTGACTAGTTTTGTTACTGTACGGATACAAAGGTACACGACTTATCTAAAACATTATACTATTTTTGTTAGCCTATTCGATAATGAACAAAAGTTTTTGACACGATTTTGTCAATATCTTTCTTTTGGCTCTCCTCTAAACTTGTAAAATTCCATATCAGACCTAATGCGTCTCAGGTCGAGAAATATCCTACAGGCAATTTCCATCTTCCATTTATGCAATTTAGTAATATCACGAGACACTGATTGGCGATATCGAGGGAATCACTGTCGCAATCCATACCGCAGTTTACGCGTCCATAATATTTTTTTGTTTGCGGATCCCAGCACAGCGACTTTCTTATTGCCATTTCATCGAACATTAATGCGCATAGTACTGGCCAATGACTACTTTGAACTTTTGCTTTTAAAGTTTCAAATGCTTCACTGCAAAAGCCAGGCTCAGCATTTACGTGTTGATACCATTTACTCAGGGGACGTGGATGTGGAAGACAGGTATTATAAGTACTACGCACAAACTCATAAGCTTTCGGGGAAAAGAAATTTAAGGTGAGAGCAAATTTTCTGATTTCTTCAGAATATTGCCTCTCTACTGGCAAACCTTTAGATTTTGCAACTTGCCTTTTTGAGAAACTTGTAGTCCTGCACATTCTGCAAGCAAAGCTTGGGATTGTGAATCTAATAAATTTCTTTCCTTTAAATCTTTGATAATATTACTAAAAAGAGCAATTTTTTTCTTCTGTCTTCTAAGTTTCTCATTAAGTCTCTTTATCTTCTTGGACTGTTTTAGACATTTGTCCTTTAATTTATTTATCACCTGAAATCAAATAAAATAAAAGTAAGCTTTAATAGATATTGAAGACAAGCGAAAAATATCTCCCACTTAGTCTCAATTCGGTCTATGTTATCATTGAGATCAAATTCACAAATAATGATGACAAGAAAAACTGAAGCTAGTCATACCGATACATCAGGAGTTGTGGAAGTGCTAGCGGCTAAATCAGGCGCAGAGGAGGTGCTAGCGGCAAAATCTAGCGTAACGGAGGTACTTGCGGCTAAATCTGGCGCAGCAGAGGTGCTAGCTGCCAAATCTGGCGCAGCGGAGGTGTTAGGGGCTAAATCTATGCCACTCCACTTTGAAATCGTTCCAAGTTGATTGTCAATGGTAGGCACACAAACAACTGCAACCTGAAAACCACTCTTCATTATTAACATAAATATTATTAAAAATAGTTAAGTAAATCCACAAAATTTTTATGACTCTTCAAAAACAGTAGGATGATCCTACTGTACTTAATAACAAAAAAAAAAAAAAAACCATATTAGGTGCACCACATCTAGTTATTGAATGTGAGTTTGTCTGATTTTGATAATTTTCCATTAAAATGCCAGACATATTTGATTGAATCGCAGGCTGTAAACAAGCAATAAAATATTAGTAATTTTGATCTTCCTTGATTTAATTAATCTGAAGACCACACTCGAACAGATTCTTTAAATCACTCTTTATGTCCATTAGAAAAGTTTTGCAATTGAGGACATCACCATCACTTATCAGCCATTCCGCAATCATGTTGGACATATTAACAGCACGTTACTTACCAATAAGGTTCGTGAAGGTAAAGCATCATCACGCAATGTTACTTTATTCAGTGTCCGGTTGAAACATGATTCTTCAAAGTGAAGAGAACAATTATGTATTGTTTTTGTTGACATCTTTAATATTTCAACACCAATTGTTTCTAGCCAAATTTTCTTTTTTCTTTTATTTGTAGGTAGCCTTGAAAGTAAAACAAAAACAATAAAGAACCATAAAATAGCATTTCGATAAATATAAAAATGTCTAAATGCACTACTCTATCCTTCAAAACAGGAAAATAATTTCATAAAATATTACGTTAAAAATCCTGCAATCGCAAGCGTAAAAGGGAAATTATGAATGCTTTACTGTTGAAACTCTTCAACGAATGCAGAATCTTTTGTTTAATAACTAAATCTAAAGATATTTCAGCTGAAATTAACTACGTACTGGTGCAAAGTTATATTCGGGTGACTTCCGCTTCTTTTGATGCCACATCCGATTATATTGCAATTGGGCATCTTGCTATTGAAGATTTCCACTATAAAACCGAGTTCAAACGCAATATCACAGCAAATTACTCCAAAATTCACTAAATAAATCCACAGCTCAAGAGCATTTGACAGTTGACGTACCCAACTTTGGTACTAAACAGCGAGCGGATAAAATGGCGACCCGGCTGCAAATAGGTACTCAGTGACGCTAGGAATGAAGGGTTGCCACCATAGTAACTGACAAAAACACTATTATCCTTTTTCACTTTCGCAAAATTAAGAAAGTTAAAAAGAGATGGCAGGAATTTTATGATTTTGGCGTCGATTTGTCTCATATTTGTATAACTGTTTTTTCTATAGTCAAACATTTCAAGTCCATAGGATTAATACGTCAGTGGCTTTATGACATGTTTTTTTTTTTAACTACACGGAGCTGGTCTAAATTGTTTTTCAAACAATAATAAAGTAAATAACAATTTCAAGGTCAAGGTCAACACCCTAAAAGTCAAGGTCAAACCAAAATATAATCAAATCTTGGAATATTACTTTGTGACCAGCTCTGAGGTCAAAGGTATTTTCGATAACAGATGTCTCGAAGTAAGGCGTGGTCGACGGAGCCCCGCTTCGCGGGGCTCCTACTTCTGGGTAGTTTAAAAAAAAATCACTAAGGGGATGGCGGGGTCTGTTCGCTCGCTTCGCTCGCTCTTGCATCCTAAGTTTTTATTTGCGTCACTGACAGACTACGTAAAGTGACAACAAAATGGCGTCGTTTTACGTTTGGTTTCAACTAACGGCAATAGTCGGTAAATTATTTTGTTAATTTAATAGCACTAATTTAAATCAGCAAAATATATGTAATATTAGCGTATAAACGTTATTTTTCAAACTACCGTGTGGTGGTGCCTATAAAAGCGGGGTGCGGTCAGTACTCGCCCCTTACTCCGTCTCTTGCAGCCGTCGTGACAACATCGTTTTCTATTAATATTGTGGTAAAGTCGTTATAGTTATAAATCAGGAAGTATATTTTTAAGTATAAAATTGTATTTAATTTAAATTGATTAAAGTTTAGTGTTTAGTCGTTACGTTTGTTTTTTTTTAAATAAAATAGGTATCAACCGCCATTATCAGAAGTGGGATAGGCTCCATTGCCTATCTTATTTTCTGTGTCGTGCGAACAGCTTTTGAATCATGTCCGAAAGAGCTACCACTCGTAATAGAGGTAGAAATAGGCGTGATCAAAATAATGATGCAGTGGAACTCCAAGACACCCTTGGAGCTATTCTGGCGCGCCTGACCGCGCTAGAAAACACCAGCCTACCCGCAACAAGCACCGTGTCGGCGACAACGGCTCTGGAAGCACGTGCCATTGCGGTGCCTGGGCAGATCATCGCGTCTTCGCCGCAGGAGCCACAACCAGCCGTGCCGGAGTCGAACACCAGCATCGTTGGAGAATCGCTTGCAAGTACTTCGACGTCATTGGATGCTACCGATCGCCTCATTGGAGCGTTGAGTGCGTTAACCAAGGTCAGATCCAACCATTATTATATTTCAAACTTTGATCCCAGCATACATGATATCGATTCTTGGTGTGAAGAGGTTGAAAGGGCTCGTGATATCAATAGATGGGATGACAACGAGTGTTTATCCCGGATTGCTAACTGCCTGAAGGGAGATGCTCGTAGTTGGTTAAATGAATGGGTCACGAACGACCGCACCTGGTCTAACTTTAAGATCGAATTTAAACCGCTTTGCTCACGAAGAATCGATGTCGCAAATATTTTATTTGACGTCATGAGTACAAATTCTGATAAATATTCCACGTACGCAGAATATGCTAGGCGCTCCGTCTTGAGACTAAATATTGTTAGGGGGTTAAGCGATGATTTATCTGTCGCGATTGTCATACGTGGTGTAACTGATGCACAAGTACGTGCTGCTGCGACTAATGCTCATCTAACGGTCAAAGATCTTGTTGAATTCTTTTCTATTTATACCAAACCGAACCCTAACTCATCTGTAACCTCTGTGAAATCATCCCAAAGTAAACAGTTTGACCGAAACTCACGAAAACGTCTTCTTAATAATAAAAATCGCGAAATGACGTGTTTTTCTTGCGGTAGTGTGGGTCATGTGCAGCGCGCGTGCCCTAAACAATCGAAAACGGTTAAATCTGATGAATCGACAGAAACAAATAATAAGAAACCGAATGGGTCGTGTTCATTTTGTAAAAAGCCAGGCCATGACGCCTCTGTCTGTTTTGCTAAACAAAGATCTGAAATGCGTAATAAAAACAACGTTAATTTTTGTTTCGAATTGAAAGGCGCGTCAACAGACAGTGACGTCACAACGGCTGTTATACAGGGTATACCTACCGATGTGCTGATAGACAGCGGATCACGCGTTTCACTTATTTCGGAATCCGTGCTTAAACATTTTAAGTGTCCCCGACTACCCACATATCAAGTATTACGTGGCATAGGTGATCAAAATATTGAGTGTAATAGCCGCGTAACGTTAGTTATAGAATTTAGCGATATCTCATTAGAGGTGGATCTTTTTGTTGTTCCTGTAAAATGCCTAAACGTGCCAGTGCTAATAGGAACAGATGTTTTGAACCGTGAGGGGGTAACGTACATTCGTGCAAACAATGAGCAACGTATAGCTCGAATTCCTAGTTCGGTTGTTCAAAATGTATTGCTCATCAACTCAAGTGAACAGTTTTCGGTTAACACGCCGCTTGAAGGTAGCGATCGTGAAAAATTAATGTCAGTAGTAAATCAGTTTAAAGAATTCCTTATTATTGGGACTGCTTTAACAACAGTCACAACTGGTAATATGCGTATTGAGTTGACGAGTGAGACACCGATTTGTTATTGGCCGTACAGACTTTCAATCGACGAAAAATTGAAAGTGCGCGATATCGTAAAAGACTTGATAGACAAAAAAATAATTCGCGAGTCCAACTCTCCATACGCAAGTCCGATTATTCTTGTCAAGAAAAAAGACGGAAAAGATCGCATGTGCGTTGATTACCGCGCGTTGAACGCGGTTACCGTGAAAGATCGCTATCCATTACCCTTGATTGAAGACCATATTGATCGCCTTGGTAAGAGCAAGTTCTTCAGCTGTTTAGACATGGCGACAGGCTTCCATCAAATTGTGTTGGATAGTGACTCTGTAGCGAAGACCGCCTTCGTGACCCCAGAAGGTCATTATGAATATCTAAAAATGCCGTTTGGTCTAGCGAACGCACCGGTCGTATATCAACGAATAATCACAAATACGCTTAAATCACTAATAGAGTCTGGTAAAGCCCTCATATTTATCGATGACGTATTATTATTGGCATTTTCTATCGATGAAGCAATCGAGAACGTACGCGAGGTATTAAAAACACTTACTTCCGCTGGTTTTTCAATTAACTTAAAGAAAAGTACATTTGTGGCTACAGAGGTTGAGTACTTAGGTCGAACTATCTCTGAGGGTCAGGTTAGACCGAGCGAACAAAAAATTAAGGTTTTAATTGACTCCCCTGTGCCCACAAATGTAAAACAGGTTCGACAGCTACTCGGTTTGGCAGGGTATTTTCGTCGCTATATACCCGGCTATGCATCTAAAACAGCCCCCATTGCTAGTTTAACAAGGGCTAACGTTAAATTTCACTGGGGCGAAGAACAAGAAAAGTCGCGTAAATACCTAATCAGTTGTCTTACAAGTGAACCTGTGCTAGCTATTTTCGATCCGTTATTACCAACCGAGTTGCATACGGACGCGAGTTCTATCGGTTACGGCGCGGTTCTTATTCAAGTGCATGAGAATGGTAAACGGCGAGTAGTGGCGTACTTTAGTAAAACTACGCAAGGTGCCGAACCGCGATACCATTCTTATGAGCTTGAGACGCTTGCGATAATTAAAGCTTTACAACACTTTCGCCACTATTTGTTGGGTATTTCGTTTAAAATTGTGACTGACTGTAACGCTCTTAAACTGACGGAACGTAAGAAAGATCTGTTACCACGCGTCGCGCGTTGGTGGATATACATGCAGGATTTTAACTTTACGATAGAATATAGAAAGGGCGTTATGATGCAACACGCGGATTATCTAAGTCGAAATCCTGTTGATGTCTTCCAAATAACTAGGCCGAAAAACTGGGCACAGATTGCTCAATCTGCGGATGAGGAAACTCGTACGCTGATTGACAAAGTCAATAATAACGAGCTAGACTCTTCCCGGTATGTTGTTCGTAACGATCTGCTGTATTATAAATACACCCCCACGGGCCAGGAGCCAAAGCTATTATGCTTCATTCCCAAAGGACACCGATTAAGTCTCTTAAGAGTTTTTCATGACCAACATGAACACATATGTGCAGATAAGACAATTGACCTAATTTTGCGTCATTTTTGGTTTCCAGGGCTTTATGCCTTTGTAAGGAAATACGTAGGTCATTGTTTGATTTGTCTTTCGTCTAAGAAAGTTCCTAGGGCTCCTCATTACCCGATTTCGTCGTGGCATAAGCCAGACACTCCATTTAACACGGTACACATGGACGTATTAGGTCCACTACCTATTTCAAATGACAAAAAATATGTACTGCTCATTGTAGATGCCTACTCTAAGTATTGTTTGTTTTATGCAATAAAAAGGCAAGATTCAAATGAATTAAAACAAATGTTTTCAAATGCAATTTCCCTATTCGGTACTCCCAAACTTATTGTGTGTGATAGAGGACGAATGTTTGAGAGTGCGAGTTTTCAGGGCTGGGTTTCTGAGATGGGTAGCGAAATTCATTTTGTAACACCTGAAATGCATAGAGAAAACGGTCAGGTCGAACGGTACTGTCGTACTCTGCTTAATATGTTACGCATAGAGGCGTCTAAACCAGAAAGTAAATGGTCCGATTCTTTGTGGAAAATGCAGCTTGTTATTAACTGCACTAAACACAAAACCACTCAGATTTCACCTTTACAATTGCTTATTGGTGTTGAAGCAGTCACGCCAGTCATAAGATCACTTGTTCGCGATGTTGCTGTTGATGACGTACGACCCAATCGCGAGGGGTTAAGAGAGTTACAAAGACAGCGCGCTAGTGAACTGCTTGACCAGAATAGACGTAAACAAGATGAGTACGTCAATAAGAACCGAAAGGTCAAGCGTAAGTTTGATCTAAATGATAATGTGTTTGTAATAAAAACATCTCAAGTTACAGGCAAGCTGGACTCAGGGATGCGAGGGCCATATCGTGTGGCTAAGATCCTTCCCCACGATCGATACGAGCTACAGCTGCTAACTGGTTCGTATGGCAAAGTCACTCAAGCTGCCGCAGAGCACATGGTTGCTTGGCGAGGAGAGTGGACCCCCGAGTCGTGTGCCACGTTTTTTGATAGTAAGTAGATTTCTGTATTTACTTTTCTATCTAAATGATGCATGATCGTGTATTATATCAAATGTGTTTGTTTACATTGACTAAAAGAGTCATGTGTACATGCATTGTGGTTGTATGGGCATTGAGCGATGGCTCTGCCAAGACGTGCTAACTGGGTGCCTCCGTCTGTTTATGAGGGCATTGAGTTATAGTGTAACTCTGCCGAAAGAGACGTGCTAACTGGGTGCCTCCGTCTCAGTTTATTTAAGGGCATTGAGATGTGTCTCTGCCAAGACGTGCTAACTGGGTGCCTCCGTCTGTATATAAGGGCATTGAGTTATAGTGTAACTCTGCCGAAAGAGACGTGCTAACTGGGTGCCTCCGTCTCAGTTTATTTATAAGGGCATTGAGATGTGTCTCTGCCAAGACGTGCTAACTGTGTGCCTCCGTCTAGATGTGTTGTATTCAATTACAACAAACATACGTTTAAATTAAGTAATAAGGATGTTACTAATAAGTGCTATTCTCTCATTTATAGCTGAAGAGGATAGTCTCGCAGCACCATCTACCAGTGCAACTAGCTGCGAAGACCATTCAAGTCGTGGAGATGCAGACACACACCAGGGTCCATCAATAGCAGCTATGGAAGACATGAGCCCTTCGCGTCGCCCGAGCCCACTTGCCGAAGATCGTGACTGCAGCGAACAAGGACCATCATCTGGACAATGTGGCTGAGGACAACCACACGTCAGGAGAGGCCGTATTAGCGTATAAACGTTATTTTTCAAACTACCGTGTGGTGGTGCCTATAAAAGCGGGGTGCGGTCAGTACTCGCCCTTTTCTTTGATATAGCGAAAGCGTTCGACAAAGTCTGGCACAACGGCTTGATTTACAAGCTGTACCAACTCGGTGTGCCCGAGCGTCTCGTGCTCATCTTACGAGACTTTTTGTCGAATCGCACCTTTCGCTATCGCATAGAGGGAGCCCTCTCCTCCTCCCATCCCATACGCGCAGGAGTCCCTCAGGGCTCTGTGATATCCCCCCTGGCTTTTACGCTTTACACCAGCGACATCCCGAAGTTTAAAAAGGCTCAGTTGGCTCTGTTCGCAGACGATACGGCCGTTTATTACAGAGGGAAGAGTCATAATGTCATTACCAACACTCTCCAGACTGCAGCCGACAAGCTCGGTGCGTGGTTTAGAAAGTGGCGGATCGAAGTCAATCCTGACAAAAGCCAAGCGGTTCTCTTCATAAAACCGAGAAAAATCCCCCCAAAGCCCAAACCTGTCACCATGTTCGGCAAGCCTATCCCTTGGGAGAAGCGAGCCAAATATCTAGGTGTCATTCTCGATCAACGCCTCTCCTTTTCTGAGCATGTAAGTAAGGTGCGTTCGCGCGCCGCCTTCGCTCTCTCTAGGCTTCACTCCCTTGTCCACGAAAATAGCAAATTGTCACTCAAGTGCAAATTGCGATTGTACACCGCGTGCATCCGCCCCATCATGACCTATGCGAGTCCGGTCTTTGCCCAAGCAAAATCACATGTCATCCATAAGATGCAAATCATTCAAAATCGTTTCCTCCGTAAATGCACGGGAGCCCCCTGGTTCGTTCGGAACACAAACCTCCATGTAGAGCTTAGAATGCCTACAATAGCCCAATTTCTGAAACGCTCTTCCAAGCGATTCTTCGACTCTGCCGCCACCCACCGCAACACTCTCGTTGTGCAGGCCGCCAATTATACCCCCTCCCGCATTAGTACGATCCGCCGTCCAAGGCACGCACTGACCGACCCAGACGACCCCACCACTCTCATTCAGGAGAGCCGTAGGGAAACTAGTACAGCTCGAAGAGTACACACAACACGAACACGATCACAATTCCGACCTCGCTTTAGAGGTCCCGCGCGAAACCGACCCCGATTAATAAGCCCTCCCCGTCCCTTGACGACGCTTAACGATGTGCCAGCATGTGGTTTAGCTGAGCCTGTAATCCAAACTCCCCCGATTAATAATCAGAACCCTGATATTATCCAGCCACCGACGGTCCCTTGCCACCCTCCCTCCGACACTGCCCTAAGCCGAGGTTCGAGCCCCACCTGGGGTGCCCTTAGCGAGCAGTCGTCTAGCTTAAGTAGATTTTAGTGTAAACCCCCTGGCTGGAGGCGTAAACTTCGTTAGGAGCTTGCGGCACCACAGGAAAGCCCGGTTAAGGAGCAGGAACCCCCAGTGGTTATACCTCCGAGATGCCATTACAAAAAAAAAAAAAAAAAAAAAAAAAAAAAAGTACTCGCCCCTTACTCCGTCTCTTGCAGCCGTCGTGACAACATCGTTTTCTATTAATATTGTGTAAAGTCGTTATAGTTATAAATCAGGAAGTATATTTTTAAGTATAAAATTGTATTTAATTTAAATTGATTAAAGTTTAGTGTTTAGTCGTTACGTTTGTTTTTTTTTAAATAAAATAGGTATCAACCGCCATTAGTAATATAATAAATGTAAATAGAAATAATATGTATATACAAAAGTATCTAAATCACTAAAATTTACGTATTTATTTCATTATTAATATGAAATAAAACACTTTTCGTAAAAGGAAACGTTCAATAATAATAAAAAATAAAAATAAATAAAATAAAAACATTTTATTTCGGATCAAACTCAAAGCATTTATTTCAAATAAACCAATTACAGGCACTTTTGAATTGTCAAGGGGTCGGTCAGTCAGAAAGATGAAGCTAGTTGCCCATTCCAAAGCGTAGTAGGTTCCTATGGAGAAGAACTGACAAGAAACTCCATGGACACTCTTTTAAAACAAAATATTGTTACAAAATATGGGTTACATCATTCATGTTAAAGTTATACATGTGAGAACAAAACAAACACATGTGAAAAAAATAGAAAGACGTGCACGTTAGAAGCGTCCGTAATAGAAACAATTCAAAAAATAAAATAAGCCGTGGCAGCTAAGTGCTTGTTCACGCAGGAACGCGCGGGCGCGGCGGCGAGTGCGGGCGCGGTAGACGTGGCGAGCTCGTGTTCACATTGGCCGCCAGGCGTTTGCGTGTATCGTTCCTAGCGACAAGTTCAAACTAGTTGAACTTACCTGACGTCGCGAGTGAATCGCGCGCTCCACCGCTAGTTTGACGTGAACACACACAAATATCTCAAGCGTTTGATATTGCCGCGAGCGCACCGCGCGCGCCAGTCGCTAGCTTGCCCGCTACTTAGGCTGCACGTGCGTTTCGTACGTGAACACTTGGATACTAGGCCATATGTTTGATATTTCGTGACCGCACCCGCCACCGCGCCAGCGAGTCAACGTGAATGAGCACTAAGAGATGACCAGTCCCAACTGACGGCGCCCGTTCACGAACATGACGCATGGATCAGCACCATTTAGCTCAACCATTTTGAAGGGAACTTAATGATCCAACACACACGCCACCACCAGCGAGACATTTGAGTGAGCATGACATACTCTCAGCCGCCAGGGCACATTCAAGTCAATAAAAGACATATTACCCGGTAAATGGTAGCTCTGTAGTACATAGTACTCACACCTGTGCTATGCAATTATATAATTCAAGGACATTGAGTTTATACAATGCAAAAATAGTTTACAATCTTCAGCAGCTCCAATAATATTTTCAAATGCTAATCAATTAGTTTATGCGCCCTTATGGAGCAGGACCAGCATTGAGCCAAGCATTTTTGTCAGCGATGTAATCCCCCAATTTATAATATGCTTGGCTGCATAGTGTACGTTTTATACAAGTTTTAAATTTTGTTTCGTTCAATTGGAGTATGTGGGGAGGTATTTTATTGTAACATTTTAAACAGTACCCCATGAAGGATGAGTCTACTTTAGCCAGTCTGAAACCTGGTTGAACTAATTGGTCCCTATTTCTGGTACTATAATTGTGTCTTTCACCTCTTTTACTGAAAATATTTACATTTTTCCTTACGTACATGATGTTTTCATAGATGTATTGACAAGGTACCGTCATGTCGTTAATATCTTTAAACAGTTCCCTTATAGAATCGCGCCTGCGGAGGCCATATATTGCTCTGATGGCTCTTTTCTGTAGAATAAAAATAGATTCGATATCTGCAGCCCGTCCCCATAGTAAAATACCGTAAGACATGATCAAGATCCATAAATTGAAGATGGATAATACAAGATCTGTGGACTTCCAAAATGCACAGAAATTATTATTTGCTCGTTGTTCTGCTAGTATGTCCATTTTAATTTGGTCTTGTCTATTTTGACAGTACTTCAGCCGGCTTTTGAAAATTTTACGCGTCTCGTACATTTGATCGTAAACAGGAGAGAGAGGTCGATCAGCCAACACCCAGGCCTGGAATCTAAGCCTGGCCTCTCGGTGCGCGTCTCGGACATGTTTATTCCAACCACATAATGGACTACCCCGCTTACGTCTCTGGTGTACTTTATTCGATTCCGTCGCTGCCTCAGAAAGGACGTCTACAATATTCCTGTACATCATATCAAGGACAAGTTTGTGATCAGCCAAGTTGCATGACCCATGACTGCACACCGCAAACTCCTGTGGGAAGTCGTATCTCTCTCAGTTTAGAAGAACACATCCCATGATAATTCTCGATCTCTGTTTTATTTCTGACGCCCCACACAACAGCACTGCGGGGTGCAGCCCCGGTCGTCAACTTTGGCCTAACTACATCTAAGTTACATAGAATATATATAGGTAAGTGATCAGACACATATACATCCTCGTCAATACCTACACTAACAATTGTCTGCCAGGCTGACGAAGAGACTACACAATGGTCTAACCACCTCCTACACGCGTGCGCCTCGCTAATAAAGTTGTAGTAGTTTTGATCGTATCCTAACTTCTTTGTATCGGCACAGACCCAGGATTGGTCATTACAAAAACCTAATAGCTCAACATAAAATATTTTTTGCGGATGTGCATTAAAATCACCCATTATTGTTTTCTACCTCATATGTCGCAATTATTGCACTTACCTCACTTAATACCTCGGTAAACAAAGGCAGGTTTTCCGGTGAGTTTGTAGGCATATATACAGAAAATACAATAATATTGCGACCACCAGAGACAGCTTTAATGGCCACTAACCGAGAGCTATTACAGGATATTACCGAGACAGACTCAAAAACACCCTTTCTCCAGAGAATAGCTACTCCTCCGTACGGCCGCCGCCTTAGAAGCCCTTCTGATGTGTCTACAGCAGACCTACCAGTGTACTCAAATTCAGGACTTATCGTTCCTAACATTGAAATATCACGAGGTAACAGCCAAGTCTCCTGCAAGCATATCAAATCGGACCAGTCACATATTTTACTTATATTATCCACAGATCTTTTCGCAGATTTACAATTAAAACTAGTTAATTTTACATGACACTTATTTTGACAATCCATACTGAATTTTAATCTAACTGTGTGAGCCTCTCTATTTGTCCGGTACATAAAATGGACAAAACGCCTAAAAGTAATACCATCAGGCCATATCTGATCATTTAAAAACATGTCCACCTTGTGTTTAGATACGTATAATTTGTAAGCGTTATACTTTTTATACGACTTGATGTTTAACTTTTTTAACGATACACTTTCGTTAGTCTTACTCTTTATGTAGCTAATAATGTCATCGTCCGAGGCTTCCGTATTCACGTTTGATATTAGTAACGGGACATTAATATCTGCCGCACGGAATTTACTGTTTGGTACAATCGAAGCACGACCTTTTTGGCTTGCAAATGTATATGTTTTCGAACGCGAACGTTTATTTTGCACTACTTTCCACTCATTAATACTCGGCTGACCAACCATTATTTTAGAGATAACCTTATCACAGTTATCTATTGACGGCATACTTTCATATTGCACTGTTGTTTGCTGGAGGAGATCACTCGATGCCATCGCAGCCGGCGCGTCGGATGCACTGGCGATGGTCATCCGTTTGCCAGAGGTGGGGGAAATGACGGGCGTGTGCGCACAATTAGCCAAGCCCGATAAAGTTACCGATTTGTACGAAACCGCGGTGCTTGTCGTGGCCTCCACGCGTTCTAATTGTCGCGCTGTCTCGCTCCCGTTTAGACCGCTCTCATCAAAATTGCACGTCATGCAGTCGGTCTCGCTTGCTTCCTTCGGAACCGCAGTAGCTGTTCGGGCCTCCACATGCCCGCAATGCTCTGTCGCTGTGCTATGTCCTTGCAAGACAGAGAAGTAATTATTATCGCCGCTGACTAGCGTTGATGACGCACCTTTAGCCGAGAGGTCGTTCGCCTTGCAATCAGCTGGGTATTTTATAGGTAAATATTGCAAACCTATAGGACCACTGTCCAGTGTAAAGCTGTTTTGTAGACATGCTCCTCTTCTCGCATTTATATTACCATTCTTAACAGTCGGCCTACCGTGTATTAGAGATGCCTGTTTAAGACTAGTGACCTCCAGTTGCAGCGATAGAAACTGCTCCTTAGACACGGTATTGTCTTCTAAAACGCTGATCTGATTTTTCAGTTTTAAAATATCTTTTAGGAGACACGTTACATCTACATGGTCAAAAGTAACTGGAGGGAGTTTATTCAGCTCCCTCGCCACAAATATCGGGAATAATTCAGTACTGGTACCCTTCATGAGATAGATCATATCGTCTAGATCCCGAGACATTTTCTTCTTTCCCTCCTTTCGGCGTAATGGCATCTTCTTTCCGCTGGGGATAGACTCAAACAGCAGAGACTTTGCCCGCACAATGTCCTCAGCAGAAAAAGATGAACAACACACTTGATGCACACTCTCTTCATCCATCACATCCAATACATTTCGTAGAAATGCTAAAAGTTCGTTGATGACAACATTGCAACTAGCACACTTCACATTAAGAGACGACATTATTTTCGATTAGTCACCGCACCGGTTACAGCGGCATCGCAAACTCGTCCGCTACCTGGCGCGTACGATGCGAGACTGTGTGATAATAATAATAATATTAAATTTATTTATTTCAAATAAGTTACAGACGAAAAACAAAAAACATATGTTGTTGTTATGGTTACAATTAGGTAGAAGATGGATTATAACTGGTTGGCATAAGATTAAAGACAGGTAATTACATAGTTATGCTGTAACCACAAGGTCTGTACATGAATTGGGTGAGCCCTGCCTCTTAAACTAGGATGACCTGTATCTTAAGAAACAGAATGGCGAGACAAAATGTCAAAAGTGAGGAAATATTGTTGAATTTCTACGTTTTTTTTTTTTTACGTAAACTATCTCTGCACCTAAAAATTTTACGTGTAGGCTTCTAATAATATATTTCTGTAAAAAAAAAAAAAATGGACTCCCAAATCGTGGGATGCTAAAGCGAAACTTAGCCAGTGCAACCCCTTCACCCTTACGTAGCCCCAAAGTAGACATTTCCAAATTATATTAAACATTACTTATAGATTTTGAATATTATAGGAACTGAATATTATATTAATTGAATATTATTCCATATGAAATTAGGTAAAATGAAATTATATCAATAATTCATTATATCATTTGATCGTTATATTAAAAAAGAAAAAAATAAATGAAAGAAAAAGATAAATAAATGAAATTAGGTCATGTGATCATTAGTATCACTAATAGATTGAATCCTAACCCTGGCGTTCCTGTGTGCGTCGACGGGGTTTCCTGCCCTAGGGATATAGCTGAGGTGTTCAAAACCCATTTCTCTATTAAGTCGACCCTGGGGCCGCCGTGCGGGGTGTTCAATGCTGGCCCTGAGCGGGCAGAGGTGTCCACTGTAATTCTCACAACCGAAATCGGGCACATATTAAAGAAGATGACAAGAGGCAAATCCCCTGGGCATGACGTACTCAGCATTGAGCACCTGCAGCATGCTGGTTCCCACTCGCCCCGGGTGCTGGCACTATTATTTAATCTGTGTCTGTGTCATTCGCCAACCTCTTGTTACTATTAGGATTTACATCTTCTTCCTTTAAAGCTAACTCTATTAAATGATCGCTTCTTCGTTTCATCGTTGAAAAGGATACCTACTGAAAATCAAATTTGTTATTTATTATATCACTCCATTTGAGATGTGCGAGGTAGCTAAGCTAACACGCTGGATCGTACCATACTGCGTAGCTGCACGAGTAAGCTAGAGACGTCAGCACTCATCTTTAGCACACATTCTTAGCAAGCATCCTTAGCACTCAAATGAATATGAAAAAAAATTGCTATGTTAAACCCTTTTCCACTAGAGCAATCCTATTCGTGTAAATCAGGCACATTCTGAGCAATGTAGTTTAGCATAGCTCAAATGGAATCGCAGCTCAAAACTACCATTTCTTTCACCGTAATACCAAGGCATATTAGTAAACAAAATCAATCAGTTCAGAAAAAACATGCAATAAAAATAAACCTTTTCTATTTTGAGTGCCACATCGGGAAAATATCTAAAAATATAATGCTAATGATTTAAGCATGTGTTAGAAAGTGGATGACAAACTACATTTATAGTTATTGGTATCCACTTTATTAGCAAGCTTTGTGTGTCAGAATGGTAAGCTAGTAATTTACTATGTATGAAAGTCCCTATGAATATGGTTTATGTAGGGAAAGGATTTTATAAAGGAAAGCACAGACAGACAAGACTAGGTATTTATTTCAATTTTGCTTGTCAAAGTAACGTTACTGAGAAAACTAGGTGTCCGTTCCAAAACTAGGTCTTCGTGGAGAAGAACGGCAAGAAACTCCACGGCAGCTTGTTTTTAAAGTATTTTACCAACACATTTTACATTAGCATAATATATTTTGCTACAACATTAATCTCTTGGATCATTTCTCAAAGTTAGCAACTGTATGAGTCGAAAGAAACAGAACATGAATATTCCTTTGATTAAACACGATACAATATTAGCCATATTATAGCATAAACAGAACATAGTCATTAGCAATAATCAAGATATAATATCAATTAACTTACGTGAACAGTAGTTACCAGTCCATCTTTCCCCCGATCAATCACCAGTTTTTCCCATAGGCCATTAGACATATCTTTTTGGTCTCCCCTTCTTACCATAGTACCTTAAACTTTTTTATTTCATCTGAGGTACCTCCAACCTTGCCGCCATTTTTAAACCAATCCTGGACGGTCATACATAATTGTTAAATAACTTCTAACATAGGTAATTATTAACAAATCTTATGTAGTGTAACTATTTTAAAACATTATAAGATATTTAATGTATTTTTATAACAATTTATCTGACTATAATTAGATGAAGTCCCCTAAACATTAGATCCACTGAGTTTACTACATTTATTAATTAAAACAACATATACATCCAATAAAGCACATAAAATTAAGGAAATATTTTAAGTACAATTTATAATTCTGTTATCCTTAAATTTTAGGTGAAAGTAAAATAAGTTTTTGTATTTATTCAGACCGACACAGATCACCGGTTTCGTTCGGAATCCTTTATCCTTTATTCGTCTAGAAATACTCAGACATTATAGCAAGAACATACTAATTCCATGCAATTTAGGAAAACAAATCAAAGATTAATAATGTGTGATTCTATAAATTCCGACACGGCCATTCTGATCTGTGCTTCGTCCCGAAGAACATAGGCGATAGTAGTTAAATTAAAATATCATAGGACATCGTTACAGGGTACAAACATTGATTCAAGGCGGACTGACAGTTATGTCCATATTTAGGTTTACATTAATACAATCATTGATATGAGACCTGTATCTATAACCATTTCATATCACATTCCTACCCACACATCCCCTTTGATATAACATCCTTATCCAGACTCATATCCTCTTTGATATCACACCTATCCAGACTGATATCCTCTTTGATATCACACCTCTATCTAGACTGATATCCTCTTTGATATCACACCTATCCAGACTGATATCCTCTTTGATATCACACCCCTATCCACTGATATCCTCTTTGATATCACACTCCTATCCAGACTTATATCCTCTTTGATATCACACCTACCCAGACTGATATCCTCTTTGATATCACACCCCTATCCAGACTGATATCCTCTTTGATATTACACCCCTATCCAGACTGATATCCTCTTTGATATCACACCTATCCAGACTGATATCCTCTTTGATATCACACCCCTATCCAGACTGATATCCTCTTTGATATCACACCCCTATCCAGACTGATATCCTGTTTCACATTACCTCCCTATCCATACTGAATCACATAAAACAAAGAAATAAAAAAAATGTGCTTACACAAAGTACCCAACTACTTTGTTACCAATAATCATTCAATCATTACCAATATTTGTCTCTTTTATCTACAAATTCACCAGGCCACTGCCTTAATTTATCTTTGGCAAAGTATTAATTTGTCATGGGGAAGAATGTCTGAGATTCCATAGGGTCCTTTATAGCTAAGACTTAATTTTTTATTTATTTATTATTTATTTATTTATTATTTATTTATTTATTTATTCATTTAGTAGTTTACATACATTGTATACATTTAAGTTGGTGCCAACATAAACTCATTAGAGTTTCACCGGGCACCAAAAACATCGACTACATAATTTAAATAACATAAGAAGGTACTTGCTCAACAAAACAGATAACATCTTAAGTTTTTCAACTTGTGCACTTAAACGCTGATGAGTCATATCTCTGTCTATCCTTACATCTCTACTAACTTTAAAAACATTTACACCATTTAAATGTGATTAAAAATATTTGCATCACATCCTTTAGGCAGATGGATAGGAGTAAAACCGCTTGATTTTTGAATGGTAGTATTTATTGACTGTTGTACTTTCCATAAACCGCTTGGCCAATCTGACATACCATTATATGTGGTATTTAACATCAATAACTGTTGTTACGTATCGTTCTACTTGACCGTGTGCTCATGGTAATCCGTTGCCACCATATATTATGATACTCGATTTCCAATTCTCTAAACAGCGATTAAGTTTTATTTGAACTAAAGTTAGTGCCTTTATTAGTTATAACTATTGAAGGAGTACCGAATATTGTAATGGTGTCTCATATAAGAGGTAACTAGCTCTTGGGAATTTAGTGATTAGAGAGGTTTTAATATACAAAATTTTGTGAAACTTTCTACCCTAAGCAATATATACCTGAATCCTTCAATTGTTTGGAAGAATGGACTGGTACAATCCAAGTGAATCGTATGAAAAGGAATGGTGTCTTGTCAATTGGATGAAGGAACCCTCCTTTCGGACCTGAATGATTTTTACATTCAATACATATTAAATGTCTCAAATATTATTGAACAAATGTGACCATGCGAGAAAATCAAAAATATTCGCTAAGCTTTTCCAGTGTTTTATAAAAACCTACATGACAATAAAGCTCTGACTATGAAAAAGTTTTATAATGCAAAGTCTAAATCCTCTAGGTACATAAAGCTTAGGTTCATAGGTTGAACTTTATAAAACAACTAATTATGTATAAAAAATATTGATTCTCATCAAGCTCGCCAGCCACTGACTGATTAATCAATATTTTTTTTATTTTTTTTTCTTTTGATGTCAGTTGAGCGATCTCTACCAAGACGGAGAAACATAAGTCAATTATCAGATTTAATCAAATGTTCAACTACAGGCGTTTCAAATTTTGTTAAACTAGGAGAAGGAGATTTATATGTTAGTGTATGTTGAACTGGTACTACAAAGTAAAATTAAATGTCTAATAGGATTTCGGCTAAGAAAATCTGTATACCCTACCTACTTGTTTATTATTTTAAATTCGAAATCTTGCATATATGTCTACCAACGAACAATATGAGATATATATTTTTATTTATTTATTTAATACTTCAAGCACAGAAATTTACAGAGGCGGACTTAATGCCATAGGCATTTTCTACCAGTCAACCTTTGGGTGATGCAGAAACAAACAGTGGTTTTATTCATTTGAATGCACTAAATATTGCCAAGGTTTCTAAGTCATATAAACAATAATTAGATTCTGCAGGTGAAGTTCTTTTGCTGGAATATGCAACTACCCTATCTTATCAATTCTTTATGAACTGGCATCTGTATATAGTTCAATTGGTAATGCCGGATCAAATACTGTTAATAATGGTTTAGAGGATAAATGCTTAATAACATACATCTAGCTGTATCCTAGTCAATTCCCTATTCCCATTTATGATTATTTTGGTCAATTTTGTTATGCAGAAAGAGCGTTTTGTAAAGTCCGGGATGAATTTACGAAAATAACTTGCAAGACCTATGAACTATCTTGTTGTCTCTGGTCCTACTTGTTTTTTTTTTTTTTTTTTATTGGACCAGAGAACTGACTGGAGCAACTACTTTAGTTTTACCGGGTCTTATACCTTCTTGCGATATCTATCCAACAAAATTTCTACCTATCCAACTTCTTATTTATGAAATACTTAAAATTAGAAAGTAGATACCATACAGGTACCTACTTAAAAATAAGGAACATAATAAAATGTTCTAATCAGTAACAGTTCAATCGAACGTTAACCACTATTCATTGTATAAATTATCAAAACAGTACATCGCTCGGTCAATTCTGACAATATCATTGCAATTGTAATGATCTATATATTTCTCTTTTCTCTTAAAATACTTTCAGATTTTGTCATGGTTGGTGAACAGTTGGCACGTACTTTACTCTATACGGTTATAAGCCAAAACAAAATTATCAAGTCCCGCCACAGCGGTTAAGACCATACTAGAAGTTTATCTCAACAACATACTCATTAACCACATTGATAAGTCTAGAATTACAAAATAAAAACCTTTGACCATGTCACATTCATCTATCAACAATTTTAGTATATTGGGTAAAAAAAGAGAAAAATAACATGTTACTTTTTCTTGATGACAAGGTAAAGTACCACTTTAAATTCCAACTTTAATTCATACTAATTGCAATTTTCTTCAAAGGTTATCTTTTTAAATGATTTGTGAACACAGCATCAAATATTCACGATTTAAATAATGTTTCCATGAACACTTGCATTTCTTCGACCAGTCTCAACTTCCGTGAGCACTGGAAATTCTAATCAAATGCAACATATAACAACTACTTCATAATTAAATTATAACATAACATCATGCCTTGTTTCCTCGAAGGGTTAGGCAGAAGTATACCTATAGTAGGTACACCCACATTTCGCCAGTTATATTTAAGTCCCATGTAATAGGGGCAAGCCTATTACCATCAACCGGGCACAAATCCAGACTCCGGGCTGCTACTGAGAAATCCTTGATAGAAAAACCCAATAACACCCCGCCCAACCCGAGAATCGAACCCAGGACGTCATGCTTAGCAGTAGCGTTTGTGACCGTTAGGCCAACGAGGCAGATAATTAAATTATCTTTCTATGAAATGCTCACAAACTAATTTTACCAGATGTAAAATAGGTATCAAAATGGCTATAAGAACAAAAAGAAAATTGCATATAGCAAATCTACTTGCTCATCATCACATTAAACAAAGTATTATAAGTAGGTATTACGTTTTAATTTATGAAGAGCCTCCGAGGGCATTACCGCCTTTAGCTATTTCTTCTTGCTAGAAAAGATCCAGACACTCGTTTAACAGTTGACGCTCTGCAGTCTCGATCCTCGTACAGCAGCTCGCAGCTCCGCAGTTCTGATGCTCGTACAGTTACTCGCAGCTCCACAGTCCTGATGTCAGATGCGGCATGCGGCAGTGCGATGTCATCGTCTTGGTGCGAGTTAGGTTAGTAGCCCGCAGACACCAACAGCCTTCAGCAGATCCGCAATAGCTCCAACATTATCATGAAAATAGAAAGATAAAATTCATTAGAAATCTGTTATGTAAGCCAGAGCACTATCCCACTTCTGATGTTAGAAAGTGGATGACAAACTACATTTATAGTTATTGGTATCCACTTTATTAGCAAGCTTTGTGTGTCAGAATGGTAAGCTAGTAATTTACTATGTATGAAAGTCCCTATGAATATGGTTTATGTAGGGAAAGGATTTTATAAAGGAAAGCACAGACAGACAAGACTAGGTATTTATTTCAATTTTGCTTGTCAAAGTAACGTTACTGAGAAAACTAGGTGTCCGTTCCAAAACTAGGTCTTCGTGGAGAAGAACGGCAAGAAACTCCACGGCAGCTTGTTTTTAAAGTATTTTACCAACACATTTTACATTAGCATAATATATTTTGCTACAACATTAATCTCTTGGATCATTTCTCAAAGTTAGCAACTGTATCAGTGGAAAGAAACAGAACATGAATATTCCTTTGATTAAACACAATACAATATTAGCCATATTATAGCATAAACAGAACATAGTCATTAGCAATAATCAAGATATAATATCAATTAACTTACGTGAACAGTAGTTACCAGTCCATCTTTCCCCCGATCAATCACCAGTTTTTCCCATAGGCCATTAGACATATCTTTTTGGTCTCCCCTTCTTACCATAGTACCTTAAACTTTTTTATTTCATCTGAGGTACCTCCAACCTTGCCGCCATTTTTAAACCAATCCTGGACGGTCATACATAATTGTTAAATAACTTCTAACATAGGTAATTATTAACAAATCTTATGTAGTGTAACTATTTTAAAACATTATAAGATATTTAATGTATTTTTATAACAATTTATCTGACTATAATTAGATGAAGTCCCCTAAACATTAGATCCACTGAGTTTACTACATTTATTAATTAAAACAACATATACATCCAATAAAGCACATAAAATTAAGGAAATATTTTAAGTACAATTTATAATTCTGTTATCCTTAAATTTTAGGTGAAAGTAAAATAAGTTTTTGTATTTATTCAGACCGACACAGATCACCGGTTTCGTTCGGAATCCTTTATCCTTTATTCGTCTAGAAATACTCAGACATTATAGCAAGAACATACTAATTCCATGCAATTTAGGAAAACAAATCAAAGATTAATAATGTGTGATTCTATAAATTCCGACACATTTATTTTAGTACTTTGTCACAATTAGTTAGTTACAAAAAAAACATTCGTCAGCAGGATAGTTTTCATAGACAGCAAAATTACATATTATGCACCAAAAAAAATTGCTTAAACACATTTTTTTTTTAACATTTCGTCTTCATTGGTAAAAATAAAATGTTGCAGCGAATACAAATTTGTACTGTGCCCACAACCAATACATAAGTCACGTTTTATAAAATGCGTCAATGGCCATGGCCATTTTAAATTTTGTTGCCAATATAAAAAGAAGTCTGTTCGCTCGAAGTAATTATCCACGTCCAGAAGGATTATAATTAATAATAATCTATACTTCTATACTTATACTTATACTTATTACTTATTATTACTTATATTACTTATATAATATAATAATATAATAATCTATAAAGCTGAAGAGTTTGTTTATTTGTTTGTTTGTTTGAACGCGCTAATCTCAGGAACTGCTGGTTGGAATTGAAAAATTATTTTTGTGTTGGATAGTACATTTATTGAGGAATATTATAGGCTATATAACATCACGCTACGATTAATAGGAGCGGAGCATAAATGAAAAATGTTGCAAAAACGGGAAAAATTATTCCTTTTTGGGAGCTTCCGTTGCGTGCGCTGCATAAACGGTTTAAGTTACGCCAATATCATGTATTATGGAATTGTTCCTCTTTAAAAGTTCAAAAAAAAAGTCCAGGACAGCATATGTCTATCTTTTAAGATTGACTCACCATAACCTTTTTTTATGGTAAACAATTTTTTTCGAAATTAATTCATTATTTGCGTAGGAGTTTTATCAACATAATATTAATCCTTATCCAAATAAATATGTTATTAATCACAAGTATTTAAATGTAAACAAAATTGTCCTTGACATCACTTGATTTCAATCAACATCTTAGGAGATATCATAATTTTAAAATAACTCCGCAACAAAATAAGTAGAAAATTCATTACTTAAACCACTATCTCTCTTACGAGTAGCGGGTCAGCTATATAATTTGCTAGCTTTTGCCCGCGGCTCCGCCCGCGTGGATGTTGGTTATCGCGTAAAAAGTAGCCTATGTCCTTCTCCATATCCCAGGTTATATCCATGACGTTTCACATTTATAATATTAGTATGGATAAAGCTGAAGAGTTTGTTTGTTTGGTTGAACGCGCCAATCTCAGGAACTACTGGATCGAATTGAACAAATATTTTAGTGTTGGACAGCCCATTTATCGAGGAAGGCTATAGGCTATATATAGGCGATAACGAAGTTTTCGCGCGGGCGAGCGACGGGATGCGAATGCGACGCGATGGGTGGGCCGAAATTTCACGCGGACGAAGTCGCGGGCAGAAGCTAGTAATATATATAAATAATAATTTATTCATCAAAATTACAGATAGTTACAGCAACAATCAGTAGGTAGAAAGTTATACAATTAATTTATAGATTAGTTGTAAGATCTGTTCAAAAATATTTAAAACCCTGTCTCTCAAACTAGGTTATAACCTGTATTTTGAGAAACAGTGTCCAGCCACAAAAATTCTTATACACTATTACTGTTACAACAATGGATTAACGGTGTCGTTCTACCGCTGCAATAATTTATGTGATTGTATGTATATGTGTGTGAGGGTGTGTGTGCATGTAGTGGAAGGTGAGTATTGTGTGGTAGTGTGCATGTTTTTTTTTATTTTTTTTTATTCTACTATGAGTTTGCTCTTGACTTTAGTCTAGGTCTGGATGACAGAGACAAAGTCTACGATGGAGTGAGCTTACCCAGAAGAAGCCTGTTCACTCTCACTTTGAATAGATTAGGGTTGTATGCGTTCGGAAACACAGACGCAGGCAGAGAGTTCCACTCCTTTGCTGCGCGCATTATAAAAGTTTGAAAACGCTTAGTGCGAGTTGGTGGAATATCAACTAGGTAGGGGTGTGATAAGGTGGGGAGGGCGTGGAGTGCATGCGTGCATGTTTAAATGTGTATATGTTATCGAAATCGGAGTGCGTGAGAGATTAGGTGACGTATGTAAGTAGCGACTCCGTGAAGGCATAGTTCTTCTCTAGTAGCCACTCTGTTACTTTAGTTTTTACCGCATGAGTGTTTAGTCTTAGGATTTTTAAATCTTTATTAATTTTGTTATAAATATGATTGCTCAGTGTATAAAATTGATGTGTTGCGAAGGTGGTTTTGTGTTGAGATCCAGTGATGAGTTGTAATCGCTTATTTAGATTTGGCGGCGGCAGCTTAGCATGAGTTCTTAAAATCGATCGAAGCATGAAAAGCTGACGTACCGTAAGGACTTTGCAGTTAGAGTATAATTCAGTTGTTGGGAATCTGTAGGGTTTTCTAGTCATTACCTTAAGTATGACTCTTTGTGCTCTTTCTACTCTTAACATTTTAGTTTTTGTTGCTCCACCCCATGCAGTGATACAATATCCAATAACAGATTGGCAAAGAGCATAATACACCATCTTCAGAGTGTCCAGTTTGGCCGACTCTCTCAGTGACTCAAAGACGTGTATGAGACGCATTGTTCTTGTGGTAGGGGCGTCAATCTGTTTGTCCCATCTTAGTCCATCATCAATCTGAACTCCGAGATATTTTATATTGTCAGATCTAGTAAGAGTTGGACAGTCATAAGATGGTGTTGGATTTGAGCATGAGTGAGCTGTAATACTAAAGTTATGTGACGGATTGCGAATGGGATGTAAGTGGTTTTGGTTGAGTGTGAGAAGGTTAGAGTTCAGCCATTTCATTATTTTGGACAGGGCTTCTTCTGCAGTTGTCCTGGTCATGTCCCAAGTAGGTCCGTTAACGAGTATTGCGGTGTCATCTGCGTACGCGTAGATGTCACAGTTAGGCAGGTTCATCTTGCAAAGGTCGTTTACGTAGATCTGAAAGAGTATGGGGCCGAGTATACTACCTTCGGGGATGCCATATGTTATATGTGGGTGAATTCGGCAGAGTATTTCCCAGCAGAGCATGAAAAAATTAGAGTTCTATTCGCATGCGGCAGAGTGATAGAGTTCCTTATACTTAAGAAAAATAGTTCTGCCGTTTTTGCCTGAAAAAAGTCAAATGAAAATATGCTCTGCTAACTTCCGTTAGCAAATCATTTAAAAAAAAAAAAAAAATTAAAAATTATTTAGGTGCACAACGGTGAGTTCTATAGTTCCTAATACTTTTCCGAAGAGTTCTGCCGACCTAATTAAATAAAAAAATAAAACAAGAATATTGAATTGTTACTGGAAAAAGATAATCATTTTTATAAAACAGCCATGAATAAAGTATTTTTTAGATTTCCGTAGATTCTTCCGGACATAATTAGTAAAAAAGACCCCAGAAATAGAAAAAATACTAAATCAAAGCAGAAGTCTCACGGAAATATCAACAGAGCCGTGTGAAAAGATAGGTTAAAAGAAATCGAAATTTCACGCAGTGTTTAAGTTAGTGAGATCAAAACAGAATTTAAGTATGACCAAAGAGCGAAAACTCCTCGGTTTCTGATGCATCTATAACAGAACAATGCGAAAACATGAACCCAGAACTCTCACTCAGATATCAGCAGAGCATGGGTAAAGGTTTGAGTTAGATTAAATCAAGATATAATTCAGTGTTTCAGTTATAAGGATCAAATAAAATATGTGTTAAACGGAGGAGTGGGAACTCCTCGATTTCTGATGCATGTATAACAGAAGTAGAAGATAACATGAAAGATTAACCCAGAACTCTCACTCAGATATCACCAGAGCGTGGGTAAAGGTTTGAGTTAGATTAAATCAAGATTTAATTCAGTGTTTCAGTTAGTAGGATCAAATAAAAATATTAGTTAGACGTAGGAGTGGGAACTCCTCGATTTCTGATGCATGTATAACAGAACTAGCAAATAACATGAAATAGTAACCCAGAACTGTCACTCAGATATCACCAGAGCATGGGTTAAAGTTTGAGTTAAATTAAATCAAGATTTAATTCAGTGTTTCAGTTAGTAGGATCAAAAAAAAAATTGTTAGACTGAGGAGTGGGAACTCCACGTTTTCTGATGCATCTGTTAGCGCGGCAGCTAAGCTATTTATGCTGAGCGCGCCTCCAATGGCGGTGGAAGGATGGCTGGTAGAAGGGTAGTGAAAGGAACTTGGCGACTAACCTGGTCTCCATGCAACTGCAATCACCTTGGTTCGGGTCCTGTAAATCTGTCTCCAAGCTTCTTATTTCTTCAGGATGTTGTGAGGTTCGATGTAGTGGACTGTATTTTGAGCGGTTGGTGCGTGTCGGCAAGGAGCGTTTACGCGGCGGTATTGTAGCGGTTTTGGTTGTATATCTACGCGTCGAATTCACGTGGATCACCACAAAGGAGCAGCAGATCCAGCACTTTATATTCGGGCGAGGAGCGGTAGCCGCGAAGGACGAGGGTCGATCGCAGACTATTTGCGGCGGCAAGCAGTGTTCTCGTCGATTCCACGATAGGAGCGACAGAGATAGTCGCCAAAAATGTTAGGAATAGGAAGGTAGGAAAATATTATGAGTGCCAATATAAGTGGCGCGAACATTTGCCCCGGCCTAAAAACCATTGGTTTTTACAGAAAAGAAAAGCGCGAAAATAAAAAATAAGAGTAGAACTCTAAAAGCGGTTAGCGGGTTAATATAATATAGCGGTTGACCGGGGAGCAAAGGGTTAAATTATTGGGTAGGTAAAATGCATAAGCGGACGACGGGTCTTTTGTAGACGCCGGTCGCCGCTTTTACTGACGCTACTCGACAGATGCCATCGCTGCCGACATGAGTGGCTACGACGAAGCCGAGAGGCCAGGATAGCGGGGGAATATTATCAGTGATGATAAAAACAATGGAACCTAGCGTAATGGGATTCGAGGGTGTATTCCATTTTCCTCTAGATTGCAGTAAGTGAAGATATTCTAACTTCCACCGTTTGGAAAATGATTTGATTTGATACCATTTGATCCAATAAAGCGTAGCGTTTCAATAAGTGTGCAGGTTCATCGGGAACCGTGCATGCGGGTAAATGCTTCAGCGGTGCGGTCATTAAGAAATGTGAAGCACTTAGTGCGGTCGGCTCAGACGGATCTTCGCTCAATAACGTTACAGGACGAGAGTTGATAACGCATTCTATCTGTGTGAGTACGGTTAACATTTCCTCGTAGGTGAGTAACTGTGAACCGATCGTTTTATGAAGATGACCTTTAAATGCTTTCACATATATTTCATAACTTCCCCCGAAGTGAGGACTTCGCGGTGGATTGAATTTCCAGTATATGCTATTAGCTGATAACTCATCTGAGATAGACTTATTATATTCGTCGGAATTCAATAGATCTGTTAACGCATTCTTCGCGCCTACGAAGTTCCTACCGTTGTCTGAATACATACATAGAACAGTACCCCGACGCGCGAGAAACCTTTTGAAAGCGGACAGAAATGAGTTCGTACTCAGATCTGTGGTGAGTTCGACATGCACCGCGCGAACCACCATACATACAAATATGCAAAGATAGGCCTTTATCGAGCGGACTCCGCGTTTTCTATACGGAATTATAGATATAGGGCCAGCGTAATCTACGGCGGTATGAATGAAAGGCTTGGCTTCATTTACACGGTAAGTGGGTAAATCTCCCATTAACGGGAACGTAGGTTTAGGTTTAGATTTGAAACAATAGTTACACTTGTGTATCACAGAACGAACTATATTGCGGCAGGAAAGGATCCAGTATTTCTGTCTGAGTATAGACATAAGCGTAAGCGGGCCAGCGTGACAGTGTCGACGGTGGTAATATGAAATAATAAATTCAATAATGCGGTCTTTGCGCAGCAACAAAATGGGATGCTGTTGGTCATAGGACAGGTCAGCATTTTGAAGCCGGCCTCCGACTCGTATGAGTCCGTTAGCGTCTAAAAATGGCACGAGCCGTTGAATTGCTCGTGAGCAGCTGTGATTAGATTTTAAGCATTTGAGTACGTCTTGAAAATATATTTTTTGTAATAATTTCAAAATTTGCAATTCTGCGTAATTAATATCGTCAGTGGTAAAGCAATTAGCACGTAAATTAAAACGATTATGCGCAGGAGCATTAGCCAGGAAGATACGCGGGCGGGGAGATCTAACAGCGGGTTAGAATTCTCATTTCGCGTGAGTCCTTTGACTCAGACAACCGTCTGAGTCAAGGGACTCACGGGCAAAGAAATGATTTTCTTTGTCTCAGATGACTCAGAGTCTATTTTAGACGGAGCCACTGAGGTGACTGGCCAATCGCTAGGGTCTTTGCGCAGCCAAGCGGGACCGGTGAACCACAGCGGGTGGTCCAGTAGTTGAGCGGGCGACAATCCACGAGACAAGCAGTCACTGGGATTCTGGGACCCAGAGACGTGCCGGAAGCTGTCAGCGGGAATCGCGGCAACAATTTTTGTTATGCGCGTAGCAACGAAGGTTTTGAACCTATGCGGTGAAGCGGTGATCCATTGTAGTGCTACCATGGAATCAGTAAAACAATAAATTTGATCAACGGAATGACGTTTTCCATACGTATCAATTACGTGGCGGGCTAGTTTCGACATAAGCAGGCAAGCGCAGAGTTCTAGCCTGGCAATCGAAATAGTTTTTAGCGGAGCTACCTTTGATTTGGCGCAAACTAAGCGTGTGACTGGAGAAGAGTTCTCATCAGTCTGAGTTCTAATGTAAATTACCGAACCGTAACCATTCTGACTAGTGTCTGCAAAGGCCACAATGGAAACCCTCGAGTTTTCTTTCACGTCTAGATGGCGTTGAAAGCGTAATTTTTGAACACAAGGTAGTTTGCGGGTATAGTTTTGCCAAACATTAGTCATATCTGACGGCGGTTGATCATCCCAGTCAAGCTTTAATATGTGAAGTTTTTGCAAAATCAGTTTAGCGTATAAGATAACTGGGGCGATAAGACCGAGAACATGATACTGACGCGCGATTAAGGATAAAATAATGCGCTTCGTAACTGGGCGATCTTCAATGTTCACGGTAAACATGAATGAGTCACAGCTGGGCGACCACTGCAAGCCTAAAACCTTTAAATTCGTGTCTGGCTCTTCAAAGTTTATGTTAGCGGTGTGACGATCAGAGACGGGAAGAGACTCAAGGAGCTGGGGTGAGTTACTAGCCCACTTGACAAGGTCGAAGCCCCCGGCCTTGAGTAACTCGCGGAGATCGTCTCTGAGTTGTAAACAACCAGACAAAGTAGGCATGGAGTAGCACACGTCGTCCATGTATGTGTTATCGTTGATAAGAGCCGCAGCGAGCGGGAAGCGGGCGCCGTCGGCGGCGCACAGCTGCCGCAACACTCGCATTGCGAGGAATGGGCTGCTACGCAGACCAAAACAAACGCGATTGAATTGGTAGGTATTAAGCGGTAAAGCGGGATCGAATCGATATAAGAATTTTTGATATTTGCGGTCGTCATCATTTATCAAAATCTGTAGGTACATCTGTTTAATATCGGATGTAAACGCGATTGGATAGAGGCGGAAATCCAAGAGGATTGTGAAAAGATCATTTTGTAAATTATCACCGGTATACAAAACCTGATTCAAGGAGAGGCCTGAGTCAGTTTCAGCGCTGGCATCCATCACCTATGCCATCGAGTTGTTGTTTTTTGTAGTCCCGCAATGGCGTTGTGTGGCACGTAATACCCAGTAAAATGATCATCATTGTCGATCAGTGAAATATAACCCTTCTGTATGAACTCTTTAATTATAGCATCGTACTCCACGCGCAGAGTAGGTGTCGCGACGAGCTTGCGTTCGAGATACATGAAGCGTTTTTTAGCGGTAGGGTAAGGATTACCCAGAGCGGTCGCGGGATCGCGGGAGAAAGGTAACGCTACAGAATAGCATCCCATAGAATCGCGGGAAATATTATTTGCGAAAATGCGTTCACATTCGAGAGAGGCTGGGCTCAAGGTCGGCGTGCACTGCACCTCCTCAAGCTGCCAGAACCGCTAGACAAAATTGTCCAATCGCGGTCCTTCCGTAAAGGTACAGAGGGAGATATGAGCGCGGGAGTTATCGTCAACCAAGGGGTCAACGATAGAAACAGCGGTTTCAATATGAGCGGGCGTAACATGAGCGAGCGTAACGGAAGCGGTCCCGATTACAGTATACCCGAAAATGGTTTCAAAAGCGGTTGGAGTACCAGGCGGACCAGCGGCGCGACCTGATAGCAATATTTCAGAAAAGAGCGGCGCGCCTATGAGAATGTCGATCTCTGAGGGCGAATGGAAACTGTCATCTGCTAGAGGCAGGCAGTTCAGGTATGAAAGACAGGATACATCAACTTTCACTGAGGGTAAATTGTCCGTAATGCGGTCGATAACATAAGCGTCAATTGCAATAAAATTATCATTTATGCGGGAAGATAAAGTAGCAGAGACGGCTCCCTTAATTGGGTTAGATGCGGAACCTATTCCCTTAACAACGGTGTTTGCCACTTTATTAATGTTTAAATTCAAATTAGCGCAACATTTTAAAGTAAGAAAGTTGCTTTGGGAGGCCGAATCAATTAAGGCGCGTACTACATGGCAGCGACCATTGACATCCGTAGCATAAACTTGTACGGTTCCCAGTAAACAAGTGGTATCATTAGGTTGCGAAGCGGGGCGTACATTACACAGCGACACCTGTAGTGCTATTCTGTCAAAATCTCACGGTGAAAACTTAGGTGAAGTGAGTTTGAAGTGATCTGTAATTCCACCTGATGCTTGGGATTGACACTATTGACAGCTCACTTCACGCTCACTTCACCTACGTTTTCACGGTGAGATGGTTAAAGAATAGCACTGCTGTTGCTGTGATAACTGATGAGCAGTTGCGGATAAGTTTGTCAGCTGAGCGACAGCGGTGTCCGAGATGGGTTGCGGTGATGCCGAAGGCGGCATGTGTACAGCGGCAGCGGAGACGTTGCCAGATCGCGCGCGCGGAGGCTGCGCGTGCGCCTGGGATGGAGCGCTAGGGCGCGGGCGGTTGTCTTCATGGGAGGACGATACTTTGCGGCATAGCATAGAATGATGTTTACATCCACAGTAACGGCAATTAAATTTAGAATTGCAAGCGGTATTTATGTGCGTAGTGCTTAGACAATTCGTGCAACCTTTGGTTTGTTTTATAAAAGCGTACCGGTCGTCGATAGAAAGCTTATTAAATGCAGGGCATCTATATATGTTGGCGTGATCGGTTTGTTTACATACCGGACAGTGAGTGACGCAAGATGCCGCAAAAGAATGCGTAGACTTTGCAGTAACCTGTTTGTTATCACTGCGGCTAAGAGAAGCGGTCGTAGTGCGTTCCAATATTTTACTTTGTTCGCGGATGAATTTTAAAAGTTCATTGTAATTAGGCATAGATTTACCCCGCATATGCATTTCAAACGAGCGTGCGGTATTTGAATCTATTTTCTTCAAAGCAAGCGATAATAGAATAAAATCAGCCAAGTTATCGAGCTTGAGAGATTTCAAACTTGACACTGCCGTGCAGAATTTATCTAGGAATAAATCTAAATTTTTATTCGTCGCTGTGTTAAAAGATTTAAAATCAAGCATTTGATCGAAATAAGCGGAGGCTAGGTTACGCTCGTCATTATATTTATCGACGAGAGTCTGCCATATGATCGGATAATTATCACCGTTGGGTACGATACCAGAACAAACTGCAAGTGCCCGGCCTGACAATTTATTTATTAAATATTGGACGCGTTCGTGATCAGTGAGATCGGGATTTTCGTGAATGGTGCGTTTAAAAGATTCATAAAATATCCTCCAGGTCATCGGATCTCCATTAAAAACCATCAAATCGAGTTCACGAATTCTGATAGACTTACGTTGCGGGGCAACATTGAAATTAGCGGTTTTTGAAGGCGGGTTTAGTTTATTGTAAACAAACTGACAACGGCAAAACATATCTTCAAAAACGTTTATAGATTGGTAGTTTACCGTGTACGAAGCGTCGAGGGTCAACTCGGTGACATTTAATTTTTTCACAATTTCATTGAAATCGGAGCGTAAGCGGTCTAACGAAATCATTCCACATAGAAATAAATCTTTCTCAGTATCATCAGTGAAAGCTTTTAAAGAGCGGTTAAAAATATCTTGTAAGCGGGAAAATATAACGTCACGTTTTCCTATCAACGTCAAACGTTCGACCTGAAACGTATCGAGCGATTTTGCGTCCTCATATACTTCTTTTACTTTTGAACGAGTAGACATAGCCATTTTGACAAAGTATAAAAAAATGAAAACTAGACAAAGTATGAAATTCCTAATTTACTACAACTGCCTACAGCATTTACCTACCGAGCGCGGTGAGATAAGGATTGCGGAGCGGCGGCGTGGCGAAGTGAATACCTACGTGAACACGCACGGGCGGGTAGTTAGGAATACCGTCACTTTTCAATAAAAATTAAGAAATACGGAAAAGTCGTAATTTTAACTATTTAGGAATGCGGAATATACGCTATAAGTATATAAGAGCGTAGTAGAATAGCACAGGGTACTATCTGAGCGGTAATTGCGGGCGGGAATGCGATAATTATAGGAAATTATCGTTGGTAAAATACCAATATGAAATAGCGGGCGGACCAAAGATGATCCGGTTTCGGAGGAACCAACAATATGTTAGCGCGGCAGCTAAGCTATATAGGCTGAGCGCGCCTCCAATGGCGGTGGAAGGATGGCTGGTAGAAGGGTAGTGAAAGGAACTTGGCGACTAACCTGGTCTCCATGCAACTGCAATCACCTTGGTTCGGGTCCTGTAAATCTGTCTCCAAGCTTGTTATTTCTTCAGGATGTTGTGAGGTTCAATGTAGTGGACTGTATTTTGAGCGGTTGGTGCGTGTCGGCAAGGAGCGTTTACGCGGCGGTATTGTAGCGGTTTTGGTTGTATATCTACGCGTCGAATTCACGTGGATCACCACAAAAGAGCAGCAGATCCAGCACTTTATATTCGGGCGAGGAGCGGTAGCCGCGAAGGACGAGGGTCGATCGCAGACTACTTGCGGCGGCAAGCAGTGTTCTCGTCGATTCCACGTTAGGAGCGACAGAGATAGTCGCCAAAAATGTTAGGAATAGGAAGGTAGGAAAATATTATGAGTGCCAATATAAGTGGCGCGAACAGCATCTATAAAGGAGCTAGCCCGAACCATGAAAAAGTATCCCAGAACTCTCACTCAGGTATCAGCAGAGGATGGATGAAATTTTAAATAAGTTAAAACCAAGATTTAATTCAGTGTTTCAATAAAATGTATCAAAAAAAAATTTTGTAGCACAGAGGAGGTAGCACTCCAAGTTTTTTGATACATGAAAATAGAGGAGAAGAAGAAATCGAGGAGTTCCCACTCCTCCATCTAACTAATATTTTTATTTGATCCTACTGTGGCGGTATCAACAACGCCACATGCGAACTACGCATTAAAGACCTGACGTCACAAATCCTGCATCGCGATATTAGAGTTTACCACGCGACTAGCATATATACAACATCCCAACATCAACCGTTGGGCAGTTGCCCACCAGACACAATACCCGTCTGGTCGGAGGATCCTCCCTTTACTATAGAGTATGAGTGAACTTTACACCCTGTTCCTCATACCTCTAAATTGGTGACCCCGAAGTGATATTAGCGCAGCCTTCGTGCAACTACTTCAGCGTGACGTCATCCATCATTTCCTCAAGCTTTCGAGCGGCGAGTCACACAGCCAGCCAGCACCCACGGCTTCAACGGGTTTCCTGACCACCAGCATGCAGCGAACGCGCATACCTGGTCATCACCCTCAGCCTCATCAGCAACCTTGGCACAGCACACTGCACTTTCGACCGGTCCACAAGAAAAGCCCTTCAACGCTCTCCTGGTCGACGCCAGCAGTCAGCCTCAACCCGGCGCTGTACGACATCCGACTCACTGGATCAACAAAACATAGCACCACCCCGACTCACTGGGGAATCACCGCAGACAGTTCCGAATCACAGTGAACTATGCGGCACCCGGTTCCGACCCACTGGAATCACAACTGGCCCTGGCAAGCATCATACGCACTGACTCAGCCCACTATCGACCTCCGGTCTCCGGAGGGGAGTAATGTGGCGGTATCAACAACGCCACATGCGAACTACGCATCAAAGACCTGACGTCACAAATCCTGCATCGCGCTATTAGAGTTTACCGCGCGACTAGCATATATACAACATCCCGACATCAACCGTTGGGCAGTTGCCCACCAGACACAATACCCGTCTGGTCGGAGGATCCTCCCTTTACTATAGAGTATGAGTGAACTTTACACCCTGTTCCTCATACCTCTAAACTACTAACTGAAGCACTGAATTAAATATTGATTTAATCTAACTGAAACTTTTACCCATGCTCTGCTGATACCTGAGTGAGAGTTCTGGGTTGCTTTTTCATGTTATCAGCTAGTTCTGTTACACATGCGTCAGAAATCGAGGAGTTCCCACTCCTCCATCTAACTAATATATTTATTTGATCCTACTAACTGAAACACTGAATTAAATCTTGATTTAATCTAACTTAAACTTTTACCCATGCTCTGCTGATATCTGAGTGAGAGTTCTGGATTACTTTTTCATGTTTTCAGCTAGTACTGTTACACATGCATCAGAAATCGAGAAGTTCCCACCACTCCGTCTAACAATTTTTTTTTTTTATTTGATCCTACTAATTGAAACACTGAATTAAATCTTGATTTAATCTAACTCAAACCTTTACCCATGCTCTGCTGATATCTGAGTGAGAGTTCTGGATTCGTTTTTAATGTTTTTAGATAGTTCTGTTATAAGTGCATCAGAAAACGAGGAGTTCCGGCTCCTCAGTGCTACTTACTTTTTATATTTTTATATTTTACTGAAACACTGAATTAAGTCTCGATTTCAACTTTCTTAAACCTGTACCCATGCTCTGCTGATACCTGAGTGAGAGTCCTGGATTACTTTTTTATATTTTTAGATAATTCTTTTATATATGCATCAGAAATCGAGGAGTTCTTGATCCTCAGTCATATTCAATTTTTTTTTTTTTTTATCCATCTTACTGAAACAACGAATTAAATCTTGATTTCACTTTACTCAAACCTTTACCTTGATTGAATGTAACTCAAACTTTTACCCGTGCTCTGCTGATATCCGAGTGAGAGTTCTGGGTTACTCTTTCATGTTTTCAGCTAGTTCTGTTATACATGCATCAGAAAACGATGAGTTCCCGCTCCTCAGTCTACTTTGTTTTTTTGATCCTACTAACTGAAGCACTCAATTAAATCTTGATTTAATCTAACTCAAACATTTACCCATGCTCTGCTGATATCCGAGTGAGAGTTCTGGGTTGCTTTTTAATGTTATCAGCTAGTTCCGTTATACATGCATCAGAAATCGAGGAGTTCTCCCTCCTCAGTGCTATTCAATTTTTTTTAAATACATTTTACTGAAACAACGAATTAAATCTTGATTTCACCCAACTCAAACCTTTACCCATGCTCTGCTGATATCTGAGTAAGAGTTCTGGGTTACTTTTTCATGTTTTCAGCTAGTTCTGTTATACATGCATCATAAATCGAGGAGTTTCCACTCGTCCGTCTAACACATATTTTATTTGATCCTTGTAACTGAAACACTGAATTAAATCTTGATTTAATCTAACTCAAACCTTTACGCATGCATCTGCTGATATATGAGTGAGAGTTCTGGGATAATTTTTCATGGTATCGGCTAGGTCTTTTATAGATGCATCAGAAAGCAGGAGTTCCCACTCCTCCGTCTAACACATATTTTATTTGATTCTTCTAACTGAAACACTGAATTAAATCTTGATTTAATCTAACTCAAACCTTTACCCATGCTCTGCTGATATCTGAGTGTTCTAGTTCTGTTATACATGCATCAGAAAACGTGGAGTTCCCGCTCCTCAGTCTACTTTGTTTATTTTTTTGTTCCTACTAACTGAAACACTGATTTAAATCTTGATTTAATTTAACTCAAACCATTACCCATGCTCTGCTGATATCTGAGTGTAAGTTCTGGGTTACTTTTTAATGTTATCAGCTAGTTCTGTTATACTTGCATCAGAAAATGAGGAGTTCCCGCTCCTCAGTCTACTTTGTTTATTTTTTTGATCCTTCTTATTGAAACACTGAATAACATCTCGATTTGTTCTAACTCAAACCTTTACCCATGCTCTGCTGATATCTGAGTGAAGGTTCTGGATTAGTTTTTAATGTTTTTAGATACTTCTGTTATAAATGCATCAGAAAACGAGGAGTTCCGGCTCCTCAGTGCTACTTACTTTTTATATTTTTTTATTTTACTGAAACACTGAATTATGTCTCGATTTCAACTTTCTTAAACCTGTACCCATGCTCTACTGATACCTGAGTGAGAGTTCTGGATTACTTTTTTATGTTTTTAGATATTTCTGTTATATATGCATCAGAAATCAAGGGGTTCTTGATCCTCAGTCATACTCTATTTTTTTTTTGATCCATCTTACTGAAACACTGAATTAAATCTTGATTTCTACTTACTCAAACCTTTACCCATGCTCTGCTGATACTTGAGTGAGAGTTCTATGTTATTTTGTCATGTTTTCGCATTTTTCTGTTATAGATACATCAGAAACCGAGGAGTTCCCGCTCTTTGGTCATACTTAAATTCTGTTTTGATCTCACTAACTTAAACACTGCGTGAAATTTCGATTTCTTTTAACCTATCTTTTCACACGGCTCTGTTGATATTTCCGTGAGACTTCTGCTTTGATTTAGAATTTTTTTTTATTTCTGGGGTCTTTTTTACTAATTATGGCCGGAAGAATCTACGGAAATCTAAAACCTACGTTATTCATGGCTGTTTTATAAAAATTATTATCTTTTTCCAGTAACAATTCAATATTCTTGTTTTATTTATTTAAGTCGGCAGAACTCTTTCGGAAAAGTATTAGGAACTATAGAACGCACCGTTGTGCACCTAAATCAGTTTTAAAATTTAAATTTTGGAAAAAATGATCTGCTAACGGAAGTTAGCAAAGCATATTTTCATTTGACTTTTTTCAGGCAAAAACGGCAGAACTATTTTTTTTAAAATAAGGAACTAGAATTCTGCCGCATGCGAATAGAACTCTAATTTTTTCATGCTCTGCTGCGAAATGCTCTGCCAAGTTCACCCACATATATGTTATTAGCTCCTCGTCACTATAATACGCATCAACCTTGACAAGCTGCGTTCGATAATTGAGGTAACTTTAAAAAAAATCAAGTGGAATTCCACGCACACCAATACGTTACAACTTGTCAATAAGTTTGGGAACAGAAACCGTGTCAAAAGCTTTAGAGAGGTCCAGACAGATCCCTAGGCACTTTGTTTTATTGTCAAGCTTCCTGGCAACCTGTTGTGTAAAGTCTAAAACTGCATCTTCCGTTGACATTCCTATGCGAAAGCCGTATTGGTTTCCGACAATGAGGTGGTGTTTGTCCAGGAAGTTCCTGAGAGCATTTGCCAGGATCCTCTCCAGTATTTTGGAAAGGGCAGTCAAAACAGAAATTGGCCTATAATTATTAACACAGCTTCTGTCCCCTCCCTTGTGAATTGGGTGTACTATTGCCTTCTTCAGGGCGTCCGGAAATACACCCGTTTGGAGGCTGCGATTACAGATAAAGGTTATAGGGGGAATTAATACATGTTTTTAACAATATGGATGAGATTCCATCCCAACCAACAGCGCAGTCATGACGTAATTGCAAAATGAGAGATTCCACTCCTTTTGCATCCACTTCCAACGTGGTAAGAGAACTGGCAATTGGGTTATGAGTACTGTTATTAATTTGAATGGAAGGATCACCTGCCGCTGGTGTCCGTCCGGGTGCCTGTGACTCAATGTGTGCAGACAAACTTTTACCTACATTATTAAAGAAGTGATTTACCTCGTTTAAGGAAGATTTAGCATCTGCTTTCAGTTTGAGCAGCTCTAAAGGGCTGACATGGGTCTTTTGTGTGTTTGTTATTTGTTTAATTGTATTCCATAAGATTTTAGGATTCTTTCTTGCTTTTTCCAATTCCGACGTCTCGTAAGCTATTTTTAATTTTCGAAGTAAGTTATTACAGAAATTCCTGTAGCGTGTATATGTCGTTTTCAGGATTAGGTTATCAGGAGATTTTTTTGGTTTCATGTGCATTTTATCTCTATTTTTTATACATTTTGACTGACTAAAAGAAGAACTGAGACTGAAGGGTTGACTGGTAGAAAATGCCTATGGCATCAAGTCCGCCTCTGTACATGTTTTGTGCTTAAAGTATTAAATAAATAAATAAATAAATTTTAATAGACCAGGAGTCATCCATGGCTTAATTGTTCTTTTTTGCCTGGGAATTTTAACCTGTTTCGAATGTTTTGTAATTACTGATCTAACAATAACCAAAAATCTATTCATGCACACGTTTACGTCATCAATTTGATAAAGTACCGTAAAGTCCGTGTTTTCTAGCTCAACAATAATGACTTCGTAATCTAGACGGGTGATAACATTATTCAATTTCCTTGTTGGACTAACGTGAGCTATGGATAAAAGAACAGGCTTGTGATCTGTAACATGAGATTCCAATATAAGTGTGGTAGATCGATAATTAGATTTAAGGAGCAGGTGATCAATGCAGTGCTCCAGTCGAGTAAGGAATAGATGGGTCGGCATCAGCCCATGCGAGGCGTTAATTGCAAGATATTCGAAGGTTTGGTCGTTCCTACTACTTGGACATATATCTATGTTTATATCTCCTACAAGGACGGATACGGGCAGGAGGATATATCCTGATACACATTACACAGGCTTCTCGTGAAGTTATTGAATTCCTCTCTGGAATTGAAAGAAGGGGAGCGATAAACGGCGACCACAGACAACTTTTTGTCTATTTGACATACTAGGCAATTCCCCCCTTCAAAAGACGGTTCCCACACGGAGCTTTGTAATCCTACTTTTGTGTATATTATAACTCCATCGTTTTGATTGGCGTTGACAGCTGACGAATAAGACTGAAATCCATGCAGAACTGGTAGTGTACTGACTTTACTCAACCAGCATTCCGTCAAAACAATGATGTCAAGATTAATTTTTATCAAATTCAGCAAAACTTGAAGTTGGTTAAAATTTTTGTTTACGCTACGTATGTTTAAATGTAGTATATTTATATTATTTCCGGTTGAGTTGATATATTTGGGACAGTCTTCAGGATTACAGTTAAAGGAGTTTCCAAAATTTATTTGGTCTAGGTCTTTATTAATATTGTTTACGATAGCCATTTATAATAGTTACGAGTACCAATAAACATACGAACATCACCCAATTCAGTTCGTGACGGTGATTTATAGTTGGAAACTTTAAAAGTAATACGTTGCACTTTTGTATTAGTTGTTTTGTGTGTTTTTCTGCGATTGTATTTTGTTAATATTTGTGTGTTGTGTATATCGAATATAATATTGTATGTTGCTCTTGCATGATGTGTGTGTGTGTAAAGTTTAATAACTAAGTATACAAAATAAAATAAAACATGTATACAACAAAAATCAGTAATAAGGCCAGAAATTTATCTGGTCAGATATTTATAGTGCTCAAATCTTGAAGACATTTTTCCGATTGTATTAGTATCTGCTTGTCCCCTACTTGCTTACGAAGGAATATGTTACCGTTGCTTGTCCAGCAGAATGAATACTGGTTGTTTTTAGCAAACTGTCTTGCTAGGTAAAACAGCTTTTTAGAACTAGAGGGAATCTGCTCTGCTACAAATATTGGCTGGCATTTCCCTGGTATACCAATTAGTTCTGTGTTCAGCTTTTCTTCCTTTGCCTGCTTGCCCTTGTTATATAATCGAATTGCTGACAGAAGATTTTGTTTGATTTGTACTCTTGTAAACTCCGCCATGATCGGCCGTAAAGTTGGAGTTGGTGTGGATTTCCCAGGGAGACGATATACATCTCAAATCTCTGATTCAGATATAAGTACACCAACGAGTTGTCCGATTTTACAGACTGTGACTGTGACACCAGGCTGATTGTTGACTCATTATCCGGCTGAGGGATGTATCTAACCTCTATGCCCGATGATCGAGACTTATGTTGTAGGTCTGTATTTTTTTTTTCGAGCGATTCTATGTAGCCTCGTTGATCCTGACGCTCCTTCTTTAAGTCTTCCACTTCTTTCTTTAACTCCTCAAATTTTGTATTCATAAAGGACATCGACTGTTCAATCTGTGCACTTCTTTTACCGATTTCGCTGTTGGATTCCTGTATTTTAATGTTTTGCGCCTTAATTTCCCCTACGTCTGCAACTAATTTAGCCATCAAGGTAGATTGTTCCTCGAGCATTTTCGACATTCGAGTGTCTTGGTCATTATTCAAGGTTGCAAGGAATTCGTTTAAATTTTTCTGATTAGACAGGGACACGTTGTTCGGAGAGAGTTCCGATCTGGGTCGTTTATTATTGTGTCTACTTGTCACATGTTCACTCGTAACAATTGCCGTACTTATGTCAGGCACAGATTGCGTTTGACTCAGGGCATTATTCTTCGTATTCGGTGGTGTGCGCCGAACACTAGCCATAGTAATGTAATAATAAAAGTTACCAAACCTGTGTTCGTTTGCATAGAATAAGCAATAGATAGTTAGATTTCGGGAGCGGAGCGATGGCAAAATAAAACGTAAGGGCCCGTTATACCAAGAGTTTATTGGAACGATCCGAGCTTACAGAATTTGATGTAAGACTAACTATTCTATCTAACCTAATACATACATAGAACTTACAGCTAAGCTGGTGGTCACTGGCGCCTTCACATCATGCCATTTCTGGCTGATAAGGCAAAAATGCAGTGTACGAGCTTATGGGTCTACCACAGCGACAGATAAGGTCAGTTCAGAGAATGTAACTCCTCCCCCCTTGGACCGAAGTTATCGGAAAACCAGAGATTTACCGAGAACTTCGCAAAATAATAAGCTATAAAATGACAAAATTTAAGTAGTTAAAATGATTATAAGGTACCTAATTTAAGAGGATTAATCATAAACTGAGAATCATAGAGTTAAGACACTAATAATACAGGTCTCTCAATAACTCTATTTTCCTCCTGTTGAGTAGGATTGTCTTCAACACCATTCGAACGACGATCCTGCCCTTTATACATTTTCCTTATAATATACTTATACATAACTACAGCTACTAACAATAAAAAGACGATCGCGTACAAAGAGTAAAGAGCGACACTGACACTATCACCATGGATTTCACTGATTTCCCTATTCGCACTATTCTTCAGAAGGTAATTTAGATGGCGTATATCATCCAGGTTAACTCCTTTCAGGTTTACAGGTTCCATCTGCACGGCGTTAGAGGTAAGTTCTCGTAAATCGGGTAAGTTTATCACAGGAACAGGTTTATACTCTGTTTGCAGGAAGTAAGAACGTTGTCCATGGAGTTGGATATTTTCTATAGAAACATCACATTGCCATAGAACCGGTTATAATGTATGCTCCTTGTATGTGTTCCTTGGTGTCGTCATTGCCACAAGTTTGTGATATAATTTGTTCGTATTTAGTACACACTATCCAACTATTTGGACAAATTTTTTGTAGTTTCAAACTTTCAGACTTTACCCGACGGGGAAGACAGATTGTGGTGGTATTTCATTAGTTGCTCGATACAGGTTTCTTCCACATATTGGACGAGGTTATTTTCAGAGCAGAGGTATTCCTTGACTGTTATCTCTTGGCATGGTTGATCGATCGGACGGTATTTCGATCCTTCTACCAAAAGGTAAGGGAATTCAGGAAAAACAACAAAAGTTTGGTTCATGGAATCCATAGGAAGGGAATACAATTTATGGTAATTATAAGTAACATTTAAAATTAATGGAACTTCAATAATAAAGGTTATTTCTTCATTTTTAAGGTAAGCTTTTACAGACAATGACTCTTCTATATTAATTAAATTTCTATCATTTACAGAATACATCAATTTATCATGTTCATTAATATGTTTTAATAGATTTAACAATTCGTTAGAGTTTATTACAGCCTTGTGTAAAACAGATACTTTACTAAATGCAACAGCAGTTTCTAATTCACTAAGCTTGACATAGATCGTCCTAAAAGTTCACAATAAATTGATTGAGTAATCCAAATACATAGGTCATATAAATTGAATGATAATCTTTTGTATTAATATTCGCTACAAGGCCTTCAAGTAATTTAATCCACTTGTTTATTTTATTTTTATTTTCATTCATTATTTCTGTAGAGTTCAGAAAGTGATCCAACATTTTAGAAATCACAGTGAATTTATTAGTTATTGCCTGTTCTTTAGTCTGAATATTATAAATTAAATTATCATATCTAACCGCATCTTCATGATCAAGGTTACCAGTTATAATTTTGATAATAGAGCCTAAAGGGTTTACGATACCACGTTTAAATCTATTGGATGGGATTAATTGCTCTAATTTCTCTACGGTCTGATTTCGAATATACTCGGCTTGCATTTTAAGTGCCATAAACTCATCTGCGTATGATTTGTTTGGGTCATATATTTGGCTGGATTCCGAATATTTTCGAATATTAAAAGAAAGATCAGTGCTTATGCCCTGAAGATTTATTATTTTAACAATAGACCACTTATCATATTGAATAAATGCTTGGCCAATCTTCACCGGAAGAATACCAGAATTTTGACTAATCTTTACTGCTTGAAGGGCCTGGCTTGGGAGAGTCCAATTGGTTGTTGTCCATATCACCAGGATCAAACTCCACCTGTGGAGGACGTTTTATGTTTTTGAGAGGTACTTTGGTATCCCAATTTTTTAATTTAATTGGTATAACATTGCGTTCTATCTGACCTGTGACAACGGCTTTTTGGTACCTAGGCTTATCTTTTGCTTGCCTCTTATTAACGGCTTTAGCGAAAACCGGTTTTCCTATTTCTAAAGTTGGTTCTAATTCACCTCCTCGTTTTGTTAAAATCTTTTCTTTGTGACCTTTTACCTTTTCCGAAATATACTTATAGAGTGCCTGAGTTCTCTTCGTATGATCTCTAATCAATTGTTGTTTGTAAGCTTTATCAAATTCAAAGTTAAATGTAGGGTTTAATTCGGTATGACCAAACGCAGCTTCAAACGGAGTTAAATCTGTGGTGCTATGAATAGTGTTATTATAGACCATAACGGCATAAGTCATTACAGAGGCTGCGTCCGTAAATTTCTTTTCATATTTTGCCAATCTGTAAATCTCTATAATTGTGGAATGAAAACGTTATATGAGGCCCATATAGTTTGAATTGTTTGGGGTCCCTATGTGTAATTTTATTTTATGTAAATCTGTTAGTTCTCTTAGTAATTCATTGTTGAATTCAGTTCCAGGGTCAGAACTTATTTTCTGTGATATGCCGTAAAATAAAAAATATTTCATCAACGCTCTAACCACTTCAGGTGTTGAACGAGATGGAATTTCTATGGCTTGACCTAACTTACTGAAGGCATCAATTAAAGTTAAATAGTATTTCGATTCTATGCTAAACAGGTCTATAAATATTTCTTGGAAAGGCGCATGCTGAGTTTGTGTAAGTTGCAATAAGGGTTTAATGGGTTTCCTATCATATTTAGAAGTTTTACAACGTTCACATGAATTAATAATGGCGGAAACGGTTTCAGATAAATTTGGCCAATAATAATTACGACGAATCCGTTTAACAGTTTCGCTGATTCCACGATGACATGTCTTGCCTTCGTGTAATTTAATTACAACAGCTTTTTGTTCCTGCTCATCTTCGATGTAGACAACACGCTCGGTACATTCATAGAAGTTAACCACATCTTTCTTAAACAGAGAAATTATGATATTACTGAAGTGTTTTCTAAATTCTTGATTTTCAAAATAAATGAAATACTTAATTTTTGGTTTTATGTGGTTTTTCAAAAATTCTGTAATGAGTTTATAGTTATGAAGAGGCAAAGATACTTCCAACACCTTCTGTTTGTCTCTAGATAAATCTTTTACTTGAATCTCATTACGAAACCAGCTAAAGACAAATATTTGATTAGGCTTGGTATCTATTGCTTCATTTATGATCGGTATTCCCCGAATCGAGATCTTTGGCTGAATGAACTGTCTGTATGGAAGAAGACTCGGACGGTATGGGATAATGATTCGATTCGTTGAGAACTGCCTCGGTTTCTGATATACTTATTGGACTAGCTGTAGCGGTTCTTTCAGAGTCAGATATGGAAATTGTTGCAGAGCCATCCGTACTTTGTCTGGTTATGTCTTTCTGTACGTCTATATTAACAATCATTGAACTGTTGTCTAAATCGTCGGCTTCTTTTAGGGCATTTAGGCGGATGCGAGATAACGCATCTGCGCTTACGTTTTGTTTACCGTTTTTATATATAACGTTAAAATCGTATTCTTGTAAACGTAAACGCCAACGTGTTAATTTGCTATTTGGTTCCTTGAGTTGATATAACCAAACTAGGGGCCTGTGATCAGTGTAGATGTCAAATTTGTGTCCGCACAAGTAGGGCCTGAAGGGTTTTGTAGTCCAGACAATTGCCAACAACTCACGTTCAATAGTACTATATCTCCTTTCAGTATCTGTCAACGTTCGACTAGCATAAGCCATGGGCTTGTCGCCGCCTATAAGGCCCTGTGATAAAACAGCACCAATAGCGACTTCTGAGGCGTCAGTGGTTAGTACAAATGGTTTATTCATGTCAGGATATTGCAATAAAGGTGCATTAATTAGAAGTTCCTTGCATTTTTCGAAAGCCTCAATATATTTTTGATCCGTCAAAACTTTCCTACCCTTTTTCAAACAAGCTGTCAAAGGTTATGTTATTTTGGATAATTCTTTAATAAACCGCCTGTAATATCCCACGAACCCTAAGAATCGTTTGATTTCGGTCTGTGTCCGTGGTAATGGATAGTCAAGAACTGCCTGTATTTTGTCATTATTTGGTCGAAGTCCGTCTTTTGTCAGTGTATGTCCTAAGTACTGCACTTCTCTGCGTAAAAATTCAGACTTATCTAATTGAACCTTAAGATTAGTCTGACGTAATCTATCAAAGACAGATCGTAATCTCTGAATGTGTTCTAAAATACCGCTAGAGTAAATAAGAATATCATCTAAATAGACCATACAATGTATTCCCTGCAACCCTCTTAAGACATTCTCCATTGTCCTTTGAAAGGTCGCTGGAGCGGTTTTGAGACCAAATGGCATACGGAGGAATTCGTAGTGCCCATTTTGTGTTGAAAAAGCTGTTTTCTCGGTGTCGGAAATTTCAATTTGGTGGTAACCGGAAGCTAAATCTAGGGTTGTAAAATAATTGCTTTTGCCAAGTTTGTCAAGTAAGTCGGTTATGTTGGGAAGTGGATACTTGTCATCGATTGTAATTTCACTGAGTCGACGATAGTCCACAACCATTCTATATTTCACTTGACAGGAAGCATCTGCCTTTTTGGGAACCAAATGCACAGGTGCACTCCAAGGTGAGTGTGATTCGCAGGTCACATTGTCCTTGAGAAGTTTTTCAACCTGTCGTTTGATTTCTTCAGCTTGCGCTGGACCCTGCCGATATGGTTTGATATAAATGGGATCTTCTTTAGTGGTTCTTATATGATGTTTAACTTGATTTGTAAAGGTCAAGGGCAGCTCTTCACAGTAAAATATATCTTTGCACTCGTGGCATAATTTACTAATAAGGTCACATTCTTCTTCATTATGGTGGTCAAGTGGCAATTTTTTTTAATTGTCTGTCGGTAATGAGTCCATCTCTACATCAGTTAAATCAGTTAATTTATTTACTATACACTCGTTAGAAAAATAAGTAACCTTGAACGGAGCAGTTATAATTTATGTCATTTCAAGGCTAGTTGCGTTTTGTACAACAGTAGAGACTAAATAATTTTTACATTTAACAATTGCAGCTGGCATTCGAACGCCTTCATGAAACTGCTTGTATTCTAATATGGCATAGCCATCCTTTTGATTTACAGGTAATTTCACTCTATTTTCGGTCCGGGGTTCTAGTCTAAATTCAAGGTCAGTGGAATAGATTATAGGAATTTTGACGCCGTTTGTCTTTATGGTCTTGTTCTTAAACGATAATTCAGCATTAAGTCGAGTCATAAGGTCCATTCCAATTAACCCGTCATATCTGATGTCCACATCGTAAACGTAAAATTTATATACCCTTCATCATTAAAAACAGAAAATAGGGGAATTTTAGCTACTTCATGATGTTCACTAGTCGCATGTATGCTTGTAACTGTAAATGGTTCATAGAATTTTAATTGAGGAAAATACTCATCAGCTTTCCTGGGACTTATAAAAGACCGCGTACTTCCTGTATCTAACATAAATTTGCCGTTTATCTCAGGGATGTATATGTATGGATGTTTTAGATTGGCGTCAAAATTAAGTTCTATCATTTCCGGTGGGTTTGTATTGAATTAATTTGAAAATTTTGGACAACTTCCGGATCATTATTATTTTCAGTTGAATGAACATTTTCAACAGTTTTAGTAAATTCTACACTAGGCGTCTCATCTACGCAATCATCTTCAGTATACATATTTTTATAGTCATAGTCACAATGTGTTGTCATATTCTGCACGTAATCGTCATGAATGACGTCGTAGTAGTATTGTTCGTTATCCGTATAAAGTTCATTTATAGGAAAACCTTGTTGTGGCTTACCCGGTGCTGGAGCAGTCCTCATTGTCACGTCACCATCGTGGAAATTATTGGTTGGGCGATAGGCCGAAGCTTGAACAGGTCTATAACCAAATTGTCCTAGTTGGGGTCTATAACCAAACATTCCTACTTGAGGTCGGAAGCCTAATTGCTGGGGGTTTCTTTTATCAACGACTGGTGGTCCAGATTGAACCATTTGTGGTCGAACAATTTGTTGATTTGGTATATTTGGGCGTACAAAATTTTGATTAGGTATACCAAATTTAAATTGAGTTTGGTTTGTCAAAGGTCTGAAATTATTATTTTGTAAGGGGGGCGATGTGATAAAAGGCTTCAGATTGTGTGAATTAAAAACAATTCCTTTATCACGTGATGGTAACATATGACCTTGTGGTCGATGTTGCAACATTTTACTACGTAAATTATATTGTTCCTGAAAGTTAACCTCTTCAAGGACATATTGTAAAGCTTCTTCCAACGTAGTAGGGTTTTTAATTCGAACAATCCGCACCATGTGTTCTGGTAAATTATACATGAAAACGTTAAGGGAAGTATAAGTATAATTTTTTTTTTAGCTTCTCTTAATGTTGTAGAGCTGTTCTGATTCACTTTTGAAATTAATATAAGAAAGAAAAAAAGAAGAAAAAACGTTTATTTGCGGTAAACATGACGCAAAAAAAGAACACAACACAAAAAAAGAAGTTTGGGGTAAATATGCGTCACATCCACGCAATATAGCACGAATGTCTTGAACACGACTGCAAAACTGTAAGTATGACTCGCCTTGTTTGATTTTTAGGGTTTCCAGCTCAATAGCTACGCATTCTTCGCTCCTAGGATCACCAAAATGTTGGATCAATAAAGATTTTAATTCGCTATAGGTTTCAAAATCACCCCTTTCACTAATTAAGGCTGCCGCTTTACCTTTTAATTTACTCGTTATATTCTGCATTAAAAATTCATTTCGATCCGTAGTCCCTTGATACTTTTCAATAACATATTCGCACTTTCTTAAAAATAAACTAAGCAAATTAGTTTCACCGCTAAATTCTGGAATTAAATTTAAAATATCCCGAGGTATCAACGATTCAGCACTTTGCATGTCGGTCCGAGCCGACGGGGCTGCACGGGTTGTCGCAGATACAGGAATCTGTCCTTGATTCATTTTAAATAAAATCGTAAAAACAAACAAAAGATAAGCAAAAATTTATAATACACAAGTAAAATTAAAAGTAAAATTCAAATTTCACAAATTATCAAACTAAATTAAAATTCAAAAGAAAATCTTATGAAAAATATTATTGTTATAATAGCGTGAAGATAATATCCACTTATTTTATTAAAACTAATTGTTAGGAAATTAATTTCTACAATAAAAAGTTTTTTTTTTTTGTTTAAGTTAAATTTTTTTCACTCGATTTTCCAGATTTTATCAAATAACACAAAAAGTAAAAAAAATATTAACATTATTATTAGTGTGGGATTTAGGAAGGAAGTAGAAGGTTACTCACAGTCCAACCGCCTTATAAACTATCACCATCTCTGCTCACCCACGTTATCGTTACGCGGTATCTAAACGTATTTATTTGGTTCGAGGATTGCCAAGAACGTCTCACTGATTTTAAGTTACGACGATTCCACGTTAACACTCGCGAATAAGTTTCTTAGTGTTCGTTTAAACTTTTCCCAGTCTTTCACACTTAACTTTTCGCGAAAGCAACAGGTTACGGCAATCCTACCGGCTGCGCCAGTTAGATTTCGGGAGCGGAGCGATGGCAAAATAAAACGTAAGGGCTCGTTATACCAAGAGTTAATTGGAACGACCCGAGCTTACAGAATTCGATGTAAGACTAACTATTCTATCTAACCTAATACATACATAGAACTTACAGCTAAGCTGGTGGTCACTGGCGCCTTCACATCACGCCATGTCTGGCTGATAAGGCAAAAATGCAGTGTACGAGCTTATGGCTCTACCACAGCGACAGATAAGGGCCTCAAGTCTGCTATTGCAATAGTGTCAGAATGGTCTCGCCATTGTGAGTATTTGACAGTTTTTATATGGCAAATCTGTCAAAAACTCACAATGAAGAGACCATTCTGACACTATTGTAATAGCAGACTTGAGGCCAAGGTCAGTTCAGAGAATGTAACTATATAGATAGTCACTTCGCTCGTACGAGGTCGCAGAATACTTGGCGTAGCCGATACTTGTTTCGTAGTAACCTCGTAGCACGATGTAGCCGTCGTAGCGCACCCGAATGACGTTAGCCACGCGTAGCAGACCAAAATTTCGCCGTCTCGGCTACGATCTCCGTGGCGCAGTGGTTAGCGCTCAGGACACACCTCCGCTGCACGCTGCGTGTACGCGGGTTCGAGACTAGACAAATCACAGCCACTTTCCTAGCACGATTTACTACGGTAGCAACGGAAGCCACATCTTTGATATCCTCAATATTGAAACAGATAATTGGTAGCACTCTTAACCAATTATCTGTTTCAATATTGAGGATATCAAAGATGTGGCTTTCTGGTATAGGCGGATCGATGGGATGCCGACTCAGAGCATCAACGTGCATCATTTAACTTCCCGATCTGTATTCGATATCGCAATCATATTCCTGTATTTGTATCCACCAGCGAGCTATTCGAGGGATAAGATCGCGCTTGGTCATCGCGCTGTCACAGTCAAATACCTTTTGATAGAACGAAGTCTGTCGGGTCAGCTAGTTGTGAATAATTAATTAAGTATGTGAATTTTGTTAATATGCGAATTAAAGAGCTCGGTCACCATAGGACGTTTTAGTTTACTCGACGATAACGTTTGATTTGTCGTTCGTTTCGTTACACTTGCATATTTTATGTTATTAAGTTAATGATCATACAATTAAATTTTTTTAACAATTTAAAACCAAAAAGTTTTTGTTTAAGATTTTATGAACTTTCCTTCATACTTTTATTTAGAAAAATAATCCCATAAAGGGTCAATTCGGTGTGACAATGGTGCCGATTCTCTTGTACGGTGGCCAGCACATCAAGTTACCACAAACTATCTTTTCTCGTTCGATTTTAAACTTAATCATCAACATTTTAAAGTTTAAAATCGTTTGGAGAAATTTGACAGTTTCCTGTAGGTTGATGTGCTGGTCACTGTACACCGAACTAAACTATCAATAAAATTCCTTACTTTTGGCTATGAGAATCTTATAGCTATTCTGCAAACACAATTCTCTAAATTAAAAAAAAAATAAGTTTGACACAACTAAATCAAATTTGACAATCGTAACTCCACATGGTATTTTTTTTCTTTTGGTTTCGCAACGTTGTACTTGTTTGCCCTACCCCATGATTTTTTTTAGAGCCAGAGGCGCGAATCTTGGGTAGCCTCGACGTGTTTTTTATGGAATTTTTAAATTTTTATATGGAAAAAAAAATATTACATAAATGTTGACTTATAGGGGTTTACAGGCTTTTAAAAAGGGGTCGAAATTTTCATTATTTTTGCGATAGAACGCACCATTTTTGAGTTATAAGCAAAAGAAAAGAAATAAAATTATACAGTACTGTTTTTGCACCAGAAGTCGAGGTGTTGGTGTGAATTTTAGTTCATGACAACAAATTTTATTCCACACCTTTTAAATCGCGATTAAAAATAGTCAGATTTAGTTAGAAAATCTAAATTTTAGTTTAAAAACGTCAAATTCAGAATAGCAAAATTGCCATTTTCACTCAATTAAAAACTCAGTACCATCTCAGTGCTGTCAATTAAGTTGTGTCACTTTAGTCGATGGTGCCGATTCCCTTGTTCACAACTAAACTAAATTTAAGTTCAGTGCATCTTTTTCTTTTTATTTCATTAAGAAAAGGACAGAAGATAAATTTTAGTTTAGTCCTGTCAAATTAATCAGCGCTTGACGTAAATTGACGTAATTTTAGTAGGCAAGTTTTTAATCACGTCTATACTTGTATGGAGTAGTGACAGGCGCTGATTAATTTGACTGGACTAAACTAAAATTTATCTTCTGTCCTTTTCTTAATGAAATAGAAAGAAAAAGATGCACTAAACTTAAATTTAGTTTAGTTTGTGAACAAGGGAATCGGCACCAATGAACTCGTCGTTTGACAGGAATAAACTAAGTTTTAGTGATTTTTAGTCTAGTTTAGAGAATTTTGTGACAAGAGAATCGGTACCACTATCACTGTCTTGTCAAAACGTACTGAACTTTGACACAATTGACAATAAGACGCGCGTCACGCGCTGCCACACAAATTATTTAAACAATCACACGGATTCATTCAATATACGACCCTAAATACGAGCAAATCAAAGTAACAAGATAATAATCGCTTAAACTCATTCGCACATGCTAATAATTTCACTCGTGAACGAGGTTAGGGTCACGTGAAAACGATAGATTTAGTATTATCGACTACCCGTGGGTGCGATAGAGAGCGCACGCTGCCACTGCGAAACCTATGATAGATACGAAGCAATGAATTAGGATTTCACAGAATTTCGCAACTACATTTCATTTGTGAAATGCTAAATGAGCATTCACATGCTAACAATGAATACGAATGCTAATTAATCCATCACTAGATCGCTGCAGAGAGGCTAATTCGATTATGCGCCAGGACGCTTTATAAGTGGTGCCATTTCTATTGATTAATTATTGATAATTATTCATAATAATTATCTGTACAACAATTTACAATTTATTAAAAAAAAAAATATCCTACATGCACGCTTTTATTCTTGTTTGTACATGTTTGAGCAAATAAATATATTAAGTATCAAATCTTACTTTAATCACATACTTACCTATTACCTACATGTTAAAAAAATTATGTACAGTACAAAATTTAAAAAGTTGCGTCTATCTTTCTGGATATGTAGGCAAAAATGCCGACCTACGTGGCTATCTGCGCCACGGCATATTCTTTGGTCGTCGTTTTAGTGTAGTGCGCCGCCGCCACTCGTTACGTGTGTGCGGGAGTATTGCGCTTAGCTCCGCCCACATGCGCAAGGTCGATGATGATACTAAGGTCCTTAAGCCTGTGTCATTTACAACTATTTAGAATTGTTTTACATGAATTAAATGAATGTAACTAATTTTTATTGGTTTTTGTTATTCAATCATTTTTGTACGGTACGAGGACGTAACCGACTGTCAGATGGCCGAGCTGTTAGCATACATTGACTTCCTGTGTACATGTTGTCGTTTAATTATATCAAATGTTCTACCAAACACTGCTTTGACTTCCTGTTAACGTAACGTTTTAAATATTGTCTGTAACAAATATTGAACTGGTGACTTCCGGCTGTTAGAATGACACCTTCGACAGAAATTGCCGCAGGAGCGCACTATCGCCTGGACCGTCGACTTGTGAGGTCGACGATTACTGTTGTGTACGTGTACATGTGTAAATTATTTACTGAAGTCGATTATTAAATCCAATATTAGCAAAGTGATGTGTTTTTATTTGTGAACTACAAATATATTACATCTGGAGAAATTGAGAACGCATACGTTCTTATACAGCACACTCAACGCATATGGTGCGTTGGTGGCATGACGTTGCACTCTCGATCAACGCAAATGGTACGTTGGTAGCAACGAATGGGTTAAAGTGTGTGGGAGGTTTTATTTGGGTTGCCATCAGCAAATAAAATATATGTACTAGTATTAATTAATTTATAATTTTTCTCTCAAATGGAGGGGTCTAAAAATATTTTTACAGTGGTTTCAAGTTCCATATTTTTGTCGCTTTTATTTATATGTAGGTTGATGCTGGTTAGACTTTTCTCGGAATAAAAAAAACCAACGTCCATACAAAAAGCGGACATCTCCTTTGCATTTTCATATCCCTAACATAAGAAATAACAGATTTCCCATACAAACTATCATCCCCTATATACCCCCCTTTAGGGATACTTTTGAAAAAAAAGTAGCATATGTCCTTCCCCGGGATGCAATCTATCGCTCTGCCAAATTTTATCGAAATCCTTTCAGTGGTTTAGGCGTGAAAAGGTAACATACAGACAGACAGACAGACAGAGTTACTTTCGAATTTATAATATTAATAATAATAATAATAACCCCACCGCCGTATCTCTACGTTGACGTCGTGGTGGGGCTTGCGCGCTCCGAACTCTGGGTCTGTGCCGGTAGAGTTTACTTTACCGGAACATGTCTAGGGTGAGGAGCCAGACCAAGAGAGATACAGAAACCCGCCGGGCAGCATGTGGCGAGCTGTTGGGCAGTTGCGACCCCACGGACCCTATCTCCCGGGAGAAGTCATGTTCCTCATCTCAAGCTTGCCTTTATTGGCCGGCTGGAGTGAACACTGACGAGGAACTGAGCTCCCACCTCATTCTTGCCTTTATTGGCCAGCTTGAGTGGAGATTCGCAAGAGCAAACGTGCTCGGAGGAAGGAAGTATTCCAGTAAGTGCTTGTAGGGATCTTGACCATCTTCCGGGCTCTGGGATTGTTCTGAGAGCCGTGGAATACCTCTCCACTCCTTGAGCACCTCAGGACATGTTGCCCCCTTGTCGCTACGTCACTATGTGCTAGCGACCGTTTTCGGGGGCCCATTATTGAGTGTGCAAGTCACCCCCTGCTATTTTATCCGTGTGTAAAAAAACATTGATCAGGCAGGGGCCATAGCCTTCCATAGTTTTAGGTAACCAGTCCATTTTAACCACCCAAACCCATAGTCCAATATCTTTGTTTCAATATCTTGCAATAGTTGGTGCCTCATTTAATTAAAAAGCGTCTAACGGGCCTCTGCGAGTTGGCTTCGGCCCCTCGTACGCCTTCTAAAGGTCCGGGACCCCAGGGTCCCGAGATAAGATATAAAAATAATAATAATAATAATTTTATTTCAGAAACATCCATAAATTTGTTAGTAAACATTTAACCCTAATAACTATGTTAGAAAACATTTAACCTTATTAAGTAAGTATGGATGTTTTAACCTAAGTAGGTATTTAATCTCGATATAGGTATGGTTGTTCTAACATTACCTTACACATTTATAAAAAAATTACAAACTCTTAAAATACTTAGTCAATGTACACACGGCTACGCGTCAACCTATACTGATTGGACTTTGAACTACTAGAAGTTGAACGCTGCGAATCGTGCGAGAGGGCGCGATATGTTTTTGTTATTTCGTCTCACTCACGCACATCGAGCATGTGGCATGCGCCGCCGCCGCCGCCCGCCTGCCATCACCATGCGGCGTTTTATCTTTACTATACTATACATACAGATACGTATCATGTTATTTTGTAGTCGTACTATAAGTTGTTTTTTCGATTTGCGCTGCGCTTTTGAGTCAAAAACAAAATCAAAATATTTTATTTCACATAAACCTACATGGGCACTTATGAAACGTCAGAAGCTAGGTGCACGGTTCGAATTAGTCGTTTCCTATGGAGAAGAGCCGGCAAGAAACTCCACGGTTACTCTTTTAAAAATAATTGGCTTTACAATATTATTAAATAACAGTGATAATAGGTATGGGAGGACAGTGTAGGCCTTTCAACAATTACCAGGTACTTAACAAAATAGAAAACCGCCAACAAATCTACACTCTACTAGGCCTACAATGTTATCACATTCACAAAATATAAAATAATCTAAGTATATAAAATATTAATGACATGATTGCAATTACAGCTACAGTAACATATCTGAATAAATATCATGTCCACAAAAGCCACTAATAAAGAATTGGAATTCGATTTGTAGGTAAATAATGTCAAATAATGAAAAGATTATGTCAAGGAGGTATGTAAACAAATAATTAAAAATTCTAAATAAACATCGTTATTTGGGAGCAGTTAATAGACATTGACATAGTTATGTTGTTTATGAGGTACCAGGGAAGCCACATGTGCAGAAGGAATTATTGCCAAACTTCCTTGTCTTCAACGTAGTATTTTATCTTATAATATGCTTTCTTGATAAGGACACGTTTGATGTGGGTTTTAAACTTTCCGTCGCTAAGTTCTGTAACCGACTTTGGCAACTTGTTATAAAAGCGGATACTGTTTATAAGAAATGACTTGCTAGTTTTAGTTAATCTGAATTTGGGTATCACAATTTCATGTTTACTACGTGTATTTATATTATGGAAATGGCTTCTTATTTTGAAAAGTCCTAAGTTTTTGCGAACATACAAAATACTTTCTAAGATATAAAGAGAAGGCAAAGTTAGTATATCAATTACTTTGAATTTATTTCTAAGGGACTCACGAGGACCCATTTTATAAATCGCGCGGATTGCTCTCTTTTGTAGAATGAAAATGGAATCTACGTCAGCTGCCGATCCCCACAGCAGAACGCCATAAGACATAATACTGTGGAAATAAGCAAAGTATACTAACCTAGCTGTGGCTATATCAGTTAACTGCCTTATTTTTCTTACTGCATATGCAGCTGAACTTAATCTACCTGAAAGAGCTCTAATGTGGGCGCCCCATTGCAATTTCGAATCTAAAGTAATTCCTAGAAATACAGTTTCCGTAATAGCATCTAGTTTCTTGCCATCAAGTTTTAAATTTAGACCCACTTGGGGTACATTTGGTAATGAGAACTTAAGACATTTCGTTTTATTCGCATTAAGTAATAATTATTAGCTGCGAACCATTTTGAAAGAACAGCGAGACTATCGTTGACATGTAAGACATCCGTGTCTTTTCTATCTATTTTAAAAATTAGAGATGTGTCATCAGCAAATACAATTATATCCGATAAGTTAGCCATCATGTAAGGAAGGTCATAAATATAAACTAGAAATAGAAAAGGGCCAAGAATTAGAAGAAAGAGTGTGCACTATAATACATTCATTAGGTAGGTATTTATTATTATCATTTTAGTATAGATAGAATACTGTTTATTATATCCATAAAAATTACAGATATAAATGTAGAACTGTTACATAGGGTATCACAATGGGCGGCCTTATCGCTAAAAGCGATCTTTTACAGATAGGGTTGCCATACGTCCGGAATTTTCGCTGTGCTGTGCATCTTGTTCCGGGAGTGTCTCATCCCATCCTATGCCTTGTCTCCACAGGTTCTGGAGCACGATCTTGCCGGTGACCGTGAAGTGGCTGATGAGACCTAGAGGGTCATAGACTGCCATCACCGCTCCCAGTGCTTCTCGTTTCGTCGGCGCTCTGTCTTTAGTCTTTACTTCGGGTGACAGCTGACTTAGTCCAGTGTTGAAGCCTAGCTTGTCTGGGCCTGTTTGCCATAGTAGGCTTAGTGCTTTGTCTGTGTTTTCTTCTTTGTGCCCGAATCTTACTTCCGTGTCGTGTGCCGGCTTCTTCATCGTTAGGCTCTTCACTACGTTGGGTTTGTTTGAGCACCATCCTCTTAAATTGAAGTGCGCGTTCTGATGGATCTTCGAAACTTCACGCGCCGCTCTTTATTATGTACACCATAAAAATTACAGATATAAATGTAGAACTGTTACATAGGGTGTCACAATGGGCGGTCTTATTGCTAAAAGCGATCTTTTACAGACAACCTTTGGATGGATCAAAAAGTAGAAGGAGAGACAATACTGCAGGTATTTAGTGGTGTACCACTTACATATATACAATAAATACACATACACAAAGCATATAGATACTTATCCATATAAATATATATATATACATACAATAATAAACATGATACAAGAGCAAGGAACTTTAAGTAATGATGATGTTTAAGGAGAGAGGTAGTGATTTTTAACCAAAATTTTAAAAGTGGACAAAGATTGAGCACGCCTTATCGAGACGGGCAAGGCATTCCATAACCGTACTGCTTGAACTGTAAAAGACCTGTCATAAAAACTAGTGGAATGCATTGGCATCTCTAGTCTCATGTTTTCCGATGACCTCAGATATCTATTATGTGTGTCATGAAGGAACTTGAAACGTTCTTTAAGATAAGAGGGGGTTTTAGGATTGAATGCGGCGAAGACGTATGGGAAGCCACTTGAGCTTTGTACGAAACTCAGAAATGTGATCATATTTGCGCAGGCCAAATATAAATCGAATGCAAAAGTTTTGAAGTCGCTCAAGTTTATCTAGTTGTGCCTCAGTAAGATCGAGATAACTGACATCAGCGTAATCAAGGATGGGAAGTAACAGGGATTGTGCAAGCGCAGTTTTAGTGGCAGTTGGAAGAAAGTTCCGCAACCGTCTCAGGGACATACCAGATGAAAAAAAATTGCGACTTACTTCCTGTAACTGGGGACCCCAAGAAAGATGTTTGTCGATCAAAACTCCAAGGTTCTTAACCTTTTCGCTTACTGGAATAGCATTTCCGTTAAATTGAACTTGGGGAAGCTGCGATCAGTTTATTTTGGGGGTCATCCTTGAGCTGCCAACAACAATGACCTGAGTCTTCGATGGATTAACCTGCAAGCCATGTGCCTCACTCCACTCGCAAATTGAACATAAATCCTTGTAGTATATTATCTATCTATCTATCAATACTAATCTATACTATAATACTATAATATATAATATAATAATATGATATAATATATAATAATATAATATTTATTATATTATATTATTATTATATTTTATTATTATTATATAATATTATAAAGCTGAAGAGTTTGTTTGTTTGAACGCGCTAATGTAAGGAACTACTGGTTAGAATTGGAAAAAATATTTTTGTGTTGGATAGTCCATTTATCGGGAAAGGTTATAGGCTATAAATAACATCACGCTACGATCAATAAGTGCGGAGCATAAATGAAAAATGTTGCAAAAACGTTTTCTTTTTCCATTTTGAGAGCTTCCGTTGCGTGCGCTGCGTGAACGGTTTAAGTTACGCAAATATCATGTATGATGGAATTGTTCCACATTAAAAGTTCTAAAAAAAAATCCGCGACAGCAAATGTCTATCTTTTAAGATTGACTCACTATAACCTTTTTTTGTGGTAATTTAATTTGTTCGAAATTAATGCATTATTTGCGAAGGAGTTTTATCAACATAATATTAATCCTTATCCAAATAAATATGTTATTAATCACAAGTATTTAAATGTAAACAAAACTGTCCTTGACATCACTTGATTCCAATCAACATCTTAGGAGATATCATAATTTTAAAATAACTCCGCAACAAAAAAATATACTTTTTAAATGCAGTAGTCATTTTGTAGTAGTTTTCAATTGGGTATTGTTATGTGAATTCTTTTAAAGGTTGTTTTTTTTTTTTTCTATACAGAAGAGGATTTTACTACCGTGGCCTGATTAACTCAAAAATTGGTATAAATAATTTTTAGGTCAAGTTATGGAAACATTTCAAAGATTTTTTTTTTTAATTCCACCCCGGGGGGTGGTGAGAACAGGGAATATAGTTTATATGAAAAATCTTATTCATTTGGTTAATGGTTAATGTTTCGAAACTACCCCACCAAGGGGATTGGAGGTGTCAAAGTTTGTATTACGGGCGGTCCGATTAACTAAAAACTCGGTATTTACACTTGAGACCTATAATAAAAAATAACGTGTATCAGGGTTTTTTGAAAATCTACCCTTAACGGGGTAAAGAAAGGGTCGATTTAAAAGGGAGGAATTTACTGCATGTGTAGTATGAGTATAATTATACGGTTCTTATACCAAAAAAACAATTTTTTAATTTTTGTGTCTGCCGGTCTGTTTGTCTGTCTGTCTGCCTGTTTGTTCCTGCTAATCTCCAAAAATGCTGGGTCAATTTTGACGGGACTTTCACTGGCAGATAGCTGATGATATAAGGAGTAACTTAGAATACTTTTATTTTAGAAAAATAATTTATTAGGGTTACAAACAAAATAATTAAACCATGATATTCTGGACAAAATCCGATTCAACTAGGGAAGTATTGACATCCACGCGGGCGAAGCCGCGGGCAACAGCTAGTTATATTATATTTCGAGCTTACAGCAACAGCTAGTTATATTATATCATGTAACTAGCTGTTGCCCGCGGTTTCCTAATTACCTACACGCATGCGAACCGCAATTGCTGTTCGCATGCGTGTATGTTATTAGGAAATCTACATCCCGTCGGATATTCATACAAACTTTCAATCAACACCATCATCCAACCACCCTTTCCTTTCATTCCATTTTTTCAAAAACACTGAAACACGTATTACTTTATTGTCAACCGAAGAAACAAATACGAATTTTTCTATGTAATCGTTTTCTTTGCAATTTACTTTTCAAATTAGTTACTTATTTGGATTTAATAATTATTTTACAAAATAAATTGTTCTGTGAGTATAAATATTACCTTTATGGCTCGGGCGAGATGCGCCGACGATGCCACTACTTAACAAAAGATTCCCGATAACATTGTTTTATTTGCGTGAAACCTATTGGCTTATCTGACATTCTCTTCCTCTAGTATCCTTAAATAAGTCGGTGGCTTAGTAGCACAAAGTACTATTATATAGTTTGTGGTGTGACAAAACAATGAAACAGCAGGTGTTAATGTAATAGTAATTCTACACGAATTCTGTGAAAAACTACCTGATGTAAGTCCATTTTTGTTACTAATAAATATTATTAGATTGCCTACATAGTTAATACTACGTTGTCTCATGTCGTAATAGTTTATGCTATTAAACAACCAGTCTAGTATTATTTGGTGGTGGTCCCAACACCAAAAACTAAATGGGACTAAAAAAAATATATAAATTACTAGCTTCTGTCCCGCGACTTCGTCCGTGTGAAATTTCGGCCCCCGACCCTCCGCGTCACATTCCGTTGCCTACCCACGCTATTACTTCCTTTTCACATAGCGTTCTTTCTGACTTTTTTTATTTTTCCCCGGCTCCTTAAGATCGCAGCGTGATGTTAAATAGCCTATAACCTTCCTCAAGAACTGGGCTACCAAATATAAAAAGAATTTTCAGAATCCGTTCAGTAGTGTCAGAGATTACCCCCTACATACATACTTACAAACTTACAAACAAACTTTACCTCTTTATAATATTAGTATTGATTCCCGTTCGTCCCACCATCAATAAAAACGCGTAAATGTAAATAAATGCCTTTCAAGCGTTAACTAATGAGAAACAATGAACTAATTACGTATCTATTGTTACGCGGCCGCCGCGCTCGTTAAAGAAGATGTTCGAAATGGTATTGTCTTGGATGCAATGAGTCTCATGGGTAATAACTAAATATGACATAAATAAATAAATAAAAATGAATATAAAAATAAATAAATAAGTATGAATATGATATGAATATGGGTTATGAACTTATGACTAAATATTATCTAAATACATAACAATATATTAATCCCCGTCCTTCTTTCAATTTATTTTATTGTTTAACCACCCTCTCGCAACATCACTATTCGCTGCCGCTATTGTGGAGTTAATTGCGACGCCATTAATATTGGCGCACCACGCTAATACGTTTTTAACCTCGGAATATATAAAAAAAATCACTTCCGCGGGAACAACAAATATTCATGAAGGCTCCTACAAACAGGCGCAACACGCGACGCGACACAAAGAGACCGCGCGGCACGCGGTGTCTGTGTGTCGCGTCGCGATTCTTGAATCCCGGCCGGGCGACGATGTTTAGGAACTGACTGGCATAGAATAGAAAACACGAGTGAAACTAGCGAATATTTTTGCGTGAACAAAAAAATGCATCTGTGTGCGTAGGCGTAACGCAGCAAATGCTGTGATTGGCCGATGCCACGATGCGCAGGCCCTTTCGTACAATTCTCTGTATTGCTGGTAGTGTAGTTATGGGTATATAGGGTGTCTAACTTGATGTGTCGCCGTGTGTACAAACAATAAAAACTATAAAATAACTAGCTTTTTCCCGCGGCTCCACCCGCGTGGATGTCGGTTATCGCGTAAAAAAAGTAGCCTATGTCCTTCTCCATAGCCCAGGCTATATCTCTGCCAAAGGACATTGACCAAATGACTAAGGAACCTAGTATCGGTATGAAACATGCGGTGACTCAAAGATTTATGGTTTAATTTAAAGAATGATTTTAGGGCTTTCAAATGTTATTTACTATTTTATCATAATTCTCAACATTACACAGTAATTAGCTGTATAAAAATCTAAGTTACGAACGAATCTCTTAGTGACTTTTTGTCACAATGTATGCTGGTAAATTCAAAATAAGAATTAGTCAAAATGACGATTGAGCATTTTCAATACTCGTTAATTAATCTAGACTTGTGAAATGAAATAAGATGCATACCAAAGTGAGGAGATATCCAACTAAGAATCGTGTTCCTATCTTCACCATTTGGAGGCACTCTTATTGCACGTACGCGTAACTAGTACCTATAGATTTGCCACACGCAAAGCATACATTTCGATGGCTAAATGAAGGAGCTGATGCTGACCCAGCTTGGAGAGCATCATTTAGACCAACAAAGCAGTCAATGCAGACTATGTCATCACGTAAAATCTATTAAACCAAATAATTAAATTAGATGAATCGAATTGTGTCCTGGTAGATACCTTAACGTTAACCCGACTTCTCCAACTCAATAACAGTAATTACGCTCAACGCTACTGTTTTGTTGATCTCGTTGGTATAGTGGTCGCAAGTGTGACTGCTGAGCGTGGGGCCTTAGGTTCAAATCCCAGGTCAGACAGTGCTATTGGGCTATTCCAATAGGATTTTTTCAGTAGCAACCCGGAGTCCTGGATTCGTGCCCGCTTGATGGCAATAGGTTCACCTCCACGTAACTGCCGAAATGTGGGAGTAGGTGTATCTAACACACCTCTGACTAACTCTTTGGAGAATAATACAGACGCGATTATGTTATTTCCTAATCATATTCCAATCGGCTTTATAGTAATATTGCGATGAGAAAATACGGCGTCCGTACCTACGCGGTGGCAATATCAACGTTAATAAACATGTAGAAAGAATAGATAAGAAGTTATTAAACATAATTATGATCATAATAATACTTACCTATGTAGCTGCCGCCCGCTTTATTGCCGTTCAACCTAGTGCGGTGGCCCGCTACTTTTAATTATTTGACTTACCGGTGTTGGAGAAATTCAAGAAGCCAGAGTATCAAACACATTTTCACTAACTTCTCTCAACGACTGCCACCGTAAATACCGCAGTAGAATCGAACAGTTAATACACCGACGAACTGAGTCCTCCATATTGAACAACTTACTAATGTAACGCAAATAAAATGTTATTATTACATAAATCAAAACGAATAATATTCAAAAAATTAAAATATTCTCAAAAAAAAAAAAAAACAAGCGGTAGAAAGAATACAAGAAATCACAGTAGCAACCCGTGCATTCGAAATTGGCGCCGAAAATGGGCGCATGTACAGTCGCTTAAAAAACGCAATCGATGTTTTTTCTACTACATATTCGTTTCTGCCCGCGGAATCACCCGCACCCAATTTATTTTAATTGGTATATGTACTTGCTTGCGGTTATGTACCTACATATACAGGTACTAATCCAGACCAGACCTTATCTTTATGCAAAATGTCATCACGTAAGTTATTTCTTTATGTGGTTATTTAAACCCAAATCGTTTTACAATATTTAATTACTTGTTTTTGTAAGCACAAAGTTAAAGCGAATCAGAATATAGATACAATTTTTTTTTGCCGTAAATGTTGTCACAATTTCAGTCTTCACTTAAATTAATTTATGTGACTTAAGACATAAATATAGTTAATTAAACTAACTACAAATTGCAAAATAATAATGGCCTAGTAAGATTTATTTACATTAAAACAAAAAATATAAATGAAATCATTCAATTAATTGCACAATAATAATAAACTAATAATAAAAGTAAATATCTACCGTTCGAGACTGTACTTAAAACAAAACGAATGGGACGTGCTTATAAGCTAGAAAGAGAACGCCCGCTGTTCGGTCGCCATCATATTCTGCTCGGGATGCGCGCGCATTGAATGTTTTCAAAGAGTTTTTAATGATGAATGAAACAGGCAAAGGTCTCGAAAACATTCTGCCTTTCGATTAACCAAAAGTCTTGCTTAGCTACTTTTAACACCTTATCAGAGTGTTATTACAATGTAATTAATAAATAATTAGTTAGTTGTTATTAATATCTGTTGTTACTAATTATTCAACTATAAGTTCAATAATCGGATGCGTAATTTAATTATTTTTCGTAAGGTTTTATGGTTTACATACTCTTTGAATGCCATGCCGATGACACGTGAAAATTCTTGCGTGAAAAAAAAAAGTATGTATGGGTAAAATAGGAAATCGACATAAAAACTAATACGTTTATGAAGTTTTTTATGCGGAGAATTTAAGGATTTGCGTCACTAGATAAAATCATTATATTTAAAAACAAAAATTATCGACATTATAAACTTAAGTCACCGCAGAACAAATAACGATACTACGTTCGGTCAATCTCCTTTGACACGTTTGTAATCTTTGACTAAGACCATGAATACGTATATAAGACTATTACCTGTATGACATTATTATTCACCTTACGACGCTAAACCAATTACGACCTATTTTGTCAATATGGAAAAATCATTAAAACGACAAATTGTTGATGCGGCAGAAGCTGTAAAGATAAAAGTACGAAAAATGAGAGATGCAGAGATTAGCAATAAACAAGCATTGGAATCCGTTTTCAAACCTGTAACAGATCCTCTGAACCTAATTGCTAATGCTAGTAAGCAAACTCCTCTCCTGCCTGCTAGTGATGATTTTGCTGATGATCCGTTTATTAACGAAACTTCGCAGAAAGAAGGAACTGGTAGAGCAGTAATGATAATAATGGTGATAATGGTGATGAAGAACAATATGAATCCGATATCAACAGTGACTCGTCTTATGAATCAGTAGTTGAAAGGAATCAAGATTGTGATACGTCATCCTGGTCAGTATCTTCAGAAGCGATGGTAGATAATCCATTTGGGGTTAGAGCAGACCGCGGGAAACTGATGTTAGGTTCTGCTTGCATAACGATCAACGATCAATACATAACTGTAGCTGGAAGTAAATACCGAAATACACCTGGTTTAAAACAGTTGTTGCTGAAGAAAAATGTAGACTTAAGCTTGGTTACAAATAGTGATATGCAAAATTATAAGTCGATGCTACTTGTTACAAATGCACATCGTCGGGACTACGAGTCAAGTAAGCCAATAAAAAGTAATAAGGGACAAAAATATTTGCAAGTTATTAAACCTCTTTTTAAACTGAAGAATACAGTTCAGGGAAAGGGTCTACCGTTATTAAAAAAGTGGAGAAAAAACGTAGATTTTGTGTACTAGGATAATCCTAATGAATTAGTGGAGAGGTTGAAATTATTATTTGCGTCTAGAGATGCTGGCAACACAGGATTAGATAATGAAATTATTTCTATCATTGAAGAATTGCGTGAAAGTAAAGTTATAAATAAATAAATATTGAAAAATATCTTTATTTTACTGTAAGCCTCTCAATACAATACAATACACCTTAAATATGAACGTAGACAAATTCGGACACTACATTCACAAAAGAATGCGTTTATTAGAGTTATTTAAGTTTAATGAGGATGCATTGTTAAAATCAGAAAACGGAGATTTTGATTTAAAAACATCAAGACTGAAAGGAATTAGATTTCCAGAAGAAGCAGACGAAGCTGTGAACAAGGATTATGTAGATCGATTGAATGCTAATATGTTTAAAGAATTTAATCATCTGATTGGAACATTGCGTTCTCAAATCATAAAAGATGCAAAGGGTACAGTTCAAGCTACTTTAAAAGCAGAGTTACCTGAGGTTTCAACTCATTTGCAAGATAAGTTTTACACTAAAGCAGAGGTAGATAAATTACTTCAAAAAACTCCGTAATGGTAAAACAACAAACTGTAAATGAAATACACAAAGCGGCACGAAGAAATTTTCTTAGACGTTCTGTTATTCCGGAAGGAATCCACGAATTATGGCAAGCAGACTTGATGGACATGCAAAACCTAAAAAAGTATAATAAAGGTTTCAATTTCACCTTAGTGGTGATTGACTGCTTCTCAAAGTATGCCTGGGCTGAACCATTAAAATCGAAAAATAAATTTGATGTTACTCGTGCATTCGAACGTATACTGCTTAGTAGTTGTAATAATCCTGTTAATTTACAAACTGATATGGGGACAGAAATTTATTACATCACTTTTCAAACGCTTATGAAAAAGCACAACATTAACCATTACTCATCGTTTTCTACTAAAAAAGCATCAAACTCAAACTCAAAGCATTTATTTCGAATAAACCAATTACAGGCACTTTTGAATTGACAAAAGAGATTTAAAAAAAAATTGAGTATTACAAAAACTTAAAAATAAAAACTTTTGAGTTATTTAAGGCACGTAGTAAAAATCTCCCCTAAAAACATAATAACCCCTCATTCCCCTGTTGGGGATCAATTTTCAAAAACCCCTTATACTCGTAATCCTTTTTGTTATGTCAAAAGAATGAGCACCTTTTGAGGGGATGTTTTGAAAAACGAATTATGAAAAACTTTGTGTCTTATATAAGAACGTATTTGTGCTGAGTTTCAAGTTTATGAACTAAAAATCATTCAAACTCAAACTCAAACTCAAAGCATTTATCTATAATATTATAATCTATAATAATATCTATCTATATAATATTTCTATATAATATATATAATATAATAATATATATATTATATATAATATTATAAAGCTGAAGAGTTTGTTTGTTTGTTTGTTTGTTTGTTTGTTTGTTTGAACGCGCTAATCTCAGGAACTACTGGTTGGAATTGAAAAATTCTTTTTGTGTTGGATAGTCCATTTATTCAAAAATATTATAGGCTATATAACATTACGCTACAACCAAAATGAGCGGAGCATAAATGTAAAATGTTGCAAAAACGGGAAAAAATATTCCTTTTTGTGAGCTTCTGTTGCGTGCGCTGCGTAAACGGTTTAAGTTACGCAAATATCATGTATGATGGAATTGTTCCTCTTTAAAAGTTCTAAAAAAAAGTCTGCGACAGCATATGTCTATCTTTTAAGATTGACTCAGTATAACATTTTTTTATGGTAATCAAGTTCCTCCTCCAATCCTTATCCAAATAAATACGTTATTCATCACAAGTATTTAATTTTGAACAAAGTTGCCCTTACATCATTTAATTTCAATGAATATCTTGCGAGATATAACTGTTTTATAATAACTCCGCAGCAAAGTAATGATCAACTCTGCAAGGTAGTCTATTCTAAAGCTGAAGAGTTAGTTTTTAGGGTTCTGTACCCAAAGGGTAAAATGAGACCCTATTACTAAAACTCCGCTGTCCGTCTGTCTGTCTGTCTGTCTGTCTGTCCGTCTGTCACCAGGCTGTATCTCATGAACCGTGATGGTTAGACAATTGCAATTTTCACAGATGATGTATTTCAGTTGCCGCTATAACAACAAATACTAAAAAACAGAAAAAATAAATATTTTAGGGGGGCTCCCATACAACGGACACGATTTTTTTGCCGTTTTTATAGATAATGCCCGCGGCTCCGCCCGCGTGGATGTCGGTTATCACGTAAAAAGTAGCCTATGTCCTTCTCCATATCCCAGGCTATATCTCTGCCAAATTTTATGACGATCGGTTCAGCGGTTTAGACGTGAAAACGTTACATACAGACAGACAGACAGAGTTACTTTCTCATTTATAATATTAGTATGGATGGTAAGGAACCCTTCGCGCGCGAGTCCGGCTCGCACTTGGCCGCTTTTTGTTTTTTGAATGCGCTAATCTCTGGAAGTGCGAGTTGGATTTGAAAAAAATCTTTTTGCATTTTACAACCCAATTCTTGAGGAAGAATTACATTCCTATTAACTAGGACACAATTTTTTTTATGAAAGTTTATGCGAAAACGAAGTAAAAGCACGGGCAGGCAATGTGTTGTGACGGGGTGGGTCGGGGGAACAAGAAATTTAACGCGGGCGAAGTCGCGGGCAGAAGCTAGTTTCAAATAAATCAAATACAGGTACTTTTGAATTTTCAAGGGGTCGGTCAGTCAGAGAGATGAAGCTAGTTGCCCATTCCAAAGCGTAGTAGGTTCCTATGGAGAAGAACGGACAAGAAACTCCACGGACACTCTTTTAAAACAAAATATTGTTACAAAATATGGGTTACATCATTCATGTTGAAGTTATACATGTGAGAACAATGTAGAAAGACGTGCACGTTAGAAGCGTCCGTAATAGAAACAATTCACAAAAATTAAAATAAGCCGTGGCAGCTAAGAGATGACCAGTCCCAACTGACGGCGCCCGTTCACGAACATGACGCATGGATCAGCACCATTTAGCTCAACCATTTTGAAGGGAACTTAATGATCCAACACACACGCCACCACCAGCGAGACATTTGAGTGAGCATGACATACTCTCAGCCGCCAGGGCACATTCAAGTCAATAAAAGACATATTACCCGGTAAATGGTAGCTCTCTGGTCATCAATTGTAGAGAGACTAATTAGAACTGTAAAAAATAAATTATATAAATATTTTAGTCTCAATGGAAACTATAAGTGGTTAGGTATACCATTGGAAGATACATTAAAGATATATAACAACACAAAACATCGCACTATTCAATTTAAACCAGTTGATGTGAGTAAATGTAATGAACAAGTAATTAAAGAAAATATTGAAAAAATAAACAAACATCATTTAGTTCAGTGGAAGCCTAAATTCAAAATTGGTGACTGTGTTCGTATAAGTAAATACAAATATAATTTTGAGAAAGGTTACACTCCTAATTGGTCAACTGAATTATTTATTATAAAAAAGGTAAATAAAACCTTACCAGTGACATATCACATAGAAGATCAACGAAAGCAAAACATATTAGGAGCTTTTTACGAACAGGAATTGCAAAGATCTAACCATCCCGATGTTTATTTGATAGAAAAGGTTTTGAAAAAGAAAGGAAATAAATTGTATGTCAAATGGTTAGGTCTAAACAGTGCAGAAAACAGTTGGATTGAAAAAGCTGCAATAATGGACTAAGATATTATATAACCATTTTTAATTTGAAATCATATCATTATAATTTGAGTGATGCAAGGGGGTGGACTAGTTAACACCATAATAAATAGTCTACCATTCGAAGTTCATTTGCCAGGATACAATTATTGCGGACCCGGAACCAAACTTCACAAACGCTTAGCGCGAGGTGACCGAGGTGTAAATAAGCTAGACAAAGCTTGCATGCAACACGACATTGCGTATACAAACCATACAGACTTATCAAATCGTCACAAAGCCGATTTACAACTACTTAACATGGCTAAACAAAGACTTAAATCAAAAGATGCAGGGAAAGGTGAAAAACTGAGCTCTTGGCTAGTGAAAAAAGTTATGAAAGCGAAACTAAAGTCTCGATCCGGCATTAAAACATTTAAAAGCTTAGTTTCAAAAATAAAATCAAAAATTAAGAAACTCAAATGCAAAGATAATAAGACTTTAATAAAAGCAGCTTACTTAACAGCAAAAAAGTTATTTCCAAACATTCATCATCGAATTCGAGTACCTCGAGTAATACCCATACCAAAGACAGGAGGAGTTCTACCTTTAATTCCCATTTTCGCTGGTTTATCGGCTTTAGGAACTTAAGCTGGTGGTGCAGCTGGCATTGCAAAAACCGTCAATGATTATAAAGCAAGCAAACAAAATTTGCAAGAAACAGAACGACATAATAAAGCTATGGAGGCTTTAGTGTTGGGCAAGGGTTTATACATTAAGCCGTATAAAAGTGGTAAAGGATTGTTTATAACATCTTCAAAAAACTGAAAAATATGCTACCCAATCGCCCTCTAACTAATGTAGACATCCGAGAGTATTCAAGAGACATCCCATATTTTCGTGGAGTCTACATGAAGGATCGACTGCCTCGGAAGCCGAAACGCATTGAATGTGGTATAGTTAACTTAGACGATTCTAAGAACGAAGGAAGGCATTGGGTAGCTTATGCTAAAGTATATAATAACTGCGAATACTTTGATAGCTATGGAAATTTAAAACCTCCGATGGAATTGATGCAATATTTCAAAAATTGTAATGTGTTTTATAACTACACAAGATATCAAAAAATTTATGCAGTCAATTGTGGTTTAAATTATTTGTGGACTTTTTGGAATAAAAATGTATTATAAAATATATGCTTTTCTTTCATTTCAATCATTTGCAAGATGTCACTCACTTTGTCTATAACTGGAGACTCGTCAGTATTAACTACATATTATCCTAATACGTTGCAACTAGATGGAGAGTATGAGTGTGCTTTATTACACTTTTCAACATTTAATTCTATTCCAAACATTGATAAAAGTAATAATAAGTTCTATTATGGTTTTAATGAAGTTATTGAAATACCGGAAGGCACTTATGAATTGCAAGATATCAGTGATTATTTAAAATCCGAAATAAAAGATGCAGCGATCAAACTGCGATGCAATAACAATACTTTAAAAACTACCATATTCTGTACAAAAGACATAAATTTTACCAAAGAAGAGTCTTTTAGAAGACTATTAGGGTTTAACAAACAAATCTTGAAAGCAAATAAATGGCATGTGTCACAGTCTCCAGTCAACATTCTACCTACGACCGTAGTCAAGATTGAATGTGATATTGTAAGCGGTTCATATGTAAACGGTGAACCAAGTCATATTATTCACGAATTTGCACTTAATGTGCCACCTGGATACAGGATCATAGAAATCCCGAAGAACGCAATAAACTTTCCAATCAATCAAAACAACATAAGCTGTATACATATCAGACTGTTAGATATAAACAAACGATTAATCAATTTACGCGGTGAAGAAGTGCAGGTATATCTGCATCTAAGAAAAAAAAATGATTGACTATAATAAAAATGTGTCTCAACAAATAAAAAATATCAGTTCTGCTCGAGCTACCTATCAAATAAGACCTGTCTCTAAGAAGAAAATAAAATTAACTGAAGACAATAAAGCATTCCTTAGGGCGATCGGATTGCTAAAATGAATATCTTAGACGTTTTATCCGCTCCGACTTACGATAATACTATAGAAGGAATCGAATTTCATTCCTACAAGCCCTATGTAACAAGTTTCAACAGGAACGATGAAATCCGCATACCTATCAACCAACAGGACTTATACATATTACCATCAGCGAGCACCCTATATTTGGAAGGAACTGTTATCGTTAGCAAAAAAGATACGAAGGACAAAGCTACTAATGTCAATTTCACGAACAATGCTCTACTCTACTTGTTCCAAGACATTAGGTATGAGCTAAATGGAGTGGAGATTGATAAAATAAAAAATGCAGGTGTAACAACAACCATGAAATCACTAATTTCAATGAACGAAAGTGAATCAAAAATGTCTAATGCCTGGGGTTGGAATATTGATGGTATAAAAAATATAAATGGAGGAAGATTTTCTGCTTCTATACCACTTCGTAACCTCCTCGGTTTTGCTGAAGATTTTAAAAAAGTCGTGATAAATAGTAGACATGAACTGATATTGTTACGAAGTAACACTAATACAAACGCTGTAAAACTTAAAACTGGTGAAGTAGTGGATGATGTTCAGATCAACAAAATCATATGGCGCGTACCACATGTTAAAGTATCAGATAAAGAAAAAATTGGGTTTTTAAAAGTATTAGAAAAAGATCGCTCACTTCAAATGATATACAGAAATTGGGATCTGTACGAATATCCAGCTTTGCCTAAAACTACAAAACATACCTGGTCTATCAAAACTTCATCTCAAATAGAAAAACCAAGATACATTATTATTGGTCTACAGACAAATAGAAAAAACAATGCAAGTTCTGACATGTCTCAATTCGATCACTGTCATATTCGAGACGTTAAAGTGTATCTCAATTTGAGATAACAAAACTTAAATGTGAGTTTTAGTAATAACAGAATCGCTTTATTATACGAGCAATACGCCAGATTTCAACAGTCGTATTACGGACGTCGCTCGGAGCCCATACTAAGCGAGAAACAATTTAGAGATTTAGCACCGCTGTTTGTAGTCGATTGCTCTAGACAAGCGGATAATCTAAAGACAGGTCCAGTTGTGGATGTGAGAGTAGAAATTGAGAGTGATTCAGAGATACCAGATCAAACTTCAGCATACTGTCTCATTCGGAACGATTGCATTGTTGAATACAAACCATTAAGTAACATTGTTAAGAAGATATCATGAAGGCAGATACCATTATAGTGGAACTCCAAGGATTTAAAGATTCTTTAAATAATTTTATAATTAAAGAATTGTCCATTGCGAGTCAGGATCATACACAGACGTTTTTGGTAAAACCACCATATTAAAAAAATAAAATAAAATATAATTTATTCAAGTATAAAGTAAAATTATGATTTAGATTAATAATTACAATCGAGAAACATTTTATTCTAACTGTAATGTAGACCTGCCTGATCTAGGTTTATTAAAAACCTGTGTTTCAGGCCATCAATTTACATCAAACATTTAAAGAGAAGACAACAATATGTTTATTACTTTAAAACTAGATTATGTAAGATAGATTATGTTTAAATACATTAACAAATAATATTAAAGTAAATAAAGTGGACACCATTAATATTTAGGTAAAGGAAGAGACTTATATTAGAGTAGGTAGCTAGAGATATTATTTTAAAATTTCTAGTAGTTTTTCCGTGTCTGCGTAATTGAGTTTTAACAAATATTCCTGTACCAGTAAATTACACCTATTATAACTTAAACTATAAATCTTTAACACTCTGTTAAACTGGTTATACAAGTAGGGCCCTAAAAATAAATAAAATCGATTAGCAAAAGCATGTTTAGTCTGAGAGTTAGCACAAACCAAATCTTTTCTTCTCCTATCAGAAGGTACTGGGTTAAAATAGAGTTCAGTGTGTTGGAATAAAACTATATTCAAAACAAATAATTGACGTACTGTTAGCACCTTACATGCCATATAAAGCTGGTGTGTAGGAAATCTAAATGGACGAAAAGTAGCAACCTTTAAAACTGCTCTTTGGGCGCGTTCTAGGTACAGTAAAATTGATTTAGCAGCACCCCCCCAGGATGTTATGCAGTAGGTAATAATAGATTGACCCAACGCCAAATAAACCTGCCTAATTAATTTAAAGTCGGCAATGTTACGTAAATTGTTAAAAATGTATATTAGTTTACGCACTCTGGTGCATAATAAATCGATGTGTTTGCGGAAATTCAGGTTTGTGTCAATCGTGACGCCTAGATATTTGATATGATCGGTTTTAGCTAAAGTGGGACAAGTGCATGCAATGTCAGCATAATGTAAATTACAGTTGTTATGCGATTGAATGTTTAGATTAGTAAGCGTTGGATTAGTGTTTCTCATTGTAAATAATAGGTACTTGGTTTTATCTGTATTTAAAGTTAAGAGATTTTTATGAAGCCAATTAGACACAATATTAAAACCATTTTGTGCTACCTCATAGACCTCGGCCTTTGATTTATTTCATTCCATTATCGAACACAAGAAGAAAAAAAGCAGGTGAGGTGGTTAGAAAGAAATCGAGGAATTTACTGGAGTGAGGGGTACATAGACTACAAAGAGTTTCAACGCGTTATTTTAACATATTTAGAAAATAAAAAAATTATCACAAAGGGTTTGGAAAAGATTATGTAGATTTATGTGCAAACTGTGAAGTGATCGACATAGGTGAGAAGGGATGTCCTAGCGACATAAAAAAAAAAGTTCTGTAAAAATAAAACTGATTTTAATTATGTGAACCATAAAATGAATTGTACTTTAAATAATGCGGTGTGTATTAGAAAATGGTATGTTGATAACAATATGTCTGTATTTAATTTATTTTAATTATTAATGTGATAAACAGGTAATAAAAAATGTCTATCTACTTAAGAGTGTTTTATTTAATATAATCAGGGTAACCTACATAACAAACTGTAAATTAGCTGTAGCAAAAATGATTTTTCTTATCAATTTTATTACATCAAATATACCATGATTTTATACGATTTATTCTAATAAAAAATACTGAAAGCAAATTAATAACCTTATTATATTATTACACTAGAGCTAATTTAGAGTTCGAGTATAAATAAGTAATACAAAATAAAACATGATTTAAATAATAAAATAATATATTTTTATTTACTTTTTTACATTATTTACAATTATTACACACTAAATATAACTACTTACACAATAATAATAGTAACGGTTTTCTAACGTATCTACATACTTAACTTACAAACTTGTGATGTATGAACATTATCCCAACTCAATTAAACAAACTACAATGAAACTTAATTTTTTTGTTTTTTTAATTTTAACAAACTTCTTATCCTTCATATTTTTTTTTAATAATATATACATTCAAAACTTACACATACATCATAAAAACCTAAGATGATTAAACACTAAATAATAAGAAAAAAATAAGAAAATGTTATACATACGTAATAATAATATATCCTAATAACTATAATATTACTTACATAATTTATGATTGCTTATTACTACAAATCTTACAAAACAACTTACAAAGTAGGTACTTACAAAATAACGACATCAATTAATAATAACCGTCCCCACAAAGTTTTTTTGATATTTTATTAATTAACGATTGCGTCTCGTCCATAACATGGTCCACCGATTCAGTCACTACATACAGCGCACTTAACATTACCACGTCCTCGTTGTCACTTGCAGGTTCTTGTTGTTCACTGATATCCAACACTTGTACTTGGATCAGTCGTAATCCTTTTTTCTTCTCATTGTTTATGACAAATGATTGACATGTAGGCAGAGATGACTTCTGTTTTAGACACTCCCGTCTTGTTTTAGGCTTCTTGTTGGCAGGTCCGAAGTCTTTTCTTGCTCTAGGCTCCTTGCTGATAGGTCTTTGTTGTTCTGGGAAATCCGGGATATGCCAGCTTAAACTCGGAGTCGGAAAACCTTGTGTGTATTGTGAGAAGTCGATAATGTCTGGAGAATCACACATGATCTGAAACAAATGAAATAATAATTAATTATAATTTCATAAAACAACATGATAAAATAACATTATAAGTAGATGTGTACTTGTACAATACTTACAATTCGTTTCGTTTTTATTCGACGTGATATGATTGCTCCGGCTGACTGCCTGGTGATGTATGAACATGTCATATTATTATGAAACGCAAACTATATAAAACCTTACGATATGAATCAATTTCATGTTTCAACAAGTTCAACCTGATGGGCGCGACATGAAGAGACATGCGCGCGCACCTGATCAGTATTATATTACATAAAGCAGTCAGCGCAATGCGCTTTGTCATCAGGAATGGAAATGAAACAGATTATTATTATGAACATAAATACATATTGTTTATTTAAGTAAATTAATATTTAATAAAAATATTTTACTAAAATTAATTTTGAACTAACTAGTACAAGGGACACCAAGAATACACAAATAGAATTACATACACAACAATATTACATTTCACACTATAAGAGTAATAAACAATCAACCATCCATCCTCACAAACTTGTATAATAGTAAGTATGATAGTAATTAGGTTTTAAGATTATATAACTTTCCAATTAGAATAACATAGGTTTTACAATCAATAAATACATGTTAGAAATGTAACATGTAACAACTCAGGTTTCTAATTACATCTAAAATTATGGTAATGCATCACATAATTATATTTGCATTACCCCAAGCTAAAGTAGATACTTTATCTGATGATAGCAACCGTTTATCATCATTGCTTGAAAGTGCTATTTTATTTACATTCTGAGTGAATATTTCGTGTTTTATTGACCTAAACAATACATTTTTTTTGCGAATAACATTGCAATTGTATAAAACATCTTTATAATCAAACATACTAAAATTTTTCGTTACACATTTTTTTGTACCTTTGGCTTTTTTAATTGTTTTGTTTAGGGTTTTAATACAATAAAGTTTTGAGCGCAGTCCTACAAATTCTTTGATAACTTGGCCACCCATATCGTCCTTAAACAGTCCTGGAATCTTCTTATTAATAATAGGCAAATCAAATTCATTGTTTAAGTCATAATTAGAGGTATCGAAATATTTTAAAAAATTGAGCTTGAAATCTTTATAAACGTTATTACTCTGTACATCGTAGATTAGACTATCTGTATCAGTATAGCACAATTCAATTCCATTACCATAAAAAGGTTTTTTTTTTTTTTTTTTTTTTATCTAGGGCATCTCAGAGTGTAACCACTAAGGTTCCGACTCTTTAACCGGACTTTCCTGTGGTTGCCTTAAGCTCCTATCGAAACTTAATGCCTCCAGCCAGGGCGTAAAAAACTACAAACTAAACGACTGCTGCTCGCTAAGGGCACCCCCTGTGGGGTACGAACCTCGGCTTAGGGCAGCTGAGTCGGAGGGAGGGTGGCAAGGGACCGACGGTGGCTGGATAAAATCAGTGTTTTGATTATTATCCTGGGGAGTTTGGATTACATGCTGCTCAGCTAAAACGCGTGCTGGCGCTTCACTTACAGTCAAGGGTCGGGGAGGACTATTCGTTAGTCGGGGATTTCGCGCGGGGCCTCGGCGGCGAGGTCGGAATGACGATCGTGTATTGTGTGCTCTTATCTTGCGAACTGTACTAGTTTCCCTACGACTCTCCTGGAGGAGAGTAGTGGGGTCGTCTGGGTCGGTCAGTGCATGCCTTGGACGGCGGGTCGAACTAATTCTAGAGTGGACATAACTTGCAGCCTTCACAACTAGAGCGTTGCGATGAGTGGCTGCTGAATTGAAGAAGCGCTTTGAAGCGCGCTTCATGAATTGGGCTATCGTGGGGATTTTGAGTTCTACGTGGAGGTTAGTGTTACGAACGAACCAGTGGGCTCCCGTGATTTTACGTAAGACCCGGTTCTGTAGGGTTTGCATCTTATGGATGAGATGGGGTTTGGCGTGTGCAAAGACTGGACTCGCATAGGTCATGATGGGGCGGATGCACGCGGTGTAAATGCGCAATTTGCACTTGAGTGACAATTTGCTTTTTGCATTTAGAATGGAGTGGAGCCTATAGAGAGCGAAGGCTGCGCGAGCGCGTACCTTCTATAGGTGCTCAGAAAAGGAGAGATGGTGGTCGAGAATCACACCCAGATATTTGGCTCGCTTCTCCCAGGGGATAGGCTTGCCGAACATGGTGATCGGTCGGATACTAGGGGGGCGCTGACGCGGTTTCGTATAGAGTACCGCTTGACTTTTGTCGGGATTTACCTCTATGCGCCACTTTCTAAACCACTCGCCAAGCTTGTTGGCTGCGGTCTGGAGAGTGTTAGAGATCCTATCGTGACTGTTCCCTCTGCAATAGATGGCCGTATCGTCTGCGAACAGAGCCAACTGAGCCTGTCTTTGCTTCGGGATATCGCTGGTGAATAGCGTGAACGCGAGGGGAGAAATCACAGAGCCCTGAGGGACGCCTGCGCGTAATGGGTGGGGGGCGGAGAGAGTACCGTCTATGCGATAGCGAAAAGTGCGATTCGACAAAAAGTCTCGTAAGATGAGCACGAGACGTTCCGGCACACCGAGTTGGTACAGCTTGTATAATAAGCCGTTGTGCCAGACTTTGTCGAATGCCTTCGCTATGTCAAAGAAGATCACTCCTGTCTTAAGACCGCGCTGGAAACCAGCGCTGATATCTTCTACGATACGGTGGACCTGATGGGTCGAGGCATGTTGGGTTCTAAAACCGAACTGCTCATCGGGGATGAGGCCCTTGGTCTCGGCGTACTCTCTGAGACGCTTATAAATAAGCCTCTCGTAGAGTTTGCCTAGGACTTTGAGCAGACTGATGGGTCGGTAGCTCGCGGGCTCCACCTTGGGTTTACCGGGTTTGGGGATGCCGATAACTATGGCCTCTTTCCACGCTTGTGGGAAGATATTATTGCTCATAGCTCCATTGAAGATGGTGGCCAGTAGCATTATGAGGTGGGCGGGGAACAATTGGAGTACCCTATTGGTGATTCCATCTGAGCCAGGGGCTTTACGAGGTCTCAGACCCTTGATGAGTTCTTGCACTTCGTCTGGCGTGACGGGGGGCAGGGGATACTCAGGGTCTTCGACGGGTGGGAGGGAGGCTCTACGTTCGACTTCAGCGTCGACCTCATCGAGGTGAGCTTGGTCTACTGGTTGAGAGCTGGGCGTGCACTGGGCCTCTAGACTTTCGGCTAAGCATTCGGCTTTGTCGATGTCTTCGAAAGCGATAGACGCGTCTGGGCGGATCAGGGGGGGCATGGAGGCGGAACAACCTCAGGGGTTTAATTTCCTTTGTAATTGCCAAAAGGCCTGGTGGTTCGGCTCTAGATCGCTCAGCATCTTGTCCCATTCGGTGTCACGAAATTCCTTCACGCGGTTACTTACAGCACGCTGTAAGTAGCGCATGTGGATTTTGTTAGCCGTACAGGGGAAGGTGCTGTATGCACGGGTAGCCGCGTTCTTCTCATTTATCAGTGCACGTACATCGTCCGGCAACTTTCCGCGACGGTTATCCGTCGCCGAAACTTCCCTTGAACAATCGTTCAGGACAGGTTGTACGTGTTCTGTGAATGAGTCGATCGCAGCCGTCGTGTCAGCGATAGAGTCAAAGAGGTCGGGGATAGAGTCCAATTGGGGGGACGTTTTGGCTTTCAAGCTTTCGCCTACTCGCCTCCAGTCCGTTACCCTTATGGTGCGCGTGGGGGCATTGGGGTCGTAAAAACCTATGCGAGGGGCCATCTCTACGACAACAGGTCGGTGGTCAGAGTCAAGCTCGTGCAGCGCCTCTATGGAAACCAACCTTAGGTTGATGTTCTTTAGAAGCGCCACGTCGAGCACGTCAGGGGTGGAGGTGGGAATATGGGGGTAGTGGGTGGGGTTCATCGGGGCGATGACGTCAAAGTTAAGGAGGGGGCAGAGGTCATGCAAGTGCTGGCCTCTGGGGGAGGTCTTGGTGCTATTCCAGGCTGGATGCTTGGCGTTGAGATCACCCGCTATTACTTTGCTACGGAGTCACTCAGGCTCAGGAGGGTACGGAGGTCGTCAGTCAGTAGTTGATGGTCATTTCCTGCTGAGTTCGCGGGGGGGAGATAGGCCTAAATTATCGTGATCGGCTGGTGACCGGTCATGTAATTCTAATACTGTGAACCCTATATATATTGGTTTATTAAGTATAACACGCAAAGTCTTCATTCGGATTGCTACTAGATCATCAGAAAATACAGAGGTGCTGTGAAAATATGGACTGGCTATCAATTTCTCAGCACAATTAGACTTTTTTGTTTTATGGTTTGAGTCACACCACTTGTTTACTAACTTAACGTCTATTCGATTTTAATTATTTTCTAAGGTTTTTTCCAAATATACTATTGTTTTATAATTTGAAAAAATCTTGTTCAAACGTTGACTCTGCTTTTTGACGTAACTGAGTGTTAATATCAATATATTGCTTTAAAAAACAACTTTGCTTAAACATAATAACTCGATGGATCCTTCTCAATATTAACCCGTATTGTAAGCATTTTTTTAAATGAACGTAATGAATTACATAGTGATATTTGTCAAACAAATTCGGTATTAGTTTTTTATTTTTACCACCAGGTGGTATGCATTTTTCTGGACAAAATGGAAAATCATTGTGTTCAATGTGCAAATTTTTCGGATATATTAAATCAACTTCAAGAATGTAACCGTTTTCCGCAGTATCACCGATGTCTGTCAAATTCGTTTGTAAAAAATCTATTTCTTGTCTATTCATAAATCTAAAACCGGAATAGGGCAGGGATTGACACATGCTGTAACCGTATAAATTGTTACAGTCTAAATAAATGACAAATGAATTTGGGCGGGTTGGATCGTAGGTATCTAAATATTTATGATTGGCTTTGGCATGTCTTTTGGAACACATACAAACACCTCCTCGAATACCTTGTTGTATCATTCTAAAAATTTCTACATCGTTAATTAATTCTAATTGAACTCCCGTTTTTAAAAGCATTGCATCAAAAGATAGACTTGGTGCTGTAAGATAGAACGCGGGATCGAGATTGTAATATTGTTTACAAGTTTTTCGAAAATTTTCAAATACATCTGTTAGCAACAGAACGTCTGTTTTAAGATATAAATCGGTGTACATACCCATGTTTCGAATATTAAATACTGACCAAACGGAACAAGCGTCAGTAATAGACTCATTAACCAATGAGTTAAAAAAAATTTTTTTTGACGGCAAACATTTTTCTTTATATCGTTCCCATTGATACATATAGTCATAGGGATACACTCCTTTACGGGTGAGTAGGTTAAATTGTGTTTTATTAGGAAAATAAGATTTTAATTGCTTGAAGTCTTGTTTTTTCATGGTACTAACCAACTTTTCTAAACTAGTGCCTAAAAACTTGAAAGAATCTACAAACCGAACCTGAATGCTTTCCTCAGGTGAAATCGGAATAAACTTTGTGAATGAAATATAGTTTTCTTTTGTTTTCGGTATCACTTTAATAGATCCAGGAGGTAGGAGTAAAAATGTTGGTAATCTGTATTGTAGGTTACAGTAACTATGAGCTGCGCCACGATACTTTTCCAGTCAAGTGACAATGATCACGAACTCTGTCGCCGAACAAGAAGTGATCACAAATATGACAAGTCATCGCGTTTTCAAAGTTGTGAACATTATCATCTGAGTATATCATAGGAACATTATTTTTTTAAATAGTATAATTTTTTTGTGCATCTTTATAAATAGACTTCACAAAATTAGATACACAATCCGAACCACGATAAGAAACGTAACGATTGTGACTTTCGTCTAGCGCACACGTAATGTAGTAAGCGTAAGCTATAGGCACGTGTCACTGTCGCGTTACAGTGCTCGCCTTAGTGGGATCAGGGTCACAAGATTCATACCGTTCTAGCATTTTTTTCAAAATCTGCGTATATAACAAATGGTACAGTCTGCTTTCTGTTATAATTTTCAAATTGTATGAAAGAACCTTTTGGAGGCAGTTCCGTGGCGACACCTCTACAATAATGTGAACTAAGATCGTCGCATGAATTAAAAAACAGTAAACAAACGTCACAAAAGTACAGTTTACTGTGGTGTTTTGTTATTTGATTCTTAATAAGTCGTGGTAAGTCTTTAATAAGACAGTAATGTGATAAATCATCACTTTCGAAATAAAGTAAACGAATTACCTTGCCGTTTAAGGTTTTTGGTTTGTAAAGAGGTCCTACGATGGTATTATTTTTTAAACCATAAATATAAATACAAATTTCAGGGTTATTCCCCTCAAATCGCGTAACATCTGAGAAATTCATTGGGAATGATACATCCTTTACATTTAATACGTTACGAAAATCAGGGTAAGACGATACTCTTTCAGGATGACTTTTAGCTGGATATAAAGCAGCAACAACTGACCATAAAAACAATACTCATCATTATTGCGGATATTAATACATGCTTACGATTTTATTGATACAGGTAATTCGACAAAACCTGAACCGCGCAAAGGTTGATATTTGTTAACATTGATTTCCAAATGGGAATTGTTCAAGAATGTCCATCCACTATCTCGGTCCTGAAATTCTTCTATCTTTTTTGTTAAAGTGCTTTTGACTTGAGCCAATAATGAATCCAATTCATAATTCTGATGCAAAGTAAAGTTTTTTGTGGCAAATGATTTCATCTCCTGAGAATCATTTTTAACCATTAAAAACAAAGCGAAATATTCTAAGTTAACTTTTAAACAAGTGTGTTCTTTAAGAGACATATCAATTAAGGTTTTAATTTTGTTCTCAATATTATTAAAAAATGATTCTAGAGAATAATTCTCAGACGGATCGACAATTCTATAAGAAACTATACGATTACGAAATGCAGAATGGATTATTTCAACACCTTCGCAAAAATGCGAAATATTTTTGTTTTTATGATTAGTACTACGTAGATGACCTGTCCAGTGACTGCGCTCAACAGAGGTGTTACAAACGGTACAGAAAGGCATTTTAGATAATTATTACGTCAGTTAATTTTGTATGCTAAAATAGGTTTAGATTTACATACTATTAGATTCTGCAATAATCGATACAATTAATTTGGTGTTGGTGTCCCCAATAATTTAAAACTATATTATTTTAAATTTATACTATCGCTGTAAAAGACAGCATCGGAATTGTCAAACAATTCGTGAGTTGATCTCATAAACATTTGCAGCCCGTCCCACTGGGGAGTGTTACGATCTAACTGTGCTTTTAAAGTGACCTGGGCTTTTTTCCACCGTTCTTGCTTGGGGGTAGAGGCAACTTCGTCTTTCGAATAAACCTTGACTTCCACGTAGAAGTCTCCCTTAAGGTCTGCCGCTCGACGTACTTTACCGTTGGCGACACGGCTGATGAGCGATGAACCGAAGTCTCCGCTTGAGGTCGTCGACTTCTGTACGTCCTTCAGACCAAAGAGGTCCGAGCTCAAGCTGCGTCTTTTACTGTAATCAATTACACATATTTTCATTTATAATAATTTACATATATATCTTAACTATCGAAATTAAGGTGATACACCTCAGTTGAATCATATGAGGAATACAAGGCGTGATAGACGTGATAAACGTGGTATATATTTGGATATAATAATTTCAATAAGAAATACCTAATGAAGTAACTGTCAACATGCCTGCATTGAATATAATCGGAAATTGATTTTACCGTTGTCTGCGTTACAGTTCCAAGTTCCCTAACCATCATGTACCAGTGCATATAACATTTTAATTGATTTAAAATACCCAACAAACACCTAAACATACAAGCAGTAATATAAATTACCTTGACTCTGAGTTTGATGGGTGGGCGGTGCATTCAGGTGTTTGGCGCTTCACCGCCTTTTTCTTAGCCTGCTTTTTTATCACCTCGGCTACTGCAGCTGTGGACCGTGGGGATTGGTATTCCAATTCCGAATCAGACCTGAAATAGAACACACTAAGATTAATTCTATAAGCAACATCAATAATTATGGAGAGGAAAGTTTCAATGGAATATAGCTGGAAGATGACATGGATGGTATGATGGTGACAGTTACATCAGCCGGCAGACAGACACCAGGTCCGTAGCTGAGTACCGATTAAATATTAAAATATTCAATAAACTTAGTAGTACTTACTCACATTTTATATTTGTAGGATGACGTAATATGTAACGAAAAAGGTAAGTGGATCACTGGAAGATACTGGAGCGAATGTAATTATATGATCGAAATTGATTGGTTATATATATAAAAAATACCATTTAGGCAATATTTACCTCATATCAAAATTAAACCTTAACTACATGTCCTCACAGGTGTATAAATAATTTATGATACTTACGACAAATTAAACCATATTGATTGAAAACCCTTCTGTCAAATTGCAATTTTATCGTGAGCAACGAAATACAAAACCAGCTTTAACCCTCACCGACAAAGGTGAAGCCGATACCAGGCTGTTACTTATAATAAATACATTATGTATTATAATAAAGTATGTATGTTTGTTTAATAAACCGTATTATTTAACTCTGCATAACAATATAAATCAATCTGAAATAAATAAAAAAATCTGCAAGTTAAGATGAGCCGAAAGTAAAATATCCTGGAAACATTTTTTTATTTTTTGTGCAGAACAATACATGTAAGCGAACCCATGTCAAAAAGTAAGTTCACAGGTATGTTGCAGTAAACTTTTAATTGTTATAAAATTATCCAACGGCTAAAACGAACTTTTTATAATCATTTCATGCAAAGGTTCAGTACTGATATTAAGAATCATCTTTCAAACAATCCTAGATTGATAGAACTAACACCTTATTATAAAACATATAAAATAATAAACAAAAGAGAGAGAAATAGGAAATCCTATAAAAATCCAATTTTAATCAAAGACTGCAACATGCGCGGCGATCATCTTACAATGTAATTGCTGAATACATGGTAATTACTCACTCACACATACACCTCACGTAACAACGATAAAGTTCTAATTCAGCAAAGGACATTGACCAAGTGACTAAGGAACCTAGTATCGGTATGAAACATGCGGTGACTCAAAGATTTATGGTTTAATTTAAAGAATGATTTAAGGGTTTTCATATGTTATTTACTATTTTATCATAATTCTCAGAATTACACAGTAATTAGGTATAAAAATCTAAGTTTTGAATCGAATCTCCTGGTTTTTTGTCACAATGTATGCTGGTAAATTCAAAATAAGAATTAGTAAAAATGACGATTGAGCATTTTTAATACTCGTTAATTTCGCTGGAGAAATCTTGGATCGAAAATGTAGTCTGTTATGAAATATAAATCGCTTTCAATGCTTACCGTTGTGTTCAACTTAATTTATATACTATTAAACAATTACCTACGTTACAACAAGGTCACAACAATATCATTAAACCGCTGAACAAACATTTTTGGTCTAATAAATATTCAGAAAACACACAAATCACGTGTTAAAAGCATTTCATTGAGAACTGCGTTACCACTAAAACCCTTTTTTTAAGTGTATGAATATGTTCCAGTTTCTACTCACCTTTAATATGGAGCCTTCGTTTGAGGTTTTGTTTCACTTTACAAGAGAAAGGCTAAACTAGGAATGCGTAATGCAGGTTACAGACATTGTATATTAAAACTCCAGTAAATAATATACACGTACAAGTTCATCTAATAAGCAAATAAGAAAATGAGCATTGAATTCTATGGTGCGCGTTTGTTCTGTTTTCAAAGAGTTTTTAATGATGAATCAAACAGGCTAAGGTCTCGAAAACATTCTGCCTTTCTATTAACCAAAACTTTTGCTTAGCTACTTTTATCACTTTATCAGATCGTTATTACAATGTTATAATAATAATTAGTTGTTATTAATATCTGTTCTTACTAATTATTCTATAAGTTCAATAATCGGATGCGTAATTTAATTATTTTGCGTAAGTCAAGGTTTTATTATTTACATACTCTTTGAATGCCATGCCAATGACATGTGACAATACTTGCGTGAAAAAAAAAAACTATGTATGGGTCAAATAGGAAATCGAAATAAAAACTAATACTTTTATGATATTTTTTATGCGGAGAATTTAAGGATTCGCATTACCAGATAAAATAATTATATTTAAAAACAATAATTATCAACATTATTAACTTAAGTCACCACAGAACAAATAACGATACTAGCTCCTGTCAATCTCCTTTACTCAATGCAATTTTGCAGTCCGAGATTTTAAAGACTCACACCTATACTGTGAAAAATTCATACGATCGTTTCCGAAGCCGTCATCAGGCGGTTTACAAAGAGTATAGCACAATAAATAACCACGGGACGGCGCATGAACCGTTTCGAAGGCGAATGTAGTATGAGTGTGAAAGCATCTTAGTTAATCAAGCGCAACGCGGAGTAACAGCAGAGCAACGAGTAGGTAGTTGATTGTTAACGTGTAAGGTAGTGTTAACTATATGAATAAATTCAATTAACATTTGGTTGTCCTTGATGCCCAATCTGGGGTCATGGAAATAGAATGAGCGTGTGCCTGTAGCTGCATACTATTTCTTGCTCTGTGAAGAGACAACGAGTCAATTTGACCCAAATTTTAGTTTAATGTTTACGGTATTCTAAAGTTCAGATGTCCTTAGTGCCCAATCTGGGGTCATAGAAATAGAATGTGTATGTGCCTGTAGGTGCATGCTATTTCTTGCTTTGTTAAGAGGCATGAGACAACCTGTCCTGAATTTACGGTATCCTAAAGTTCGGATGTCCTTGATGCCCAATCTGAAGTCCTAGAAATAGAATGTGCGTGTGCCTGTAGGTGCATGCTATTTCTTGCTTTGTGAAGAGACATGAGACAACCTGTCCTGAATTTTAGCTTACTATGTTCGTATAGTTCAATTAGTAAACGAATGATGTGTGAAACTTGTTGTTATAAAACTTGTCAACTAAAGTCGTGGTTATGTGTGAAACTTTTTGATATAAAACTATTCAAGTAAAGTAGTGGATATGTGTGAAACTTGTTGTTATAAAACTTGGTGACTAAAGTCGTGGTTTAGTGTTCAATCCGAGAATCTGCAGCAGTTGATCGAGGTAAGCCATCGGTAATAATATTATACGGTAACGGTAAGGTAATACTGCGTTTTAGAACTAAAATAGTGGAATAGGCACCGAACCAGTATTTTACTCCACTATGTAAGATTTCTACTCCACCTTCCGTTCCATCGGGTGGAATAGGCGCCGAACCAGTATTTTACTATACTATGTAGAATTTCATTTATATTATTGGGCATTCTACTCCACCGGGAGTGACGAGGCGAACGGAGTGAGCCGATGGAACGGAAGGTGGAGTAGAATGCCCAATAATATACTACTAACGAGAAGCTCTAGTACGGGCTTCTCATGTGCGAACTGGGGGAGGGCCTTCCACTGAGAGGCCCTTGACCGAAATTGAAGAAAAGTTTCTACAAGTACTGGGAGAAGATATTGAACAGGGTTTGCCAGGTGTTCAGGTGGAACTAATAAGAAAACATATAAGTCATTAGGCATAATTTATTGTTATTTATAATATTAAGTACATAAGTAACTCTTTTGTTATTTCTTTCCAGCCTCCAGAGATTAGTGCTAGTACAATAGATGAGAATGTGCAGGATTCCCCTGCTTCAGAATCCATTCGACAAAATGTGCATTCTCTCATAGATACAACTGTCCTTTTACCTACCCAAAATCTTCCTTTTGAGCCCATTATAGAGTCACTGCCTCAATATCCTCCTCTAGAACCTATGATCCAAGATCCACCGGCTCGCTCCCCCCGTAGAACTCCTACCCCTCATCCTACTACATCTGCAGCCCCTCATCCTACTACATCTGCAGCCCGCTCCCCGCGACACCGGCGTCGAAGGCGTGAGCCACCAATGTCACAGGAGGCTGCAAGACGTGCGCTCGTCCATTCTACTCAAATGCACGCTGAAGCTGCTGTAAGGATAGGCGAAGCCATGGAGAAGATGGTACAAGAAACAGCAGCAATTGGAAATACAGCAATGAGGATTGAAAGGTACAAAACTATGAAATATTTATTTTATTTTATTGTGTTTGGCTGGCTTACAGCTATCAATACAAAAGTAACAGTGAGGTAATCGACGACAAGCCATTTACAAGCCTCCACAGTTATCAATAGACTATTGTTGTACAAATTTTCAAATTAATTAACAATTCGTAAACTATAACACTAAGTTTAACTTTAAATTAACTATTTAATTAAGTAGCTGCAATAATAGTGCTGAAATAAATGTTCAATTTCTTTAAATCCCCAATAAATAGCTATCCAGAAGTCCAACCATGAGAGATTTGATTTTTAAATGAATATATTAAAGTTTGATTTATCTTTTATTGAGTCTATTAAAACATTAAAAAAATATTAAAATACAATTTTAGTATATTAAACAACATTATAAAAAAATAAAGCAGTAAAAAGGAGTTTTGAAACTGTCATGGTCACTAATATTATTATTAACACGAACGGGATATTTACCATGTTTATTATTTGTTATGAGTTTATCCGTGATCATGGTGCTTGCAACAGCGCCGAAATATCGGGAACTCTTAACAAATAATAAACATGGTAAATATCCCGTTCGTGTTAATAATAGTAAAAAGGAGGTCAAAATAAAAAATAAAAAATTGATAAAATAGTGTATTTTTTGTTTCAGGATCTTAAATGCCGCCTTTCCCACAGCCGCTGAACAAGAACATCACGAGTAGCCAAACCCTGCTGCAGAGCGACGTTGTTACTACGTGGCTGTTCGCTCGCATTGTCTTGTGACTGTAATTGGGCTTCTCGAATCACACCGTCATTGTTTAATTGTTCCACAGATATGTTAGCCTTATTGCAAATGTAGTGTAATATAACACAAGCATTTATAATAGAGCCAACTACTTCTGGTGAGTAATGCGAGACTCTGTGAACAAGTAAGCAACGAAAACGTGCTTTGAGAAGCCCAATAGTGCGCTCTATAATGTTCCTTGCATGGACATGTAAGTTAGTGTAGTGTGCTTCCGGTGAGTCAGGTGCTGCATCCAGTATTGGTGTCATCATGCTCTTTCTCAAAGGGTATCCGGAATCTCCTGTTGATAACAAAGTTAATTTAAATTATTATTGACCAAAGTTACAAGTTGAATTTAAATACAAAATATTTTTTTAACAATGATCAAAAGGATGTTACACATACCAAGAAACCATGTATCTTCTGTGTTGCTAAGATCTTCCAAGTGAGCTCTTAGTGGATGAATAGCCCATGTAAAAGAATCATGAGTTGCACCACCATGGCTTGCATCTACACTTATTATTTGCATGTCTGCACCACAAATCTGAAAATGTTTAGATTAATATCTGAAAGACTGTAAAGTGCCATATTTATAGTATAACTTAAGAATTGTATGAATAATCCCTTATATGAGTATGTGAATAAAGAACTATTTTATATTTTTGTTTAAACTTCTACACTTATTGTTTGCATGTCTGCACCACAAATCTGAAAATGTTTAGATTAATATCTGAAAGACTGTAAAGTGCCATATTTATAGTATGTATAACTTAAGAATTGTATGAATGATCCCTTATATGAGTATGTGACTAAAGAACTATTTTATATTTTTGTTTAAACTTCTACACTTATTGTATGTGTGACTGTACCACAATTACCCCAGGCTGATAAAATTTTCGTTTTTCCTAATTATGCTAATATTGGTATTAAGATCGGCTTCCCCTCACGGGAAGGGAACGTGCCCCTCTCTCCGCACGTTCCTGTAGGGCTCGTCACCAGACTTGGACACCCTCCCACCGTTATAAGAAATGAATTCCCAAAACTATACTTCCTTGTTCCGACTTAGAAAGCTAGGGAACAAGGAGGGGTTCAAGGTGATGTTAATATTGGGGATTCACAGTTAGTAAACATACGTATTATAATTATTAATATATGAAGCTAAGAAGACAAGAGGGTATGCAAAAGTATATAATAATTATATAAGGTGTAACGCCGACGTCTCCCCTTTCGCAGGAGAACACTAATATCTGTAATATAATCTTGATTATGTGCAGCGGTAAAGGGATCGTTACACTTGCGCTTAATTCATTATTTATAGCTACGTTAATTTGTCTTTTTTCAATGCACCGACTTGCGTGAGACCGGGAACCGTTTAACAACGTTTGTCTCATAGTACGTGTTATGTTAGACCTAACATATAGAACCTATGAGGACACTATATGATTCTAACAAAACACGTTTCCTAAACATTATATAAATGTCTTACTCAACCCTAGGACAGAGTACTGAGAAGTTCAGCCGTCGTTGAGGAAGACAAGTATTGAGTAGTTCTAAACGCGTGCTAATATGTATGACTCCTTTACGATGGTACGAGTATAGCCCTTTTTACTAAGATAATACAAAGCTAGCACAAATGTATCGTAGACTCAGTCTGTAGCAGATCTTGATGCGGTCATTCTCTGGGCACACCAAAGTGGTATTTCGTCACTTCACATTTCCTTAATCTGCCCCATTTCGAGGTTGCATTTTGCGGCTATTAGCGGCTATGCTTCCAAATAGCGTGTCTCAATAAATAGTGACGATTCAGTAATAGGCCTACAAACAGCCGGGTGATGGTTTTAATGAGACACGGTCCCTAGCGTTCTTAGAACGGTGACTACCAATCCAGTTAGGGGTACTTAGTGATGCCTAACCCCGCTCCCAGAAATGTGTGTACAACAGGCTTCTCGCAACAAGATCTGTGGCCAGACCTTTTTGGAAACAATTATCATCACTAACGTTTAGTTGTTTTATAATGCAATTACAGATCGGCCTTCTAGCCTTGTTTAATTTAAATGTACTGTGAGTATTTACGGTTCTGCCTTCCATATGTGGAGCGTCTCAAAGTCAACAGTCATCAAAAGTCAGAGCATTACTGCTCAATGTCAAGTTTAGCGGAAGGCTTTCCCCGTCTCCCTAAAACCAAACGCTTATGACAATATCTGCCAAGGTACGGATTAGGAGATGGACACATAATACTAGAAACAATAGCGTCCGTTATAAAATACGATGCTATCTCACCATGCTGGAATAAATTATCATTAATAACTCGTCAGCGATATCACCTTTACACAAATTAGCCTGCAAGAACAGTTATAACGGAGAAATCCGTAACTACTAAGTAGGTATATGCTACTACTGAATATAAAAGTTAATTAAAGTTGACACTTACCATATAATTCCTTAAAGAGAATTAGATTACAAATCACTTACAAGGCCACTGCATGAATTACCAGTATCACTCTCCGACACGTTCCTCACACTGCCTTAAATACTAAATTAGTCGAACCTAGGACTTCGCATCGTTTAACGATCGAAAACTAACTGTACGTTATATCTAATACTCGCTATCTTGCGACAGCCCACTTGGACATCTCTTGGTATTCACCAAGGCTCCTAATTTAACTAGCCTAAACTAGGACTCTCTCCTCTCGTGGTCCAGAACCGACTGCCCGCCTTTCTCGTTATCCTTCCACCACCTTCTCCAAACGGCGACGTTTAGCCCTCTCCCTAGTATTTTTTTGTAACATCGTGCATCGGCTTAAAACGCTTTTTTTTAATTTCTTAATTGTTTCTCAATTCCCGGTAAGGATCGGCTTCGGGCCACATTTATGATAACCAGATGTGGCTGTGCTATTTGGCACTATTGTGAGTCGGAAATAGAAATCGGATATTTTACTGGTTTCCTTAGAATTTGTTGATTTATTGTATTCGAACTGTCTGCCTTGTCTTAAGGAGTATGTTTTCACGTTCCATAGAGGATTTATGTGCTCTTAAGTGGCCCGAACCACGTGCAGGCTTTAAAATAAATATAATATTTTGTTATTATATTGGAGTACGTGACAGACAGTCACATTTGCATGTCTGCACCACAAATCTGAAAATGTTTAGATTAATATCTGAAAAACTAAAGTGCCATATTTATAGTATAACTTAAGAATTGTATGAATGATCCCTTATATGAGTTTGTGAATAAAGAACTATTTTATATTTTTGTTTAAACTTATTAGTTTATTTTTTATTTATTTTCAATACTCTAATTGGCTTAACTTCTACTGGATGCTTACCAATTGAACATTCAAAGAATGGTAATGCTTGCGACAGAAGTAGCGCGCCTCATGTAGTACTGGACGTACTATAGCTACTTGGGTACAATCAATACAACCTAGAACCCCGGGAATCCGAAATTTATTGTAAAATCTGTAATAAATGAATATTTTTATTACAAATTAATATACCCTTACTATCCAATAAACAAAATAAAGAATTTAAAATCACTGTTGGTGATAATATTTAACTCTATTACATCAGTCTATCATGACCACTGCTGGACATAAGTCACTCTAAAATTATGCCAAAATGAGTTTAAACATTCCTTACAATTGTATTATCTAATTTTGCCTATTTCTTACTATTCTTTGTTTTTGTTTGCATATTAATTATTACATAATTATTTGTTATAATTTTGCAAAGTAGGCATTCTGCAGCTAAGCAAGGACTAAACATAATATTGTAATAAAAAAAGGGTATATTCATACTCCATTTTAATTCTGTTGCGTTCTTGATCATTTACTGGAAATATAATGTATTTCCGTCTCATCTGCAGTGAGTTAAGACATGCAGTAACCTGTGCGATGACGGAAGAAACCGTCTGCTGAGCCACAAAATGACCCTCATTACTGCCCACTGGACGTTGGTATGAGCCGGTTGCATAAAATGATAATGCAATTAATACCTAGACAAAAGTAATATAACTTAGTATATATAGGTAAATAAAAGTGGTAAATGGCACACATACACTGCTTTAGTACTATTCGTGGTAGAAATGAATTGTTGGGATTGCTCGTTCCAGACAGGGAGTTACGGTTGGGACCACAGGGGGAACTTTCTAAAGTTGCAGCTACCCGTACAAACTTATTAAAGTTTGCACCGGTGATTTGTGCAGTAAGAATACTGAATAATATCTCTTGGCGTTTAGACTTATTTTCTTGCTCTTTGGCGGAATTCCAGAGGGTGGCACTTAATATGTTGTCCACTGTGTAACTTGTGCTTCTACCCAGACTCATTCCTTGGGACTTAATAGTTATCACTTAATGATTACTTTTGTTAGCTTGGGTATTACCTGTTAAAACAAATGTATGTGTATGAACAAAATAAAAAAGGGTATTTACCTTCGTCTCTACAGACAAGTCTGTAGATTTTATAGGGTGCTTCATCAGTGGCCTCAATTCATCGCACAGGTTATAAGCTAGATCCTTTGTGAGTCTGTACCGTTTAACAAACTCCGCTTCGTCTAAATTGAAGGGGTCGCATTCCTTATGGAGCTGCATGCGACGTCGCTTTCTTGTACTGTTGGCTTCTGCGTTATCAGCTTCCAAAAACTCAAATATTTCGTATGCATTCGCCATCTAGAATCAAACAAGAAATTAACTACCCATGTACTAAAATCTCTTGATAAACAATTCATTCGGCAAGTTTACGTAAATAAATACATTTTACTTACTTTTTAAGACACGAAAATGTTTTTTTATTGTATATATTTGCAAAACAATAATATTTCCGTCGAGTTCAAGCAACTTTTTTAAGATTGCTAAAGGACATTGACCAAATGACTAAGGAACCTAGTATCGGTATGAAACATGCGGTGACTCAAAGATTTATGGTTTAATTTAAAGAATGATTTTAGGGCTTTCAAATGTTATTTACTATTTTTATCATAATTCTCAGCATTACACAGTAATTAGCTGTATAAAAATCTAAGTTTCGAATCGAATCTCTTAGTGACTTTTGTCACAATGTATGCTGGTAAATTCAAAATAAGAATTAGTCAAAATGACGATTGAGCATTTTCAATACTCGTTAATTAATCTAGTTTTGTCATATGAAATAAGATGCATACCAAAGTGAGGAGATGTCCAACTAAGAATCGTGTTTCTTTCTTCACCATTTGGAGGCACTCTTATTGCACGTATGCGTAATTAGTACAGATTTGCCACACGCAAAGCATACACTTCGATGGCTAAATGAAGGAGCTGATGCTGACCCAGCTTGGAGAGCATCGTTTAGACAAACAAAGCAGTCAATGCAGACTATGTCATCACGTAAAATCTATTAAACCAAATAATTAAATTAGATGAATTAATTGTGTCCTGGTAGATACCTTAACGTTAACCCAACTTCTCCAACTCAATAACAGTAATTACCTTCAACGCTACTGTTTTGTTGATCTCGTAGGTATAGTGGTCGCAAGCGCGACTGCTGAGCGTGGGGCCTTGGGTTCAATTCCCAGGTCAGACAGTGCTATGGGGCTATTCCAACAGGAATTTTTCAGTAGCAACCCAGAGTCCTGGATTCGTGCCCGCTTGATGGCAATAGGCTCACCCCCTATTACATGAGACTAAACGTAACTGCCAAAATGTGGGAGTAAGTGTATCTAACACACCTCTGTCTCATGTTATTTCCCCATTATATTCCAATCGGCTTTATAGTAATATTGCGATGAGAAAATACGGCGTCTGCACCTACGCGGTGGCAATATCAACGTTAATAAACATGTAGAAAGAATAGATAAGAAGTTATTAAATTAAACATAATTATGATCATAATAATAATTACCTACGTAGCTGCCGCCCGCTTTATTGCCGTTCAACCTAGTGCGGTGGCCCGCTACTTTTAATTATTTGACGTACCGGTGTTGGAGAAATTCAAGAAGCCAGAGACACATTTTCACGATAATATTCAAAAAATTAAAATATTCTCAAAAAAAAAAAAAAACAAGCGGTAGAAAGAATACAAGAAATCACAGTAGCAACCCGCGCTTTAAAAAATTGGCGCCGAAAATGGGCGCATGTACAGTCGCTTAAAAAACGCAATCGATGTTTTTTCTACCACATATTCGTTTCTGCCCGCGGAATCGCCCGCACCCAATTTATTTTAATTGGTATATGTACTTGCTTGCGGTTATATACCTACATATATAGGTACTAATCCAGACCAGACCTTATCTTTATGCAAAATGTCATCACGTAAGTTATTTCTTTATGTGGTTATTTAAACCCAAATGGTTTTACAATATTTAATTATTTGTTTTTGTAAGCACAACGTTAAAGCGAATCAGAATATAGGTACATTTTTTTGCCGTAAATGTTGTCACAATTTCAGTCTTCACTTAAATTAATTTATGTGACTTACGGAATAAATATAGTTAATCAAATTAACTCCAAATTGCAAAATAATAATGGCCTAGTAAGATTTATGTACATTAAAACAAAAAATATAAATGAAATCATTCAATTAATTGCACAATAATAATAAACTAATAATAAAAGTAAATACCTACCGTTTGAGACTGTACTTAAAACTAAACGAATGGGACGTGCTTATAAGTTAGAAAGAGAACGCCCGCTGTTCGGTCGCCAGCATATTCGGCTCGGGATGCGCGCGCATTGAATGTTTTCAAAGAATTTTTAATGATGAATGAAACAGGCAAAGGTCTCGAAAACATTCTGCCTTTCGATTAACCAAAAGTTTTGCTTAGCTACTTTTAACACCTCATCAGATTTTTATTACAATGTAATTAATAAATAATTAGTTAGTTGTTATTAATATCTGTTGTTACTAATTATTCAACTATAAGTTCAATAATCGGATGCTTAATTTAATTATTTTGCGTAAGTCAAGGTTTTATGGTTTACATACTCTTTGAATGCCATGCCAATGACATGTGAAAATACTTGCGTGAAAAAAAAAAAATATGTATGGGTAAAATAGGAAATCGAAATAAAAACTAATACGTTTATGAAGTTTTTATGCGGAGAATTTAAGGATTCGCGTTACTAGATAAAATCATTATATTTAAAAACAAGAATTATCAACATTATAAACTTAAGTCACCGCAGAACAAATAACGATACTAGGTCCTGTCAATCTCCTTTGACGTAAAAACAATATTGCTAGTTGTCAAAAGTCACGTCGTGGTACGAATTGAATGAAGATTTAGAGGTGACGTCACCAAAACTGCTAAGAAAATAAGATTGTTTCAACATTATAATAAGCTTATTTTAAGGACATCATGGTACGAAATGTCAAAGTAAGATTTTAATAATACTGTTTTAAGAGCTGGTAGTAGGCCCCCTGAGCGCCACTCTTCCGCGATGCAAGTCGTCAGTACCTCAAACTGATCATTTTGACCATGCTCAACATTGACAACTGTATTTTTCGAGGTTCGGTGATCATTGTAGATCGCGACGTATTCTTTGTTTCTAGATTTATTTTTTGTGACTGTCATGTGCATACGCATGCCGTTTGGTTCAGGTTCTGCAAGTGAACGAATACAAAGTAACGAACTGATTACGCTTGCAATAAGGACCAATTTTTTGATCGTCAGATAACTCTTCTTGTATTGTTCTTATAAAAAATGACCCAACTTGTAAAGTATCCCTGAAGATACTATCCGCAGGAAAACTATGGTAATTCGTTTTAAAGGACATTGACTAAATGACTAAGGAACCTAGAGTCGGTATGAAACATGCGGTGACTCAAAGATTTATGGTTTAATTTAAAGAATGATTTTAGGGCTTTCAAATGTTATTTACTATTTTATCATAATTCTCAGCATTACACAGTAATTAGCTGTATAAAAATCTAAGTTTCGAATCGAATCTCTCAGTGACTTTTTGTCACAATGTATGCTGGTAAATTCAAAATAAGAATTAGTCAAAATGACGATTGAGCATTTTCAATACTCGTTAATTAATCTAGACTTGTCCAATGAAATAAGATGCATACCAAAGTGAGGAGATATCCAACTAAGAATCGTGTTCCTTTCTTCACCATTTGGAGGCACTCTTATTGCACTTACGCGTAACTAGTACCTATAGATTTGCCACACGCAAAGCATACACTTCGATGGCTAAATGAAGGAGCTGATGCTGATCCAGCTTGGAGAGCATCATCTAAACAAACAAAGCAGTCAATGCAGACTATGTCATCACGTAAAATCTATTAAACCAAATAATTAAATTAGATGAATCGAATTGTGTCCTGGTAGATATCTTAACGTTAACCCTACTTCTCCAACTCAATAACAGTAATTACGCTCAACGCTACTGTTTTGTTGATCTCGTTAGGTTCCAATCCCAGGTCAGACAGTGCTATTGGGCTATTTCAATAGGATTTTTTCAGTAGCAACCCGGAGTCCTGGATTCGTGCCCGCTTGATGGCAATAGGCTCACCCCCTATTACATGAGACTAAACGTAACTGCTGAAATGTGGGAGTAGGTGTATCTAACACACCTCTGACTAACCCTTTGGAGAATAATACATACGCGATTATGTTATTTCCCAATGATATTATATTCCAATCGGTTTATAGTAATATTGCGATGAGAAAATACGGCGTCGGTACCTACGCGGTGGCGATATCAACGTTAATAAAACTGTAGAAAGAATAGATAAGAAGTTATTAAACACTAGCAGCCCGTCCCGGCTTCGCACGGGGTAGACAATTATCATTTTAAGACTCATTTTTCTACACCTTCGGTTACATTGTTCAAATTTTACCAAGGATCCCTAATTTTTTTCAAAATGAAATGTAGCCTATGTCAAATTGGAAGAATGTAGCATTCTATTGGTGAAAGAATTTTTTAAATCGGCCCAGTACTTTTTGAGCCTATTCATTACAAACATACAAACATACAAAAATAGGTACAAATCTTTCCTCTTTATAATATTAGTGTAGATAGTGTAGATAGATGTAGATAATTACACTTCGTCGCTGCATCCTCGAGATTTACATGATTCACTAGGTAGTACACTCCTCAATGTACTAGGCATCGCCCAATTTTTAGATACAAAAAATAAAAAATAAAAATAAAATTAGAAATTAAACGACTACCGTAGTACCTGCCGTGGTGGGGCGCCCGCCGCACCCGGCCATCTACGATCGTTCACTTGTCATTCGCTTCTTTTGTGCGGGCATCGCAACGTTATTATTATTGGTGTTAAAAATATTCTATCCATTTTTATCCAATTCGCGTGTTTTTTCTTGTGACCATGGGACGAAGACGACATGAGGATGATCCAGGGACCATCAGACGAAAGATAAGGCGACTGGAAAAGCGTTTACAAAGACAACGCGAACACACATCCAGTGATGAAGGTTAGTCAGTTTTAACGTAATACCTACTAACGGTGCTATTTTCCTATCATCGGTATTGGTGGTTTTATCCTATCAGTCACCGAGTTCAATAGTTATGATTCTTTCAATTATCTTGTTGTTCGTACACGTGCGGTATGACTCATGACTTTTTAATGTTGTTGTTCCGTTAAAATGTTATATTATAAAAAAGGAATCCTTTTGCATCGATTATACTTTGTTTTTACAATCAATTAGTTAAATTCATTGGACGATGTGTACTGCGACGAGATGGCAGTCGTTTCAGTTTTTTCCTTTATGGAATACTTATGTATGTTAATAAGTACCTACCTTCCCATGCATATTCTGCAAGTACCGTGATGAGATCCCGGTCAAATTAAAACAATTATTGTATAAATAGCTAAGTGTCGTGACGCGATTACGGCCGTCTATAATGAGTGACTATTATTGTCAAGTGGTTTGATGCGATCAAATCCTTTTGTTGTCATTGTTTCAAGCCAATTTTGAGCCAATGCTACAGTAGATCGAAATGTCGTTCCAGATGTTGAGTCTGGCCACTCAGGACCTGCCTCCTTATCTCTCGACTACGAATCCTCTGAGCATTACCAATCAGATGGTACTCAGTCGAACTTTCGATCTGTGGTGACAGTTCCACAACACACTATCTCTGATACCGTTATTGTTGGCGCTAGTACTAGCACCGCACCAGAAATTGTGGAGGCCCTCCCGCCTGATATATTGGAGGTTCTTGGAGAATCTAAGGAAAAAGATGAGATGTTCGGGCCAAAAATCAGAAAAGAGATCTCCAAACGTTGGGAAAAGATTATTATGGAAGGTCTAGGTAAAGAACAGAAACAAAAACTGTTTAATAATATTTTGACCCCGGAGAATTTTCAACTTATTAAGGCACCAAAACTTAATCAAGAAATATCCTCTGTCTTAACGGAATCCTCCAGAAACAGGGTTAAGCGTCTTGAATGGACACAAAACCATCTAGGCATTGGTATAGCAGGTATCACTAACCTACTGTCATCAGTGATTGACGGTAATGTAGAAAAGGCTGACATTATAAAAAAAGCTCTCAGAAACAGCCCAAATATTGTTAGATTTACATTGCCAAAATACGGCTAACCAAAGGAAGTTAGTTACATTCAGCGTGGATAGAAATTTTTTGAATATTGTTCAAGGAGTTAAGAGAGATACTTTTCTCTTCGGAGAGAATTTGGGTGATAAAATCAAGGCATCTAAGCTGGCGGAAAAATCTGGATTACAGATAAGGAGGACCGAGCCTCAACCATCTACCTCCCACAGATCGACACGCTCTAATAATTATCGTCAGGGAAACTCGAGGCGCCCACTTCGTCACCAGAACTACAGAGGCAGGTCGAGTGGGCCCAGGACACAAGCCTCCAACCTGAACACACGGAGATATCCAGCGGAGATATCCAGCGTCAACAGAACGGTACAGCTCTGCGAAGACAGCACCGAAGGCACCTCCGAAACCCGAATAGAGGTAATTAAACATGCTGGTCGGTTACGAAACTTTGTAACAGCTTGGAAAAACATAACTAATGATCCCGTAATCTTACAATATATACATCATGGTTATAAAATTCGTTTTAATCAACCCGTTACTCAGTATGCAGAACCAGTTAATAAATCGTTTTCTTTCCAAGAGGCTAATTGTCTTATATTAATCTAATATTGAAATTTCAAAACTTTTGTTATCAGGTGCGATAGTAAATTGTGAAAACATTCATGGCCAGTTTATTTCGAATATTTTTTTGATACCTAAAAACGACGGTACTCATCGATTTATTCTTAATCTTAAAAAATTAAACAATTATATTGATCCACAACATTTTAATAAAAACAACATTTAACTACAACATTCAACATTTCAATATAATTGTTAATTTTTTTTTTTTTTTATTCTAAATTATTATCAAAGTCATATTACATGGCCCATATTGACCTTAAGGGGGCGTAATCCCAATGAATGAAAATAGTAAAATATATCTACGGTTTAGGTTTTTCAATCAGACTAATGAATTTCAGTGTATACCCTTTGGTTTATGTTCGGCACCGTTGATTTTTACTAAATTAATGAAACCAGTGATTACATACCTCAGAAAACAAGGGATTATGCTGGTTGTTTATTTAGACGATCTATTATGTATTAATAAAACATTTGAAAGCTGCTCTCATGATGTAAAAATAATCACCGCCTTGTTAGAAAAACTCGGATTTGTGATTAACATTAATAAAAGTGATTTAGTTCCCAGCCAACTCAAAACTTTTTTAGGTTTTGAATTAAACTCATCGGACATGACTTTAAAATTGCCACTAAAGAAACGATTGAAGGTTCTAGAGATAATCGATAGGTACTACAACAAACGTCCTTTATCTATCAGAGACTTTGCAAAGTTTTTGGGATTGCTTACATCATCGTGCCCAGCAGTTAGTTATGGGTGGGTTTATACCAAGCGATTTGAAAGAATTAAATATCTAGCGCTTCAGAAATCAAATGGAGACTATGATGTTAATATGATCATTCCTAATAACCTAGAACCTGATTTTTCGTGGTGGAAGATAAGCATCATGAATGCGTTTTGTCCAATCCGTCAAAATAAATACTACTTGGAGATTTTTTCCGATGCGTCTCTAACGGGTTGGGGTATAGCTTGTAACGGTGAAACCAGCGGTGGATTTTGGAGCACGTCTGAGGCCCAAAACCATATAAACCTATTAGAACTAAAAGCAGCCTTCATTGGTTTAAAATGTTTTGCCAAGGAACTTGTAGACAAAGAGATTCTTTTAAGAATAGATAACACTACTGCAATCTCATATATTAATAGGATGGGCGGTGTTCAATACACACACCTTAATGACATAGCACGCGAGATTTGGCAGTGGTGTGAAGAGCGTCGTATCTTCATTTTTGCTTCCTACATTAAGTCAAAAGACAACACAGAAGCTGACCAAGAATCAAGGCACATCAATGTCGACAGCGAGTGGAAATTATCTCGTCCAGCGTTTCATGAAGTAGTCCTTCATTATGGTATTTCAGAGATTGATTTATTTGCAACTTGTTTGAATGCGAAATGTCATAAATATGTGTCCTGGAAACGAGACCCACACGCTTTCGATATTGATGCATTTACTTTAGATTGGGGCAACTTAAACTTTTACTCGTTCTCACCTTTTTCGTTGATTCTCAAGTGTTTACGAAAAATAATTTCTGATAAGGCTACAGGAGTGCTCATAGTCCCATATTGGCCTAGCCAGCCATTGTATCCACTGTTTACATCTTAACAAATAAAGGAACCAGTTTATCACGGACCAAGTAGTGACCTCCTTTTATCTCCTTTCAGAACGTAACACCCTCTTTGGATGAAACTTACCCTGGTATCATGCTTGTTATTAGGAAAGCATTTTCTCGGAAATCATTGACTCCAGAAATTATAAAAATTATCACTGCTTCTTTATCTAACAATACATTAAAACAATATAATATCGTTGTGTTTATGTTTTTATAAGCTATGAAGAACGTTAATGTTTAATGTTAATTCTAGCTAGGAGAATCATAAACACGAGTAAAATTATTGATTTATAAATAAATTGCTCACATACCTCAACAACCTTTCAAAAACTTTTGAATTACGATGCCTGCCATCTAGTGGATAGAACCGACAACAAAACACAACTGACACCACCAACAGAGCAACGCTTGTCTCGATTACGAATCACAAACCACGCCAATGTCACCTCTATTTAGTTAGTTCTACCTGCGATTACTAGATGGCGTTGCGTTGCGCGGTAAATCCACCACAGAGTTTCGTAGAGTCGTACAATACGTCTAATCGCACGCACACAACGCCGTGTCGAAAACTGCCGAACTGAAACGACGTTAGACGATGCACGGCCTTCAAGCCACACCTCCGTGCTCGTCGGAGTGGGGAGCGTGAGGTTTTTTCGTTACGGAATTTCTGGATTCGGTCCCCGCGCTCAAGGCCCGCGATAGAAGCTATGCAATAGCTTAAAATATAAATGAAATTCAATTAATTGCAAAATAATAATAAACTAATAATACAAGTAAATACCTACCGTTCGAGACTGTACATAAAACAAAACGAATGGGACGTGCTTATAAGCTAGAAAGAGAACGCCCGCTGTTCGGTCGCCAGCATATTCTGCTCGGGATGCGCGCGCATTGAATGTTTTCAAAGAGTTTTTAATGATGAATGAAACAGGCAAAGGTCTCGAAAACATTCTGCCTTTCGATTAACCAAAAGTTTTGCTTAGCTACTTTTAACACCTTATCAGATTGTTATTACAATGTAATTAATAAATAATTAGTTAGTTGTTATTAATATCTGTTGTTACTAAATATTCAACTATAAGTTCAATAATCGGATGCGTAATTTAATTATTTTTCGTAAGGTTTTATGGTTTACATACTCTTTGAATGCCATGCCAATGACACGTGAAAATTCTTGCGTGAAAAAAAAGTATGTATGGGTAAAATAGGAAATCGACATAAAAACTAATACGTTTATGAAGTTTTTTATGCGGAGAATTTAGGGATTCGCGTTACTAGATAAAATCATTATATTTAAAAACAAGAATCATCAACATTATAAACTTAAGTCACCGCAGAACAAATAACGATACTCGTCCGGTCAATCTTCTTTAATATATTTATTATTTTTCAAATCAGTGCCGTTGTGGAATGAGGGTTTATAAAAGATATTTGTTATCGGACTACACTCTCTGATGTTTAAGGCAAAACTACTTTTGTAGACCACTAAATTCAAATTTTCTTATGTTCTTTGTAATTTGCAGTTCATTTGTATGGTGTGTCGATGTTTTTTAAATGGATTCTAATTGCGACAATATGTTGTCAACTGAGTCTAAAACGACGTGCATAAAATATTGTCGCAATCGGTATAGTATAACTGCCTACGGATCGGAGGTCTTCTCCACATCTAAGCACGAAATCCGTAGTTTCGGCCAAACTGACGGGCGCTTGCTCGTCCTTATCACTACAGACAAGATTAGTTCGGGGCCCGAACTAATAATGAATGACAAAACGATTTGATGGACGTCCCAACTCCCGCCCGTCCTGTAAATTGAAATTGACACTCGTTTTGATACGACATTAAAATATTTATCATACTTTAGAAGAAAGTTAGAAAAATTGGAAACTAAGGCGGTTTTTTTATGTTGAATGAAGATCTACAGGAAGAGCGGAGGCAACGCCGGACGATACTTGCGTCAAACCTTTCGGCTGGCGAGTATTCCTGACGACAAACTCAACGTCGTGACGCTGAATTCATATGCAGCTCTATAGCTGCATATGAATCGCATGGGAATTATTTGAGGACTTGTGTGAGCATATAATACCTCTTTTGCCTCAAGACAAACGACTATGTGGTGCTGAACCAAGAAAGAAGGTTTTTACTTGAAGTAAGGAAGGTTACTTGAGCTGGATTACCAATCTGTCCCACGCATTTACTGTTATTTTTGTTTACTTTTATACGGTCGAGCTCAGATTTGTTATAACCCCAGGGAGATAGCAGGTGCACTGGGCCTTAGCTATGAAGTCCCTTAGGCACAACAGACAGTGACTGCGAGGTGTCAAAAATGCACTTAACCCCTCAATTTTTCAAAAAAATATGTAGTTTCGACAGAATTTGGCGTAGAGGGATCTTTTAAAGACAGTAAGTATAAAAGCTCGCACCATTATTAAAAAAAACCCATCTAGGTATTTAATTAAATATAGCCTAAACTGATGAAGACCAGAAACATGTTATTCAGACAATTGCTTTGATTTTTTTTTTTCCATAAATATAATTAGATTCTTGGAAAAAATATTAAACAGAACTTTACAGTGGTTAATTTCCACCTGTATAACAATACAAATACTGTGGCCAGTATGATATGTTTAGGCACCCTAAGTAAACCCACCTTTAAGACATAACTAGCGACCCGCCCCTGCTTTAAACGGTTTTGACGACCTGAATAAAATATTTTTTAAATTTAATATTAATGTATTATACACATAAACCTTCCGGAATAAATTTCCTGTATGATGATTCATCAAAATTCATTGCGGAGTGTAGAAAAATTACGCGGTCACACAGATAGACAAAAAAAAAAAAAAAAAAAAAAAAAGATAGAAAAGAAGAAAATTTATACTGAAGATACTACTAACCTGGAGAGCTTTTTGTAGATTCGTTGTTGGTAGACCCATCACGTTTTCCTGAACCATTACGTCTTCCTGGACCATAACATCATCCTCGATCGTCATGGCTCTCGTGATCAATGGGACATTTGGGTCACACGTGTCCTTCGGATCATCATCGTTGACCATCGGTACATCATATAAAATCACCGGTTCGTCATCCTTGGGGACACCAATACCTCCTCCGCGATCACTTCATCTAAAGTTTCTGTTTTTTACGTTATACAAAACAGTATTCGGGGGACTTGCTGAGCTTTCCTCCTCATTATCTAGCACCGGGACGGGCGGCACAACTGGGTCATCCGTGGCAACTGGAACACCCGGGGCAATTAGATAGTGTTGGTTAATATATCATAAAGTAAAATAAAGCACCGTGCTTATCATACATATCATAAAGCAAATGCTATCGTGGCTCTCACTTGTTGCTATTTGCTTATTTGCTTTACATCGCACTCTCTGTCTCTGTCCGTCGCGCATTGCAAAATCGCAAGCGCAAGTTGCAAAGCAGGGGCCAGCGGCGCGGCGGGCGGCTAGTCGTCGCAATATTGCGATTGCTATTGCCATCGGTCGTGTGCTTAATCGTTCTACGCACCGCGTGCGAATTCGCGATCTCGGGCGGCTCACGTAATATAATGTTATTTTTGTTTCGTGCTTTTTTTTGTGTACACACGGCTACACGTGGAATTCTGGAAATGTATAGCTTGATATGTGGCCGTGTGTCCGTAAATACTTGAAATACCAACATACTTATTTTTATAATAACACTTAATCAATTATAGACAGTCCTAAGCCTGGAAAGTATGAAGGAAAGTTCATTGGTTTTTTTTTACTGTTCCGTTTTATCGTAATAAATTCAGCGCGATGTAATCACTATCACTACATATTATAAAACAAAGTCCTCCGCCGCGTCTGTCTGTCTGTCTGTGTGTCTGTTCGCGATAAACTCAAAAACTACTGCACTGATTCTCATGCTGTTTTCACCGATGGATAGCTTGGATCTCGAGGAAGGTTTAAGTATATAATTTGTTAAGTTTTTTTTATACTTTTTTGTATAAATAAACGATATTTGTTGGAGGTGTCGGAAAAAAATAAGCCGTCTGGGAGCTCGCAACGAAAACGCTGTCTAAAACCTTTGAGATATAACAAAATAATGTATGGTGGAATTGTGTATCTTATAAAAGTCTTCAAAAAAGTCCGCGATGGCATATGTCTATCTCTTAAGGATAACATACTATATCCATTTTATTGTCTTTTTGTAGGTATTTGTTTGCCGAATTTTACTCTTGGAAATACGATTACGATAACAATACGCTATAATATCAGTAGCTATTAGCCAAATTATGTTCGTAGATAAATAAGCTAGCTATTTACGTGTATTTCAAACAGTATAAAAGAATATTTATCATAAAAACATTACTAAACACGGCGGCCATATGATCGAAATGTGTGCATTCCAAATTTTTCGTTACTTTTTCACTGACATATTTATCACTTTTCGATAAACTAACACTCAATACGAAATCTACATTTATTTCTCAGTAATTCTGTATAAGATTCTTCTATGATTAAACCGTTTTCTCATTGAATCCATTACTTTACGCACGTATAACATTGATGAATGTTTACATCGCGCCACACCGCCACATGACCACAGAGTACAGACGTATTTTGTTTTATTTTTTTTTCGTTCGTTTAGTGGTGTTCCCGCTAAAATGTCAACCGGTCAAGTATTAGTCGTTTAATCGAATTCTACAGCCAGATCGTATTGCAAGTACAAAATAAATGTCAAATATTTCGTCCAATTGCGAACGTGACCCTGAGAAAAGTTATGCACCAATGGTGTTCATTAGATTTCGAGTGTTTTCTCAGCACAAACGGTGTATCGTGTGACATTTCGGAGGATTTCGTTTTGTTTTCACATTGTTGGTACTTATGTGAATTATTTTAAAATTATTATTTGTGTCGCATTTTTATTTCGTGTCGTAATTTGGTACAATTGATTTCTTTAAGAATTTGAGTGAAATTTCGGATTTTGATTTTGTGTTTGTTATCTTTAGGTAAAGACTCATTAGACGTTCAGATCATAAGTACTTTTATTATATTAAATCATTTGTTTCGGTTTCTATTCACATAGTGAATCACATTAAAATAATATTTAGTTAGAAATTTGAGATATAGCCTAGGATATGGAGAAAGACATAGGGTACTTTTTTATGCGATAACCGACATATATGCGGGCGAAGCCGCGGGCAAAAGCTAGTATTTTTGTAAAGCATACTTGCTTTATTCGCGCCCGCCCGTTTGGCCGTAACAAATACCTACGCATATAAAAAGCATGCTTTAAATAAAGCATATAAAATAACTTGCTTAAAATATAAAGCATAAAGCATTAAGCAAGTGATTGCCATAAAGCAACTTTGAACACCACTACAATTAGATCATCCAGGACATCTGGGGTTAGTGGTTGATCTTTAACTGGCAACACTGCCCGAGTGACATGTCAAATTTTTGTTCCGTATTTTAAAATTATTTTTAATAGTTATTAAGTAAAGTTAAGGTGTAATTTTATGTGTAAACGTAATATAATAGCATAAATACTCAGGATTATTGTTTTCCTGTAAATATATAAAGTAAAACACAGTGTTTGGTTACACACCGGTAATCTAAAACAAACAGCTGACGTTTGAACTACGGATTTAAACGGGGAGTATTACTTTACTTTCACTTTTTAATAGCACACAATCGTCACTTAAACTCTTTTACACATCCTCGTTAGGTTTTATCATAAATAGTTCGCTGATTTTTATCTCAGAACTAGCTTCTGCCCGCGACTTCGTCCGCGTGAAATTTCTTGTTCCCCTGACCCACCTCGTCGCATCACATTGCCTGCCAGTTCTTTTACTTAGTTTTCGCTTAAACTTTCATTTAAAAAAAATTGTGTCCTAGTTAATAGGAATGTAATTCTTCCTCAAGAATTGGGCTCTAAAATGCAAAAAGATTTTGTCAAATCCAACTCTCAGTTCCAAAGATTAGCGCGTTTAAAAACAAAAAAACCTGCCAAATGCGAGTCGGACTCGCGCGCGAAGGGTTCCTTACCATCCATACTAATATTATAAATGTGAAAGTAACTCTGTCTGTCTGTCTGTATGTTACGTTTTCACACCTAAACCGCTGAACCGATCGTCATAAAATTTGGCAGAGATATAGCCTGGGATATGGAGATGGACATAGGCTACTTTTTTACGCGATAACCGACATCCACGCGGGCAGAGCCGCGGGCAAAAGCTAGTTATCTATAAAAACGGCTAAAAAATCATGTCTGTTGTATGGGAGCCCCCCTTAATTATTTATTTTTTCTGTTTTCTAGTATTTGTTGTTATAGCGGCAACTGAAATACATCATCTGTGAAAATTTCAACTGTTTAACTATCACGGTTCATGAGATACAGCCTGGTGACAGACGGACAGACAGACAGACAGACGGACAGCGGAGTTTTAGTAATAGGGTCCCATTTTACCCTTTGGGTACGGAACCCTAAAAACTAACTCTTCAGCTTTAGAATATACTACCTCGCAGAGTTGATCATTATTTTGCTGCGGAGTTATTATAAAACAGTTATATCTCCTAAGATATTCATTGAAATGAAATGATGTAAGGGCAACTTTGTTCAAAATTAAATACTTGTGATGAATAACGTATTTATTTGGATAAGGATTAATACCATGTTTATGAAAACTCCTTCGCAAATAATGCATTAATTTCGAACAAACTTGATTACCATAAAAAAATGTTATACTGAGTCAATCTTAAAAGATAGACATATGCTGTCGCGGACTTTTTATTAGAACATTTAAAGAGGAACAATTCCATCCTACATGTTATTTGCGTAACTTAAACCGTTTACGCAGCGCATGCAACGGAAGCTCTCAAAAAGGAATATTTTTTCCCGTTTTTGCAACATTTTACATTTATGCTCCGCTCCTATTGGTTGTAGCGTAATGTTATATAGCCTATAATATTTCTGAATAAACGGACTATCCAACACAAAAAGAATTTTTCAATTCCAACCAGTAGTTCCTGAGATTAGCGCGTTCAAACAAACAAACAAACAAACAAACTCTTCAGCTTTATAATATTAGTATAATATTAGTATAGATTGAGTTTAAATCGCATTGTTTACATCGTAAAAACGAAACTTAGCGAAGATTCGGTTATTCTCAATCTGTTCTTTAACATAAAACACAACAATAAAAACGTTCATGATCGTTAATTTTGCATCGTTTGTTATAATTTAATATCGAATAATACATTTAAAAATCTAGGCAACCTACCCACATTAGGAAAAGTAAAATCCTAAGGGTATAAAAGCATTGTTTTTTTTTTTTTTTTTTTTTCATTCAATTTGATAATATAGCTTTGATAATAGCTCTTCAAGACAATTCAGTAGCCTACCTCATTTCTCTTCTGAACAACACTAACTTCTCCCATTTTCCCTTTAATTTCCAACTTTATTTTTCTGTCTGACTCGTTCTCACTGTTTCTTTATTCTAATTTCAGTAACAAATTCTGAAACCATGCCTGTGATGACCCGTAAGGCTACTGCTCAGGATATGGAGCTTAAATTGAGAACGGCCCTCCAAGACCTTGAAGCATCGAAACTCCAATGTCAACAATTGTTACAGGAGAATGATGACAGTGAGGAGGAAGTCAAGAAGATAATTAACAAAAACTCAAGCCTTAAACGGGAGCTAGTAGTCCTAAATCAGCAATATCTGAATATTCTTAATGAACGCGATCAACTGAAGGTGGTCACGGATGGTTTCAGCAACTGTAGTAACTTGTATGAGGAGGCTTTAAGCAAAGTTAGGGACTTAAAAGATGAATTAATTCATGCTAATAGTCGTATTATCCGTTTAGAGAAAGAAAAACAATGTACTCAGGTTAAAGAAACTAGTCTCTTGTGTAATGAATTATTAAATAGTAATTTTAACCCTAATTCAATTATAAGTTGACCTTACTGAGGATTCCTTGCTGAAACAGAATGTTGGTTATAAAGTTAGTCATAATAAAATGAAAAAATATGCTAAACTGAATAGAATACTTAAAAAATGTAATCAAATTAGGAAACAACATAAACACTTTTCTAAAAATATTCCACAGAGAAAAGAGCATGTTGATCTAATCCATAAATTAAAAAATTATCAAATCAAATTAGAAGACAGCAAAAAAATCTATGAAATTGATACACAGCGCTTACAGTCTGACATACAGGCACTTGAGGGCCAGCTTAGTTCCCTTTACATTAAATATGTGAGCTCTCAGAACCAAATTAAAGAACATATTCTTGCTGCTAATGAGTTAGTTATGTATCAGTGTACTTGTCAGGTTTCAATCCCTGCTGTCCAGCCTGAGGCAACGGAGGACCCGTCCCAGACTGAGAGTTTTTCTCAAGACTGTATCCTCAACCAAGATATATCTGATATAGTACAAGGTCTATCTCATGTGGTACAGCCTGAGATTGTTAGTTGTCCATCTTCCAGTAGTCAGGATCTTTATCATTCAAATATGTTCTCAGATAGTATAGGAAGAAGTTTAGGTAAATTCATTAGTAACAACCTGTGTTATTCTAACCAAAATTATTGTATGCCAGGGTCAACCTACAAACGAATAATGGCATCAATAATATCAAAAATATACAATCCTAAAACCAACATTACTGTATTTGTAGGTAATAGTTCTAAGGTCAAAAAAGAACAAATCACTATGTAACTGAGTTGTTAAAGTTGAATTGTAGTAAAATAACATTGTGTGCTTTTCCATATTTTGGAAAATTGACAAATAGACAAAACAATTATATTCATATGCATAATAAATATATGCATTTCTTAGTTAGTCATTACAGTGACAAGCTTGTGTTTTTTGACACCAACAGTTTTGTGGAAACTTTAAGGTCGACTAGGGATACTGTGTATCTGCCTATTAGTTTGAGACAAATAATAGCAACACTATTAGCTTTTTATATAAACTCAGACATAAATAGTATGTCGAAGTCTTGTGTAATTAATACCACAACAGTTAGTAGTAATACTAATAATAAGGTGGTGAGCCTGAATAAATTATGTAGCTCAAATGCTATAAATATGTATACAAATTGTACGAAGGAGGTTCCATGTCCCTCACTCACTATGAGCTCACTGCCTGGTGATGACATTGAAGTCTTGGGGTTAACTCCAGATAGTCATTTAAACTAGTTTGTAAGACAACAGAAGGCACCAGTACGAATATTCTTATACTTAACAACAACAAGGTGTCTTCTTGCTCAAAAATAAGTAATTATCAAAAAGGAGATCAGCAGAATGCCTTGAAATTATTTCATCAAAATATTCAAGGTATTCCTTCCAAATTATCAGAACCTAACCTTTTTTTTTTTTTTTTTTTTTTTTACGCTGAGAAATGCATTACGCATGCCCGCTCGTCGGGGGACGAGACGGGGTATGTGGGACTCCCTGCCAAAATGGCAGAATACCCACTAAAACTCAGCGGAGTTCCCTCATCGCCTTGATGGGAGGGTCATGGGAAACCGGCACAGCCTTTACGTCCACAACCCTCCCGGCGCATGCCCGCCTCACTGGCGGGCCCCGCATGCCCCCCCTCAGCCTGGGGGCGATATGGGAATGACCGGGAACACCTGGCCATTCCCGTCCGACACTGGTAGAGGCCTGTGCAATACAGGCAAGGGTGCCCCCGCACCCGTTGCCTGCTGGCCTCCACCTGGGACCTCGCGCCAGACGATCTCGCGTCCAGGCGCCCCTGGCCCCAGGCGCAACGGGTCAGGTTAGTGGCCCCGCCGCCTACCACTTTTCGGCCGCAGAGGATAGGGAGAGCGGCCAACGCAATACCGACACTCCTCTTCCTCTGCGGCCCCACCGCGTCCGCCATTCAACGGTGGCGACCCCGTCAAGGCCGCGGAAGGTAGGGAGAACGGCTCACCGCAATACCGGCACTCCTCTCCCGCCGCGGCCTCCCACACTCAGCCGCGATGCCGCCCATTCGACATCGCGGCCCGCCTCAGTTGCGATGTCGCCAAAGCGGCACCGCAACCTACGGCCGCTACGTCGTCGGCTTAGCCGCAAAAGCCCTGACGAGCGGCCCCCTCCTCGGGTTCCTCTTAGCTTCACCGTGGCCCTCCAAGCCACGGCTACTGAGCCCCCCCGCCTCGACAATGCGGGAACCCACCGGGGGGGATCAGAACCTAACCTTTTTTTTTTTTTTTTTTTTTTTTTTTTTTTTACGCTGAGAAATGCATTACGCATGCCCGCTCGTCGGGGGACGAGACGGGGTATGTGGGACTCCCTGCCAAAATGGCAGAATACCCACTAAAACTCAGCGGAGTTCCCTCATCGCCTTGATGGGAGGGTCATGGGAAACCGGCACAGCCTTTACGTCCACAACCCTCCCGGCGCATGCCCGCCTAACTGGCGGGCCCCGCATGCCCCTCAGCCTGGGGGCGATATGGGAATGACCGGGAACACCTGGCCATTCCCGTCCGACACTGGTAGAGGCCTGTGCAATACAGGCAAGGGTGCCCCCGCACCCGTTGCCTGCTGGCCTCCACCTGGGACCTCGCGCCAGACGATCTCGCGTCCAGGCGCCCCTGGTCCCCCCGCAACGGGTCAGGTTAGTGGCCCCGCCGCCTACCACTTTTCGGCCGCAGAGGATAGGGAGAGCGGCCAACGCAATACCGACACTCCTCTTCCTCTGCGGCCCCACCGCGTCCGCCATTCAACGGTGGCGACCCCGTCAAGGCCGCGGAAGGTAGGGAGAACGGCTCACCGCAATACCGGCACTCCTCTCCCGCCGCGGCCTCCCACACTCAGCCGCGATGCCGCCCATTCGACATCGCGGCCCGCCTCAGTTGCGATGTCGCCAAAGCGGCACCGCAACCTACGGCCGCTACGTCGTCGGCTTAGCCGCAAAAGCCCTGACGAGCGGCCCCCTCCTCGGGTTCCTCTTAGCTTCACCGTGGCCCTCCAAGCCACGGCTACTGAGCCCCCCCGCCTCGACAATGCGGGAACCCACCGGGGGGGACCGGGGGGGGAACCTTTTTTTTTTTTTTTTTTTTGTTCCGGGGTGGAAAATCCTCATGGATGTCCTCCGCCCTGGGGCGGGCGGAGGGGTCTGTCAGACTCTTACTGACTAAAAACCACCCCGGTGTTCCGTCTCACACCTACGCCGGGGGTCACGGGAACGAACATACTTCCGCGACCCCCGACTGGTGCCGGCCCGCCACTGCAGGCCTCTCCTCCGGTCGAGGGGGGGAGTGAGGTGTTTGACTCCCCCCGCGACGTCTCAGAGGGGCGCGCGTGGAACACTACGCGCCGCCACCTCGGGTCCGATATATGGGGGGCGACGGACGTCCCCTAGTCCGTCGTCCCTGGACCCATTTAGGGGGGCTGGAAGAGGGCGTTGTCCGCCCTCCGCCGACGCCCGGTGCGCCTGCTGCGGGCCGGGTTAGTGGACGAAATCTCCCTTTCCCGTTCCGCAGCCTCCTTCTGCGAAATTACTGTCTCGCAGAAGGAAACCACCGCGTCCCAGGACTCCTCGCTGCCGACCATCGAACGAGCGACGGCCGGCAGCGAGAGGTCACTGCCTACTCCAGAGATGAGGGCACGGCGCGGCTCCTCCCAAGCGGCACACTCTGCCAGCGTATGCCACGCCGTGTCCTCCCGACAGTCGACGCAGTGGTGACACCGGGCGTCCGGCTCCCTGTTTATGCGACACAGGTACTTCCCGAAGCAACCATGCCCCGAGAGCACCTGCGTCACCCGAAACGACAGGGAGCCGTGCCTCCTCCCGAGCCAAAGGTCGAGCACCGGCCGGACCGCCTCGATCGTACCGAGGCCGGCGGTAGGGCGTGAAAGCCTGTCCCGCCATTCCGCCACCAGGACCTCGCGAAGCTGTGACCGACGCAGCTCCACATGTCGCTGCATCAGCCACTCGCCCCGCGCCCTCGCTTCCTCGCGCCACCGATACAATGACGCGAGTACTTTTGCCTCCAGGTCCCAGGGCGGGGATCCGGCCAGTGCGCAAGCCGCCTCGTAGGAGATCGTGCGATACCCCCTGATGACTCTGACGGCCATTGCTCTCTGCGGTCTCCGCAGGACAGCGATGCTGCCGGCCGTCAGGTCAGCCGCCCAGATCGGGGCCCCGTACAAGGCCATCGATCGCACGATCCCCACGTAAAGCCGCCTACAGGCGACGCTCGGGCCCCCCAGATTGGGAAGCAGCGTTGACAGTGCCCCAGCCGCGCCCATCAACTTGGGCGCCAGCCGCCGGAAGTGGGGTCCAAAGTCCCACCGGCTGTCGAGCACCAATCCTAGGTACTTCATGGTGGACTCGACAGCAATCTGAACCCCACCGACCACGATGTGTGATCCGGCTGGCGGCGCCCGCCGGGGACCATGGAACGCCATGGCCTCCGACTTGTTGAGGGCCACCTCCAGGCCGAGACGCCGTATGCGGCTCACCACCTGTGAGACCGCCGCCGTCGCCAGCAACGCTGCCTCCCTGTGCGAACTCCCCCGGGCCGTGACCAGCGTGTCGTCCGCATAGCACGTCAGGTCCACGCCCGGCTGGAGTTCACCCCTCAGCACCCAGTCGTACCCGATGTTCCACAGGAGCGGCCCTACGACCGAGCCCTGTGGAACACCGCACGACATGCGGCGCTGGTTAACGCCATCACGTCCCACGTAGGTGACACACCTCTCGGACAGATAAGCCCCAACGATGTGGCAGAGGTAGGGAGGCACCCGATGATACCGCAGTGCCTCCCGAATACAACTCCAGGGCAGGGTGTTGAAGGCGTTAGAGATGTCCAAGGACACCGCCAACATCACCCCGCCCCGGGACACCGCTTCCTCCGCCAGGACCCTCACCCGCGACACAGCGTGGATGGTAGAGCGCCCATGCCGAAACCCGAACTGACTGTCGTCCAGGTCCGGCCCCTCTCTGCACAAGTGGCCGACGAGGCGGGCTGCGATTATCCGCTCAAACAGCTTACCCACCTCGTCTAGCAGCACTATGGGCCGGTACGCGGACGACGAGTCCGCAGGGCGCCCCGCCTTCCTGAGCAGGACCAGACGACCAGATTTCCACAAAGTGGGAAACTGGCCCCGCTCAAGACACGCTGTGTAGAGTCCTCTCAGTTGGGGCTCAAGCTCCTTCAGAGCGAGGGCTAACACGCAGCCGTGGATCCCGTCGGGCCCCGGAGCCACGTTTTTGGCCCGGAGCCGCATCACGGCCGCCCTCATCTCTGCCTGCGTCACCTCTGGGACGCTGATGGCGTTTTCTTCTGTAGACTCTGCGGCTGTGGGCAAAGCCATCGGCGGCGGAGTATGCTCCGCTCTTGCCGGGAAGAGGGCTGCGACTACCTCCTCCAGCAGCTCGGGTTGGAGACTCTCCGTAAGTGGGGGCGCCGCGGCTCGAAGTTTCCCTCGGACCGCGCGATAAGGGCGCCCCCACGGATCCCCGTCTAGAGTCTCCAACATCTCCTCCCTGGCTCGCGTCCTCGACTCGCCGATGGCCAGCCCCAGAGTCTCCTTCGCCGCGCGGTACACCTCATACAGCGCGGCTTCTTCGTCAGGGACCCGACGACGTCTCCTCCGGTATCGGGTGTACTGGCGCCTGACCGCCACGCACGCGACGCGCAACTGCGCGATCTCGGCAGTCCACCAGTACACCTGGCGCCTTCCTGTCTGTGCGTGGACCCGGGGCATCGACGCGTCGCAAATTTGCGTCATCGCCCCGCGGAACCACAGCGCCTCCTGCTCGACGTCGACGGGTCCGGTCGTTGCCGACTCCCGGCTCCAGGCCTGGACAATAGCGGCCTCCTCGAGAAGCTCCCTGTCGATGCGCTTACGCGCCCAGTGCGGACCGTCCGTTCGCGGGGCCGGCGAACCACGGCCGCCAGTGGTCTGGGCGGAGACGTCGAAACGGATGTATCGGTGATCCGACAACGTCTCCACCTCCACGGCGACCCGCCAGTCGCGGACACGGCTTGCAACAGCGGGGCTAGCGAACGAGACGTCCACTATAGAGCCGCCCCGCTGCCGCACGCACGTGTAGACCGAGCCCCGATTTAGGACGGTCAAGCCAGTCGTGACCGCCCACTCCTCCAACACCTCACCCCTAGCATCGGTCACCGGGGATCCCCACGCCGCAGATTTGGCGTTGAGATCCCCGAGCAACAGCACGGGGCGAGGGTGGAGTCGGCCCACGACGGCACCCAACTCGACAAGGAACCTCTCGAAGTCGGCGAGACTCTTGTTGGGCGAAAAATATGCCCCAACCGTGCCAATGCCGTCCGCGAGGGCGGCTACCCAGCCGTGACCTCGGGACGGGTTGACAAGAGCCCCGCCAATGATGGCCACCAAACCGTCAAGGTCTCCCACCCAGTTATCCCGGGGGGGGACGAAGTACGGCTCGGCGACCACAGCCACATGAATCGACCACTCTGCCATGCTCTGGAGGAAGAGATCCTGAGCTCTAGCAGAGTGGTTGAGGTTGCCCTGGAGGAAATGGTACAGCGCCATTTATGCGCAGTCCATCCCCTCCGCACCATTCCTAGGCCGGGAGTCGGCCGACGAGCTGCCAGGCTGAGGGGGGGGTAAAGAGCCCCCGGCAGCCTTGGCACCCCCTCTCTTCCGTTTCTGGGTGGGTGCGCCACAGGCTTTTCCGCCAGCTCTGTGCCCAGCGGGCCTCCCTGCAGCTGTACAGAGGCTGCAGTTTGGCGCCGCGGAGCACTGGGCCGCCTTGTGGCCGGGCTGGCCGCAGCGATAGCATTGCTCGCTGCGGTCCGTTTCGGCGGTGCACCGCGCCCGGACATGCCCAATGTCCAGGCATCGGTAGCACCGCATAGCCCTGGGCTGCAGCAGCTTGACCCTCGCTGCAACCCACCCCACCCTCAAACGTCCCCCTTCGGCAACCTTACTAGCCGCCGCCACCGGGCACCGCACCCAAATCGTGCCGAGCCCGGAAGCGTCGGCCCGAATGTCGCCCGTCCGCACGTCCCCGGGTGGACATCCGCCGGCCTCGGCGACGGCCGCCACGACCTCAGCCGGGGTCGTCGAGTCGTCCAAGCCATCGACGCGCAGCTCTGCGGTCTTCATCGGCCTGGACACTCGGACGTCCTCCGGGTTGAGAACCTCCCTCAGCTTGGCGGCCAGAATGTCGGCCTTTTCCCCGCTGGAGACTCCCGACACCTCAAGAAGCCGCGCCCCCGTCATCGCCGGCTTCAATCTGAAGCCAGACGGTGTGCCAAGGTCCGGGAACGCGACTTTGGCTTTAGCCTCCGTCAGGACCGCCTTATACGTAACGCCCCTTTCAACGGCTCCGGGCTGCAGTGTAATTACTACAGCCGCGGAGCGTGGGGCTCTGACCTTAGGCGGTCCCTTTGCCTTCTGGGGTGCGGGTGCTACAGCGGGTGCTGGTGCTGGCGGCGCTGTCTTCTTCTTCCCCTTCTTATTCCTCTTGACGACCGTCGTCCAGGTCTCCGAGCTAGGCCCAGGCGCGGTCGTCAGAGGTGCCGCTGGAGGTGCCGCAGTGGCCGTCTGGGGCGTGGGCTTTTTGGCGGCTTTCCCCCCGGATTGGCTCGGTTTAGCCAGCACGGCCGTCGGGCCCCCCCCGTCAGACGCCTCCTTCCTTCGCCTGTCCCCAGCGAGCGGAGGGCGGATGGACTCTGCCGGGAGTAGCCTCGCCTCTATGGCCTCAAGGCGGGCACCCACCATGTCTCCGCACTGCATCATGCAAATGCGGACGATCTTCTCGACCTCCGCATCCACAAGTGCAGGCTTCGACGAGGCAGGCGATGGAGCCAACGACGGGGCCGTAACGTGAGAAGACCCGGTGGCCGCGGGAGCCATCCTCTGGGCGGCAAACTGCCGCTTGAGGTCCTCGAGCTCGGATCGGAGACGGCCGTTCTCCTCCCAAAGCTTCGCCGTCTCCTCCGTGCCAGTGCGCTTTACGAGGACCTCAACCGCCTCCCGGATGCCCTCAGCCGCCTCCTTCAGAGCGCGCGTAAACGTGCCCTTCAGGTTGCCCGATTTGGTGGCAACCCTCAGGACGACGTCCACGCCGTCTAACACCTGGCGACTGAGCGCCACCGCCGTTGGGCTCCCTCCAGCCATCCGAGCGCAGCGCCGCTCTCGGGCCTGTCGGGCCAACTCGCTGACCTCGTCAGCCACGACAGCCCTTTGCTGCGCCCGCTTGGCGGCAGCGGCCTCCGCGCGATTTACTCCCAGCAGGGACATAGTGGAGCCCCCGCTCGAGTCCGCCATGGTCAGCCCTGGGTCGCTCTCCGCGCCCTCCATACGCTCCACTGGAGCTGGCGCAACAAAGCGACCCCGCCCATCACGCTCCGGCGGCATCCGAGCGTTGGCCCCACCTGGCACCATTCGGGCTCTGCCCCTCCGTGCCGATGCCACCTTAGCGGCCACCTCAGGATCCTCCTCGTTCGAGGAGAGGCTGCGCTTCCGAGATCTGGATCTAGATCCAGATCTAGAGGCGCGCCCGCGTGTCCTCTCCCTGTACTTTGCGTCCCTTTCGGGACTGGAGCCTCCTCGGCCCTTGTTGCCGTTGCCGGCAAGCGGTTCCTCCGCCAAAATAGGCCCACCAATCTCTTCAGTCTGCGAGCGCCCCGAGCCTACGCTCGCTACGCTCGCCGACCTCATCCTTCCGGACGCACTAACACCCATTTGCTCGACCAAAACGATCGGCACCTTCTCCGGTTTCTTAGTGCGCCCGCGTGTGCTCTCAACGCACATCAAGTCCCTTTCGGGACTGGAGCCTCCTCGGCTCTTGTTGCCGTTGCCGGCAAGCGGTTCCTCCGCCAAAATAGGCACGTCATCTTTTGGTGTATTTTTGTTATTTTTAAGCATTCTGTTCCCACGAGTAATAAAGGAAAGAATGTCCACCTAGGCAGAGCCTTTTACCTAGGTAAGCCTATATACTGTAGAGGGCGGCAGGTATCTACAGGTGAAACGCTAGCGACTGGTCCCCCACCAGCCACTCATCCTCTCGCCGCGCTTCAGAACTTAGGATTAGGAACCTAACCTAACTTAAACTAAATGTTTTTTTTTTTTTTTTTTTTTTTTTTTTTTTTTTTTTTTTTTTTTAATCCTAACCTAACCTAACCTAATCCTCCCCGGTCTACGCCCACTCACCTTCCTCTGTAAGCAGAGGGGGAGTAGACGTGTATAGCCCGGTTCCCTTCACCGCCCATCAATGATGATCGGTGACTGGAACCATGACCCTTCCCCGTGTGTTGAAGATTAGCCGCCAGCCCCAAGTGTCCACCAATACGTGGTGGGCAGTTGGAGCCGACGTTGTCCAGGGTGCGCCACGAGGAGGCTCTTCAACATGCACCCCACCCCAACCTAACCTTTTTTTTTTTTTTTTTTTTTTTTTTTTTTTTTTTTTTTTTTTTTTTTTTTGTTCCGGGGTGGAAAATCCTCATGGATGTCCTCCGCCCTGGGGCGGGCGGAGGGGTCTGTCAGACTCTTACTGACTAAAAACCACCCCGGTGTTCCGTCTCACACCTACGCCGGGGGTCACGGGAACGAACATACTTCCGCGACCCCCGACTGGACCCCAACCTAACCTAACCTAACCTAACGCATCTCGCTGTTTACGCTGATGACACTGCAACATACACCTCTTCTGACGACCAGGACCTAATCATTCAACGACTGCAACTTTCGCTTGATCTTCTCCTAGACTACTTCTCTAAATGGAAGCTTAAAGTGAATTCCACTAAAACGGAGATTATTATGTTCTCTAGAAAACGCTCACTTCCCTACCGCTTTGTTAAAATTGAAGGCTATGACGTTCCGTGGAAGAAATCAATTAAGTATTTGGGAACAACTTTAGATGATAAAGTTAGCTGGTTAAAAAATATAGAAGAACTTCGTTTCAAAGGAGTCAAGTCCCTTAACAGCTTAAAACCAATCCTTAATCGTAAATCTAACTTGAGCCCTCAAACTAAATTACGCATTTATGCCACACTGGCTCGTCCTTGTATGACATACGCTTCCCCTGTCTGGAGTAGTATTAGTGATACTAATTACAAAAAACTGCAGGTCGTTCAGAACAAAGCACTCAAAATAGCATTCAACACACCTCTCTACACAAACCTTATACAACTACATAATGACATCAAGTTTCCACCTCTAAAGGATTTCATTCTGAAAGTATCCCGAAAATTCTACCTCTTCAATAATCCACGTCATCGTAATTCTCTGGTCTCACTCATTGGCAAGAGTAGATTAAACCGATTACCTTATTCCAGGACTTATAATAAGTACAAACTACCTCATCACCATTTCCTGGTGGATTAACGTTAGCTCACTTACCACCTGTCCAGCATTATTGCTGTCACCTAACTCACTAATTTGTATATTCAATTATGTATAAATTCCTAAACATATATTTAACCAATTATTCTTAATACTTTTTTTTTATTGTAACAATTTCATAATTTCTAAATAATTAAAAATGGGGGCTTGGGTAACTTAAACATAAAAATGTGGGTCTGCAAACCCTACATAACAGTACAGTTATAAAATATCTTTTAAATTAGTAGTCACACTAACAATCATACATGTTGTATGTTAAAAGAGGTGATTTAGCCTATTTAACATTGCTCGAATTATGTTAGTTTACATTTAGAATAAGATCTTTTTGTTCACTTGTATAAACCTTTCTGTTAATAAAGACCTTTAAAAATCAAAAATCAATCAATCAATAGCAACACTATTAGCTTTTTATATAAACTCAGACATAAATAGTATGTCGAAGTCTTGTGTAATTAATACCACAACAGTTAGTAGTAATACTAATAATAAGGTGGTGAGCCTGAATAAATTATGTAGCTCAAATGCTATAAATATGTATACAAATTGTACGAAGGAGGTTCCATGTCCCTCACTCACTATGAGCTCACTGCCTGGTGATGACATTGAAGTCTTGGGGTTAACTCCAGATAGTCATTTAAACTAGTTTGTAAGACAACAGAAGGCACCAGTACGAATATTCTTATACTTAACAACAACAAGGTGTCTTCTTGCTCAAAAATAAGTAATTATCAAAAAGGAGATCAGCAGAATGCCTTGAAATTATTTCATCAAAATATTCAAGGTATTCCTTCCAAATTATCAGAAATTGAAATGTTTTTGGAAAAAAAAAAGTTTGACATTGTTTGTTTTACTGAACATTGGTTAAAGGATTACCAAAGGCTAGTTAATTATGAGAACTATAGTTTGGGCAGTTGTTTTAACCGTAAATCTATGCTGCGTGGAGGTTCTCTAATCTTGATAAAAAATTGTTTAAATTCTAAGCAACGTAATGACATAGTTGGTTTATCAGTTGAACATTGCATCGAGTTGTCCTGTGTTGAGCTAGATAAGCATGTTTTAGTGTGCGTGTACAGACCCCCTAATAATCAGAACTTTTCTTTATTTGAGTCAGTAATGGATCATGTCCTAGTGAAATTTGCATCCAGTAACAAAGCCGTAATTATTGGTGGTGATTTTAATATTAATATTCTAGAAAATAATTCAAATAGCAGTAGATTATTAAGCCTTTTTAAATCGTTCAATTTATCTAATGTTTTTATAGAACCGACTAGGGTAACTCCAACTTCTGCTACTTGTATCGATCATGTCTTCTGCGATTGTGATTATTTAGATAAAGCCATCGTAAATTATTTACCATGTGATCATAGTGGACAAACGGTAACTTTTAAGTTTAAAACACCTTTGCAAAAAGTGCAAATTCAATTTAGACCAATAACAACTGGCAAATTAAATAGATTCAATAGTACCCTAAATAATAAGTTAAATGTTCTGAGCCATAATATGGACGACGCAAATAAATTATATGAGGATTTCTTTTCAGTAGTGCACACTGATTTCAATAAAACTTTTGAAAAGAAAACAAAAAATATTTGCCCTAATTTTATATTTAGTGACTGGGCAACTAGAGGTATTAGGATAAGTAGGGAAAGACTGTTTGAGCTGTATGGCCTTAAGCTATTTATTAACACTGAAACTTTCAGCAAGTATGTTGCTACATATTCCAAAATTTTTAGAAATACCTGCAAGATAGCTAAAGCCTTATGCATTAGCCACAAAATCAAATCAGTAGAAAATAAAATAAAAACAGTTTGGAAAGTTATAAATAATGAAACGAATAGAAAGAAAATATGAAACACAGATTTCACATTGGAGACCTCACGTGGCGCCATAAGCTCCAATTTAGAAGTAGCTCAAGAATTTGTACATTTCTTTACTAATATACCATATAGAACGACGGAATCTTTAAATTCCTCACCCGATGTCTCAATTGATTTATCAAAAGCGAACGTTCCTGGCTGCCCGGTTGAGTTTCAATTTAAACATATAAACCCTATGATAGTTATAAAAGCTTTTCGGCAAATCAAAATCAAATTAATCGAAGATCTATGGGGAATGTCTATCAAAGTTTGTACATCTATAATCGAGACTATAGCACCATACTTAGCTTTAATATTTAATTTGTGTGTGGATCAAGGAGTCTTCCCGGATTTAATGAAATACAGTATATAATAGGTTATACCACTTTTTAAATCAGGGGACAGTAAAGACACTAACAATTATAGACCAGTATCCGTGTTGGCGGTATTCAGCAAGGTGTTCGAAAAGGTGATGCTCAATCAAATGCTTAATCATTTTAACACCAACCATATCTTACACGATCAGCAATATGGTACCACCAAAGGACGTTGTACAACTGACGCCGGTGTCACCTTATAAAGACACATATTTAAAGCATGGGAGGAGGCCGAAGATGCCATAGGAATCTTTTGTGAACTCTCCAAGGCATTTGACTGTGTAAATCACGAAACATTACTCTTGAAACTGAAGCATTACGGACTAGGTAAACTTGCGCTCAATTTAGTAAAATCTTATTTAAATGATAGACAGCAGCAAGTTCAAATAAATGGAGTCAATTCACTCGGCTTAAGAGTAAAAATGGGTGTGCCACAAGGCTCGATATTGGGTCCTTTCCTCTTTTTAGTATATATTAATGATCTACCCCATTTATTAAAAAAACAACCACAAATGGTGTTATTTGCTGACGATACTTCCGTAATTTTTAAGATAAATAGACGTGCATCAAATCTTGACGACGTAAATAACGCCCTACTGCAGGTCCAAAATTGGTTCACTGCTAATAATTTAGTATTAAATGGAAAAAAAACTAAATGCATAAGATTTGCTTTACCGAATGTTAAAAGTAGTGATTGTGACATAGTATTGAATAGGGAGAAACTAGGGTTCGTCGATAAAACTGTTTTCCTAGGGATCACGCTCGACTCAAGGCTGCAATGGAGTCCTCATTTAACATCTCTTGTAGGGCGGCCAAGTTCAGCAGCATATGCTGTGAGAAAAATCCGTCAATTTATTGATGTAGATACCGCGAGGCTAGTCTATTTTAGTTACTTTCATAGTATCATGTCTTACGGTATTTTACTATGGGGACGGGCTGCAGATACCGAATCTATTTTTATTCTACAGAAAAGAGCCATCAGACCAATATATGGCCTTCGCAGGCGCGATTCTCTAAGGGAACTGTTTAAAGATATTAACATCATGACGGTACCTTGTCAATACATCTATGAAAACATCATGTACGTAAGGAAAAATGTAAATATTTTCAGTAAAAGAGGTGAAAGACACAATTATAGTACCAGAAATAGGGACCAATTAGTTCAACCAGGTTTCAGACTGTCTAAAGTAGACTCATCCTTCATGGGGTACTGTTTAAAATATTACAATAAAATACCTCCCCACATACTTCAATTGCACGAAACAAAATTTTAAACTTGTATAAAACGCACACTATGCAGCCAGGCATAGTATAAGTTGGGGGATTACAACGCTGACAAAAATGCTTGGCTCAATGCTGGTCCTGCTCCATAAGGGCGCATAAACGAATTGATTAGCATTTGAAAATATTATTGGAGCTGCTGAAAATTGTAAGACTATCTTTGCATTGTATAAACTCAATGTCCTTGAATTATATAATTACATAGCACAGGTGTGAGTACTATGTACTATAGAGCTACCATTTACCGAGTAATATGTCTTTTATTGACTTGAATGTGCCCTGGCGGCTGAGAGTATGTCATGCTCACTCAAATGTCTCGCTGGTGGTTGCGTGTGTGTTGGATCATTAAGTTCCCTTCATGATGGTTGAGCTGAATGGTGCTGATCCATGCGTCATGTTCGTGAACGGGCGCCGTCAGTTGGGACTGGTCATCTCTTAGGTGCCAAGGCTTATTTTAATTTTTGAATTGTTTTTATTACGGACGCTTCTAACGTGCACGTCTTTCTACATTGTTTTCACATGTATAACTTCAACATGAATGATGTAACCCATATTTTGTAACAATATTTTGTTTTAAAAGAGTGTCCGTGGAGTTTCTTGTCCGTTCTTCTCCATAGGAACCTACTACGCCTTGGAATGGGCAACTAGCTTCATCTTTCTGACTGACCGACCCCTTGACAATTCAAAAGTACCTGTATTTGGTTTATTTGAAGTAAATGCTTTGAGTTTGAGTTTGATTCGAGATGACTCTGATAACCGTGTCATCTTCCGGATAGTCCTGGATGAACGTTTCTTCCGTGGTTTCTTCCACGAGGTCTTCCTTTATGACGGTTATTTCGAAATCCGTTATGGTGAACTCTGGTAAGGGGAAGTCCGGTACGGAGAACTATGGTACGGAGTACTCTGGTGCGACATTCTTCCGCGAAGCCCTCTTCGTGGGAGTTTTGTCCATACCTATACTTTGCTCGGCATTTCTTCGATCACTGCTCTCGTTTGTGGTAATCTTCTTTGTAGTGATCTCGCTTGTAGTGGTTTTCTGTGGTAATCTCGTTTATGATGATCTCCGTTTCAATTCTCTTCTTGCAAGGTTTCTTTTTAGGAGATGCCTCCATGGGAGAACTTTCTATTGCAGCAGTCTGTTTTGAAGTGATCGGTTGTTTTGATGTCTGTTCTAGGCGAGCTTTCTGGAATATGAGGGGTTCATCCTCGTTAGAAGACATCTTCTTGCGCTTAGAGGCCATTCTGACAGGAGTACAATTTTCCGCTTCTTTGTTTAATTCAAGGTTATTCTGGCCCCGAGCTCTTAGCGTCTTATGATGTTCTCTTATTGGGTCAGCAGGTTTCTTGATTGTGGCCACATTGTTATTCACACATTCATGAAAGTAAACCTGTTACAAATATAATAATAAACATGGAATTAGTATATAATGGATAGTATGTATGGAGGTACTACACATCGTTTTTTTTTACTGTAATAGGGGTTCCTAGGACAGTTTCCTCATATCTCTTATGGATTGGGATTTCCTCAGACTGTCTCAAGAAAAAACTGCATAGTACTGTGGCCAGCACATCAAGCTACACGAAACTGTCAAATTTCTCCAAACGATTTTAAACTTTAAAATGTTGATAATTAAGTTTAAAATCGAATGAAAAAATTTGACAGATTGTGGAATGGAAACAAATTGTACATGGAATGCTTACAAGCAACTTAGTTGGTCTTGAAAGAGAAAACCTTTACTGAAGTGTGTCCTTTTCTAATAAGGTAGGTGACTATACATCAACTATAAAAGTAGAAAATAATGGAAAAGTTAAGAATAATACGTTATTGACGGAATGTAGGTATTTGTAAGAACTGAAAAAAAAAAAAGATTATTTTTCATTTATTCATCTATTGTGGGTTATGTCATATAAATGGAAAAACGGATTCCAAAGTAGATCAACTGTTTATTGTAATAGAAATACAATTAAGAACACCATACCGGAGCGTGGTTTTTGGGAGAAGAGAAAAGAAAAGGCGGGCTGTCCACTTGACAAATCTGACATATGGACAGTTGACAGCTATATTCAGTTTATTAGGATGCATTCCAATATTATTGTATTATTTTCTTAATTCGTAACACCCTCAATAAAATTGGTATGCATTTAAAAGATTATTGTGATTATAGGTATATTGTTGTTATGTCATGAGTATTCATTTCACTGTTAAAACTTGATGAAATTGTAATGATTTGCATAACCTACACTTGTAACAACTGTGAATACCTAATTTACTTTATTCCAATAACTCTTTAATTATTTATTTCAGTATGTCTGTAAAAGTAGATTCGTTAAAATATTAAGGAATAATGTAACAAAACATAGGAAATATTCTAAACGGAAATCCACCTTTTATGTCGTTGATATTTGATATTTTGGATGACGGTAGATTGAAACGTCAAAGTTGTTTGTTCTCGACTATAAGAGGGGGAGCTCCGGGTGTCAGAGCCGATTCTGGATCCAGACATCGACCAAAACGGAGCTCCGGCCTACAGGTAAAAGTTTAAGTACTTAATTCGATGTTATACCGTAATTATTGCCTATTATGATTATGTTGTTGTGTAAAGCATATTATTGCCAATATTGCTAATGTGTTAAATTGTTTAATGGAATACTTATGTTCTTTCTTTTGCCATTATTATAATGTTGCTACTAATCTGAGTAAAGGTCCAATAGATAGAACTATCTGTTTTAACGGTAATTTATGGAAATGTAAGATGTAAGTTAATTGATATTATATCTTGATTATTGCTAATGACTATGTTGCTCTGTATGTGTTAAAATATGGCTAATTGGCTAATATTGTATTGTGTTTAATCAAAGGAATATTCATGTTCTGTTTCTTTCCACTGGTAAAGTTTCTATCCTTGAGAAATGATCCTAGAGATTTATGTTGTAACAAAGTATATTATGCTAATGTAAAAATGTGTTGATAAAATACTTTAAACCAAGTTTCCGTGGAGTTTCTCGCCGTTCTTCTCCACGAAGACCTAGTTTTGGAACGGACAACTAGCTTTCTCAAATAACGTTACTTTGACAAGCCTAATTGAAATAAATGCCTAGTCTTGTCTTTCTGTGCTTTTCTTTATAAAATCCTTTCCCTAACACCATATTCATAGGGACTTTCATATATAGTACACTACTAGTTACCATTCTGACACACAAAACTTGCTAATAAAGTGGCTATCAAAACCTATATATAAATTTAGTTTACATCCACTTTCTAACATCAGAAGTGGGATAGTGCTCTGTCTTACAATAGATTTGATAAATTTTATTTTTACTGTTTTCATGATCAATGCTGGAACAATCGGTGCTGTGCTGGAAGCCATTGGTGTCGGCGGTTCCCCGACTCAACTCTCACCATAACGATGTCATCGTGCTGCAAACTCTGTGCGGACTGCAGGACTGCGGAGCTGCAAGTTGCCGTTACATCTTCAAAAGGCATTCCAAGGATTAAATGGACCATCAGTACGAATTGGCTAAAGTCGGTAAGGCCTTAAGAGACTCTGCTTTGATATTATATTGAAATCTGGGACAATCTCCAGTTGATAGTGCATCATAGGAAAAACTTGTACCTAACCTATAAATTGAAATTTTAAAACAAAATGTTTGTATTTTAGAAGTTAAGCTTACACTGATAAATGCCTAGTAAAATCCTTATATAATAATGATATTTATAGGAAGGGCTAGATAAAACAAAATTAATTTTATTTGTTTCCGCTGGTCGGTCATTTGCTTGGTGCAAGTCTATCCCACTAGCAGCGGGTGGAGGGGACTTGACACGTCTAAGCAGTTGGCAAAACAAAAAGTAAATTACAATTGCAGAAAAAGGGTATCTAATGTACTTCGAGAGCGAAGTACTTATCAGTATTGCCATGATATACATATAAATATAATTATTGTGTCTAAAAATAAATACTTGATATACCTATCCTAAATGTAATTATTATCTATTGTTAAGGATGCTCCACAAAACTACGTTATTATTTCAAATTTCCTATAAAAAAATAAAAGTACCTACCTACAATTATTAAAATTCTTAAGATAAGTTGAAAGATCATTAATTACCTAAAGTTAGCTTGTGAACATTTAATTGAAGCTTAACTTATAAAACCAATAATGATTAAATATTTTGTTACTATGTTAGTTGCTTAGATTTTGGGATCGCTTTATGGGACGCGAGACTAAGCGGACGTGTGTTGTGTATTTATTAATTATAATGAAATAAAAAATTACGACAAATAAATTATAATTATTTGCGCCGTCAGTATATAAGTAAAGTGTGTCGCGTGTGACTTGTAGGTTTTTACCGAGTGTTTTTACCGAAGTTGCAAGATGAAGTAAATAACTTTTATAAACAATAAATAAAGTGTTTCTAGAAGTATGTCTCAACCAGGAGCGAGCCCGTTTGGTCGTAGCCAATTACTAGGGCGAAGTCCTCCACCGACGCCTACTCAACCATTACCTCCGAGTGACCAAAACCCACCAGTATCCGAAGAGAATGAATTGCCTAGTGAAGTCATCAGTACACCGGAGATCCAGAAATGGTTAGGATCTATTGATTCGATTTTGAATGAAGTGTGCACTATTGTCGGTGAGGGGAAAATGAACTCAGACCAGAAGCTTCGTGTCTCCACGCTATGCCGGAAGGTCTCAAGTGGGACTTCTCAGATGGCCGTTTTGTACCAATCGTTGAAGCAAAAAACAATCCAGGCCCATACCACAATCCAGCACCTTCAGGTTCACCAGAACGTTGCGAACTCTCTCAAACAGTTCAAAGAGGTCGTAAAAACGAAGCTAAATCCATCAGAAAATACCTCTTTTGCTAGCATGGTGAAGAAAGGTTCCGATAATTTTGTTCGTCCTGCAAATTTGAGATCAGTCGCCATCTATCCCAGCGATAAGACCCAAACGAGTGACAACACCAAGTCGCTTGTTCAAAAGATTATCTCCCCCGAACAACTTAAGCTCCATGTCCGTGGCCTGAGAAAAATGAAAAATGGGGGCGTTCTGATTAGCACCGAAAGCAAAGGCGATATTGACAAGTTAAAGAATTCGGAAAAATTAGTATCATCGGGCCTTACAATTGAAGAACCTTCTAAACACCACCCTAGGGTCGCTGTGATTGGTGTTCCCGTAACCCTTACCGAGAAGGAGGTATTTGACTGTATTTACGAGCAGAATTTTTCAGATAAGGTGCCGAATATAACTTGCGAGTCCTTCCTTGAGAGCATCAAATTGAGCCATAAATCGGGTAAAAAAGACCTTCCTACCTGTAACTACATCCTTGAAGTACCTGCTAGCATAAGAAAAATATTGATAAACCAAAGCCGAATTTTTATAAATTGGACATCATGCCCTGTGAGAGATTTCACGATAGTCACCAGGTGCTTCAATTGCCAGCAGTTCGGACATGCAGCCAAGTTTTGCCGGGAAACTAGTCCTACTTGCAACCACTGTGGAGAGACTGGACACTCCTTCAAGGAATGTAGCAGCAAATCTACTCCCGCTAAATGTGCAACGTGCAAGCGCTTCAAGAGGAAATGTGACCATCCAACTGGTGACGTAAGTTGCCCGGCGCGCAAATATGCAGAGATCAATTACATCAACTCAATTGATTATGACGGCGCCTAAGAGCGCCACCGAACACTTTATTTAGTTAGCACACAAACAGGTAGCGTATCCTATACTCGTATTTATACTTCCACTTAATTTGTAACTATCATGACAAATCAGCTTATTTGTGATCTAGACAGTTTTTCTGTGTCTGAATCTAAAATCTGTAATGTTAAGGAATGTAAGCACCATATTCCACCTGGTGGAAAAACGTTAACCCTGCTCACACAGAATATTCGCAGTATTAATCGAAACATGAACGGTTTTGAAGTGTTATTACAGAATCTTGATATCAACTGTGATATTATCGTCCTAACAGAATGTTGGTTGTCAAAACAGACAGTCAATTTACCATCTCGTAATTTTGAATAAATAAATAATAATAATAATAAATCTCTTGACGGTTATTATTCTTACAAAACTGACAGAAACATAAACCAGAATGATGGATTAGTAGTTTACATCAAAAATAATTTACGAACAGTCAAAGAAGAACCTGTATCCCAAGATAGTAATTGCTTAATAATCAAAATTATTCCCGATACGGTAGTCATGGCTATTTATAGGCCTCCTTCTCAAAATATGGACAGATTTTTAGACTCGCTTGACCACAACTTAAAAAACATAACATCTTTTAAAAACATTGTACTTTTGGGCGATATTAACATAAACATTGCTTCCGGGAAAACCGATACCCATGTACATAATTATCTGAATATTTGCTCGTTTCATGGACTTTTACCAGCTCACTATCACCCCACGCATCAGAGTGGCTCATGCTTAGACCACGTCATTTTAAAATCAAAAAGTCCATCTAAAACATTGGTTACTAATTCTTCGCTTACCGATCATCAAGCTGTTTTACTAACATTACAAATATGTTCACCTAGAAAAAACTGCATGCGTAGCTACACTAAAGTCAATATGACAAACCTGGAAAATGACTTACGCGGCATTAATTTTGACCCAGTTTACAATTCAAACGATGCAAATATTACGTTAAAGTATTTTATAGATTCGCTACAATATGCAATAAGGAAAAACACATTCACTAAGACAATACCTAGAAAGTATAGTTGTATAAAACCCTGGATTACTCCCGGTCTCGTTCGTTGTAATGTGGGTGAACTTGGCAGAGCATTTCCCAGCAGAGCACGAAAAAATTAGAGTTCTATTCGCATGCGGCAGAGTTCTAGAGTTCCTTATACTTAAAAAAAATAGTTCTGCCGTTTTTGCCTGAAAAAACTCAAATGAAAATATGCTCTGCTAACTTCCGCTAGCAGATCATTTTTTCCAAAATTTAAATTTTAAAACTGATTTAGGTGCACAACGGTGAGTTCTATAGTTCCTAATACTTTTCCGAAAGAGTTCTGCCGACCTAAATAAATAAAAAAATAAAACAAGAATATTGAATTGTTACTGGAAAAAGATAATCATTTTTATAAAACAGCCATGAATAACGTATTTTTTGTATTTCCGTAGATTCTTCCGAACATAATTAGTAAAAAAGACCCCAGAAATAGAAAAAAATACTAAATCAAAGCAGAAGTCTCACGGAAATATCAACAGAGCCGTGTGAAAAGATAGGCTAAAAGAAATCGAACTTTCACGCTGTGTTTAAGTTAGTGAGATCAAAACAGAATTTAAGTACGACCAAAGAGCGGGAACTCCTCGGTTTCAATTAAATCACAATTAAATCTTGATTTTAACTTTCTTAAAATTTCATCCATGCTCTGCTGATATCTGAGTGAGATTTCTGGGTTACTGTTTCATGTTGTCTTCTAGTGCTATTATAAATGCATCAGAAAACGAGGAGTTCCCGCTCCTCAGCCTACTTTATTTATTTTTTTGAACCTACTAACTGAAACACTGAATTAAATCTTGATTTAATCTAACTCAAATTTACCCATGCTATGCTGATATCCGAGTGAGAGTTCTGGGTTACTGTTTCATGTTGTCTTCTAGTGCTATTATAAATGCATCAGAAAACGAGGAGTTCCCGCTCCTCAGTCTACTTAGTTTATTTTTTTGATCCTACTAACTGAAACACTAGATTAAATCTTGATTTAATCTAACTCAAATATTTACCCATGCTCTGCTGATACCTAAATGAGAGTTCGGGATACTTTTACATAGTTTCGGCTAGCTCTTTTATAGTTGCATCAGAAAACGAGGAGTTCCCGCTCCTCAGTCTACTTTGTTTATTTTTTTGATCCTACTGACTAGAACACTAAATTAAATCTTGATTTAATCTAACTCAAACCTTTACACATGCTCTGCTGATATCTGAGTGAGAGTTCTGGGTTACTATTTCATGTTATCTTCTAGTTCTATTATACATGCGTCGGATAACGAGGAGTTCCCGCTCCTCAGGCTACTTTATTTATTTTTTTGATCCTACTAACTGAAACACTGAATTAAATCTTGATTTAATCTAACTCAATCCTTTACCCATGCTCTGCTGATATCTGAGTGAGAGTTCTGGGTTACTGTTTCATCTTGTCTTCTAGTGCTATTATAAATGCATCAGAAAACGAGGAGTTCCCGCTCCTCAGTCTACTTTGTTTATTTTTTTGATCCTACTAACTGAAACACTAAATTAAATCTTGATTTAATCTAACTCAAACATTTTCACATGCTCTGCTGATATCTGAGTGAGAGTTCTGTGTTCCTTTTTAATGTTATTAGCTAGTTCTGTTACACGTGCATCAGAAGTCGAGGAGTTCTCCTTCCTCAGTGCTACTCAATTTTTTTTTGATACATTTTACTGAAACAGTGAATAAAATCTTGATTTTAACTTTCTTAAAATTTCATCCATGCTCTGCTGATACCTAAATGAGAGTTCGGGATACTTTTACATGGTTTCGGCTAGCTCTTTTATAGTTGCATCAGAAAACGAGGAGTTCCCGCTCCTCAGTCTACTTTGTTTATTTTTTTGATCCTACTAACTGGAACACTAAATTAAATCTTGATTTAATCTAACTCAAACCTTTACCCATGCTCTGCTGATATCTGAGTGAGAGTTCTGGGTTCTTTTTTAATGTTATTAGCTAGTTCTGTTATACATGCATCAGAAATCGAGGAGTTCCCACTCCTCCGTCTAACACATATTTTATTTGATCCTACTAACTGAAACACTGAATTAAATCTTGATTTAATCTAATTTAAATCTTTACCCATGCTCTGCTGATATCTGAGTGAGAGTTCTGGATTCGTTTTTAATGTTATTAGCTAGTTCTGTTATACATGCAGCAGAAACCGAGGAGTTCCCACTCCTCCGTCTAACACATATTTTATTTGATCCTTATAACTTAAACACTGAATTAAATCTTGATTTAATTTAACTCAAACCTTTACCCATGCTCTGCTGATATCTGAGTGAGAGTTCTGGGTTCCTTTTTAATGTTATTAGCTAGTTCTATTATACATGCGTCATAAAACGAGGAGTTCCTGCTCCTCAGTCTACTTTATTTATTTTTTTGATCCTACTAACTGAAACACTGAATTGAATCTTAATTTAATCTAATTTAAATCTTTACCCATGCTCTGCTGATATCTGAGTGAGAGTTCTGGATTCGTTTTTAATGTTATTAGCTAGTTCTGTTATACATGCATCAGAAATCGATGAGTTCGCGCTCCTCAGTCTACTTTGTTTATTTTTTTGATCCTTCTTATTGAAACACTGAATTAAATCTTGTTTTAATCTAACTCAAAACTTTACCCATGCTCTGCTGATATCTGAGTGAGAGTTCTGGGTTTTTTTTTCAAGTTATCAGCTAGTTCTGTTATACATGCATCAGAAAACGAGGAGTTCCCGCTCCTCAGTCTACTTTGTTTATTTTTTTGATCCTACTAACTGAAACACTGAATTAAATCTTGATTTAATCTAACTCAAACCTTTACCCATGCTCTGCTGATATCTGAGTGAGAGTTCTGGGTTACTATTTCATATTTTCAGCTAGTTCTGTTATACATGCATCAGAAGTCGAGGAGTACTACTCCTACGTCTAACCATTATTTTTATTTGATCCTACTAACTGAAACATCGAATTAAATCTTGATTTAATTTAATTTAAATCTTTACCCATGCTCTGCTGATATCGGAGTGAGAGTTCTGGGTTACTTTTTCAAGTTATCAGCTAGTTCTGTTATACATGCATCAGAAAACGAGGAGTTCCCGCTCCTCAGTCTACTTTGTTTATTTTTTTGATCCTACTAACTGAAACACTGAATTGAATCTTAATTTAATCTAATTTAAATCTTTACCCATGCTCTGCTGATATCTGAGTGAGAGTTCTGGGTTCCTTTTTAATGTTTTTAGCTAGTTCTATTACACATGCATCAGAAATCGAGGAGTTCTCACTCCTACGTCTGACGCATATTTTATTTGATCCTACTAACTGAAACACTGAATTAAATCTTGATTTAATTTAACTCAAACCTTTACCCATGCTCTGCTGATATCTGAGTGAGAGTTCTGGGTTACTTTTTCAAGTTATCAGCTAGTTCTGTTATACATGCATCAGAAAACGAGGAGTTTCCGCTCCTCAGTCTACTTTGTTTATTTTTTTGATCCTACTAACTGGAACACTAAATTAAATCTTGATTTAATCTAATTGAAACCTTTACCCATGCTCTGCTGATATCTGAGTGAGAGTTCTGGGTTACTGTTTCATGTTATCTTCTAGTTCTATTATACATGCGTCAGAAAACGAGGAGTTCCTGCTCCTCAGTCTACTTTATTTATTTTTTTGATCCTACTAACTGAAACACTGAATTGAATCTTGATTTAATCTAATTTAAATTTTTACCCATGCTCTGCTGATATCTGAGTGAGAGTTCTGGATTCGTTTTTATTGTTATTAGCTATTTCTGTTATACATGCATCAGAAATCGATGAGTTCCCGCTCCTCAGTCTACTTTGTTTATTTTTTTGATCCTTCTTATTGAAACACTGAATTAAATCTTGTTTTAATCTAACTCAAAACTTTACCCATGCTCTGCTGATATCTGAGTGAGAGTTTTGGGTTACTTTTTCAGGTTATCAGCTAGTTCTGTTATACATGCATCAGAAAACGAGGAGTTCCCGCTCCTCGGTCTACTTTGTTTATTTTTTTGATCCTTCTTATTGAAACACTGAATAAAATCTCGATTTGTTCTAACTCAAATCTTTACCCATGCTCTGCTGATATCTGAGTGAGAGTTCTGGATTAGTTTTTAATGTTTTTAGATAGTTCTATCATACATGCATCAGAAATCGAGGAGTTCCCACTCCTCCGTCTAACACATATTTTATTTGATCGTACTAACTGAAACACTGAATTAAATCTTGATTTAATTTAACTCAAACCTTTACCCATGCTCTGCTGATATCTGAGTGAGAGTTCTGGGTTACTATTTCATATTTTCAGCTAGTTCTGTTATACATGCATCAGAAGTCGAGGAGTACTACTCCTACGTCTAACCATTATTTTTATTTGATCCTACTAACTGAAAAATCGAATTAAATCTTGATTTAATTTAATTTAAATCTTTACCCATGCTCTGCTGATATCGGAGTGAGAGTTCTGGGTTACTTTTTCATGTTTTCAGCTAGTTCTGTTATACGTGCATCAGAAATCGAGGAGTTCACACTCCTCCGTCTAACACATATTTTATTTGATCCTACTAACTGAAACACTGAATTAAATCTTGATTTAATTTAATTTAAATGTTTACCCATGCTCTGCTGATATCTGAGTGAGAGTTCTGGATTCGTTTTTAATGTTATTAGCTAGTTCTGTTATACATGCATCAGAAATCGATGAGTTCCCGCTCCTCAGTCTACTTTGTTTATTTTTTTGATCCTTCTTATTGAAACACTGAATTAAATCTTGATTTAATCTAACTCAAAACTTTACCCATGCTCTGCTGATATCTGAGTGAGAGTTTTGGGTTACTTTTTCAGGTTATCAGCTAGTTCTGTTATACATGCATCAGAAAACGAGGAGTTCCTGCTCCTCGGTCTACTTTGTTTATTTTTTTGATCCTTCTTATTGAAACACTGAATAAAATCTCGATTTGTTCTAACTCAAATCTTTACCCATGTTCTGCTGGTATCTGAGTGAGAGTTCTGGATTCGTTTTTAATGTTTTTAGATAGTTCTATTATAAATGCATCAGAAAACGAGGAGTTCCGGCTCCTCAGTGCTACTTAATTTTTTTTTTGATCCATCTTACTGAAACACTGAATTAAATCTTGATTTCTACTTACTCAAACCTTTACCCATGCTCTGCTGATACTTTAGTGAGAGTTCTCTGTTATTTTGTCATGTTTTCGCATTGTTCTATTATAGGTGCATCAGAAACCGAGGAGTTCCCGCTCTTTGGTCGTACTTAAATTCTGTTTTGATCTCACTAACTTAAACACAGCGTGAAAGTTCGATTTCTTTTAGCCTATCTTTTCACAAAGCTCTGTTGATATTTCCGTGAGACTTCTGCTTTGATTTAGTATTTTTTTCTATTTCTGGGGTCTTTTTTACTAATTATGTTCGGAAGAATCTACGGAAATACAAAAAATACGTTATTCATGGCTGTTTTATAAAAATGATTATCTTTTTCCAGTAACAATTCAATATTCTTGTTTTATTTTTTTATTTATTTAGGTCGGCAGAACTCTTTCGGAAAAGTATTAGGAACTATAGAACTCACCGTTGTGCACCTAAATCAGTTTTAAAATTTAAATTTTGGAAAAAATGATCTGCTAGCGGAAGTTAGCAGAGCATATTTTCATTTGAGTTTTTTCAGGCAAAAACGGCAGAACTATTTTTTTTAAGTATAAGGAGCTCTAGAACTCTGCCGCATGCGAATAGAACTCTAATTTTTTCGTGCTCTGCTGGGAAATGCTCTGCCAAGTTCACCCACATCAATATAACAAGACAGACTGCACCAAAGCCATGTAGATCTCATTAAGAACATTTCTTGGGGGGTCTTGTTTTCTGGTAATATTTTTTGGAACAATATGTCGAAGTGTTTTAAACATCCAGCTTAATCTCCTAACCCTACTTGAGACTTGTTCCAGATGTGGATACCAGGATAACCGCTGATCGACTATGACACCCAGATATTTAGTCTGTGTAACTTGTTTAATGCATGAACAATTACAATATCTGTTATTTGTATCTCCACATGTGTGTATTTTTAGATTGAGATCCTCACTTGGTTGACTACTTTTGTTAATGCTAAAGCAAATGTAATTTGTTTTTGATGTATTTAAAGTGAGCAGGTTACTACTTAGCCAGTTGGCTACTTGTGCCATACCCATCTCAGCTTTGATTTTCACATCTTGCCAGGAGTTCCCAGAGAAAACGACAGCGGTATCGTTGGCGTAAGAAAAAACTTTTGAATTATTGATATGCATGTTGCAGATATCATTCAAATATACTAAGAATAGTGTAGGGCCCAGTACGCTGCCCTGGGGAACGCCGTATGTGACCTCAGCATCACTACTGGTCAGTTCACCTACCATAAGCCTTGTCTGAAGCCAAATTGGGAGGGAGATAGTATATTAAATTTTGAAAGATATTTTATTAGTCTATTATTAATTAGTTTTTCCAGTATTTTAGAAATAGATGGCAAAACAGATATAGGCCTGTAGTTGTTGACATCATCTCTGTCCCCCCCCCCCCCCCCCCCTTATAACAGGAGTGATAATGGAATGTTTCAGTAGGTCAGGGAACGTGCCACTTTGGAAGCAGAGGTTCGCAAGGTGAATTATTACTGGAACGACATCCTTTCGCATGTGCTTTAGAAATTTAATCGAGACATTGTCCCAACCGGGGGCACTCTCAGATTTAAGGCCCATCAAGATTCGATCAACTTCATTAGGGTCAGTATCCAGGAGGACAAAAGAATTACACTGTACAGGTAGTTTGGAATGATGATTTATGCGGCAATTATTACTAGGCAGAATTTGCTGAGCTAAATTTTTACCAACGTTGGCGAAATGATTATTAATGAAATTTACGGATTCAAGAGGAGATGACTTGACATTTAGTAGTTCAGAGTTGTGATTGTTTAATTTGGTGGAATAAGTGATATTTTTTATATTTTTCCAGAGTAGCTTATTATTTGTAACAGATTTTGCTAGCAATTCCCTTTCATATTTATTTTTTTTATCAAATTGTTACAGTAATTCCTGTATCTATTGTAAGTTATCTTTATAATATCATTGTATGGATCCGATTTACAACGTTTTTGTAATTTATTACGATTTCTTATACAACGTAATATACCATTGGTAATCCATGGTTTAATAATCTGTTTACTATTTGATATGGTCCGGGTGGTACTACTGCATTTTAAAGTATTAGTGAGTTTATTTATGAGAAGGTTGGTCAGTAGATTTGGATCATTACAAAACAATAGTTCGGCTAGATTCTTTTCCTGTAAGTCATTCAGAGCTACTTCAAAGTCGATAATAGTAGCAGTTTTTTTGGAATGCGGTTGTTTTTTAGTTTAGACAGGGATAAAAACGTTATATAGTGGTCAGTTATTGAGGTATGAAGTATAGCAATAAATGCTGATACCCTCTTTTTATTAATTTTTAACATGAAATGATCTAGGCAGTTTCTTTCTCTAGTTGGTAGCATATGTCCGGGTAGTATTCCATACAATGATAACATATTAAGATAACTGTTCCTATTTTTATGCTCATGGGATGATTCTGTTTCTTTAGGTGTGATATTTATATTTATGTCTGCCGCTAAGACAATGCTTTTGTGAGAGTTTAATTTATCTAGGTGAGTACTAAGGGAGTTTATGAAGCTATCAGTGTTTGTGTTTGAGGGGGAACGGTAAGTACATAATACTATGTTATTAAGGATATCCAGTTGAAGACACGACGCTTGTGATAAGTCAATTTCCTTAACTTTTGGTTTCAAGGATTGTTTTACATACACAACTACCCCATCATTTTGGTTTAGCTGCCGTTTAGTAAAGTAGGACTCGTAATTATTCAATTGCGGAATAGGTTTGTTAGCACTTAACCTACATTCCGTCAGTATAATAATATCTGTTTCTGGTCAAATTGTTAAGTTGAGCACGAAATAATCAAAATTGCGATAGATGCTCCTTATGTTTTGGGAAATAATAGTGAGGTCATTTTTGTTGATATGTATATGTCTGCTAAGCTCTGAGATCTCACAATCGACTGTACGGGCAATTTCGATATTATCTATATCGGTTACGGTTAATAGTGCGTCATTCATTTAAAGTATTTGTAAGTAGAATATACGTTTCTTTAAGATATGTGTTTAGGTTATTTAGAGTAAGTTGCAGAAGTTTATTTATTATTTCGATGATTGGGCACATTATGGTAGGTTTTAGGTTCATGTAAGTGAATGTGTAGTTTTGGTATGTAGCATGTATAAAGGAGCGAGTGTGTGTGTCGTATAGAAGAGGATGCGTGCGAGTGTTGGTATGATTAACAGCGTAAATTGATGACAAACTTAGTGTGATATTAATAAATAGTAAACATGCGAAAAATCTTACAGAAAATGTATAAAATAACAGATTTGGGGTAGGAACTAACAAAAGTATTAACAGCGAATAAAGTGAAACGGGTGCACACAAAGTACTAGAAGTAGTAAGTCATGCTTTCACTAAGAGTTGATGTACCTGCTCTTCACACGTAATGACTATAGATTGCGCATGTTTATCTTTTTTTATATAAACCTTGCCATACGCAGTCCAGCAGAACTTGTAAGGCCCCGATTTAATTAGGTCTCGGGCAAGGAAGTGTAGACGCGATCCTTTTGGGGTTAAATGCTCCGACAGAAAGATAAGGGTATCTTCTTGTGTTTTAAAACCCTAGTGTTTACAGCATAATTTAGTTTGGTTTTTTTAAATTATAAGCTCTACCCATCTTCAGTATCTCAGACCTCAACAAAGTGGAGCCTGTCTCCACAATAATAGGAGTATTTTGTTGGTCATGGTTTTTCCCACGCACTCTATAGATGTCCTTTATGTCATATTTATTTATATTACAGGTTAGGTTTCGAGAAAGACACATGATCATTTCTATGAGGTCCTCTGTGGTTTCCTGACTTTTTTTTGGTACATTCTTCACAACAAAATTCGTTTTCCGTCCTCCCATTTGTAAATCCTCAATCTTATTCTTTAAAATAGTGATGAGTTTTTTGGCCTCTATCGCTTTGTCTTCCAGCTTATTGATTTTCTTTGAAAGATCATCATTTTGCGCAGTTAGGTACGCAATCGAACTCTCTATTTTAATATTCGACTGTTGGATTTCTCTTAGAGTTGAGTTAATATGCTGTGTCTCATTGCCATGTTTTTCCGAGAAAAAGGTCATCATTTTCCTCATTTCCTCTTTGAAATCATCCAGCTGTTTACTGATTGAGTCATTCATATCTTCTCTGGATCTCTTCCCTGCACGTTGAAATAAGTATTTTGGTAGTATTGACATAACTTTCCCCACCAAGCTGACATCCGTTTCCGACATAGACTTATCCATACTATTTTCCATAACTGATTAGTGCAGTACAAACAGGTATAGGTAAAATGCGGCCAGCTAATGATTAGTTCTTATACAAGACTATTCAAACTGCGCAAACGACGGGAGTGTGATTTCACTAATTACTTAATGAGGATTCACCTCAGTGCGTGCGTAAATGGGTCACTAATTAGCAGCAGGCGTAGTCAGTGTGGGACATGCAGTTAGTTACGCAGCAACGGTGTGTGGCTAGTCCCGCCTCTAGTAAGGGCGGGGCGCACGCGCAGGTATTAGTATAATAGAAGCTCTTACGTGACGTCTCTACATGGTGGGGCTTGCGCAGAAGGTAACTAGACGAAGTACCAGGCGCACAGTCGCTAGTTGTGGAGAATTGCGTTCGCTAGCGAGCGCTCGGAGTTGTCACCTCTTCGATACTTATGCACTCCTATTTTTATTGGTGATTTTAATTTAGTAAAAACTTGAATTATAATTAAAGTAAAAATCGATATGATACTGAGGACACGTTAGCACCTTACGGCGGTTCGAGGGAAGAGGGAGAAGTGGGTTTGTTGAGTATTGAAAACAACATAGACAGAGCCCTCAACTCTCTGCGCTGACGAATGGGCGACCATTTTAAAACCAATCGGTGCGCGGACACATGATCATACTTACGAAGGTTGAAAACGAATCGAATGCAGTTATTTAGAAGGCGGTCGAGTTTATTGAGGAGATCTGCATTCAGGTCATAGTAACACACGTCACCATAGTCAATTATGGGAAAAATTAGGGATTGTACAAGCATTGCCTTTATGTGTGATGGGAGCAAGTTTTTCAACCGATAGAGCGACCGCAATGTTCCGGTGACTTTTTTACTGACAGTTGTGACCTGCTTTCGCCAGTCAAGACAAGTGTCGACATGCAAACCAAGATTCTTAACATCGGAGCACATCATTGACATCAACATCACAGGTAGCACAGTTAAGCCACTCAGCTCCATCACACTGTGGGGGCTCCCTATAATGATAGCCTGACACTTGGTAGGGTTAACCGCCACCCCAAATCGATCAGACCAGTTTTTAACCACACCTAAATCCCGATTCAGCTCCTCAATCGCATCGGATATGTTGTCAACACTTGCCTGGCAGTAAAGCTGCAAATCGTCAGCATACAGATGATACGCATTCCGAAGCTCGATGGTTATAAGATTAATAAAAATAGAGAACAAAAGAGGAAATAATATACCGCCTTGAGGGACGCCAGCTACAAGATCACACCAACTCGATGAAGAATCTGCAGAACGAACAGAATTAATATCTATAATTGGGGTTTCTGAATCACCTGTTCTCGCTGTGCTCGAACCGTGATGCAGAACCCCCAATTCTATAGTCGTGATTCAGAACCCCCAATTCTATAGCCGTGATTCAGAACCCCCAATTCTATAGCCGTGATTCAGAACCCTCAATTCTATTATGGGTCTACGATATAATTTGCAATGCAGTTTTATCTATGCAACCTCAGATATCACTTTTCATCTGATTGGAATTGAAATGTCTTTCAACCTGATTTAAATAAAAGGAATTTCATCTTCCGGTAGAATCTGGTAGCATATGATGTCTTCTGAATCAGGTTTCACTAAATCACCCATTATGTTCCTCATTCATGATGTGCCGTTGTATATATTTTTTTGCCCCCACATTGAATTTCTCCTGTATTGTGGGTACGTTTACAAACATTTAAACTCACATACACAAATAGACAGACCCGGAATAACTACTTGTAGGTCATACAAATATTTATTCCATGCGGGAATCGAACCCGCGACACGCAGAGCAGCAGTCAATCGCTTAACCACTGCGCCACCCGTGAAACTCAATAGGTAAACAATATTACAGTTAATATTTCCGCATTTATTATTACTTAAACTTTTTTTTTTTACTTAAAGTTATATTATCTACAATTGTTATATTATACTAAATAAACTATAACTGGCTTCGAACGGTAAAATGAAATTCCCGTGAACCAGGCTCTGTTTAAGTCATTTTTTAATAACATAAAATATATTTTTCTTGGTTTTCCAATAAAATATTTTGGAGTTCAATTTATATTAGTCATATTCAATGTTAATATGGAAGATCCGATACGCCTGGTCTCTAGAATTTCATGTTGGAGAGACCCATTTGTTTACAAGTACGTACGATTACCTTATAAAAATTTCGTCTCAGTTTTCAGCGACAGTGCGGCGACGTCTAATATATCCTCCATAAATGGTTAGTAAGGGCAACGTTACAATTGAGTATGAATGATGATTAAGAAATAAATAATTATAAATCTTATGGACAATACGCATAGGGATTATAATTGTATGTCAAATTTGATATCTAATTTTAAATAAACTGTACCTAACAAACATTCTTTAAGTGTGAATGCCGTTTTACAATTTATGGCTATAAAATCAGTGTCATCTGGAAATAATATCACAAAATATTTTTCATTCAATCAGTGCATTGTCCAGTGATCTTCCTATAACTTAACATCGTTTAATTAGTGCGTTTAACAAATAAAACAGCAAGTATGTACGCATCATTTTAACTCTATTAATTTTGTTATCAGTGTAAGTGTATGGATGGGTGTTCGGTTATCTATGTGAGCGGGTGTGTGACCGTACATTTCTATTAGTAAGTCTTATACTTCGATCAATATGATCGAAGGTCTTCTAGGTTCAGAGGTTGCTGTTGAGAATGAGTTTATAAGTTCGATTTCCTTGCAGGAAAATAGCTTGACGTGACAGGAACCTAACGTATCCATGAATGAACTGGGCAATAATAGTTGTGACTAAACGTATGAATGTTTGTAAACCTGCTTTACAAAATGTTATAATTTTTGTTTTTGTTTTCAGGTTTTCCAATCCATTTGACTCCGACACTGAAGTGATCCCTATATCACAAAAGAAGAAGCCAAGTAAGCCTTTAAAACCTAAACCCTCGAAGCCAAAAGGAAAAACGAAAAAGCCACTCCAAGAACCGCCGATTGGTAGTGGGTCTGAGTCAGAGGCCGATCCTTCAACCGCACCTACCTTTGCGTCTACATCGGCTAAAAAGAAGCGAAAACGATGCATCTACCCTGATTCAGAGGTAAGTTGAGATGCAATTGTCATAATTATAATAATTATATTTTGCCGGTCCGGTTGGAGCAGGGGCTGAGCGATTACCTGATGCGCCGTGTATCGCAGGTTCGATTGCAGCAGCATAGAATGTAACCGTTTGTAAAATACAGGCATGTTACTTACATATGTTATAAATAAAAGTTAACGTTTGCATAGTATTAATTATTAAACGTTAACTTATTATTTGATAAAGGGATTGTATTAATTTAATAAATGAAGAATACGTATGTCTTAAGATATTATTACGATGGTACCTATATAATAGCGGAGTGCAGAGAGCTCATGCTCATTATGAATCATCAGATTATAATGATGATATAATAACGATATTTTTTTGTTTTGTTTTCAGGATGAAGAGCAATGTGAATCAATTCGGGCGGCAAAACTGAAGAGCTACCTCACGCGACGAGTCGGTTCTGGTTATACTATGCAAAGCAACCCCACAAGACACGGAGAATATTATATTGAGCTTCGCATATCGAATAGTCAGGAGTTGGAGGCCATTACAACCGACCGCTGGAAACATTCACTGGTGTGTTTCAAAACAGCAGTAAATGACGATAGCCCCACTTGGAAGGCGGTTACTCATTTGGTTGCAACAGTAAAAGAGGATTACGCCTCTATCAAACCAATTTTGTATCCCCAAAACAATTTTTAAACCTCTTTTTATTCTAGCTAATAAGTTTTTATTATAATCCATAACAATATTTAAAAAATATTTTTAATTTGTTTACTAATCGTGTCACTTATATTTTTGCATTGTTCTCTTACAGAATCTACTTAGTAGATAAAACAAAAACCTAAATTAAAATCTAAATTGAAAACAAAACAATATTCATAATACTATCTCATATACATAATTATAATCGATACTAGTACCTATATTTCAAAACATATTTTTAATTTGTTTACTAACCTGTAACTTATATTTTTGCATTGTTCTCTTACAGAATCTACTTAGTAGATAAAAAAAAACCTAAATAAAAATCTAAATTGAAAACAAAACAATATTCATAATATTATCTCATATACATAATTATAATCTATACTAGTACCTATATTTTAAAACATATTTTTAATTTGTTTACTAACCTGTAACTTATATTTTTGCATTTTTCTCTTACAGAATCAACTTAGTAGATAAAACAAAAATCTAAATAAAAATTTAAATTGAAAACAATACAATAATCATAATATTATCTCATATGTAACATAATTATAATCTATACCAATATTTAAAAAATAATAATTTTAATTTGTTTACTAACCATGTAACTTATATTTTTATAAAAATAAACTAAGAAAATAAAAATAAAGCTTTCCTAAAATGATTCAATATGGTTTTTTGTTAAGCCATCGATTTAGAATACCCTAGATACACCGTCAACGCTTGAAATGTGTCTCGATACAACTGTGCTTAAATTACTTCTAAGCACAGTTGCGCTCTCAGTAACGCGCGCTTCGTTGTCGGGTGAACATGCCAAAGTGCTCCGTAAAAAAGTACAAAAATAATACTTTAACCACGTTGAAAAGGGATGGCATATCGTATTTTCGGTAAGTACTAGATAATAGTTTTATAATGTAGTGAATTTGTGGCAAAATACGCCTTGAAACTCATTAAAAACATTTTTTATTTATTATTTATTTCAATACGTCTCTTCATTTGACGCTACGCAGTTGGCTTTTTTCCTCGCGCAGCACTTGTATTAAGTGGAAAGGAGATGGAAGATGTATAAAGTGGAACATAGTCAAATATTAAATGAATAGAGTCGCTTATTGTTTTTTTCTTTCTGCGGTATGTCAATAATATGGAATTAACATAGAATAACTATAGCCTGTCCGGAGATGAGCAAAATTTATTTGAATGGTGATTGGTGTTTTTTATATTATAGTTAAATAATATTATGTTTTTATTTATTATTCCAGATTCCAGATTTCGTAATAATGAAATTGAAAGGGAAAAATGGCGAAAAATTATAGCTAATGAGAGGAGTGAAGATTTTTTTAAGCCAAATGATTCTATAAAACAAAAAAAAAATAGTGTGGTTCGCTTTTGTCACTTCTCAGAAAATGACATGTATTATACGAAGAAAGGCTTTCGGAAAGTAAAGAAAGGGGTTATTCCATGTATTGCAGTAAATTTTTACATAAAATATTGTGACTACTGAGTAAATGTGCTGAGTTAATGGTGCCGATTCTCTTGTACACCGAACTAAACTAACTAAACTATCACTAAAATTCTATGAGAATCTTAAAGCTATTCTGCACACAAAATTCTCTAAATTTAAAAATAAGTTTGACACAACTAAATCGAATTTGACAATCGTGACTCCACGTGGTATTTTTTTTCGCAACGTTGTACTTGTTTGTCTATGATTTTTTTTAGGGCCGGAGACGCGCACAGGGGGGCAGCCGCGACGTGTTTTTTATGGAACTTTTCACTTTTTGTGTGGAAAATTAAAAAAAAGATTACCTACATGTAGAGTAATAGCGTTTTATGGATTTCTAAAAGGGGGTCGAAATTATCATTATTTTTGCGATAGGACGCACCATTTTGGAGACATAAGCAAAAGAAAAGAAAAAAAAAATATTGGGATAAACACGAAATATTTTAAGTGATACACCCATCGATTTAGAATACCCTAGATACACTATCACCCACAAATCAAAGTCGCAAAACTGTCCCATCGCTAAGTTACAAGTGTGTGCGTCTACTAAGGCAAATCTAAAACACATAATGTACTTAAGAACATTTCAATTTTCCTTACATACAACCTTATATGAATGGAGTTAAGGTGTGGTTTCGAGTGCGCGCGATGGGCGGTTATGACATTTCAAAATTAAATTGCCATTATGACATTTAAAAAAAAAATATTGCTCTCAGTTGTAGGTAAGATAATTTTAAACGATACTATTCCTTAAGCAAATGCTTACTAAGTCAAATTCAGTTTACGCCGCGTCACAATCGTAAAAATTTTTTGGTTTGGAACAGAAGGATAATGGAGTGGTCTTGAAATTTTACTCAGTATTATGTGCTTAAATAAAACACGTTGAGGTGGTTAAAATTAACTTATTTTTATTTTATTTATTAAGACAATTTAAAAAGATTGATAGATAATGGTGCCGATTCTATTGTCACAAAATTCTCTAAACTAAGACTAAAAATCACCAAAATTTAGTTTATTCCTGTCAAACGACCATTTCCTATTCTGAAATTGACGAAAGTGACACAACTTCAACTAAATTGTTTTTCTGTTATTGCACCTACTGTGTATTATCTCTGCATCACCCTAAGGTAGACTGGTAGATAATGCCCAAGGCATTAAGTCCGCCTTTGTACAGTTTTTACTTGTGCATAAAGTTTTAATAAATAAATAAATAAATAACTTAACTATAATTTAGTTTGACAGCTCTAAGATATTACTGAGTTTTTAAATTTAGTAAAAATGGCAATTTTACTATTCTGAATTTGACGTTTTTAAACTAAAATTTAGATTTTCTAACTAAATCTGATATATTTATAATCGCGATTAAAAAGGTGTGGAATAAAATTAGTTTTCATGAACTAAAATTCACACCAATCACCGACTCTCACGACTTCTGGTGCAAAACCAGTACTGTATATAAGGTGTATCTATTCATACACGAAATATTTTAAGAGAAACATCTTTAAGTCGTAAAAAAGCCACAAAAGCGATTTTTTTTTTTTAAATCTAAGTGTTTTATATTTCTACATAATTATTATAATTTTAAAATTGCTTGAGACATTTTGCGAAAAAATCCTTTATTTACTTATTCTATGCATGACCCGCCTCGACGTGGTGACGCCGAACGGTGCGGTGGGGTGGCGGCACGAGCGCGGTGAATTTTGATAATTAATCATCATATCAAGTATTTTTTTTTTTTTTTTTTAAATAATATACTCAGAATAAAAAAAATATCATTTCCATGGCTTTTTTACCTACCTAATAAATTTTATGACTTGCGCGATGGTCTAATTTTGTAATGTCATAACATCCCATCGCGCGCACTCGAAACCACACCTTAATTCCATTCACATAAGGTTGTATGTCAGGAAAAATGAAATGTTCTTAAGTACATTATGTGTTTTAGGGGTCTCCCTTGTTTCATCGAAAAGAAATTGCCAAATTATCACTTCCCAAAAAAAAATCCGCATAATTTCATTTGTCAAATTATTACTTAGCAAAAAATCTCTTCACAAATAATTGTAACGCAAACTTAATGTTTGGCAAGTGAACGTTTAAACAATAACTTGTTTACCAATTAATACTTTTATAAATTTTAATGTAGTCAAATATTTCAGTTGGAATAACTCATTTTACGCAAAATAAAATTTGCCAAAACGTTTTATTTCAATTGTGTTTTTTCCACTTGGGACAAATTCTAATCAGGTATTAACTATTCTGGTAGTATTTTTTTTATTTTTATTTAGTTAGTAGCTTTTTTTAAAATAATTAATCTCGTCTTACTAGTTCAGTTTCGGGTAGCCTGATTTTTCTCGGTTTTTTTTTTCTATATAGTATTGTCGTTTCTGGCACTCGCCGGCCGCTACCGCGGCACCGCTCGCTTCGCTCGCTCGGCAAGTGCGTAGGAGGTCACAGTTTTAACCTAACCTAACCTAACCATTTTTTTTTTAATAATTAACCTACTCTAACTAGTTCCATAAGTTTGACTTCATAACAAATAATTTGACCAAACGTTTACTGTCTAAAGATTGTTTGCTGTAATAAATCATTTGATTAAAGACCCAATGCATTATCCTTGTTAATATTCTGCCAAGTAAAAATTTGACCAAATGAAAATGTGCGTACTAAAATCATTCCAAACATTGTATTGGTATAAAAAAGGTTGCTAAAATTTGTTTGGGTAGTGAAATTTTGGCAAAATCTTTTCGGCAAAACGGCAGGATCCCGTGTTTTAGATTAGCCTTAGTAGACGCACACGCTTGTAACTTAGCGATGGAACACTTTTGCGACTTGGATTTGTAGGTGATAGTGTATCTAGGGTATTCTAAATCGATGTGTCAAGCTTGTAACATTAACGTTCACAATTATTCTTCTCACAAAAAAACTAACATCCACAAATCTAATAACCTCATAAAAACTCAATTTGATAATGTGCGTATAATAGCTTGTGCTTTTAAAAACAAAATAGTCAGTTACAAAATAAATCCTCAAAGTTTTACTATTACACCAGAAAAGTTTTTAACTGAAGCTTCAGACACATGTTGCTATCTAATTAAAGAATTGTTAAAACAACACGTTTCTTTGAAAGTCAATTTCGAACTTTTTGTTTCGTACACTTTACCTAAAAATAACGAAATTAGTCTTAAATCTTTTAACACAAGATATGTAATTATACTTCAAAGCACAGATATATTATCCATATATCATGCATTTGCAGAAAAAATCTTGAATAAATGTTCCGAGTTCGAACTAAGTGAGTCAGGATAGACAATCGAATCGATAAGTCATTTAGAAATTAATTTAGTTAAATACAGTCTTTTGAGAGCAGGTTCTTATTTAGAATTACCTAAACGAATTAAAAATACGAAATCATGTCTAAACATAGTCAACAAAGATAATCATTGTTTTCTTTGGAGCATTGTAGCATATTTGTATCCAGCAAAGAATAACCTCAATAGAGTTACATCATATCCTCACTATTCAAAAGTGTTAAACATTACGAAATTGACATTTCCACCCAGTTTAGACGATATAAAATTATTTGAAGATTTAAATCCAAACATAAGTGTTAACGTCTATGGGTTGGAACAGAATTACGATGTAACAGGACCGTTACATAAAACTTTAAAAAGAAAACTTTATCATGTAAATTTACTTTATTTCAATAATAATGGAAAAAGTCATTTTTGCTATATTAAAAATTTCAGTAAGCTTGTACATAGACAACTTACAAAACATAAGTCTAAGATATATTTATGTGACGAATGTTTTGTGTATTTTGACTCACCAGAAAAACAATTTAATCATAGCTGTGCAAGAGTGCAGACTATACTTCCCGAAGAAAACTCAAAACTCTGTTTTTCAAATTTTAATAGGACTCAAAGAGTTCCAATTGTTATTTATGGTGATTTTGAAAGTATATTACATGAACATTCAGACAAAAATAAGTCCACATGTGTAGAAAATATACAAATCTATGTAGCAAGTTGTTATGGATATAAAATTTTTTGTCAGTCTAAACCTGAATTAAATGAGTTTAAATCGTATAGGGGGCCAGACTGCTCAAAAAAGTTCGTTGAATCTATTAGTCAAGATGTAATAAGACTTCATAGACTAATTTCAGAGATAAAACCCATGATAATTAGCAAAGATCAACAAATATCTTTAAACAACGCTAAACAATGTCATTTATGTAAGAAAACATTTTCTGATACTGACCTCGTTGTTGCTGATCATGATCATTTCACGGGACTGTATAGAGGACCAGCACACAATACGTGTAATTTAAATGCAAATTCTTGTCCATTTATACCTGTCATATTTCATAATCTTTCTGGTTATGATTGTCATTTGTTTATAAAGGAACTTTCAGCTCTTTGCGGTCGTATAAATCTTATTCCCAAAAACAAAGAAAAATATATTTCTTTCACAAAGTTCGTTCCGATTGACAAAAAAAGTGTAGCTCAGTTAAAGTTTATCGATTCTTTAGATTTTTTAAGTTCGAGTCTAGATAATTTAATAAAAACTATGAAAACAGAAGATTTTCAAAATTTACGAAAGTTTTTTAATGATGATTATTTATTTAATTTAGCTTGCCAGAAGGGTGTATACTGTTATGACTACATCGATTCATGGGATCGTTATAAAGATACTAAATTGCCAGATTCATCAAAATTTTATAATAAACTCACATCCCAATCTATTTCTGATGAAGATTATAATCATGCATTAAAAGTCTGGAATGCATTTGACATTTCTAATTTAGGGGAGTACACAGACTTATATTTGAAATGTGATGTCCGTATGTGATATTTTTGAGAAGTTTAGAACAATGAGTTTAAAGTATTATAACCTTGATCCCTGTTATTATGTATCATCTCCCTCGCTAAGTTGGGATGCAATGCTATTATATACTAAAATAAATTTGGACTTAATTTCAGATATTGATATGTATCAAATGTTAGAACAAGGCATAAGGGGGGGACTTGCCCAATGTTCTTTAAGATATGCAAAGGCAAATAATAAATATCTTCCAAATTATAACAATAAGGAACCTGATAGCTATTTAATTTATCTTGATTGTGTAAATTTATATGGCCATGCTATGATGCAACCGCTTCCTACTCGAAACTTTAGGTTTTTAAACAAAGATGAAATAAATAATTTTAATAATATGTGTATGTTAAATGATAGTGACACAGGATTTATTTTAGATGTTGACTTATATTATCCTTATAAAATTCACGAAGCTCATTCAGATTTACCATTTGCCGCTGAAAAATTTGCTCCACCAGGTAGTAAAAATGTTAAACTAATTGTTAACCTGTATGATAAACATAAATATATCATTCACTATGTTCATCTTAAAGAATGTGTAAAAAACGGACTTCTTCTGCTAAAATATATAGAATACTAGCGTTTGAACAAAGTTTATTTTTGGCTCCATATATCTTGTTGAATACTACTCTCAGACAAAGAGCGTCTTCCGATTTTGAAAGAGACTTTTTTTAAAAGCAAAACAACTCTATATTTGGAAAAACTATCGAAAACAAAAGAAAACAAGTCGATATAAAACTAGTAAATGTATGGAAAGATATTCATAATAAAACTAACAAACTTTGTGGAGCTGAAAAATATGTAAGTGCTCCAAATTTCAAAGATTTATCTGTATTTTCTGATACTTTAGTAGCAATCCAGTTACAACAAACGAAAATTGTTCTTGATAGACCAATTTATATTGGTTTCACAATATTGGAATTGGCTAAGAGTCATTTGTATCGTTTTCATTACTTTGTGATGAAACGTCTATATAAAAATAATATTCAACTTTGTTATACTGACACTGACAGCCTTTTGTATTTATTAAATACAGAAGATTTCTATGAGGACATGAAACAGAATATAAAATACTTTGATACGAGCAACTTTGAAAATGGAAATCAATTTAATATACATAAAGAAAATTGTAAAATACCAGGTTCTTTTAAGGATGAAATGGGTGGTGATATTATAACTGAGTTTGTAGGTTTAAGAGCGAAATTGTATTGTATAGACTCTCTAGCTTCTTCAATCGTCAGAGCAAAAGGTGTAAAAAAATCGGCTGTGAAAAAACTCGATATAAAAAAAATATAAACGAGCTTTACGGTACAATGAATGCTTAAGAGATGACATGTGTATTATAAAGTCGAAAAATCATAAGATTTTTACTCAGAAGATTAATAAGCTGGTTCTTAGTAGGGATGATGATAAAAGACAAATATTGGAAAATGGTTGCCAAACTTTACCTTGGGGGCATCATAAAACAGTATTTTAATTAAGTGCTGTATCTTATCACCACCAATCAATCATCAATTCATCATTGGGAACGCGCTAGTCTCAAAATTTGCTCCAGTTGTTTATTTAATTATTTAGCTGCTTTAATAGTCTCGTATTGGCTTAGGCAAGTGACTATAATCTTATCTAACGCAGAGCTAACCCAACCATATAACGTTTAGCCTCTCAAAGGCGCAAAAAGCAAATAAAGTGAATAAAAGAAAAGGTGTTAAAAGTGCTTATCATTGTGACTCAAGCGCGTATGCAACGGATTCTCGCGGTTAAGTGGCGCTACGTAAGAGTGATACCGGTGTGCGGTAGTTGCGCGCTACGATCGTCAGTGCTGCCAACACCCAGCGGAGTATTACGTTCCAGATACTGGAACTATAATAACAAGTTTCTGAGCATTATTATTGTTTTTGTGAACAAAGTACATCTGGGGATATTTTAGTGAACGTAATTGCCTAACATGCGACGTACGCCACCCAAATCTCCGAAGACCACCAGACCAGGTCAGTCAGAATCTGTTCCTGAAATTGCCTCAGCTCTCAGTTGTGATGACTCTAATGCGAATGTCACCATTAGGACCAAGCAGCGGTGTATTGATGTCTCACCTGACAACCCTGTCTTGCCTTCTCCTTGTACCTGCGGTAAGTTGAAGACTGATTTCAAGGAACTCATGACAGCGTGGAAGAGCGAGTATGACCTTAGACTGTCTTCATGGAAGGCCGAGCGTGACGCAATACTATCCGCCCTGGTTCAGGATGTATCAGAAATCAAAACCGCTGTGCTGTAATGCTCAAAATCACTCCATCCATGGGTGACCATCTCACAACGAAGGGAAAGGATCTGGAGAAACGACTAAAGAGTTTTCAAGACCCGCAGCCCCAGTCACGTCCGGGAACCGTTCAGATACCTATCGTTTTATCGAACGATAGCGGGACTGTAATCGATCCCACTGAGGTAATATCGGAGGGAAGAAACATGGACGATCAGAGTGCTTGCGAGGTGAGCATGTCGGATATACACTCCTCAGGCGTACAGACAACATCATCATCTACCCGTCGAGCTCCCAAACCCCGTGTCTTTGTGCCGGTTCCTGTTCCTGTTACGGATGTTGTGATGGGTGATACGGTCAAAGATGGACTAGTTAACAAAGGTTGGACGGAAGTTCGTCACAGCCGCTCCCGTCGTTCGCTGGGCAATGTTCTGCGGGGGACAGCGGCGCCTGGTGCTACCAGCTTAGAGGCATCAGAAAGGTGGAGATACCTGCATCTCTTCTATGTAAAGCAGGGCACTACCGAGTCCCAGGTACGTGACCACTTAATTACTCTCTGCGGAACCGACGTTTGTACGGTAGAAGCTCTGAAACCCCGTGGCAAATACGCATCTTTCAAGTTAGGGGTGCCCTCGAAACTAGCCGAGCAAGTTATGGCAGCCCAAAACTGGGCTGAGGATATATGCGTGAAACCGTGGCGTCGCAACTTTCGTGGTCGTAGCGATGAGGCCCAGTAAACCGCCTGATGTTTTGGCAGCGGCAGCTTCTATCAAACGCAATGTTCGATTTTGGCTACTGTACCAGAATGTGCGTGGCCTCAAGACCAAGCTGCCTACTTGGAGATTAAGCTTGCTGCTTTATCAACATGACTTGATAGCCGTAACAGAAACAAATTTAGACGATTCTGTAGAGGACTCAGAGGTATCAAACGGAGATTGGCGAACCCTACGCAGGGATCGAGTGACCCCGGGCGGTGGGGTATTGCTGGCTGCGCGCTCTGGTGCAGCCATGAAGAGGCGTCATGAGCTTGAGACGGACTGTGGTGAAGACTTATGGGCCACGGTTACAATTTCTGGGCTTAATATATCGGTCTGTGTTGTCTACATGAAGCCAACTGCGACCGACAACGATTACCTGGCTTGGTTTAGCAAGGTTGAGAGCATCATGTCCAATTTGAATGGAACTATATTGATCTTAGGTGACCTAAACTTAAAAAGTGCATCTGTAAATGTTAATAATTATTACTGTTATTTCTTAAGCTTTTGTGATCTGGCAGACGTGAATGAAGTGATGAATATGCGTGGGAGTAAGTTAGATGTGGTGTTAGCCCGGGTAGGTTCCGGAGTAACCTGCGAGCATGTCGAAGGAACGGAGCTGGTTTCAATCGATTTATATCACCCACCGCTAGATATTGTGGTAACAATCGCAGCGCTTAAGGTTAATGAAACATTAGAACCTTGCAACATTGATCGAAGCAACGACTGGAACTTTGCCAAAGGAAACTATACACTTCTAAGGGACCAAATTTGCTCTGCTCCATGGCTTAAAGTGCTTAATTGCAATGACGCACGCTCCGCTGCGGGTAAGTTTTACGAAATACTGTATAACTTATTTGGCTCTACTATTCCAAAAAAGATGAGAAAGAACACTGGTTATAGGCGGTATCCAGTCTGGTTTTCTAATGATATTATTAAAAACGCCAAGCGTAAAAATAAACTCCATCATAAATGGAAAATTTCACGATGTGATTTGATATATGCGGAGTTTAGTGCACTACGATCGGACCTAAAAGAAAGAACCCAGGAAGCTTACATATTGTTCTGTAATAATACCGAAAAATAATTTACGTTTGAATCCGAGACAGTTCTGGCAGCTTGTTTCTAGCCTCAGATCAAAGGGTGGTTTCGAACCAATTGTTGTGCACAACGGGGAGACTATTTCTGGTGTTAAAGCGGCCGAGGCATTCGCTCACTACTTTGCTAGTGTGTTTCTTCCTGACACACCCAAGTTGGACTCATCGCACCTAAATGTGAGTAATGAGAGAGAGAATATACCTCTTCCTATCCTAACCCTCTATTTACATCCTGAAGATGTAAATAGAGGCTTAGCTAGACTTAAATCCAGTAGCTCGATTGGCCCTGATAATGTCCCTGCCTTTATACTTAAGGGCTGTCGTGATATCTTGGCAGCTCCTCTCTGTCATATTTTTAACTTGGCGCTCCAGTCCGGTGTATACCCTGAGCATTGGAAAATCTCGCGAGTCATCCCTATGCCTAAAACAAGTGACAAAAAAGCTGTAGAGGAACACAGACCCATTGCTATCCTGCCTACCGTTGCCAAGACTTTTGAGCATATACTCCACGCACTTATCTACAAGAGGATTAATGTGCTACTTTCGGATGCCCAACACGGTTTTCGTCCAGGTCGCTCCGTAAACACAAACCTACTGATCCACACAGACTATCTATCTAGCGGTTTAGACATCGGTAGGCAAGTCGATGCCCTCTATTTTGACTTTCGGAAAGCGTTCGACAAAGTCGATAACGATATACTCCTGTCTAAGTTAGGGGCCATGGGATTCTCGGCCAGTTATCTTGAATTTTTCTCTGATTATCTACGGGATCGCAAACAATTCGTCAGACATGGCTGCTTCGAGTCTAAGCCTTATAATACTCGCTCTGGCGTGAGTCAGGGATCTGTGTTGGGGCCGCTTTTATTCCTTATCACGATCAATGACCTCGTCAATAAGGTTAAGTTTGCAAAATGCGTGCTATACGCTGACGACCTAAAATTAGTTGCTCACATCAGAACGGACGAGGATTGCAAGCTCCTGCAAAGGGATATTGACGCTATCTACGAGTGGAGCATTCTAAATAAGCTGTTCTTTAACACAAATAAGTGCTACGTCATGACAATCGGTCGAGGATTACGACCAATCCATTTTGTCTACAGCTTAGGTGGGGAAAAAATAACTCGAGTCACCAACGTAAAGGACCTGGGAGTGACCTTCAACCGCTGTCTGACTTTCAGAGATCACATTTCCACCCTTGCGAAAGAATCTTTTAGACGCTTAGGATTTGTTTTGCGAAATGCTCGTGATTTTCACAACCCGCGTGTCATTATATTACTGTACACCACTCTAGTTCGTAGTAAGCTGGAGACTAGTAGTTGTGTCTGGCATCCCTATACCGCGGCCCAAACACTAATTCTCGAGAAAGTGCGGTGGTTAACGGTCGTATCGACTGCCCTGAGCTCCATGACCATTTCTGTCGACTATTTGTGCCCGACAAATACATCGGTCACCGCCAAAGTCGCCGACACAATCTGTTCGCGCAACTGCCTTGCAGAACGGTCGCCAGAACTGAATCGCCTGTCTGTCGTACTATAAGGATGCTCAATGCCCTCCTGATGGCCAACTCTGAATGTGATGTGTTTGCGGACGAATGGAATAAAATTAAACGCGTATGTCTGATGTTCTGTGAGAAACAGTATGCGAGAGTGTCCACTGTTCCATGTTAGTACCTAAGTAGCGAATAATTGTTTATGACACAATTGTTTGATTTTCTATGTTATTTATTTATATATACTTTATTGTACATCAGATTACACATTACAAAAGAAAAGAAAACTTATACACTATAAAATATACAATGGGCGGCCTTATCGCATAGTGCGATCTCTTCCAGGCAACCTTGGCATGGACAGTGAATTTATGGACATAAAATGGGGTTGTCATTGGTGCAAAAATAAAAAGTATAACAGTACAATATCCTATAATAGATACACAGATATATAATAGATACATAGATACATACATACTAACTAAATAAGCAAATAAAACAAATGAAGACTAGAAAACTAGACTAGGTAATTGGTATTGTACCGTGTTAGTTAACTATAAATAAATAAATAAATAATTATAATGCACTAGCTTTTGCCCGCGGCTTCGCCCGCGTGGATGTCGGTTATCACATAAAAAAGTACCCTATGTCTGTACACCTCTATACCAAGATGCTTTACTATGCTAGGAATTTTAGCAATAAAACAAGACGATGCTGATATAGGAGTTTATTTAATAATATTCCGTTTTCTTATAGCTAATCGTGTGTAACGAAACCATAGCGCGCATTTAAACAGCACAACGCCATCTATCGAGCTATGAGACAACTTTTGCCATTATTGACTTAACATTCCGCCCACTATGGACAAACTGTGAGTTTACCGTCCATCTTGACCTAATATTTTGTCCATAATAAACTTTATCATAAACGGAAATACAATACTGACCGATACAAAACTGAGACAATAGTATAACAAACTAAATTTACACATTTTTTTATAAAGTAGAGATGAAGGTTGCTACACACTTTACAGAACACAAAAATATTGAAATATTTTCAACACAATACCTTACAATAAAATCAAACAGCAATTAAAGACACGGTCGCAGCCGCTACTAAAAATAAAAAGATAATAGTTGCTAGTTAATGTCTAGTAAAATAATATAATAGGTGGAACTAAAATAGTCTAGTTTATACTTGTATGGTTAAAACATACAACACAATAATAACAAATTGTTCGTTATTATTTATTACAAACGATAATTATAAAAAAGGAACTTTCCCTTATTCGCTAACGGGAAGCACACATATCTTTGACACTGGTCTTTTAATTTGCGACCCCTTACATCTTAAACTAACCACGCGCGTAATTCCGTCCAACCCAGGGTGTTTTTGAGTGATGATACCATAAAGCCACCTAGCTGGCGGTAAATCGTCCTCTTTTACCAGAACAATATCACCAATGGCTGGTTCCGGAGTTTGATATGCCCATTTGTAACGATTCATGAACTGAGTTAAGTACTCTTTTGACCAGCGTCGCCAGAAATCTTGAACCATTCGCTGGGTCAATTGCCATCTCTTCAGACTAGTCAGAGTCGACTGTTCATAGTTAAACTCCGGTACAAGCACAAGAGGTTCTCCGACTAAAAAGTGGCCAGGAGTTAAAGGAATTTGGTCTTGACTATTGTTACTTAGCTGTGAAATGGGACGGGAGTTTAGACATGTTTCTATTTGAGACAAGACGGTAGCCATCTCTTCGTAATTTAGAGTGTTGTTTCCAACAACTCGCTTAAGATGGTGTTTTGTGGACTTTATACCTGCTTCCCACAGTCCGCCAAAGTTTGGAGCGTGGGGTGGTATAAAATGCCAGTTTGTCCCATTATCCGATAACCAATCTGCTATTTCTGTTGTCACGCTTGATTTTTCGGCAGCCAGCAGTACCTTTACCTCTTTCGCAGCACCCACGAAATTGGTGCCGTTGTCGCTGTAAAGATCAGCACAATGTCCACGTCTGGCCACAAATCGTTTGAAGGCTGCCAAGAATCCTTTAGACGTTAAATGGCTGACCGCCTCGAGATGTATGGCTCTTGTCGCCATGCACACAAAGAGGCAAATATAGCCCTTGTATGAATGATGACCTCTCCCCTTGGACGTTCGTATATTTATTGGACCCGCATAATCCACTCCGCTTTGGTGGAAAGGTCGGCTAGCATTAACTCTTGCTTTGGGAAACTGACCCATAAGCTGTTCTCTTATACGAGCTGCATGACGAACACAAGATACGCAATTGCGTACATAGAACTTAGTGCGATTTTTTGCATCAAGAACCCAATATTTGGACCTCAAATAATTGAGCATTAGTTGGGGTCCACCGTGTAACGTCTTCTGGTGAGTATCTGCTATTAACAAGTCAGTAAAATGAGACTTGGCTGGTATAATTATCGGATGTTTAACGTTTTCATCGATTGTGGCTCTTTCTAAGCGTCCCCCCACTCTGAGCACCCGTTCGTGATCGACGAATGGATTAAGTGAGGTAAGTACACTTTTCTTTTGAACTTTTCCTGTTTTAACGAGGTCTTCTATTTCTCTACTAAAGTATTGCCTTTGACACTGTTTAATACAAACCCTTAACGCTTCGTTAAGTTCTTTAGCAGTTAACCATGAAGGAAATCGCTCAGAGTTGTCGCTTCTTCTTTTACAATATATAAAACGCCTGCAGTAAGCAATTACTCTGATCAATTTTCTTAATGTTCCATGTTCTCTGGCCCTTCCCTCCACAACTGGTTAGAGATTAATTCAGTTGATTTTAATCCCCTTGAGGCACAATCTGCCGGATTGTCCGCTGATTTCACATGCGCCCACTGGCTTCTGTCCACTAATGTCAAAATCTCTGACACTCTGTTTGCTACAAATGTTTGCCAATTAGATGGATGTTTACTCAACCAAGCGAGTACTACTGTCGAGTCTGTCCACGCCCGAATCTTCTGCTTTTCAATTTTCAATACTTCGGCTACTTCACTCAACAACTTTGACACTAAAACTGCACCACACAGTTCCAGTCGCGGTATTGAAACTTGTTTAATTGGTGCAACCTTCGTTTTGGCTGTCACCAGCGAGAGAATAAATGATCCCCTGCTGACCCACCACACGCATGTAAACTACTGCTGCATAAGCTTGATTCGAGGCGTCACTAAATCCGTGCAGCTCCAATGAATCACCGCGGTAAGTTGATAACCACCTAGGAATCCGATACTGTACAAGTTGTTCGAGTTCGCTGCGGTAAGTCAACCATTCTTTTAACAATATCGATGGTAACTCATCATTCCAATGTATTCCAGACAACCACAATTTTTGAATTAATATCTTGGCTTTTATGATTGCAGGTGCCAGCCAACCCAATGGATCGAACAACATCGAAATATGCGAGATAATACTTCTTTTAGTTACAGGTATCTTCAAGGGATGCAGCGTCACCGAGTATACAAATTCATCAGTTTCTCTGGACCAGGTAAGTCCTAATATTTTCATTATTATATCTGTTTTCAATTCTAGGTTTTCTTCTTCTTTATCTATTGTCATATGTTTCATTAATACTGAATTATTGGTTTTCCATTTTTGTAGCTCAAAGCCCGCATTTCCTAACAATTGTGTCATTTGCTCATATATATCTTTTCCTTCCGATATGTTTTGGCAGCCAGTCATCAGGTCATCCATATAAAAATCCGTCAGCGTCCTTTCCCGTGCAACAGGAAAGCCTTCTCCCTCATCTAGCGCTATTTGGTGCGATGTACGGACGGCCAAATATGGAGCTGACGCCGTGCCAAATGTTACTCTCAAAAGCCGCAGGTGTTGAATTTTGTCCTTGGGATCTTGCCTCCACAATAATCTTTGGTAGTCAATATCTTCAGTAGATACAACCACCTGCCGGTACATTTTTACAATGTCCGCAACCATACAAATGGGATGCATCCTCCATCTCATTATAGTGTGTCGTAAATCAGCTTGTAAGGTTGGCCCGACCATTAGTTCGCCGTTTAACGACACACCATTCTTGCCTAAGCTAGAGGCGTCAAATACAACCCTAACTTTAGTAGTTGCTTTATCTTCCCTGATCACCGCATGATGGGGAAGATATACAACATCAGGCTTGTTAATTTGCTCCACAGGAATAACTTCTGCATGACCTAAGTCGATATATTCGTTAATTACATCGACATATTGCCTTTTTAACTCTGAGTCTCTGGCTAACCTTTTCTCCAAATTAAAAAACCTGCGCAATGCAATATCTTTAGTTTGACCATTTGCGCAGTGTGGTGTAGCCGTTTTAAACGGCAACCTAACAACATAACGACCTTCGTGGTCCCGTTGAGTTGATTGCTTATAAAATTCTTCACATTTTTGTTCTTCTTCCGTGAAGTGCCTTTTTTGCACGACTGTTTCCTCTAATTCCCAAAATCTTTTTATAAGATCATTTTGATCACCTTCTAACGTTAAATAGTTAAGACTCTCTACGTAATCTTCCTTTCCCGTAATCTCTCCCGAAAGTATCCATCCCAATTCAGAATCCTGCGCTATCAAAGATCCCGGAGGACCCTTACTGAGTCCTTGTTTGAGGACTTTGCTATACACCGAGGAACTTAAAAGAATGTCAATTTTTCCTGGTGTATCCCAAGAAGGATCTGCCAAATTATACTGTTTCAGTTCTTTCCACAATGGGAACTTTATTTTATTAGAAGGAAGAATTGACGTTAATTTCTTCTGTACGTGAGCCTTAACCGACAAAACAAAGTTAGGATTGTACATTGATTGTAATCTTAAGTAAACAATATATTTTGAGGTCAATGCACAACCTTTATCATCTTCGCCGAGCCTCAGTGATGATTTATAACTGATATATTTTTTCAGCCCTAAAAGTTGAACTGCTGACTCCGTAATATACGAAGCCTGTGAACACTGATCCAGCAAAGAGCGCAGAGTCGCCTCTGTGCCTGTACCGGAGGTAACCTTCACCAAAGCTGTCGGCAACAAATCATGACTGCGGGAAGTCGCAGCACAGTTTGTGACAATGTTACTTGCATCGTCTTGTATTTGTTTTGTATCAACTGATTGCTTAGGTTCTACTTTAGGGTCAGCTGATACGGACGCATCTTTTGAATGGAGTAAAGAATGATGCTTTCTTTTACATAACCGACATCTAGTCGGCAAACGACAGGCATATACTGCGTGGCTTGACCCGAGACAATTAAAACATAAACCATTGGATTGGACGAAACTACGCCGTGAGGTGACATCTTCGTTACTAAACTTCTTACAACTACCAAGTTTATGGTCAGATTTGCAAAATACACATGACAGAGTAGCTACATGTAGTGTCTTGACAGGAACATTTTTTGTGACAGTATTTTTAGAAGACTTATTGTCTAAAAATTCTAATGAACGGAACCTTTGTTCTAAAAACTTATTAAACTGCTGTAGGGTAGGTAAATCTTCCGAATATTCACAAATTTTGGCTTCCCACAAATTACGAGACTCAGAATCTAATTTTAAGCTTAAAATGTATATTACAATGAAGTCCCAAGTGTCGACATTAATTCCCAAATTTTTAAGTGCATTCAAACAATCGTTACTTGTATCCAATAATTCTTTAAGAGATTGTGCTGACTCGCTCGATATATTTTTCTGACTAAGAAACCGTTTAAGAATGCAACTTGCCATATACTTTTTATTATTGTAGCGCTTGTTTAATTGTTCCCAAGAAGTCTGATAATTTGAGCTACAAATAGGTATATTTCTCAAAAGTTGATCAGCTTCTCCAGATAAATGACTTTTTAAATACTGAAGTCGCTGAACATCATCTAAAGACTTATTACTATCTATAAGGGATAAAAATAAATCACGGAAGGTGATCCACTCTGAGTATTGTCCAGAAAACATAGGTAAACTAATTTTAGGTAGTTTTATATTGCAAGAATCATCTGAGTTTTTTCCTGCACAAGACTGTGATACATTCTGAGAAACTTCTAATTTACACAAGTTAGTAAGTATTTCTTTTAAATCTGTTTTAAAGTCCAAATATAAATCTTCAGTTACCTCATACACTTCTGAGGAACAATAATATGATTTACTATATTCTGCTTCCTTTATTTCACTTAATATCTGACGATGTGTGTTGGAAAATGATGTCCACTGTGACTCCAAACTCTCCAATCTTACTTCAACATATGACTTAGAAATTTGCTTCTTGGGCGACTTTTTAAAGTTAGCCCTGGCGCGCGATATGGCCTTATTAGTGTCCATTTGAATTTTATTGTAGACTTCCATCTTGTGTAGATATCAATACAAAAAGTTTACACAATACAATGTCTACCAATAACCTTATGATAGATGGAAACACTTAAGCCGAACCGTAATCTCTTAAAACAAATGCTGCCTCTCTGTACGCGCAATTTTTCTAAGTCACTGCAAGGAAGTTTCATCAAATTTTCTAAGTCACTGTAGAAACAAATCTTCGAAATTTTCTAAGTCTTTAAGACTTGTAAAATTTTGGGCATGGATTCCCCGTCACTTCACTTTTTCGTTAAATTTTCTAAGTCCATGCAAAATGCTTCTAAACTTCAAAGTTATTTTGTTCAAGAGAATAAGGCTTAAAATCGAATTGGAAAGTACTCACAGTTCATATCCGTTCACTGATACACGTCACTCACACTCACGTACGACATCACAATGTTTCGTCTCGTCACCGTTCCAGCTAATAAATCAATTCCGCTAGGTGGCGCCACTGCCGAGTTGCTCCTCTGGTCACCAGTCTGCTGCTCCCACTGGAATATTGCGCTCCGAGCAGCGATCCACTGCCCCTACTGGGTGCGCTGATGACGAAAAAAGTGGTTCTCGGGAACCAAAGTACACGCCACTTTACTGACTCTTAAGTTCCGATTCGAAGGACCATGTACACCTCTATACCAAGATGCTTTACTATGCTAGGAATTTTAGCAATAAAACAAGACGATGCTGATATAGGAGTTTATTTAATAATATTCCGTTTTCTTATAGCTAATCGTGTGTAACGAAACCATAGCGCGCATTTAAACAGCACAACGCCATCTATCGAGCTATGAGACAACTTTTGCCATTATTGACTTAACAATGTCCTTCTCCATATCCCAGGCTATATCTCAAAATTCTGACTTAATATTAATTTTAATGTGATTCACTATGTGAATAGAAACCGAAACAAATGATTTAATATAATAAAAGTACTTATGTTCTGAACGTGAATGAGTCTTTACCTAAAGATAACAAACACAAAATCAAAATACGAAATTTCACTCAAATTCTTAAAGCAATCAATTGTACCAAATTAAAACCGCATTACAACACGAAATAAAAATGTGACACAAATAATAATTTTAAAATAATTCACGTAAGTACCAACAATGTGAAAACAAAACGAAATCCTCCGAAATGTCGCATGATACACAGTTTATGCTGATAAAACGCTCGAAATATCTAATGAACACCATTGGTGCATAACTTTTCTCAGGGTCACGTTCGCAATTGGACGAAATATTTGACATTTATTTTGTACTTGCAACACGATCTGGCTGTAGAATTCGATTAATCGACTAATACTTGACCGATTGACATTTCAGCAGGAACACAACTACACGAACGAAAAAAAAAAGAAAACAAAATACGTCTGTACTCTGTGGTCGTATGGCAGTGTGGCGCGGTGCTTAATGTAAACATTCATCAAGGTTATACGTGCATAAAGTAATGGATTCAATGAGAAAACGGTTTAATCTTAGAAGAATCTTATACAGAATTACTGAGAAATAAGTGTAGATTTCGTATTGAGTGTTAGTTTATCGAAAAGTGATAAATATGTCAGTGAAAAAGTAACGAAAGTTTTGGAATGCACAAATTTTGATCATAAGGCCGCCGTGTTTAGTAATGTTTTTATGATAAATATTCTTGTATAGTGTTTGAAATACACATAAGTAGCTAGTTTATTTATCTACGAACATAATTTGGCTAATAGCTACTGATATTATAGCGTATTGTTATCGTAATCGTATTTCTAAGAGTGAAATTCGGCAAACAAACCTAAAAAAAGACAATAAAATGGATATAGTATGTTATCCTTAAGAGATAGACATATGCTATCGCGGATTTTTTTGAAGACCTTTATAAGATACATAATTCCACTATATATTATTTTGTTATATCTCAAAGGGTTTAGACAGCGTTTTCGTTGAAAGCTCCCAGACGGCTTATTTTTTTCCGACACCTCCAACAAATATCGTTAATTCATACAAAAATGCATACAAAAACTTAACAAATTATATACTAAAACCTTCCTCGAGAACTAAGCTATCCATTGGTGAAAACAGCATGAGAATCGGTGCAGTAGTTTTTGAGTTTATCGCGAACAGACAGACAGACAGACGCGGCGGAGGACTTTATTTTATAATATGTAGTGATAGTGATTAATTTAAGGTATATAAGCAAAATAGAATAAAGTAAAATGTATTGATTTAAATATTATATAATATGAAATAAATCATTATTAATCAAATAAATGTGTTTAAATGTGTTATTCTTTACCCACTTCCTGTTTTAACTAAGTAGTCAAAGAAAAATGAAACCCAGAATAGTCGATAGTCATAACATTTATTTAATTTTCACAGAAATGTAATTTTTTTGATTGTTTTAAATCATAATTATTTTATAGATCTTTAATAATAATAATAATTTATTTGCAAAAAGTATTGGTACAGTGTTGGTCTTAAAGTTAGTAATTAAGTTCCTAATACCTAGTCAGACATTTGACAAGCAAATGATTATAGTGTATTTAATTATAGAGTGTTATATTTATGTTCAATGGCATGCTTTAAATGCTAATTTCTATTTTTCATAAATTTTACAATACAGTCAATATTAATTATTAATTATCATCATATTAATTTAAAACAGATTAGTTAAAATTATTTACAAATTTACAATCGACTATGTATAAAATAATAAAATTAAAAAAAAAATCGAAACATTAATAAAACAATAAGTAACAAAAGATATTAATAATTATATCATTAACTAAAATATTATATTATTTGATACTACAAAACTATTTATTATTATCTAGGTATACAAAAACTCCTCAGGGTCACTCAACTTTTTCCCAATTTTTTTAGTAAGGGTCTCTGCCGCTTCCATCTCTTCGTTATAAGGTTCATGTACCACATATTGCACACTTACACACGCATTGTCACTATCACTATAATCCTTTTTATTCTTAGAGTCCTTAAGTTTATGCACTTCTAATTTAATTAGATGACCTCCATTATCGCTTTCTCCTCGGCAAACAATGTACGATGATGATAATCCTAATGGACAATTTCTCTTTTTTGAAGGCTTTTTAGAGGTTTGAGCCTGATCATTTCCAGTGAGCAGCTTTTCAATTTTAGCGCTCTGCGCTCTGCCTTCAAAATATGGTTCGTAGTTGCCTTGAGAGTAAAAAAATGAGCTCATTACAGGATTTCCATTGAGGACCTCAGAGTTCCACTGCAAAAAATAAAATAAAAATTAGCACGTGAAAAAAAAATAGCATAAGAAAAAAAAATCTACTCCTATGAATTTTAAAAACAAAGCCTACCTCATGTAATCTGGATTGTTCCTGTTCTACAGAAATGACATTCTCATTGTCCAATATGCTGGGGCTGCAGGATGGTGACGGTGCTTGAGACATTATACTGAAAAAAAAAAAAATCTAAACTTTAAACAAATATTAATTTAGTAATAATATTTATTAATTAATTTTGTTTGATTGGTTATTATTCTAACACTTACCTTTAGACTAAAAATATTATTTAATCGCGAACAACAACGTAAGGTCCTACTTCAATCAGCTACTGCAATGAAGTATAATGTTTAATTATTTTAAATACCAAAGGTTCTCCTTTCAGTTATCACAAAAATCATCTTAATAACGACACAAGTCCAGACCTGTTTGAATACTGCGTTCACATATTCATATAAATATATAAAGGATAATAAGTAATGAAATTAAATAATAGACAAGATGAAGTTGATCAAACAACCCATATCCCTGACTGTGAATAATATAAATTTCAATGACTCTGCTCTTCAGATTAGACACAGCGCTTTATTGCCTAATACGATTCGATGCATAATATGTGGACCCTCGAACTGTGGCAAAACAAACGCTATGATCAGTTTTTTGCTGCATGAAAATGGTCTTAAATTTCAAAATCTTTATCTTTACTCGAAAACTACTTTCCAACCAAAGTATCGTTTCTTAAGTGAAGTATTACGAAGAGTGCCTCAGATTAACTTCAATGAGTTCAATGACAATAAAGAAGTCATATCTCCCAGTGAAGCTTTACCAAATTCTATATTTATTTTTGATGATGTAGCATGTGAAAATCAAATAAACATCTGCAATTATTTTTCTATGGGTAGACATAAGCAAATCGATTGCTTCTACTTATCACAAACCTATTCTAAAATTCCGAAACAATTGTTACGAATTTTCTTATAATATTTAAGCACATTTATGAAGAACATGTCAGCTCTGATTTATTATGGAATCAGTTTAAAGATATTTGTAAAGCAGTTTGGAAAACCCCTCATAATTTTTTAATTATTAACAAAGAGTCTCCTATAAATAAAGGAGGATACAGGCAGAATTTCGATACCTTTTTTTACTTTGAATGAAGTTTTATCTATACGAATTTCACAGAAATATAAGTTTAGTGCTAAACTATCCTTAGCTCAATTTAGATGCTTTAACGGAAGATGGAGAAAACAATTAAAATGGAATTAATGAAGTCTGTTGATGCCATAAAAAATAAAATGAAAACAATGAAAAATCAGGATCATGCAATGAACTTGTCACTTGACAAAATACTAAAACCTGTCACAGATCCCCTTAAAACCTTAGCTGAATCAAATAGCTTAGTAAAAAATATTAATGATAAATGATAAATGATTTTATTTCTGTAAGTAGGTTTTTACAAACACTTTTACACGTCAATCATATTTTAAAACTAGATGAGGTCGGCGTTTCGTATCTGACTACTCTGAGAAGAAAGACCGAAACAAACTCAGAGATCACAGTCTCTTTTAAAGTCCAGACATAATCTTGGTCAAATCATGTGAAGACCATGTAGATTGGTGTCTGAAATGGTCTTTTGAAGAAAGAACCACACAGATTGAGTGGACCTATCCATTCAGTGCACGCATTTGTCAGTAATCGTGGAGCTCAACTCAGAACATAAGGAGCTCAACGATTCGACGAACAATACTAAAGAAAGGACATTTGGGCAGGCCGCATAAATTACTCAAACTGCCATACCATGATCAGAAAAAAAAAAATACTGAGAAGAAAAAAATAAAAATAAAGACCCACATAGTCTTCACATTCACAATAATTAAAATAATAATATTATACTTCACAAGTAAATATTCATGTCAATGTGTATAAAGCAATCACAATAAAAAAAGTTTCAATATGTAAAATTTGGAGCAGCTCAATCCCAAGCCTTTTTGTCCTCAATATAATCTTTAATGGTATAAAAGGCTTTCTGGCACAACTTACGTTTAATGAATGATTTGAATTTATTAATGCTTAGATCTTGAACGTGGCTTGGAAGTTTATTATAAAAGCGTATACATTGACATCTGAACGAACCACCTATTTTCTTGAGCCGAGTTTTAGGTACAACATACATGTGTTTGTTCCTAGTATTTATATTATGGATATCACTGTATTGTTTAAACAATTTTATGTTTTTATGGGCATATAAAAGATTTTCAAAAATATACTGAGAAGGCACAGTCATAACATTAATTTCCTTAAATTTCTCTCTGAGAGAGTGTCTCGAACTTAATTTATAAATTGATCGAACAGCTCTTTTCTGCCAAACAAAGATAGACTGAATGTCGGCGGCATTTCCCCACAACAGAATACCGTACGACATTACACTATGAAAATAACTAAAGTACACTAAACGGGCTGTCTCTAGGTCAGTTAAATTACGAATTTTTCTAACAGCGTATGCTGCGGAGCTCAGCTTCTTAGACAATTTATCTATATGTGGGCCCCACTGAAGCTTAGCATCCAAAGTTAAGCCCAAGAATACAGTGCTATCTTCAGGATTCAATTCTTCGCCCTTTATCAACACATTATTTTTCACCTGCCTCACGTGAGGCAGCGTAAACTTAATACACTTGGTTTTTTTTTCATTAAGTAGTAAATTATTAACATTGAACCAATGAACTACTTTTGCGATCGCGCTATTTACATCGTCAGTAACCAGCTCCTGACGTTTAAGTTTAAACAAAAGTGAAGTGTCATCCGCAAACAACACTATTTCATGATTATCCTTTATGAGGTAAGGCAAGTCATTAATATAAATCAGAAACAAGAAAGGACCAAGAATTGAGCCCTGTGGGACTCCCATTGTTACTAAAGATCCGGGAGATCTTTTCCCATTAACGTCAACGCTCTGAAACCTATTACTCAAGTATGAAGCAAGAAGATCCAGAGCGGTGTTCCGGATCCCGTAGTGGCGGAGTTTCCTGATTAACGTTTCATGAAGAACACAATCGAATGCCTTGGACAAATCACAAAAGATGCCCAAGGCATCACATTTATCTTCCCATGCATTATAAATATGTCCTAAAAGTTCAACACCAGCATCAGTAGTTGAACGACCCCTTGTAACACCGAACTGTTTACTGTGTAATAATTTATTTTTATTAAAAAATCTTTGCAATTGGTCTAACATTAATTTCTCAAAAATTTTACTAAAGGTAGGTAGTACTGAAATAGGTCTATAATTTGTGGGGTCTGATGTACTATCTGATTTAAACAATGGTATTATTTTACTATTTTTCATAAGATCGGGAAACTCCCCACAGTCGATACAATTATTAAATATAAGAGCTAAAGTAGGTGCTACAATGTCAATAATAGACTTAGCAACTTCTACAGAAGTTGCTAAGTCTATTATTAAATATATAACTCTCCCCAATGCTGAAGAAATTGAAGCGGACGAAAATAATACTAGTTCATCTACTAAGATCAGTGACTATTACGATAAGATAAGATAAGATAAAAATTTATTTGCCCAAACATGTGTATACATACAATAATAAAAAGTGCATGCAGGATAACATAATGAAAAATTGGTTCAGACATGTTTGCCATACTACGGCGTGCAAATGTTTAGAATTCAAAAAAAGTCAAAAGTCTTTCAGAGTCAAATTATTCAAAAATTGTTATGATTATTTATATAATAAAACATGAGAACAATAGATATGTAAAATATTATCAAAATTTCTCATCTAAAAACTCATTCAAATTATAATAAGCCTTATCTGCTAGAAAATTATTAACTCTCTTTTTGAACGCTGCATCATTTAACTGCTTCCAGTCTTTTGGAAGTTTATTGTAAATTTTCGGAGCCATGCAAAAGACACTTTTGCGCATAAGTGCCGTTCTATATTGTTGTAGGCAAATTTGGGTACTATCACGTCTATTACGAGGGAATCGATCTGCCATGCGAGAAAATAGGAGAGGGTTGGATCTTACGAACATCGCATTTTCTAATATGTAAAGTGAAGGTTGGGTCAAGATTTTGTATTTTTGAAAATAAGGTTTGCAACTCTGAGTGGTTTCAAGTTGGAACATCGACCTAATACAACGCTTTTGAGTTTTAAATATAAGGGCCCGGTCAGTCGAGTTACCCCAAAAAATTATGCCGTACCTTAGAATGGACTCCACCAAACCGTAGTATGCGGTGAGTAAAGCATCTATACTAATTACCGCTGCCAGTTTGTAAAGAGCATATGCTGAGGCACTTATTTTCTTACTGATAGTCTGTATATGTGCCTTCCAATTTAATTTCTTGTCAATAATAAGTCCTAAAAATTTTGTTGTATCAACTTCGTCAATGTTATTATTATTATAGTTTATATTTAGATTATTAATTAATGTCAAGGAGCGCTGATTAAAGTGCATGATTTTAGTCTTATTTATATTTATTTTTAAATTATTATTATTTAACCATTGTATAATTGCAATTAGTGAGTTATCAATGTCAGATTTATATGTGTCTCGGTTCTTACACGCGATTGTCACTACACTGTCATCAGCAAAAAGGCTCATAGGTTGTTCTGTGGACTTAGGCAAGTCATTAATATATAATGTAAACAAAGGAGGTCCCAGGACACTTCCCTGTGGAACACCGTACCTAACTTCACGTTCTTGTGACCGATGTGACTCTTCTCGTTTTGTAGTTATGTTTACCCTACTGACTTCCGTTATTTGCTTTCTGTTTTGAAGATATGACTCAAATAGTTTTAGTATGTGGCGACTTAGTAATTGTAATATGCTGAGTTGCATTATTGACGAAGTATGTGGGAGCGGGCAATCGGCTCGCCAGTCGCCTACATATCACCGCCCTGCCTCGACGCATACATAGTACCTAGTTAGCTATAGCAAAGTATTGTGGAACTTGAATTAAAGACAATTTATTTCCTTGTAGTCCGAATCTTTATTTATCTCACCGACAACATAACACGCACAACACTGGTGACCTTTCGACGATTTAAAGATTCCGCGTTGTTGAACACGTAGCAACAGGGTAGGCGACTCAAAAAAAAAAGCTTACGAGGCAGAGGCGATCGGACCGCGTGGCAAAGTGAAACGTAACGTGCTTTAGCAAAGTAAAGCGACGCGTGTGTACCGTTTTCAAGATGAACCCGCAAGCGTTAATCGGCCAACCCGGGGCAGCTACCACTGGAGACGTATCAATGGTAACAGTGCAAATGAGAGTTCCGGAATTTTGGAGAGAGATACCAAGATCATGATTCATCCAGTTCGAGGCAATGATGGCACCACAGAAGCAAGGCGACACCCAAAAGTACGAAATGGTGCTCGCAAAATTACCAACAGACGTTGTACGCCAAGTAACCGACATCATAGAAGCTCCGCCGGATACAGGCAAATATGAAACAATTAAAAAACGCTTATTGTCAGTATATGAAGAGAGTACAGATAAACAATTTCACAAATTAATGCATGACACAGACCTGGGAACCCAAAAACCGTCGCAATTACTCAGAGAAATGTCGGCCTTGGCGAAGAAATGCAGCGTGACAGAAGAACCATAAAAGAGGCTGTGGCTGGACAAGCTAACACCTAATGTACGCGCAATGTTAGCAATGAGCGAAGACACCAAGTTGGAGGATCTGGCTAGGAAGGCAGATAAAATACTAGAAACCCTGGGAAGCGGCGCGGTCGCGTCTATCACACCCCGCAAATCAACAGATGACGGTATTGCCAGCCACCTAAAAGAATTAACAATGGGAATGAAAGAACTACGCGGAGAAATAAATGAGATCAGGAGGCGAAAAGACAACTCGGGCGGCAGACGATGGCAACAACGTCCTAGATCCAAAAGCCGGACGCGGCGCACACCAGAATCTCCCGACTGGCTATGCAGATATCATTACCGCTACAGGAACAACGCGCGGACGTGTGAAGCACCGTGTAGCTGGACCAAGAAGCAACAGAAGCAGGAAAACTAGACGCGGTGCAGTCAGCGTCGGTGGACGATTGTGCCGCGGGAAACCACCGACTTTGTGTGAAAGACTTCAAAACGGGAATTGTGTATTTAGTGGACACGGGTGCGAATGTATCAGTGATACCAGTAAGTAACGTGAAAACAAAGCACAAACAAGAGTGTACATATAAACTTTACGCAGCTAATAACACGGAAATAAAAACCTACGGTGTAGTGACTATATAATTAAACTTAGGATTAAATAGAAATTACAAATGGTCATTTATAGTTTGCGATGTGAAACAGCCAATCATAGGGGCAGATTTTTTAAGAGCACACCAATTAGTCGTAGACTTACACAACAAAAGGTTGATTGACGGTCTCACTAAAATAAGTAGAGAAGCAACTACAGTGAAATGTTCCGAATTTACCATATCTAGCATTCAACATGACAATCCGTACAAAGAATTGCTTGAAAAATTCTCAGAAGTAACTAAACCGATTTCGTACAAAGACCCCCCTAGCCATAATACATACCATCACATAGAGACTACAGGCCCTCCCGTGTTTTCCCGTGCTAGGCCGTTGCCACCGCATAGATATAAAATAGTACAAGAAGAATTTAGGTTAATGCAAGATTTAGGTATATGTAGGCCATCAAAGAGTCCATGGGCAAGCGCGCTGCACGTCGTGCCTAAGAAGGATGGCCAGATCAGACCCTGTGGCGACTATTGTGCACTCAACGCGATCACGAAGCCGGACAGATACCCGATCCCAAGACTATAGGATTTCACCTGTGGATTAGCAGGTAAGAAAATTTTCGCACGCTTAGACATAAATAGGGCCTATCATAATATTCGCGTAGCCCCACAGGACATAGAGAAAACAGCAATTATTACACCTTTCGGACTGTTCGAATTTCCGAGAATGTCATTCGGTTTGCGCAACGCAGCGCAAACATTTCAGAGGTTCATGAACAACACAGTGTTACAAGGATTAGAATACGTAAACGGAGAACGGAAAGGGGAGTGTTCATACCTATCCTGTTATATAGATGACGTAATCATCGCAAGTACTGACGCCGAATCACTTCGCAAACATTTGAGCCTTGTTTTCAGCAGATTCGAGCAGTTCGGAATTACTATTAATATGTCAAAATGTTGCTTCGGTAAGCCCGAAATAGAATTTTTAGGTTACAATGTCAGCCAGGAAGGAATAAAACCCTTGAAAGATAAAGTCGAGGCGATACAAGGTTACCCGCGGCCGGAAACCGTCGAGCAGCTACGGCGATTTTTGGGAATGGTAAATTTTTATAGGTTACACATACAGCAAGCGGCTGAGCATCAGGCAGAGCTAAACAAGTTCTTGCATGGGGCCAAGAAAAAGGATAAGTCAAAAATAACATGGGATGATAAGGCCACGGCGGCTTTCGAGCAGTGTAAGGTAAGCCTACAAAGCGCCATCACACTGGCTCACCCAGAGGCCACAGGTAGATTGTCCCTAATGTGTGACGCATCCAATACATGCGTGGGGGCAGTGCTACAACAAGGAGTCGCCGGAAAAACGAGGCCCTTAGGTTATTTTTCTAAGAGACTATCAGAAGCCCAGCAAAAATACAGCACTTACGACCGAGAACTGCTGGCGATTTATTTAGCCATAACGCATTTTAGAAACATGATCGAAGGTCAAGAGCTTACTATTTTCACAGACCACAAACCATTAACGTATGCTTTTTCTAAAATAGGTACTGACCGAGAGACCCCACGGCGCACAAGGCAGTTATTGTATATCAGCGAATTCACGAGCGACATACAATACGTCAACGGAAACGAGAATCAAGTTGCTGACGCGCTGTCATGGGTGGAGTCCGTGTTTTGCCCGACGCAAGTTGATTTCGACGAAGTCGCACGGGCACAGGAAACAGACGAACAAATGGCACGTATGTTAGCAGAATCGCAAGGTAACATCGTATTAAAACAAATTCATTCACCATTGTGCAACAGAGCAATTCATTGTAACAATTGAGAGAACCAGGTAAGACCATATCTACCACACAAATTTCGTAAAATAGCTTTCGATGCAGTACATAACATAAGCCACCCCGGAATTAGGGCCACACGGAAAATGATAACGAAACGTTATTTTTGGCCAGAAATGAACAAAGACGTGACCAGGTGGGCCAGGGCATGCATACATTGTCAGAAAGTAAAAGTACAGCGACATACAGTATCCAAATTGAGTAGTTTTCCGGTAGTAGATAGATTTGAGCATGTACACATAGACATAGTCGGACCACTGCCAACGTCACAAGAAGGTTATAGGTATTGCGTCACTATGATAGATAGGTTCACGAGATGGCCAGAAGCGATTCCGGTAACCGATATTACCGCGGACACAGTAGCTAAAGCCTTTTACGAAGGTTGGGTATGCAGATTTGGGTGCCCACTCATAATAACTAGTGACCAGGGAAGACAGTTTGAGAGCGAACTATTCAAGAGCCTGTTAAACCAGTTAGGCATAAAAAAGACCCGTACAACAGCGTATCATCCGCAAGCGAACGGTATGGTTGAAAGAATGCATCGCTCACTTAAGGTTGCAATTAAGGCTAGGCTACAAGATAATAGGTCATGGGTCGAGGAATTACCGACAGCAAAGTTGGGACTTCGTGCGGCTTGTAAAAATGACGAAAACGTAAGCTCAGCGGAATTAGTATTAGGACAGATACTACGTTTACCAGGCGATTTTTATTGCGAAAACAACACAACACAAGTAGAACATCTACCTACGTTCGTAAGCAAACTTCGAAGCGTAATAAACAGTATGCGGCCACAGGCAAGGGAGAGCAGCGATTCGCGGAAAATATTTATCCATAAAGACTTAAATACATGCTCTCACGTTTTTATGAGGAACGATATGGTAAAAAGTCCATTAACCCCATCATATAACGGCCCACACAAAGTAATCAGTAGGGACAAGAAAACCTTTTACATACAAATAGGTGACCGTCAAGCAACCATTTCCATAGACAGATTAAAACCAGCGTATATATTAAATCATGAGGAAAAACCGTCAGAAAATAAACATACTGAAAAATTTTGGAAATTACTGGAATGAGCGATATCGGTCTATAATTCATCATCAACTCTTTATCGTCTTTCTTAAATAGCGGTTTTACTATTGAAGTCTTTAGTGCACTTGGGAATATGCCAGCACTAATACTCAAATTAATTATGTGACTTAAAGGAGAACTAATAACGCCCGCTACCGCTTTGAGTGCTTTTGTGGAAATTTCATCGTAGCCTACACTATTTGTATTTTTGAGTGTTGATATTATTTTTATTATGTCATATGGTGAACTAGGTCCCATAAACATAGAGTCTCTTGTATTTAAAATATTTTGTGTTACTGTAGTTCCAGCATTTACAATGGGTTGAATTTTGTCGATGAAGTAATTTTTTAAGTAAGTAAGTAAGTAAGTAATCATTTATTTACCAAAAAACTTAGCCTAGGTAACATCAGTGCTGTTTCAATAAGGGATGGGTATGGCTATTATAGATGAGTAAGACCCCTGCCCTTCAAACTAGGAAAATCCTGTATCTTGAAGGACAGTGAACTTTAGTGAGAATTTGTTAAACATGTCCGCTATGTGTTTTGGCTCTGTGATGGATTCATTATTAATTTTAATTTTTTCTATAGAAGGTTTCGGTATATTTAGTTTGCTTCGTTTAATTATTTGCCATGTCGTTTTGGATTTATTTGTTGATGTTTTAATTGTATAATTATTTTGGGCGCACTGTGTCAGCATTATAATTTTTTTTATATAGCTTGGTGTAATTTTTTAGACTCATTTTATTTGTCTGGCTGGGTTTTAATCTATAGTTCCACAGCAATTGTCGTTTCTTTTTGCTACACATTTTTATACCGCGGGATACCCAATTTACTTTTTTCCGTTATTATCGTAAATTTACTGTTATCCCAATATTAGGGAAGCATAAATCATAAAGTAGTATGAAGAAATCTAAAAAAGCCTTATATGCAATATTGGGGTCGGTAGCATTATATACCTCTGTAAATGTCAAGCTGCTTAAATGATTTTTAAACTTAGCTAAGTTTTCTTCACTATAATCCCGTCTTTCTATACGCCACTTGTTAATTTTGCTTACGGGGAATTTGAGAAGTTGCGCCGTGTGATCAGATAATGCGAGTTCTAGAATTATAGTTTTGCAGGACTTATTGAAATTATGAGCAAAATTGTCTATGCAAGTTTGGCTCTTCAATCGTATAGGTTTGTTAAGCGCTAGTTTTAAGTTAAAATTTAATAGCAGATTTTCGAATTCAATTGTATTATTGTTTCTTTTTAATATGTCAATGTTAAAATCTCCCGCTATGACAATATTTTGAGATTTCTTAGTACAAGTCTTTAACAATGTTATGAATTTTTCGAAAAAATGAGATACATTTTTGCCATTAGGAACCCTATAAATGCATATAAAAATGGTGTTATGGTTAATCAGCTCTATGGCGCAACATTCGAATATACCAACAGAAGCCATTTTAGCAATTTTTGGTAGTTCTTTCCATTGGAGTCCGTTCTTCACGAGTATACACGATCCGCCTCTTTTACTTTCTTTTCTACTGAAGCATGCTGCCAGACAATAATTATCTATGCATAATTGATTCTCATATCCCTGCATCATAAAATGTTCTGTTATGCATAAAATGTCGATTTCCATGCCTTTTTCTGATAGTTCCTGGAGACAGACAGATAGAGAGTCTGCTTTTGATAGCAATCCTGCTATATTTTGGTGCATTGCATAAAGGTGGTTAGACAAGAAAAAATCTGTTACTGTCTCTGTTGCAATTCGCGTGACATTTAGCGTTCGAAAGAGAAAGAGGGGATGATTCACACTCTTGTTCAGTGTCCAGGCAGTGGTTTATATTATCTTCACTGCCAAAATGAACAAATTCGTCAATCATTAAACTTAGATTCTCAAATATTTTCTCCATGCCGTGATTATTGACTGATCCACTTTTTCTCCAAAACATTTTATAATCATATGTCAAGTAAAAGTTAGTATCGAACAAATATGCGTAATTGTGAGTACTTGCATCTAGATACATCAGGCTGTTAAAAGTTTCTATTCTGCCGTTAAATAACGTGGAAAAGTCGTTCAATTTAAATGTAGGTGCGCATATTATAACATTTGTGTGTTGTATTTTTAATAGCGTTTCTCGTATGGTAATTATTAGGTCAACGTAGTTGGTAGTTCGTCGGAAGTCCTCTTCACCGATAAAAATCAGGCAGTAGTCGAGCATTGTAAATTTTCTTAATTTCATATCAATGTTATCAATAAGCTTCTTCGTTCCACAATTCGGTGTTAAATAATGGCAAATTTGATAATTTTGAAACGTGTCTTCTGGCGTTGTTATAATCTTGTTATTATTATTGGTACTTAAGATACATAGTTTGGGTTTTGCAGAGACTAGGTGGCTTTGTTTGGGTACGAATTTTGGAACGTTACCAGTCGCGCCATCTGTTGGAGATAGATGAGAATCTCTTATAATGTCGTTCCTGTTATTGGTACTCAGGTTACTGATCTTACTGTCATTTTTCTGTTGTAGTTTTGCCTCAACAATGCTGGTTTTATATTTTATGCGAGAGGGTGATGACGTATCTTTTTCCGGATTCGATATAAGTAAGGGTTCTGTTTGTGTTCCTTTGTTCTGATTTACGGATTTCTTTATGGGAGTAGACTTTTTGTGTTTTTTAACTGGGCTGCTAATTGTTGTGAAGAGATCATTTTTCCTTTGCAAGTCTAAGTTTAACTGCTTAAGGTTGCTATTTTCTAACGAAAGAGACTCGATTTCCTGATGTGCGCTATTTAAATCTAACACAAGCTTGTCAATGTGTTCCTTTAGCTTTGTAATTTTTTGTTGTTTTGCATCATTAATGTCATCATTGGATAAGTCGGGTAGGCTGGAAACAGTATCTTCAAATGTACTATTATTTACTGTATCGGTGACGGTGTTGGAATCCGATTTAGTACGCGTACGGCGCATAGTAATATTCTCGAAGAAATTCATTATATGTTTTTTCGCTCCTTGATGTCGTATCTCACACACCTCGTTTGAGGTCAATAATTAGAATTAGTAAAGACAATTTCCTAATTCACAAAAAGTACTGTATTGGGTACGACCAGATTTGAACCTGCGCCGCTCTGAGTAGCAGAAGTTGCGTTTTACCTCCGCGCCACCGAATACTATACGTATTGCCGAAATTGTTGGTCGCTATGTCCACTGAGTGATCCTCAGGCGACGACGGGGAGTAGAGGTGGTAAGTGCGGGGAGTATCGAGCGCACTGCGGGTTGTCGTAGGTCAGTGCGACAACGATGCAAAACGAAACTCTGCCCAACTCGTTGAACCAAATCCTAAAACGGAATCGATGGATAATTTAGAAATGTCATTAGAGGGTGAAGATATCTATGGTATTTATGATGGTATTTCTATACCATTTGGAATTAGAAGCGAAAACAAAACTTTATTGATGGGTAATTCAGTAGTATCATTTTCTAAAATTGATAGTTTGAATAGTGATACTATAATTATGATTAAAATCGGCGACAAATCTTACAATTTAACATCTGGACTGAAAGAGCTTTTACTTCGAAGAAAACCGGATTTAAAGTTAGTTTCGAATGAAGATAAACTTGTCTATAAGGATATCACTATCACTACATATTATAAAACAAAGTCCTCCGCCGCGTCTGTCTGTCTGTCTGTCTGTCTGTCTGTTCGCGATAAACTCAAATAATACTGCACCGATTCTCATGCTGTTTTCACCAATGGATAGCTTGGTTCTCGAGGAAGGTTTTAGTATATAATTTGTTATGTTTTTGTATGCATTTTTGTATGAATTAACGATATTTGTTGGAGGTGTCGGAAAAAAATAAGCCGTCTGGGAGCTTTCAACGAAAACGCTGTCTAAACCCTTTGAGATATAACAAAATAATGTATGGTGGAATTATGTATCTTATAAAGGTCTTCAAAAAAGATGGCATATGTCTATCTCTTAAGGATAACATACTATATCCATTTTATTGACTTTTTGTAGGTATTTGTTTGCCGAATTTTACTCTTGGAAATACGATTACGATAACAATACACTATAATATCAGTAGCTATTAGCCAAATTATGTTTGTAGATAAATAAGCTAGCTACTTACGTGTATTTCAAACAGTATGCAAGAATATTTATCATAAAAACATTACTAAACACGGCGGCCTTATGATCAAAATTTGTGCATTCCAAAAGTTTCGTTACTTTTTCACTGACATATTTATCACTTTTCGATAAACTAACACTCAATACGAAATTTACACTTATTTCTCAGTAATTCTGTATAAGATTCTTCTAAGATTAAACCGTTTTCTCATTGAATCCATTACTTTAAGCAAGTATAACCCTGATGAATGTTTACATTAAGCACCGTGCCACACCGCCACATGACCACAGAGTATAGACGTGTTTTTTTTTTTTTTTTGTCGTTCGTTTAGTGGTGTTCCCGCTAAAATGTCAACCGGTCAAGTATTAATCGATTAATCGAATTCTACAGCCAGATCGTGTCGCAAGTACAAAATAAATGTCAAATATTTCGTCCAATTGCGAACGTGACCCTGAGAAAAGTTATGCACCAATGGTGTTCACTCTATGCACCAATGGTGGCTCGGGGCGGTCTGGATCGATCCAACAAGAATGTATACGTACATCCGTGGTGGAGAGACCCAGACTGTCAGGCACTTCTTCTCTTGCAACCGAGCGGGTGGGCAGGTTGCGGATAGCCCAACTCCGGCTGCGGGACCGACTCTTTAAGGTCGATCCCGCATCCGGGGCATCTCGAGAGAGATCCCGGACAAGAAAAGTTCCCAAGGCCCAAACCCCAGGCTGAGGGTAACCCATGCTCCCTTTTCCCATGTTCCTAATACCTAACCAAGCCATCCCTCCTATCCATATATCGCCCCCTTGCAGGGAAGCCGATTGTCTGACAGGAACCTAACCTGACAGACGGTCGGTTTTACCTGTAGGGGTGCGATATCCCGTCGATCCTCAAATCCCTAGGCTAAATCCCAGGCTTAGGGTAACCCCCCAATGAACCCTTACCTTGCACCCAACCAACCCTCCATCCAATTCCCATATCCCGTCGTTCCCAGAGGAGGGGCAACCTCGATTCCAAAAAAAGCCCACCCCCTACGACCATGAAGCAGAAGGACCAAAAATCTACCCAGGTGGGTCCCGGTCAAGCCGGGGAATCCCACACCGCTACGGCGGTTAGCCCCCATCGTAATCTGGGGGGGGGCAACCAACTGCATTTTGGCGCCGCGCTCTCCAGCGCGGCCGGCAGCTCTTTTACCGCCCACAACCCAGGCAGCGACCCACGCGCCGACAAACACGATTCCGGCAGCGACGAACGCGCCACTCCCAACAACTTCGGATGCGACTCACGCGCCAACACCCACTACGGATTGTATGCCTGCCACGAGCCCCTGGCAACAGAGTATCGTGCGCAACAGCTACACCAACCCGTACAATGACCAAGACCCGAACAGACGGACGGGGACGGATGACGGGCCTGGCAGCTCTACCACCATCCCGGCTGGCACAGTACGCAAGCTGAAAAAGCGGCGGAAAGCCAGAGGATCCCGGGAAAAACTCAGGTGACCGAATCCGCGATGCCCGCGAAGGCAATAGCCAGAGCGGAGTGCGATCGGACGCCGAAGGGGCAGTACGCGACCAGCTGCGAGTCCGCGAAGGGGCAACACAGCGGGAAAAGCAGCCGGACGCGGAACCACGCGACCAGCCGCGAGTCCGCGAAGGGGTAACCCAGCGCGAAAAACGGCCGGACGCGCACGCGGGACTACGCGACCAGCTGCAAATCCGCGAAGGGGCAACCCAACGTGAAAAGCGGCCGGACGCGGAATCTCGCGGGGGGGGGGCAAGTCCGCGTAGGGAAAACCCGGCGCGAAAAGCTTCCCCACGTGAGAGAGTCTGCCGGGGTCGCCAACCGACCCCAACACACCGACATGGCCCACGACCGACCTCGACACAGACGGTACAGGGGTAGGCGTGCTGGATCCTCGCACCAGGCGTCGTTCGCGAGCAACACCCTGTCGGGCACCTCTGAGCCGCAGCCTGGCCCGAGCGGGACAGGGCCGGCAAAGAGGGTACGACAGGATGACACGGCTTCGCCGAGCACGCTTCAGGGGGACGTCAAGCGTGCGAGGATCCATAGCGCTCAGGGGGAACAGAGAACCTACGCGCGGGCCACAAAGGACATTCCTGCGCGGCTGGCCGTAGCTATCTGTTTCCCCCCTCACTCCAGAGACTTGACGAAGGAAGAGGCCACCTTCGTAAAAAGCACACTCGAAGACCGTATGATGGACACGGACTCCACCCCACTCCCTGCCTTCAGCGGATACCCTAGGGTAGCGGAAGGCAGCGTGCAGCTGTGGTGTGAGGATGACTATGCCCTGACCTGGCTGACCCAGAATGTGCCCCACATCAGACTTCCAGACACCAACCTCACGCTGACAGTACTGAGACAATCTGACGTGCCCACCCGGGTCCGAGCCTCGCTTTTCGTCCCTCGCTACAGAGGTGATGTAGGCCGGCTCCATAGTCTTCTGGTTCGCCAGAACAGTTGGTACGACATCGCCCGGTGGTCACTGTACAGGGCAACTACCGTCGGTGGCGACAACTACGGGACTTATCTGACCCTTTTTTTTTTTTTTTTTTTTTTTGACGCTGAGAAATGCATTACGCATGCCCGCTCGTCGGGGGACGAGACGGGGTATGTGAGACTCCCTGCCAAAATGGCAGTATACCCACTAAAACTCAGCGGAGTTCCCTCATCTCCTTGATGGGAGGGTCATGGGAAACCGGCTTAGCCTTTACATCCACAACCCTCCCGGCGCATGCCCGCCTAGCTGGCGGGCCCCGCATGCCCCCCCGGGAGGGGGGGGATACGGGAATGGCCGGGAACACTTGGCCATTCCCGTCCGACACTGGTGGAGGCCTGTGCAATACAGGCAAGGGTGCCCCCGCACCCGTTGCCTGCTGGCCTCCACCTGGGAGTAACCTCCCATCACCCCAGGGACCAGACCAGCACAGTGGCGCCCCTGATCTTCCCGCGACGGGTCAGATAATTGGCCCCGCCGCCTTCCACTTTTCGGCCGCAGAGGATAGGGAGAGCGGCCAACGCAATACCGACACTCCTCTTCCTCTGCGGCCCCACCGCGTCCGCCATCATACGGTGGCGACCCCGTCAAGGCCGCGGAAGGTAGGGAGAACGGCGCACCTCAATACCGGCACTCCTCTCCCGCCGCGGCCTCCCGCCCTCAGCCGCGATGCCGCCCATTCGACATCACGGCCCGCCTCAGTTGCGATGTCGCCGAAGCGGCACCGCAACCTACGGCCGCTACGTCGTCGGCTTATCCGCAAAAGCCCTGACGATCGGCCCCCTCGTCGGGTTCCTCTTAGCTTCACGGTGACCCTCCAAGCCACGGCTACTGAGCCCCCCCGCCTCGACAATGCGGGAACCCACCGGGGGGGGACCTATCTGACCCTAGGTGTGCCACCGGAGGAAGGTGAAAGGCTCCTGGGCCGGGAGCGACGGGTATCGTACCTACTCGGGTCGATATACGTGCGCTTCTGGCCGACGGCCCGACCCTCGGACTCCCAGACTGACAACAAGGACTCGACCACGACACAACCGGCACCGGCACCGACCCAGACAAACGACCAGGACATAGCCCAACTCGAGGAGGACATGGCCCGAGCAGTGATGGTCGACGCGGACGACACTGAATCGCCTGCGTCACCTGGCTGGAATGACCGGCTGTTAACCTCCTCGCCAGGCGACCAACACGAAGACCTGCACGGTATGGAGTTGGAGGAGAGACTTTCCGATGGATCGATCTCCGACTAACTCCACTTCGCCGTCACCACCACTAAACATCATACAGGCTAACCTCCAACACAGCCAGACTGCCACGGCTAGCTTACGCAGGGCACTGGAGGTTAAGCCCCGAACCATCGCACTGATCCAAGAGCCGTGGATCAGGAACAATAGAATATGTGGCCTCGGTAATATCGGAGGTAAGATAATTCTCAACACACACACAGTTCAGACAAACCAAGGACCTGTGTGTACATACCCAAAGAAATTCCAATCACGCCACTCACCCAATTCTGTTCCAGAGACCTAACAGCTGTCAGGCTCCAGACTATAGGTGACGTTCCGGATGTTGTACTGGCCTCGGCATACATGCCAGGCGAGGACGCAAACTGCCCGCCGAAAGAGATGGCCGACCTGTTACAGCACTGTGAGCTCGCTAAGCTGGACCTGATCATCTGCACCGACTCCAACGCCCACCATCCGCTCTGGGGCAGTGACACACCGAACTCCAGAGGAGAGGTACTATCCACATATTTATTCTCTACTAACCTTAACATTGTAAACTGCGGGTCAGAACCCACTTGGGTCACAGTCCGAGGACAAACAATCATAGATCTAACACCGGCTACAGAAAACGCGACAAACCTCATCACAAACTGGCACGTATCGGACGAACCTTCTTGCTCGGACCACAGAAGGATCCGATTTACGCTGACCACCAACACGAGGAAACCCGTACCGAGACGCAACCCGCGGCGCACTAACGTTCCCGGGTTCAAACGCCTACTAGCTTCCTTACTAAATAAGCACTTATCACAAGTTACCATAAAAGACCAAGCGAAGCTGGAATACACTGTGACAAAACTATCAGAATACCTAATCGAAGCTTACCATGCATGCTGCAAACTAAGAGCGCCACAAACCCGGAACGAGAGGAACCCCTGGTGGAACGCTGAACTTAGCAAACTCAGAGATGCACTGCGTAAGCAATTCAACAGAGCCAAAAACACTAGACTCCCGGACGACTGGGAGTCATACAAAAAGACCCAATACACATAAAAAGCAGATCAGAACTGCCAGAAGAACAGCGTGGCGGAAATTCTGTGAATCCATCGAGACAAATAATGAAGCCGCAAGAGTAAGGAAGATCCTATCTACCGATCAGGACCGGACTCTGGGCGCGCTGAAAAAACCCGATAACTCCTACACGATAACTGACCTTGAAACCAGTAAGGTTCTCCTTGAGACTCACTTCCCAGACTGCAGACTCCTAGAGGACAAGACATGGGAGGCTGAATCGGAATGGACCCCAACGGATCGAGACTGGTCTAAAGCCCACCACATAGTAACAGAAGATCGGGTTAAGTGGGCTATAAACACCTTTCAGCCATACAAGTCAGCGGGGCTGGATGGTATTTTCCCAGCCATGCTACAGTGGGGGGTAGAGCATCTGACACCATGGTTGGTGGAAATCTTTCAAGCCTCTGTGGCACTCAGATACATACCCCTCGCATGGCGCGAAGTGAAAGTCATTTTTATACCCAAACCTGGCAACACTGACTACACACAACCCAAGGCCTATAGGCCCATAAGCCCCACATCCTTCCTGCTGAAAACCCTCTAGAGACTCTGTGATAGGCATATCAGAGACGGACCTTTAAGGGAAAAACCACTCCACAAACAACAGCATGCGTACTCCACAGGCAGATCAACAGAATCCGCGCTGCACAGCGTGGTTTCCAAAATTGAATGCACCGTGGACCACAAACGCTCATCACTGGCCGCCTTCATTGACATAGAGGGCGCCTTCGACAAAACAATGTTCGATAGTATTAACGCGGCCCTTGATAGACACAGCATAGACTCGACCCTGAGTGGCTGGATCACCAACATGCTCAAGCGGAGAGCTGTGCAAGTCACAGTAAACGACACAACAAGGGCCATCGTGGTGAAAGGCTGTCCGCAAGGCGGCGTTCTCTCGCCGCTTCTATGGAACCTGGTTGTAGATAGTCTCATCAAAACACTCAACGACAAAGGTTACTTCACCGTAGGCTACGCCGATGACATAACCATAATAGTAAATGGCACCCACGAAAATACCCTGTGTAACCTCATGCGCCAAGCATTGAAGATAGTACAGGACTGGTGCAATAGTCACCAACTCTCAGTGAACCCCTCCAAAACCGAATTGATTGTCTTTACAAAAAAGAGAAAACTGACGACACTACAACTTCCACGCTTCTTTGGAACTACCCTAGGCCTATCAGCTGAAACCAAATACCTGGGCATATATCTGGACAAACAGCTGAACTGGGCAAAACATACCAACTACATCACTACAAAGGCCAGCATATCCCTGTGGCAGTGTAAGCGACTGCTCGGCAGGAATTGGTGAATTAGCCCCAAAGTTACATACTGGTTATACACCACAGTCATCCGACCAACGATCACATACGGCTCACTGGTCTGGTGGCCCAGAACAAACCTGAGCACAGCCCAGAAAGATCTCGAAAAGCTGCAGAGACTAGCTTGTGTAGCAATTACTAGCTGCATGCGAACCTCGCCTACTGCCGCCCTACAGGCAATGCTTGGGCTACCGCCTCTACACCTCATCGTTCGAGAGGAGGCGGCCCTGGCCGCCTTTAGGCTCAACATAACTGGAACTCTGAGCAAAGACTCTAGAGTTAAGCACGTACGCATAAAAGAAGATGCAATCAAACGCCAGCCAATGATGGCATCACCCTGCGACAAAGCCCCAAAACTACACTACTTTCAAAAGCACTATAACATCATACTCACAGAAGAACGTTGTGACTACTCAGGACCGAAAGAGCTGAGAGTATACACTGACGGATCAAAGACCGACTCCGGGACCGGAGTCGGAGTCTTCTCACAGGACCTTAACATAAACATATCCAGCCCGCTGGGAAGGTTCAACACCGTTTACCAAGCGGAGTGTGTGGGCATCATACAGGTGGCGCACGCCATAGAAGCCAGGAGAGTTACGGACACCCAGATACGTATACTCTCCGACAGTGCTTCAGTCCTCCAATCCTTAAGGAAAAGATATATTACCTCGAAACTAATACTAGAATGTCACAACGCACTAGAACGAGCAACGGTGCCCAACCGCAACACAGTGACACTACAATGGATAAAGGGACACAGCGGATCTCTGGGTAACGACGCAGCTGACGAACTGGCTAGAAGGGCATCCAGCGCGTCGGCATGTGGACCCGAGCCTATCATACCCATCCCCTTCAACCAATTACGCAGGTGGCTACAGGATTTCACCCACACACAAGCGGAGAACTGGTGGACCTCGACAACGGGCTGCAGGCAGTCCAGAGAGGCCATGCCATCCTTGGACGGTAGGCTGACCGGGCGACTTTTACGCCTGGACAGGTACGGCCTGCGCCTGGTGACGGGGACCATCACGGGACACTGCTCGCTAAACAAACATTTTCACACAATAGGGATAACGGACAGCCCTCTGTGCAGAGGCTGCATGGAGGCGGATGAGACCGTTGCGCATGTGCTCTTCGAATGCACAGGCGTCACCCGGATCAGAACAGAAACCCTCGGGGAACCCAGATCCTTTGCCGATGTTATAAACAGACTAGGAGACGTGATTGGCTTCTGGAAGGAGGTGGGCTGGTTGGAATAACCACCGACGGCCGCTATGGCCCACGCACAATGGTCCATCTTAAGGACTAAGTGCGGAAACCAAACCCTCTAACATAGACATAGAGACATAGGTGTTTATTCGACATTTCGAGCGTTTTCTCAGGACAAATGTTGTACCATGCGACATTTCGGAGGATTTCGTTTTGTTTTTACATCGTTGGTACTTACGTGAATTATTTTAAAATTATTATTTGTGTCGCATTTTTATTTCGTGTTGTATTTGGTACAATTGATTGCTTTAAGAGTTTGAGTGAAATTTCTTATTTTGATTTTGTGTTTGTTATCTTTAGGTAAAGACTCATTCACGTTCAGAACGTACTTTTACTATATTAAATCATTTGTTTCGGTTTCTATTCTCATAGTGAGTCACATTAAAATTAATATTAAGTTAGAATTTTGAGATATAGCCTGGGATATGGAGAAGGACATAGGGTACTTTTTTATGCGATAACCGACATCCACGCGGGCGAAGCCGCGGGCAAAAGCTAGTGTTATATTATACAAATGCTCATAAAAGAGATTTTAACCCTGAAGGTCAAATAAGGGGCGATAAAGGTGTCAAATATTGCGAAATAATTAAACGATTATTTATCGAAACGTCAGATGATAAAATTGATTCTAAACTTGGAGGTAACTTACCAAAACTAAATAAATATAAAAACAACACTGACTTGGTGTATTGGGATGATCCCAATGAATTGGTTGAGAGATTAAAATTATTAGTCGCTTCAAGAGATGCTGGCAATACAAATCATGATAATGAAATTCTATCTATAATTGAAGAATTAAAAGAATCTAACATAATTAAGGGATAAATACTAGCAATGACAAATATTTAATTCAGTATTACAGACTCATTCATCATGAGCATTGACAAAATTAGTCACTGAAACAGTTAAATACTTAGTTATTCTAACCAAAAAAGTTAGCCTAAAAAAAATCGAAATGAGTAAAGCAGATGTCGTAAATGAGATCCATAAAAATGCAAGGTTAAACTTTCCACGAAGAAATGTTGTTATGAAGGATATACATGATCTATGGCAAGCGGACTTAATTGATATGCAATCAATTTCTAAAAAAAATAAAAACTTTAGATTTATTCTTGCTGTTATTGACACATTTTCGAAATACGCCTGGACCTTTCCTTTGAAAAGTAAGAACAAAGAAATTGTATGTAACAATTTTGAGCGTTTGTTGGAAAAAGGCCGTGTCCCTCAAAATCTGCAAACTGATAATGGGACAGAGTTTTATAATAATCTACTTCAAAAACTTATGAAATATTATCATATTAATCATTATTCAACCTTCTCAACTAAAAAAGCTTCATTCGTTGAGCGATTCATCAGAACATTGAAATCTAAACTGTATAAAGAATTTAGTCTAAAAGGAAGCTACAATTGGATAGATAACACCCTCAACAATGTTACTGATAAATACAATCACTCCTACCATCGGACAATTAATGAAATTCCAGCAAATGTTGATAATGTTAATAAAAAACATATATTAAAAATATATGAAAACCTGGTTAAAAACAATAGTGTAAAAAGTAAGTTTAAAATGGGTGATCACGTTCGGATGTAGCGGTTAGCGCCGTTGATTTGTAATAAAAAACAGCTTTATAAAACGATTGTAAACACTACACATAAAGAGCGCATTGCATAACCTATATTTTCCCCGTTTGACATGCCAGTGTCACTGTCACTTGAATGTGCCGTTCGTCATAGACAACACAGGTTCAGGTGACACATCATTATCTATGACTGCCTATGTTTAGCAAATAATATACTTCCAACATAATTCACAGTTACTTTATTTACAACACACACAATATCTATATACATATTTAACCATTCTTATAATTAATTACACTCTACAGTTAGTAACCTAAAATGATGTAAATATAATATGACAAAGCTTTAGACGTGGAATGAAACACACGAGATGATTGGCAATAAATTGAGCTGCAAAGTTCAACGACCTCAGTATTTGTCCTTCACAAGTCGATATACGTTTCCTTTGTCTGCGATCTCCTAAACTCACTAGAACCATCTAGAGTATTAATTAATTTGAATTTTATTTTGTGTTAATATTCTAATCGTTATTGAAATTGTCCTAGTCTTCGTTTTGTGCCGTAAATATATTTAGTATTAAGGAAGTGCCGAGGTAGGCAGGAATACAAGTTGATCCATCAAATCGTATTTATTTGAGTTTACCCCATAACACTTCAGTAAGTATAAAGGAACATTTGAAAAAGGATATACTCCCAACTGGTCGACAGAAATGTTTAAAATTCGAAAAATACAAAATACAACTCCTATCACATACTTACTTGAAGATTCAATTAGAGGTCATCCAATTTTAGGAGCATTTTATGTACAAGAGCTTCAAAAGACAAAACATTCTAATGTATATCTGGTTGAAAAAGTTCTTAGAAAGAAAGGAAATAGGGTTTTGGTAAAATGGTTAGGTTTGTCGTCTTCTGAAAACAGCTGGATTGATAAGTCGAATATATTATAATAAGTAATATATTTATAAAGTATTCAATCTATAATTGGTCAGTCTTATGATGTGTATTGGAGAGCGTAGTCTTCTCAATTGGCTTATAAATAATTTACCATTTGAATTACATTTGCCAGGATACAATTATTGTGGTCCTGGTACTAAATTAATTAAAAGAATTACACGTGGAGATAACGGTATAAATAAATTAGACGAATATTGTAAAGAACACGACATTGCTTATCATAAATCATCAGCTTTAAAGGACCGACATAAAGCAGATTTAATTTTGTTAAAAATGGCAAAAAAGCGTGCAGTTGCGTCTGATGCAAGTGTAGGTGAAAAATTCGCAGCACATCTAGTAAGCAAAGCTATGTTAACAAAAATTAAAACAGGTGCTGGCCTAAAAAACCGTGGCCATAATAATAAGTCTTCTAAGAAAATCACGTTTGCCGATGGTTTTAAAAATAAATTAAAAAATGTAATTACTAAGACGAAAAGATATATGCAGAAATTAAAACCAAAATGCAAGAAAATGGCTATAGAATTAGCTATGGCTGCTGCAAAAGAATATGTTAATGATTCATCAATAAAAGTTCCTCGCATTATTCCAATACCAAAAACTGGTGGATTATTGCCTTTGATTCCTATTTTTGCGGGATTGTCGGCCGCTGGAGCCTTAGCAGGTGGTGCAGCTGGTATTGCTAAAACTATTAATGAATTCAAGATGGCTAAAAAACGTTTTACTGAAATGAAGAGACACAATGAAAAAATGGAAGTTCTTTGTATCGGAAGTGGGTTACATCTTAAATCCCATAAAAATGGACTTGGAATTTTTGTATCGAAAGAAAAAAACTAAAATATCGGCTACCCAAACGACCTTTAACAAATTTTGACATTTTGAAGTATGGGAATAATATTCCCTATTTTCGAGGTGTCTTTATGAGAGATGAGCTCCCTACAGGACTTTTAAAAAAAGAATGTGGAGTTATTAATTTAAACAGTTCTAAAAATCCAGGATCTCATTGGGTAGCCTATGCAAAATACAATGATTATATCGAATATTTTGACAGTTATGGAAATCTTAAGCCCCCTAAGGAGTTTATAAAATACATAGGTTCCAAAGTTCATTATAATTATGATAATATACAACGCGATCACCCTTTCAATTGCGGACATCTCTGTTTAACCTTCTTAAAGAATTTTTGGTGTAGTCAAGGAATAAAATAAGCAGGGTCTTCCAGGAGCGATCAGTATGCAAGCATGTCTGTTACGGTCACCATCTCTGGAAATAAATCAGAATTGGTTTCATACTTTCAACTACCTTTGCATTTATCTAATCAATATGAGTGTGGTTTGTTATACTTTTTAGTGTTAAATTTAATACCAAATCTGTGCGATAATGATAGCGTTACACCTGTGATCAGAATCGAATGTGATCTAGTACACGGTTCATATTCCAACGGATTATCAACTCATATCATTCATGAATTTGTTTCAAATACTGATACAGGTCATCGGTATATAGACATACCACAAAACATTATTTACTTTCCAGTGAACAAAAATATAATTTCATCTATATTTGTTAAGATTGTTGATCAATTTGGTTACTGTATTAATTTTGGAGAAGAACATATTCAACTACGACTTCATTTAAGAAAAACACAATGATATTGTTTTATGAAAACCCGGCCGTCAACATAAAGCGTCCTATTTCTGAGACGACCACCAAAGTGCAACGACGTAAGAATAAGCTTAAGAAATTGACCACAACGAATAAAGATTTTCTAAAAGCTCTTGGTTTTAAACTATGAATATGTTACAAATTACTGAATCACCACACTTCGATACTTCGATTGAAAGCTATGAAGTCCATTCTTATAATCCCTACAATAATAGCTTTAGAGAAAACGATGAAATCAGAATTCCCATACACCAACAAGACATATACGTGTTACCCTCAGCCAGTTCAATTTACATTGAAGGCCAAGCAAATTTCTTCGACAAAGATGGAAAACCGATTAAGAAAAATATTACATTCAGTAACAACCCTATTATGTTTTTGTTTCAAGATATCAGGTACGAAATAAATGGTATTGAATTAGATCGTATTAAAAACTCTGGAATAACATCATCAATAAAGTCATACGTTTCAATGAATGATGGAGAAAATAAGGTTGCTGCTTTGTGGGGTTGGAATATAGGCGGATTAAAAAACGATGGACATTTTAGTGCCATTGTACCTCTTAATAAGATTTTAGGATTTGCCGAGGATTACAATAAAATTGTGATAAACTGTAAACACGAACTTATACTGAATAGAAGTAACTCTAACTTAAACAGTATCTTAGTAACTGATGACGTTGCACATTTTCAAATAGATATACAAAGAGTACAATGGCGTGTACCGCATATAAAAGTATCAGATCGCGAACGATTGACACTCCTTAAACATTTAGAAAGAGATAAACCTATTCAAATGGTGAGTATCCTTTACTCCCTAAAACCACGAAACATTCGTGGGCAGTTAAGACTGCATCACAATTAGAGAAACCTCGATATTTAATATTTTGCTTACAAACTAATAGAAAAAATAATAAAACCAAAGATAGTTCACTGTTCGATCACTGTGGAGTTACAAACGTAATACTATTTTTGAATTCACAGTATTATCCGTATGAGCCTCTTTGCTTAAATTTTGCCGAGAACAAATACAATATATTATACGAAATGTACGTGAAATTTCGTCAGTCGTATTACAACTGCCCTGCGGACCCCTTGCTTGATTTAGTTGACTTCAAGGAGAAGGCGCCTCTGTTTATCATAGACTGTTCAAGGTAAAACGATAGTCTGAAAACAGGTCCCGTAGATGTGCGGTTGGAGATTGAATGTTCAGCACCAATACCAGATAACACAACTGGATATTGTTTAATAATTAACGATCGACTTGTGGAATATAATCCTTTGAGTAACATAGTGCGCAGGTTATCATGACTGCCATTGTAGATGTTCAAGGTTTTAAAACAGAAGCAAATGAATTCATTGTAAAATTGCAATATTGTGCGATAATAAAATACAGGTGCTTTTGATTAAACCACCTTTTGCATATCACGAATTGACAAAACAAGAAAGGAGTCAAGTAAATTGGATTGAACGTAATAGAAAGATATATTGGAGTGAAGGATTTGTGTCGTACTCTAATCATCAGAATTTGATTGTAGATATTTTAAGAGATAAAAGTGTTTACACCAAAGGTTTAGAAAAAGTGTTGTGGTTAAAAAATATTTCGAATAATATAAATAATTTAGAAGACAGAGGCTGTCCTAGTTTGTTAAGTCTTCATGATCAATATTTATATTCGCAAGATTTGTATAGTTGTATCTATCATGAAAAAGTATGTGCTTTAAGAAATGTTCTGTGTTTAAAAAAGTGGTGTTTTGAGAATAAATGTTTTAAATAAAATGTTTTATTATTTATTTCAACAAATATGTCACTATTGTTTACCATACTTACTTTCTCCCCCTCCTAGAACATCTAATGAATGTCTATATAAATTGTTAGCAAGAGAATGCTACTTCATTATAATTCCATTAATATTTGTTTGCAGTACTTATAGCATGACGAAAATGTTAAAAGAAAACTACAATCCACGATATGACATGTATCATACCCATAAAATGCGTTTACATTCATTTGATTGGGCAACAACTGACTCTTAGAAAAGGTTGGTGATGGAAATGGCTGACACAGGATTATTTTATGGCGTTAATGGAATTAATGATAGAACTGTATGTTTCTCATGTGGAGGGGTTATTACAGATTGGGAGATTTACGACGATCCTTGGATGCAACATGCTATAGGATTTCCTCATTGTTTTTATCTGAACGCTGTGAAAGGAAAAGATTATATCAATAAGTGTCTGAATCAGAAATCAAAATGTTATAAACTTTAAGTACAGACGACAATTATTTGTTCTAATGTTCGACATCACCCCGTTGAGTGAAATGCAAATATTCAACCCGTGGAGCCCAAATAACTATAAATTACTTACGGTAATTTTATGCGACATTCAATTCCTATAATTGTAGTTGAAAGGTTGAATCATAAACTGAATTAAACTATTAAAAAAATTTGTAAAATCAATTTAAATATTAGCTTCAATGCAAGATTCAGTAAAATATACTTCTGAAGGCATTTGTAAAATGCTTATTCAGAACGCTAATGGTGAGGCTATATTTGTCCACGATATGCAGCCCGCTCATAAAAAATCGAGCTCAGATTCATCAAAAGCTCTGACCAGAGATACAACACAAGAAAATGTATTCTATCAAAACATGCATCATGCAATAAATTCGGCAAACGTTCAAGAGCTTGTCTTTAAAAGTGGTAACAGAGAGCTAACATTCTCCCGAATTGACGATATGCAGATTGGTCCTGAAAAATTGAAAGCGGGTTCAACTAAGTGTCAGAACACCGGTACATCATCAATGAGGATCATAATGCGTGATTTAGTGATACCAGATTCAGAAGACATTATATGCTACCAGATTCTACCGGAAGATGAAATTCCTTTTATTTAAATCAGGTTGAAAGACATTTCAATTCTAATCAGATGAAAAGTGATATCTGAGGTTGTATAGATAAAACTGCATTGTAAAATAGATCGTAGATCCATAATAGTATTGAGGGTTCTGAATCACAGCTATAAAATTGGGGATTCTGAATCACGGCTATAGAATTGGAGGTTCTGAATCACGACTATAGAATTGGGGGTTCTGCATAACGGTTTGAGCACAGCGAGAACAGGTGATTCAGAAACCCCAATTGAAATTGGCAACACAACTTTTTAGCTTAAGCGTAGCGGAGGCTATGCAATTTTGCCGTAAAGAATTACAAATTGTGGCATTTAAAGAAAGTGAGGCCACAGAAAAGTTTATATTGTTGATAAATAATATGTTCGACATCTTTAATTCAAGAAATCTCCATCAGTATGGTTTTAAGAAAGCTTTAAATGAGCGCAACGCAACTCACATTTTCGAATTTTTGAATATGGCTTGTGATTACATTTCAAATTTGAAACTGGAAAATGGCGTTCTTGTAACAAATAGTCTCCAAAAAACCGGATTTCTTGGGTTCCTAGGATGCACTAGAGCGTTAAAATATCTTTACTCAAGCCTCATCCAAGAACGAATGATAATATACCTGCCATTTTACAAATTAAGTCAGGATCATTTAGAACTACTATTCGGTAATATTAGGGCACACGGTGGATCAAATAATAATCCGACAGCAAGACAGTTTATGGCAGCATATAAAAAACTATTGGTTCATGTGGAATTGAAAGATTTCGGATTAGGAAATTGTACTGCGTTGGAACAATTGTCTATACTGAACTGTTCATCCGTAGTAGATTGCATAAATAAAACATCTACCCATTCAGGACTTCGCCGTCGACTCTTGTTGAGTGCGGACGTGCGGACGCTCTGTTCGGAGTATTTTTAATTTTATTTATTTCGCGATCTGTGATTGGTCGGTGCAGAAAGTCGGTCCCTCCTGTTCTCGCGTGGGCAAGTCTCCATAAAGGCCCGCGGCCATATTGGAATTAGAGGAAGCGCGAGTGTCTGGTGGGCGGTGCCTAACCTCGGTGTGACGGGTGACAGTGACAGTTGCCCCCCGCGAGTGATCAGTGGCGTTAGCGACAGTGACGTTCAAGTGACAGTTACCCCCCCCTGTGTCGGAGTGCGCGATAGTGACGTTTTGAAAGTGACAGGTGACATTTACCCCCCCCCATGCGATAGTGACGTTTCAACGAAAGTGACGTTTTACAAACTAGTGACAGGTAGAGACAGGGAGGTGCAGACAGTTTGCTCCATGCTCCCAGGCCTGTGACAGCTTTAGTTCCAAATGTTCCGTTGTGGCGCTGGCGTCGCAAAATTGCTGCCACCGCCGCAAGATTGCTGCCACCGCCGCAAGATTGCTGCCACCGCCGCCATCTTGAGACGCCATGTTGGCTTGTTGTTGTTCAACGTGACATGTCCTTACCGTCATTGTCAAAAAACTTTCGAGTCGAATACCTGTTTCCTAAGTGTATTTCCTTGCATTTTGCTGAGTTGAGAATGTGGAGATCCTTAGGACACAATTTTTCCTCTGTTGTTTGAGACAATATTGATTGTGCATATCATATGTGCAAGTGTTCGTCATGGGAACCCAAAAGTGCTGTGTTGGTGGTTGCAATGCAACAAGTGAGACGCACCGGCTTTTTAGTTTCCCCAAGAACGATGGTCTTAGAAATTTGTGGTTGTCCTTCCTAGTGCCAACAAATGCCCTCCTCATTGGACTCTCGAAAGAGCAGTTATTAAGAAAACGTGTCTGTAAAAAACATTTTGATAGACATCAGTTTGATCACGAAGGTCGAAGACTGCGGTATTCATACCCGTGCCTATTTACTGACAAAGAAATAGCTCACGGTGTTCCGCTTAGTGCAGCAGGTTAGTTATGTTAATCTGATTCTATGTTTATGTGAGACAGCAGCGTTCTACTTTAGTTTACAATAGTCGTTTCAACTTTATGTTTTTTACTTGTCCACCATCTAACTATTATGTTTCCATTGTTAATTAATATCATATTATCGCCCAAATACTCAAACGTTACTTAACTTTAAGACGTTCTTATAAGTGTTTCTGTCGCTACAAACCAGTTTAAAGTGACAGAGACAGCATTATACTTAACGGCGACTTAAAATTGAATTGCGTTTGAGTATTCAGCAGTATATAACCTTAACATAAAATCACTGCTTACATGGTCTGTAACAGAGTTTAAGGCCTTTGATGATGATAAACATGGATCAGTGCCAGTAAAATCATATTAATCAGCAGAGTTGTGCTGTGTAGTGAATGTTTAATAGCATGACTTATAAACAATGTATAACATGACATACACTGGTTAGATAAAACTGTTGCAGTTTTATTGTCGACCCAGGAAGGGAGACGATAGTGTTTCAACTTTAAATTTAAAATATTACAACACTAACAGTGTTGCGTACAGCACGCAGGTACGTGATTAGTCGGGTAGAAAAGCGAAAGACAGTTTAATAGTTTAAGTGACTGAGACCCTACGTCGGCGACCATTCGTAGATCACGGGAGTGCGCAAAAGAAACTGCGCATAGTACGATGTATGAAGACGAACTGCTGGCTGTACACGGACCGAGCGAGCGGGCTATATGGTTTTGCCAAGCAAATGTGAACCCTACATTTTTATGGGTTCCGTATTTAAAGATGTAAACGTAACGTACGGGCGCGTCGGCAGGGCCTCAATGTTTATTTATTATACAAAGCACAAAGTATGAAAATCAAACAATTATTAATGTTTTCTATGCGTAACATTCTCCCCCTCAGTGTCGACACGACACTCAAAACCTTAACCTAAATGATTAAAATATTAAAAAAATAAAAAAAAAATAATAATAAAAAAAATAACTAGAACCTAAACAATCGCTATCCTGGCCGCAGGACGTATAAGTAGGCCGTTTTTGGTCTTAACGTCGACAACCCTTACGCGTCCGTCAGCACCGGGGTACACGGATTGTATAATACCTTTAGGCCAGCAGTTACGGGGGGAGTTTGGATCAGCTATTATTACCAGATCACCTGTATTTAATTGTGGACCCTCTTCACTCCATTTTCGGCGTAGCACTAGATCAGGGGGCACCTCCTTTACCCATTTTATATTTATTTTCCAACTCTCGCGCATTATTATTTTTCCTTTAATTGTAAATTGTATCAGATAACCATGAATGACAAAAATTGACATAGCAATACATACTAGCTCGCGCTTCGTTGGTCTTCTTTTTAAGTTTACAACATCAACTGGTATACGCTTCAAGGTCAAATCGAATCCTAACTCGTCGCTAGCAGGGTACCATAATAAACCGAGTGTCCTTTCCGATTGATCTTTATCGAAGGCACAACAGACACTGTCACTAAATGTTTCCTTCGGTACGCTTTCCGGAACATCCGGTACGTTGCTAGCACAGTTCCGTATTTCGAATCCACCCTGCTGGTCAATAAAAGAGACTTCCTTGATTATTTGTTTTGTAAGGTCGACTTCGGGTAAACTATCGATATAGTCGTCCATATAATGTTGCTTGCAAATAGCGTCGACTGCCGTCGGATAAGTATCCTTAAAATGTAATGCATTTTTATTTTTAATATGTTGCGCGATAAAAGGCGAGCAGTTTGCGCCAAATATTAATGACGTCATAGCATATATATTAACGACCTCAGTGGCGTCATCTGTAAATAAAAACCTAAGTGTATGTTGATCCTTTTCCTTAATTTTGATTCGAAGAAACATATCTTTAATATCTGCAATAATTCCAATTTGATTTTCTCTAAACCTAAACATAATTCCAAATAAAGACTGCAATAAGTCGGGGCCTGTCAATAAAAAATCATTAAGGGAACATCCCTGTGTTTTCGCAGCTGCGTCGAACACTAAACGTAACTTCTTCTTATTGGGATTGTCGACCCCGAAATGCGGTAGGTACCAAATTTGGTCGCTAGACTCCCCCTCGTTTAGCCTTCTGGCATAATTATTCGAAAATAAATGCTGAATACGCTCCCGGTAACGGGACGCGTAAGCGATGTCGGCTAACATTTTCTTCTCAACTGATTTTAAACGATTATAGGCATTTTGATAAGAATCAGGCATTACAAAGTTATCATTTTTCCAAGGCAATTCCACAAACCATTGGTTATCAACTAATTCACATGTGTTATCTAGTATGGTGACAGCACGCAATTCGTCAGCATTCTGTCGCGGTTGTTTTGATATACCTATTGACTCTAACGCAAATGATTGTCTTACAAACTCGTTCAACTCAGCATCACGACAACGTTGCGCGCTGTCATCACTAGTAATACGATCAGCCGACATGTTCATAATATTTATGTTGTTTACGACACCGTGTACACACCACCCTAGCGGTGTCTTTGTAACATAAGGTTCATTTTTATTATTTCCTTTTAAACATAAGATAGGTGCAATAAGATCATAATTATCCTGTCCGATTAATAGTTTAGGTTGTGCGTCACATTTGTACAAGTCGTAGTCAATATAGTCCGAATAATTACTAAAGTCCATACACGATAAACGTTGAATAGGCAAATTAAGTTCTTTCATTTTACGAGCACACAAATTAAAACGATTGCCTGTATTATTGGAAATGTCAAAACTTACGTTTTCCGTTTGGAACACAAGCTCACCGGAGTCCCATGCACTGCGGGCGCGCATGGTGACTGTCTTACCGTGGAGTCCCACCTGATCGGCGAGGTCAGCGGATATCAGCGTCACGGTGGCACCGTCGTCGAGCAACGCGTGTGTGTGGATATTGTCTTTAGGTCCATGAACGGTTACCGGCACTATTTTTAACAACACTTTAGGCACTGACGGTTCACTAACACTAGTGGACGCACTGGTGTGGGCGTGGGCAATGGTATCCTCGCGGCGCGACTCGTCGGGCGCGGATGGGCCGCGGGCTGCGTCCACCGCTGGGCACGCCGTCTCTGGTTGCGCAGTTGCGGGCGTCGTAGGCGCGGTAGGCTTCGTCCAGTGAAGGAGATAATGATGTGGATGTCCACACTCGCTGCAGTCAGGAGCGCTGCACGCGGCGGGTTCATTATGCCGTGCGCTCAAGCACTTGTAGCACAGATGTTTAGCACGTACAAATTGCCATCGATCCCGTCTCATAGCGCGTTTGAACTTGCCGCACTTGTCTAAGGCGTGTGTCGTAGAGGCACGACAAAACATACATTTATTATCGGAGGTAGTAGTGCACGCTAACACTGATTAAGTTTTTATATTAATATGTCGTATTTCTTTCTTACGTCGTTCTGACTGTGTATGTAACTCACACCTGAGGTTGCGACGATGGTAGCTTCTCTATATAAAAACTCCGATAGTATTTCTAGTTTAGGTATAGTACTATCCTGTCTCTCGAAGGTATATTCGGCCCACTTATTGATAAGGGCGGGCGGTAACTTCGAAAGTATTATTGACGTCGTTTCCGGACTTTGTAGGTATTCCTGCAACTTAATAGCTTTAACTGCTGTGACGTAGTTTTTAACTTTTATCGAGAAATTCACGATCTCCGTGTGGTATGCAGTCGGAAGTGGGTGAATTTTCTTGAGTTGACTGAATATTTTATTAATTATACACTCTGGTCTGCCGAATCGTAATTCTAAGGTGTCAATTATAGCTTGCGGTGTTGTGTTACCGATGAGGAGCGATGACACGGCTTCTTTTGCATCACCACGTAGACACTTTCGTAACCGCCAAATGTTTTCTGCATCGCTATAACTGCATAAGTGTGACGACTCTTTATATGACTCCTTGAACTGCAGCCACTGCATAGGGTCGCCGTCGAACACCGGTAAATCCTTTGATGTTGCTAGGCGCGCAAGGAGTTCTCTGTTATTATCACGAACGTTACTTCTCGTAAGCACTTGGTGCAGCGCCTCCGTTAACTGGTTGATGCTGTCGCCACGCGGCGGGCACTCACTGACGAAGTTCTGTTGCTGCTCTGTGTGGTTCCAGGTTTTACTGCACAACGGCATCGTATTTAATGGGTTGACATTGTTTTCACAATCACTTTTAGCAATGGGCGCGACGGCATCTTGCTTGTCGAACCACGACTCGACAATTCTCGAACTTTTCGAGGCCAAGCCGTCGTCTTCTTCTTCTAAGTCTGCTATATCGGCTTCCAGTTTCTTTGAAACCAAGTCCTTCTGAATTTGTGCACTTTTTTGTGCTAAATCGAGTTCGATTTGGGCTTGAAGTTGAGCCGCTTCATACTCTAGCCGTTTACGGGCCGCTGCCGACGAACACGCGGTTTTATCACTTTTCACTGATTTTTCCAGTAACTTTTCACTTTTACTAGTAGTCGGCTGCTCCGTGGCACGTTTACTACGTGTTAAAACACCCTTTGGGGGTGTGTGAAGCAGCGACATCCCTGAACACAGGTTTTAGTTCGACTAAACACGTGGCCGAGATCCTAGATCCGGCTCGATAGGACCACTTAATGTTGCGTACAGCACGCAGGTACGTGATTAGTCGGGTAGAAAAGCGAAAGACAGTTTAATAGTTTAAGTGACTGAGACCCTACGTCGGCGACCATTCGTAGATCACGGGAGTGCGCCAAAGAAACTGCGCATAGTACGATGTATGAAGACGAACTGCTGGCTGTACACGGACCGAGCGAGCGGGCTATATGGTTTTGCCAAGCAAATGTGAACCCTACATTTTTATGAGTTCCGTATTTAAAGATGTAAACGTAACATACGGGCGCGTCGGCAGGGCCTCAATTTTTATTTATTATACAAAGCACAAAGTATGAAAATCAAACAATTATTAATGTTTTCTATGCGTAACAAACAGTATAAACTATGTTTCCAGGATGGGATGTTACACATGAACATAATTATTTTAAAGAGCAAGATGAGGAGGATGTCACTGAACTATCAACTGTGACTACAACTACTGGTGTGTATCTATCTAGCTTACCTTTCATTCATCAATATTAAAATCTCAACCTGTGAATGAGAAAAATGAAAAAAATAAAAAAAGTTTAATTCAAAAATGTAATAGGCTTACAATTAGTTTAGAAATGAGTACAATTAATGATTCTCATTTTTTTCAGGATGGGCTGATTCAATTGAACATAATTACTTTAAAAAGGAAGAGGACAACAATTTTACAAAATCAGGAACATCAGGTATAATTTAATCTATATTTTTCAAATCAATTTTGTTATGAGGTTTCCACCACTCTATAGGTACATAATTTATTATAGCATTAGACAAAATATAATGTTTTACCTGAAAATAAAACAGTTATTATATACGGAACCTTATTCTAGACCTATACAGTGAGACAGCAACTTTCCGGATCTGACGTCACGACCTCTCTTATTCCCCTCCCACCCGGCTCCGCCCCGCTGCGGCCGGAGGGAGGTGGCGTGGAGCTTGCCCGAACAGTCAGGCGTGCTCTTCACATTGCATCTCACTTCCGGTGGATTATGAGTCCACCAGGCAGGATTAAAAATATAGGTCTAGAATAAGGTTCCGTATATAATAACTGTTTTATGTTCAGGTAAAACATTATATTATACACTATGAACCGTTATTCTAGACCTATACAGTGAGATGTGTTTATTATCGCCTGGTGGCAAGCTAAGTATATGCCAATGTGTGAAAAAGAAATTACTTAGGTATCTTAATAATTTTGTTTAATATAGGTACCTAGGAGTATTTATATTAAACAAAATACAACTGTGTGAGAACATTATTATTAGAAATGAAAATATAATTATGTAAAGAAAAAAGTTTTTTGTTTGAATCACCAAAACTAAGTAGGTACCACATTGATAAGAACTTACACATACATAAGTTTTGCCATTTACATAACATGATTAGCATCACAATGTATGCTTTAATGACATGATATTCAAAGAATTAAGATTTGCTTTCAACTAAAGTTACATTAGTTATGCATACCATATCTAATAAATCAATTTAACTTAACATAACAATATGTTGCTTTGAACTGAATTATTTATTGAAATTACATTGATTAATAGGTAGGTAATCAAATATTATCTAGAATCTACACAGCTTCAAATGTCAGAGATAAATTGTTACGACTTTGCGATGTGTTAATTTCGGCTGAATAGAACCGTGCAAATGTGTTGGGGACACGCCAGTTCCCTTTTGCCATGATCTCGTCAATATTGTGGCACTCAAGCCAGTTGAGAGATGCTGCGGCACTTCGAGTACTACCAGGAGTAGCGTCTACTCCTGCCTCCTTAAGAATAGTTTTAACCCAACCTCCAATCACTGTTCGAGAGGCTGGCCTGACTCTGCCACGAGTTGATATAAATAAATGATTAATGTCATTTGTAATTTTACGTGAAGATGATACTTCTATCAACTTACGTATCCACCATACAGGGCATATGGATTTATCTGTATGTGTGTGCAATTTCCATGATGATTGTCTGTGTGTATAGCTATCTGTCTTTGAGCCAGAAGCTGGGTGTAAAACAATATGATTAGAATTGTCTTCAAAATGTGCACTATCAACCCGTAACAGTGTCAAGTCATGGACTCTACGGCTAGAAGCGAGTAGCAAAATCAGTGCTGTGTGACGAGACACTTGGAACAAACTTGCATGAGGCGACTGGTTAGAGCTAAGCCATTCTACCACAATACGTGGATCCCAAATGAAAGAATTTTTAGGTTTGGAATCAACATCAGCAAGTGAAATAGCTTTTAACATTCTCTGTACGATAGGATCACTGCTTATGATTTGTCCGTTAGAACAGGCCAAAGTGGCAACAGTCGATTTATAAACTAAAATAGTTTTATAACACAGTTTAAGAGTGAAGTGCAAATCTGATAGGTACTTAGCGACTTGAGCACCAGAGGGGTTTGTATGGTTGAAATTATTATGATTACACCAATTTAGCAATTTTTTCCAAATACCAGCATACAGTTTCTTCGTAGAAGGTCGCCAGCTAGAATTAAGTAGGTCTATTTCGTTTTGAGACCAATTTTTTAATTCGGCCCACCACTCTTCAATAGCCATGCCTCTAGATACATCTGGTCCACGTGAACTGGAGGCAGATAAGTCCGTGTATCTAGTAACCGCCGATGAAGATTGAATATGGGTAAAGGAGCGCTCGCCGCTCTCCTCTTCAGGTCTAGCCGCCAAAACACTTTGGACCAGCGCGGTACTATTAGGATGTATCGACCCTTGCACAGGTTGAGGTGTGACAGAACTCGTAGAATTAGGTGTGGTGGTGGGAATATCCACGCTCGACGGTATGTCCACCTTCTGCTGAAGGCGTCGTGAAACTCTGCGTTCGAGTCTTTGCAATCTCGTGAGACGTAGCGCGCAAGCACGTGTGCGGTTTTCGAGGCGAACAAGTCGATTTCGGGCATTCCGAATTTGCGAAATACCTCTTGACATGCCTCTTCCATTAGGGTCCATTCACCGGGCAATTTGAGTCTTGACAGCATGTCTGCTTCTGTGTTTACCTGACCGGGCAGATACTGAGAGACCAGGTGAATTTTGTTCTCGTCCGCAACCTCGAATAGCATTTAAGTTAGCCGGTAGAGGTTCTGTGATCGGAGACACCCCTCGTTCCGCATGTAACTCACCACACTCTTGTTGTCTGACTGAACTAGCACGGTTGAATGACGTAGCGATTGCTGACGATTAGTTAAAGCCTGTATAACTGCCCACATTTCTTTTAAATTGCTGTGCCATTTTTTCTGCTCCGGGGACCATAATCCGCTCAGACAAGCGTCGTTTACAATGGCACCCCAGCCTCTGGCAGATGCGTCTGTCGTTACATAATGTGAGACAGGATCTGGATGTATCGCTGTTCCTGTAGACAGAGCTCGTAACCACCACATTAAGGTCGTCAACACTTCCAACTCGAGTGGACGTTTTACGTGTGCTTGGTGCTTTGGAAGCCGATTGCAAGCTACTTGTAACGGGCGGCAATGAAGCCGACCTCTGGGCACAACGAAGGCTGCAAAATTTAGCATGCCTAGCAAGCATTGAGCGTCGTGCAAACTCCATCGATTTACCTGTAGTATGTGGCGTATCATATTGGAGATTTTGGAAACTTTTTCCTGGGGCAAATACTTGGAATTCAGGGAGAGATTCCATTTTATGCCGAGATAGTCTACTGCCTTGGCAGGGATCAATGTGGATTTTTTGTAGTTGATCATCCATCCCAAAGTTGTTAGGACTCTTATAGCTTCCGCAGCATGGTCCATTAGGGTTAATCGATCTTGGTTCACGATTAAATAATCGTCCAAATAGACGATAACTCGCATGCCCTTCTCGCGCAGCACGTCTGCTACCCAATTTGTGACTGTCGCAAATGCCCTGGGTGCTGATGACAGCCCGAATGGCAGACAAGTGACCTGAAGGAGCTTCGGGCTCGACTTCTTTTTTGTTGCGTATAATACTCGCAGAAATGGGTGATGACTGGGGCTGACTGCTAGGTGAAAATAGGCCTGAGAAAGGTCTATTTTGATAGCCCAGTCGTTCGGTTGCAAGAAATCCGGCACACGGTACATATTCATTAAGCGAAACTTTGTTTGCATTACATAGCGGTTTAGATTTTTTAAATTGAATATCGGGCGATTGCTGGTATCTGACTTTTGCACTAAAAACATCGGACAGACATAACTTGGAGATGGATCTACTCGAATCAAGACTTTCTGTTGTTTCAAAATCTCGATTTGTTCCGACATCAATAAGCTTGTTGGAGTTTGAAAACGTGTTAATAAGTCTGGACTTTGAAGTGGGGGTATTTTGAAAAAGGGAATTCGGTAACCAGATATCATTTTTATAATGTTCTCTGGAGCACCGTAATTCTTCCAAATTTGAATGTAATTTTTTAACCGCCCGCCATAAAATGAAATTTCTTGAGGATAGTCACTTACGATACTGATCGGATTTACGATTGCCGAAGGACCGTTTTTTGTTTTCATTATGCCTTGAACTGGATTTATTGTTTCCCGACTTTCGGCCTCTACTTTTGGGGGGCGCTTGAAAGCTCGTGGATGGCTGGGGATCGAACCCAGGATTGTCACCGTGAAAGGGCTTGCGTGGTCGCTTAGCTGGAGGGCCATCCTGTCTATTCCGCATAGACATGGCATGAGGCTCTTCCGCAGAGCGCTTTTGGGCAGAGAACAACTTACTAGTACCACCAGCCTTTTGTAAAAAGGTGGTTAAATCCTGTGGGTTAAAAAGGTTATATTGTGTTGGGAGGATCTTTTGCAAGTCCACCTTTACATATTTGTCCTTGACACCCGACAAAATGCAGTCACGACGTCTTTGAATAATATCAGCACGTCTTCCACAACTCATTTGCAAGAGATCCTCGGACACTTTCATGTAAGATCAGTTTTCGGAAAAAAAAGCATTAATCTTTTCAAAAAGCGTGTCAGCGTTAAGTACACAGCCAGGCGATTGCGCCCATTCTATGATATGCTGAAAGTTGTTTCTTAGCAGTTCATTTTTTTGTATAAGTCCATGAGTAAAAGCTCCAAACGATCTATCAAGTAATCTAAGCCAAGAAGAATTTGCATCACAATGTAAATCAGTCAGTGTTAACATCGATTTCGTAAAAACCTGGCTTAGCGACATACTTTTTCTCAGTTTCTAGGTATCTAACCCTTTGCCAATCATTAGTATCAAAATGATGTAGTTTATTTAGCACATATAATCTACCCTCAGAAGCATTTTCAACAGTAGGTTCTTGTAGGTTAGTGGACACCGAAAATTCGAATACTTTAGCCTTCTCTGGTTTACTGAGAAGGTGATCATTCCCAAGAGAAACCCTCAAGCCATCAGATGGATGTATGGAAATATCAGAATCAGATTCAGGCTCGGTTTCTTGAAACATGGTAAATATCCCGCTTATGTTAATAATAATATTAGTGACCATGACAGTTTAAAAACTTATATCGGTTTCTTTGTTTGAAAAGCGATCGTTATTTTTTAAATAGGATAATATTTCACTCACTTGATTTGACAGCAAATCTAACCTGCGCTCGTCTTCTCGGGTTTCCTGCCGCAGCTGCCGGCGTCTCTGACGTGGGGCGGAGCTGCTCGATGACGACGAAGATGCCTGCGGTGATGCAGGGGGAGGCGGGCGACTGCCGTCACCCTCGGCAGGCGCTCTCGTGGAATTTTCCATTACGTATACAAAACACGCACTCAAAACTCTATTAGTACTCAAAACACTATTACCGAGTTTTTCAAATAACCACTGAATAAAGTTTTTCCACGAACTAAAAAATTTATTTAAACTAATAATTATAAACACTAAACAGCAGCGCTGTTGCCCGCACTAGAAGAGGTGTGATCGCACCGAAAAACGATGCCAATGTGAAGAGCACGCCTGACTATTCGGGCAAGCTCCACGCCACCTCCCCCCGGCCGCAGCGGGGCGGAGCCGGGTGGGAGGGGAATAAGAGAGGTCGTGACGTCAGATCCGGAAAGTTGCTGTCTCACTGTATAAGTCTAGAATAACGGTTCATAGTGTATAATATTGTAACAACTGATTAAACACAGGGTATTAATAAATGAAATTCAAACACAACTTAGTAAATTATTTTAATCAGATATTTATAAAAATCACAGCAGCTTATTTGAACTTAAATCAATTACAATTTAGTCATACGAAAAGCAAATTAACAATCACTGATTACAATACAAAAATAATAAACTATCATCATTTTATTATATACAATTTACATCAAAAGATTAGGTATACTTATCGGGTTTAATTCTTTGTGGATACACAGACAGCAATGCAAAACGAAATGGTGAGTTGGCAGAGGTTCGACCTGGTTAGTTGTCCTGGTGAAAAGAGAGCGAGAATGACATGTGCAGGCTTATTTAAGCACCATCTCCCGTCATGGCGTCTTGGAGTGCGTAGAGGGGCTTGACAGTGGCGAGGGCACGCCGACAGTGTTGCCAGCGTCTTGGCGGGCCAGTATAGATGTAACAGCTCGGCCGTCCTGAAACAAAGTGTCCACACGATGTGCATTAGTTAACTTTCCAATAGATCTATAAGATCTTGCGTTTCTAATTGACTATCAGCATCATCACTATCAGAACCAACAACAGCTACATACGGCCTCAAAGAATCTACAGCCACCACTGTACTAAATTTCTTATATCCTCTAAATCCTTTTACGCTGTGTATCATATACCGGTCATGACCAAGCGACTTAGTTATACTATACGGCCCGGCATACGTAGCATCAAGCTTCGTATTTACTCCAGACTGACCACAGCCTTTTGGATTACGCCATAGGACCAAGTCCCTTTTCTTGTAGATACGACCCTCTTTACGTTTCTTATCAAATTGACGTTTCATTAATTGTTGTTTACGTTTAATGTTAGCGGTAGCCTTTGATCTTATGTTGTCTATATTTAAATTGATTTCGCTATTTTCCAAATTTGTTACTTTACTCTTATGTTTGAACATTAAATTAAAGGGGGCTTGGCCTGTGGTTTCATGGCGAGTGTTGTTAACACCAAAAACTACATCGGGCAGGCAACCGTCCCAGTTACTTTCCTCACTGCTAGTTCTTAAACCATTTAAAATTGTTCTATTGACCCTCTCAACCTGACCGTTAGCTCTTGGTGTTGCAACAGATGTCAGCACATGTTTTATAAGGTGTTTAACTGCAAAGTCTTTAAAATAACGGCTACAAAACGCAAGACCACGATCGGACACTATGGTGGAAGGGAAACCAAATAATGAAAATACATCATGTAAAATATGAATAGTTTCAGCTGAACTTAGAGTGCGTGTTGCTCTGGCAATAACAAATTTTGAGAAGGAACAAGTAATTACTAAAATATATTGATTGTGTTTACTGGACTTCGGAAAAGGCCCCAAGTGGTCAATATGTAGAGTGTCCATTGGCACCTCAGGTTTTGTGATAGGATTTAATTTTCCTTCCAGTTTTCCATAATGGCCTTTCCGAAAAGCGCAATCCAGACACGAAGTGACATATTTCTTTATAAACTTTGTCATTTTAGAGAACCAAAATTTTTCTTTTATAGCGCTATCACATTTCTTTAACCCACTATGCCCCATATTATCGTGATATTTTTGCAAAAGCTTCCAACGAGCATTACAAGGGACTAACAAACGATCCCCATATAAAGTTTTCTTATACAAACGTTCATTACTAATTTTGTAATTATTCAATATGTCTGGATTGGCATTAGGTCCACGCAACTGGTTAATAATATTACATAGCTTAGGATCTTGCATTTGAACGGTAAGAAACCAATCATCAACAGACAGAGCATAAACGTGGGCATCTACTGGGTTACGGCTCAGGGCATCAACGTGCCTCATTTTGTCTCCAGCCCTATATTCTATTTCTAAATCGAACTCTTGAATTTGCAGCCACCAGCGTGCAATTCTCGGAATTAAATCTTTTTTGACAAAAGTGTGACGAATAGCAACACAATCCGTTAATATTTTTACCCGAATACCTAATAAATAAACTTTGAACCTTTTTAACGACTCGACAACTGCTAGGGTCTCCAATTCGTAACTATGATAATTTTGTTCTTCACGAGTAGTTGTGCGACTAAAGTACATTACAGGTTTTAAAGAGTTATCTACTTGACGCTGAAGCAAAATTCCTGCAACACCGAACTTACTTGCATCCGTATGGAGTTCAGTGTGAAAATCTCTATCATAGATTGCCAAAACCGGTTGCGAGACTAAACTAAACTTAAGATCTTTAAAAGCTTGATCTTGGGCTTCTCCCCATGACCAGGTTATATTTTTCTTTGTAAGGTCTGTAAGGGGTTTGGCAACGAGGGAAAAATTACGTATGAACTTTCTAAAGAATGAACAAAGACCAACGAATTGCCTGACTTGGTGAACATTAGATGGGGTAGGAAAATCACGCACAGCTTTTATTTTATGATCGCCTGGCTTAATGCCATCCTTACAAACGTAATGACCGAGATAATTTAATTCAGTTTGAAGAAAAGAACACTTTTTCATATTAAGTTTAAGATTGGCCTCACGTAATACTTTCAGGAGAAGTTCTAGTAGCTCTAAACCTCGTGGAATATCACTGCTTGGTAATAAAATATCATCCATGAATGCCAGAATTTGATCACCATCACCCATTTTATTAACTTTATTAATAATTTTATTCATCAAACGTTGAAAAACAGCAGGTGAATTGGATAAACCGAACGGAACCCTAACGTATTCATATTGCCCGTCCGGTGTAATGAAGGCAGTTTTGTGAATCGAATTTTCAGAAACAGGTAATTGATGATAAGATTGTGACAAATCTAAGCTAGTGAAGAAGTTTTTACCTGCTAATTTAGAAATTTCGTCATCAATTATAGGCAAAGGAAATCTATCTTTTATAGTTACTGCATTTAAAGCCCGATAATCTACACATAGCCTTATGTCTCCATTTTTCTTTTTAACTAATACAACAGGTGATGCAAAATCTGAATTCGATTCCCTAACAATGCCGGCTTCTAAAAGATCTTTAACTTTTTCACGAACAGTTGAAAGTTCTGGTAGTGAAAGTCTATACGGGCGATGATACACAGGCTTATCAGAATTCAATTTAATTTCCATCTCTGCTAGGCTTGTGAGTCCCAATTCAGACGTTTTAGATGCAAAACAAGAACTATATCGAGACAAAATAGAAAACAGACGTAACTTATCGCTGTCGCTTATATTACCCACGTTTATGTTTGCCAAATGAACACCACCAATACTCCTATCATTATCAGCACATAAACTATCATCAACTAAAAGTATATCCTTTTGGTCCAATTTTGTCACATCTGCATTAGCAACATTCGGTACGAAACCACCAACAGCTATATTATTTTGGCTTTGGAGCCCAGCGTCAGAATTGGACCAACAACAAAGAAAGATTTGACTCACCAAACTAACTTCAGCATCTTGCAATATTTCGGCACAGCATTGCCCTCTTGCCACCACCTGGCCAGCTGCAAACTCCACAGCTTTCGAGCCCAGGTTATAAACTCTGAGCAAACCCTCGGTGCCCTCTACCACAGACGCCGGGATAATGTACTCATGATCTGCTAGGATGAAATAACGAGGATTAGTATTGACAACTCCCTTTGATCCACCATTAATTAGCACCGGAACCATTGCTGCTTCGTTAGGTAGAATAGTCAAACTATTTTTGGAAACGAGATCTATTCTTTGTTCAGTATTTTCTACGACTATGCCTTGAATATTATTGTGACGTTGGGATAGGATTACAGAGTCACCATTTATTACAAGGGATACATCATCTCTATTAATGACAGGCTGCCCTAACAATACATCGATTTTTCCCAGGTCGACATGAGTAACTAAAGCACTCGTTTTTACAGATAAACCATCCAAGGAAACATTGATTTTTATTTCGCCCAGTGCGGGTATTGGACTGCCAGTAAAACCTTTTAAAATTTTATCACTTGGTTCGATAATACATTGTAATAAATTCGCAAAACTATAACTTATGACATTACTTTGTGCTCCAGTGTCTAAGTATGCAATAGCCTTTAACCCATTAACCGTTATATCTTTAAAGTATAAATCGTTAAAACTTTGTATAACTTTCACTTCTTTTATTTTATTCGAGTCAGTATGAAAATTCTGCCTACAAAATCTTGCAATATGCCCGCTCTTCCCACAGTTTTTACATAACCGAGTGTCAGGGTTAGTGCAATCCCTAACCAAATGGCCTTCAGTATTACAGCGGTAGCATTTAATTGGACTGGAAGGAGAATGGTATGGTTTTTTTTCAGCGGGCTTCGAAGTATTGGTAGAATTAGAAGAATGTCTCAAAGCACGTTGATCATTCTCACGAAATCGCGATGAATGCGACTGGTAATTTTCCATTGATACTAAAAACTGACAGTATAATTCTTCTGGATTTGTACTTTTCAAAGCTTTAGCGCTAGCTTGTAACTCCGAGGGTAGGCCGCGAATAATACACGAGACCGCGGCACTATCATCAAACCTACATCTACGGCACATTGCTAATTTATCGTAAAAGTATTTACTCATAGTCTCTTTTGGTTCTTTCTTACGACCGACTAACTCTTCAATTAGTTCCGAAAACTCAAACATTCTAGGAAACGTACGTTTCAAAAGTTCCTGCCACTCGCACCAAGTGAGATCGTAATTATCTAGCCTATTATACCAACGTCTAGCTGAACCATCTAATCTAGTCTGCATGTAATACGAGCGCTTCGCCTCATCCCAGCCATAAATATCACCCAACTGGTTTATTTTTTTCAGCCAAACAAACACGTTATTATCTTTATCATCCGGGTCAAATAACGGAATTATTATGTCGCCTTTAACACTGTCACTTCTATTTTCCCGCGTTCTGCTAAAGAATTTGTTCATCATACCTTCAACTTTTTCATTTACCAACTGTTCTAGCTTACTGCTCGATGATTCTCCGTAGGTAGACGGTACTGCCCGCTTTGCTGCGACTTGCACATCAGAATCATCAGACTCACTGCTACTGCGCCTGGCGTGGTGCCTCTTCATAATGAGTGGAGTAATCCCACTTCTGAAACTGTAACAACTGATTAAACACAGGGTATTAATAAATGAAATTCAAACACAACTTAGTAAATTATTTTAATCAGATATTTATAAAAATCACAGCAGCTTATTTGAACTTAAATCAATTACAATTTAGTCATACGAAAAGCAAATTAACAATCACTGATTACAATACAAAAATAATAAACTATCATCATTTTATTATATACAATTTACATCAAAAGATTAGGTATACTTATCGGGTTTAATTCTTTGTGGATACACAGACAGCAATGCAAAACGAAATGGTGAGTTGGCAGAGGTTCGACCTGGTTAGTTGTCCTGGTGAAAAGAGAGCGAGAATGACATGTGCAGGCTTATTTAAGCACCATCTCCCGTCATGGCGTCTTGGAGTGCGTAGAGGGGCTTGACAGTGGCGAGGGCACGCCGACAGTGTTGCCAGCGTCTTGGCGGGCCAGTATAGATGTAACAATATAAACTAAGACAAGGAAAAGAGTAAATATTGGTGCCGATTCTCTTGTCACAAAATTCTCTAAACTAGACTAAAAAACACCAAAATTTTGTTTATTCCTGTCACACGATGATTTCCTATTCTGAAATTGACTAAAGTGACACAACTTAACTTTATTTTAGTTTGACAGCACTAAGATGGTACTGAGTTTTTAATTTAGTTGAAATGGTGCTGATTCTCTTGTACACCGAACAAAACTAACTACTATCACTAACTATCACTAAAATTACTTAATTTTGGCTATGAGAATCATAAAGCTATTCTGCAAACAAAATTCTCTAAATTTGAAAATAAGTTTGACACAATTAAATCGAATTTGACAATCGGGACTCCACATGGTATTTTTTTCTGGCTTCCCAACGTTGTACTTGTTTGCCCTACACCATGACTTTTTTTTTTTTTTGAGCCGGAGGCTCGCAGTGGGGGCAGCGTCGATGTGTTTTTTTAATGGAATTTTTCACTTTTTGTATAAAAAATATATATATATTACCTACATGTTGAGTTTTAGAGGTTTATGTGTATCTTAAAGGGGTTTGCAATTTTCATTATTTTTGCGATAGGACGCACCATTTTCGAGATATTAGCAAAAGAAAAGGAAAAAATATATACAGTACTATAAGTTTTTAAACTGTCATGGTCACTAATATTATTATTAACACAAGCGGGATATTTACCATATTTATTACTTGTTATGAGTTACAACATGCTCACATACAGTACTGTTTTTGCACCAGAAGTCGAGGTGTTGGTCTGAATTTTAGTTCACGGCAACTAATTTTATTCCACACTTTTTTTAATCGCGATTAAAAATAGTCAGATTTAGTTAGAAAATCTAAATTTTAGTTTAAAAACGTCAAATTCAGAATATCAATATTGGTGCCGATTCTCTTGTCATAAAATTCTCTTAACTACTGGTGCACAAATAGTACTGTATATATTTTTTTCATTTCCTTTGCTTATATATCGAAAATGGTGCGTCCTATCGCAAAAATTATGAAAATTTCGACTCTCTATAAGAAAACCATAAACCCCTAAAACTCAACATGTCAGAAATATTTATTTTTATTTTCACAGAATAGTTTTAAGATTCTTGTGATAGTTTAGTTTGGTGTACATACAAGAAATATCTAAATTATATTTTTAGTGGGGGTTTAACACAGTTTAATGCATCTATGAACCTGTTAGGCCATTCTGATATTCAAAATGAATACTTATATCATTTTAAAATTTTCAGATAGTGGAAGATTTCATGAACAACCTTCATGTTCCCATTTTCTAACAGTTGCGTCAGTCAAAGAAAACAAAGGTATGTGGATACCTACTTTAACCAATTATTACAAGAATCATAGTATTGTCTATTCTTTAATTCATCTGCTGGATGTGAATTTCCTTCATGGAAAGATCACTAAGCTACTTTAATTAATGTATCATGTTATTATCTCCTTGCAGGTGTAATCTTTGAACAACCATCATGTTGTAGTATGGATTATAATACTGAAGTAGTGATGGAAACTATACAAGCAGTTCAAACACCAAAACAAAAAAGTATGTATGATACTCGTAACGTTGTCCTCAAACTTTCATTTCTGCTTATGATGTAGTATAGAAAGCTTTGAAGATTATTCACTATAGATTGGAAAACTTATTTTACTTAATTATGGTTCATGTATATCTAGAAAAAAAAAGTAAAACTAGATTTAGATAGATATAATTTTAATATTTGTGAGTGAGCATACAAAAATGGTTGAAATAAAACATGCGTTTAAACAGTTTGTATATTTTATAAAATGTCTTATCTTATTCTTTCCAGGTTCCACAGTTAGAAAGTTTGGGCTTAGGACTAGGAAATGTATTACATATGTGATACAACTAGCAGCAGAAATCTCTGGTAACTCAGCTTCCCACAGACTTTCACAAGCTCTTTCTATAGAAAAGGAACAACTGCTTCAAAAATTCAATTTATTGAATAAACAAGCCCAAACATTTTTGCTTATGCAGTTAAAACAAGTGCAAAAGAGTAAAATGGCCAGAAGATTTACTTTAGATGAAAAGTTAATGGCATTGCTCTTACTGAAGCAAAGTCCCAAAGGGTACAGACTCCTGGAAAAAATGTTTTGTTTAACAAATAAGAGGACATTGATACGCCTTTCTGAAATGATATCAATAGAACCCGGGTTGAATGCTCAAATTTTTGACCATATTGCTCAAAAGTGTAAAACTTGGGACACTAAGCAAAAACTGTGTACCATTGTTTTTGATGAAGTAGCATTAACTCCACACTTAACTTTTAATGAAAAGAAAGAAATGATTGTTGGGTTCGTGGACGTCGCTGGAGAGAGAAAACTAAAGTATTCCGACCATGCATTGGTATTTATGTTAAGAGGAATATGCTCACCTTGGCGACAGAGTGTAGCATATTACTTCTGTGAAGGCACAGTTTCAGCAGCCGAGCTTCAAAACATTCTGAAGCAAATGGTGTCCCAAGTATCTTTAACTGGCTTAATTCCATTGGGTCTTGTTTGTGACCAAGGGTCCACATTTCGAACAGCATTAAAAAAACTGAGAGAAGACACAATTAAAAAGAGGAATCTTGAAGGTGTTCACGATGGTACATACAAATACAAATGATCACTAATGACTTAAGTTTGTCTTAATTTTATAAGTACCTAACAATTTTTTTTTTTTGCAGCTGGGTCAGTGAACATTTGTGAACATGATTTGTGCATATTTCATGACCCACCCCACCTATTGAAAGGGCTCAGAAATAATTTTATGGTCAAGGACATCATTTGGCAAGGCAAAACTGCTTCCTGGAAAGACATCGAATTTGTCTATGATATAGATAGACAACTAGGACATACCAAATCATTGCCGAAATTAACTGCTTATCATATTGATGCAAACAAAATGAAAAAAATTAAATTAAGCGTAGCAGCTCAAGTACTAAGTGCTAGGATGGCAGCTATGCTGAAATATACCAATGCAGTCAGTGAGTACAAAATCTTTTCATTAAAACATAATAAGTACTTTATTTATGACAAAAGGGTAGACAGTTCTGCTAGTATATAGTTACTATTATATTACTATTCTATAGTTCCTAGTGGATGCAGCTGTCTCAAAATATTACATATTCAAACATTAAACATGTTATTTATTGTGTGCTCTTGCTAATGTGTTCATATTCTTATTTTCAGATAAATTACATAGTACAGAAGCTGAAAGCACAATGGCAACAACAGCAGATGTTGTGGAATTCTTCGATAAACTGTTTGACAGTGTCAATGAATACTCCAGATGCAAAAAAAAAGGAAAATTAAGACGCGCCGTAAAACAAGACTCACCTCATCATGCATTTTGGATTGACGCCATTAAAAAAAATTAAATCTATAAATTTCGTTGACAAATGTAGCAAACATGCTGTACAGTCAGGAAGACCTCGATTAGTAAAAGTGCCGTCTCTGAATGGTTGGATCATCACTCTTGAGAGTTTCCTAAATTATTATTTGATAAATATGGCGTGGACTACTATTACCCTAGACATATAAACCAAGTCCCACTAGAAGACTTTTTTGGACGTATAAGGACTCTAAACTCCAGAAATGTTAACCCTGATGCAAAAATCATTATTAAATCATTAAAAATAAATCATTATTAATTTCCAATGTCCTGAGCCCGCATTCTAAATTTTCTAACTGTGAAGAGGATGATGGAGAAACTTTATTAAATACTAGCTTCTGCCCGCGACTTCGTCCGCGTTAAATTTCTTGTTTCCCCGACCCACCCCGTCCAACACATTGCCTGCCCGTGGTTTTACTTCGTTTTCGCATAAACTTTCATTAAAAAAAATGGTGTTCTAGTTAATAGGAATGTAATTCTTCCTCAAGAATTGGGCTATAAAATGCAAAAAGATTTTTTCAAATCCAACTCACAGTTCCAGAGATTAGCGCGTTCAAAAAACAAAAAACCAGCCAAGTGCGAGTCGGACTTGCGCACGAAGGGTTCCGTACCATCCATACAAATCCTTATCGTTATTGAAAGTAACTCTGTCTGTCTGTCTATTTGTCTATCTGTCTGTCTGTATGTTACATTTTCACGCCTAAACCGCTGAACCGATCGTCATGAAATTTGGCAAAGATATAGCCTAGGATATGGAGAAGGACTTAGGCTACTTTTTTACGCGATAACCGACATCCACGCGGGCGGAGCCGCGGGCAAAAGCTATCCATACTAATATTATAAATGTGAAAGTAGCTCTGTCTGTATGTCTGTCTGTCTATCTGTCTGTATGTTACGTTTTCATGCCTAAACCGCTGAATCGATCGACCTGGGATATAGAGAAGGACAAAGGCTAATTTTTTACGCGATAACCGACATCCAAGCGGGCGGAGCAAAAAAAAAACGGCAAAAAAAATCATGTCCGTTGTATGGGAGCCCCCCTTAGATATTATTTTTTTCTGTGTTTTAGTGTTTGTTGTTATAGCGGCAACAGAAATACATCATATGTGAAAATTTCAACTGTTTAAGTATCACGGTTCATGAGATACTGCCTGCTGACAGACGGACAGACAGACAGACAAACAGACGGACAGCGGAGTTTTAGTAATAGGGTCCTATTTTACCCTTTGAGTACGGAACCCTAAAAACTAACTCTTCGGCTTTAGAATAGACTACCTCGCAGAGTTGATCATTATTTTGCTGCGGAGTTATTATAAAACAGTTATATCTCCTAAGATATTCATTGAAATTAAATGATGTAAGGACAACTTTGTTCAAAATTAAATACTTGTGATGAATAACGTATTTATTTGGATAAGGATTAATACCATGTTTATGAAAACTCCTTCGCAAATGATGCATTAATTTCGAACAAAACCATAAAAAAGGTTATAGTGAGTCAATCTTAAAAGATAGACATATGCTGTCGCGGACTTTTTTTTTAGAAAATTTTAAGAGGAACAATTCCATCATACATGATATTTGAGTAACTTAAACCGTTTACGCAGCGCACGCAACGGAAGCTCTCAAAAAGGAATATTTTTTCCCGATTTTGCAACATTTTTCATTTATGCTCCGCTCCTTTTGGTTTTAGCGTGATGTTATCTAGCCTATAATATTTCTCAATAAATGGACTATCCAACACAAAAATAATTTTTCAATTCCAACCAGTAGTTCCTGAGATTAGCGCGTTCAAACAAACAAACAAACAAACAAACAAACTCTTCAGCTTTATATATTAGTATAGATTAAATGTCTATTTATTAATAAGAATTTTAACAAAGAAAATACCAGGGAAGATGATATAGAAGAACTCACATCGCCCTCACAGGAAAAAAAATCCCATCCTCTTCACCGCAATGCCTTACAGAAAAATTATCTGTAAATCCAGTAATATTTGAAAAAATCAAAGTTCACTGCTCAGCATACACAGCTGGTTTTATATGTCGAAAAATTTCACAAACTATAAAATGCAAGGCCTGCTTACATACATATACAAGCAGGCCAGACGAAAATGTCCACAGATATATCCAATTTAGAGAATATAAATCGCTAAAAAATAATAATTTAGTTTATCTCAATGAAAGAATTTTAATTTTATACAGGGACGTGGCTTCATTAATACACAACTATTTAAATTCAAATTGCTACAAATATAATGTAAAAAGAAAATTAAAAAAACTAATACTGAGCACAATGAGGTACTCCTTGCTGGGGTGTGCGAAGCACCATAAAGTAGTAGTGGACACATTTCTCAATATAATATTAAGGTTACAAGTGCATAATTGGTGCAATATAATAAATAAAATTTTGAAGGGCTCCCTCGAAGAGAAATATGTTTAAAAAATGGGAGAGCCTCAAAAACGGGCACTAAAAAAGTATAAAAGCTTTAGATTAAGAAAAAAATGTTTGAATAAATAAAACAATTAAAAATATAAAATTTGTTTAAATAAATAAATTATGAGTTAGCTGGTAAAGGCAAGCACCCGAAAATCGACAAAATAGAACATCACTAGTTATCGATATCAGTTTTTCTGGCAGTCACTTCACTAAATATTAACACATAGATAGGTGTATAGCTTTAAGATTGTGTTGTCATGTCAAACCCGGTGACTGAAACGCCAAAACGATCACTGGGAAACTAAGCAGAAAAGTCACTGTCGCATCTAGCTATCTAATCTGTGCATGCTCCTCCTATCGGAATTTGCTCTCGATAGGTTTATATTGAGTCTTTTTTACAGGTTTTCATTAAAAAACAACACCACCAATTCTTTTCACCATATTTATTCACGGACTCTTAATATACATTACTTTCATTACTTTTTTCCCTGACAGTGTTGTCATTACAAAAAATCACTTAAACTAATATATGATCGGATACACAATAATTAATATCTAACATCCTCCAGCGCCAAAAAGAATAATATTATAACAGGATGTATCCGAAATTTTACAAAATAAATTTTAGTATTGCTACTAGTGTCTAGAGGGCGTTTTACATAATATTATTATAAGCGTCATCTAGCAAAACACCTGTAATTTCTACTCAACACTAGATGTCGTCACTAGAAATCAGAATTATAAGTATTAATATAATTATCGTTTTTTAAGAATAGCATATCCTATCACAACAGTCTTTATAGTTTTGTCTTACACATACACACTATGTTTATATCACTTATGTTACTAAATATCTCGACTTTCAAAAATAAATTGAATGTATGTAATTAGTTATTTTATGAAAACAATCCAAAACAAATTTACGTATAAATATCGAATTTACTAGGCATTTTTACCATCCTACCGGAACGAGTGGATTTCTGAGGTCTCTCACGCATTTCAGACGACGAATGTTCGTCGTGTTTTTGTTGCTCTGAATTATGTTTCAAATTTGAACAAATTGGACTTTGACTTGCCTTACCTATCAATGAAACATCGGCCCCTGTCTGATTGGAGACTTCCAGTTTATATAGCCTCTGGATTGGACGAACCTTGATGCCGGTGGCAGTCTTTACTCGAGCTGTTCTTTCGATTCCATCTTTGCCTGTAAACAAATCTAAAACAATGCCTAATGGCCATCTTATTCTCCTTTCATCTATTTCTATCAAGACAATGTCGCCTATGTTTATAATATCTCTTGTTTCTTTTCCTTTTTGGACCAGTAAAGTGAGATATTCATTTTTGAAACGAAGTTTAAATTGTTCTCTAAGTTCTTGTAAATATTTGTACCGTTTATTCAAACTGTTGACATCCATGCAATCAAAATCAGTCATGTCAGTGTTATATGTGGGCTGGATGAAATGTGCCGGGGTAAGTGGCTCTAGACAGTCACCCTTATCTCCATTTATATATGTAAGGGGCCGGCCATTTATTATTGCTTCACATTCACATAATATAGTCTCAAGTTCCTCATATGACACTGATGCCTTACCTAATATACGCCGCAGAAGATCTTTCATAATCCGTATCAGTCGCTCCCAATAGCCGCCCCACCAAGCTGCAGTCGGTGCGTTCATCTTCCATGACATGCGTCGAATAGTGGAGTTACGCTGAACCTCCTCCCAATCTAGAGAAAAAATCAAATTTTTAGTATCACAAAAATTTGTGCCTTGATCAGACATAATTAAATCAGCGCGGCCTCTACGCGCTACGAACCGTCTCAATGTCATAATAAAGGCCTCTGTAGAAAGTGATCTCGTTAATTCTAAGTGCACTGCACGGTACACTGCACAAGTGTATAATACGATCCAACACTTCTCGCCGTTACGCAGAAATAATGGGCCCGCTAGATCGACGCCAGTCGTTTGAAAAGGCGCGGTGCAGTTAGTGCGTTCTTGTGGTAGTGGCGCTGTCGGTGCCTGTGTAGCCTTTGCTCTATAACGTCTACAAATAACACATGCAGAGATTACTGACTTTACTAATCGACGTATACCGATGATCCAGAACCTCGCCCGTATGTCTATGATGAGTTGATTAGCCCCTACATGCTGTAGCTGTTCATGTCGCTGTCTCACCATAGCCGTAACAACTGGATTCTTAGCCCACAACAGATATGGTGCCTTGGTGGTCTCTGGAAAGTCTGATATTGTAAGTTTAGTTTTGATTCTTAATAATCCCTCTTTATCTATGTACTGTGTTAAATGTTCACTCCTTTTTCCATTAATTTCACTGTTTTCCTTTTGTATCAATTTGATCACAGTTTTTTCTGCCTTACTGTACTCACTATACGTTATTTCTCCTTTTCTTTTGCTTTGTGAATGTCGTGTATTATATGTAAATCTTAACATCAATGCTACCATCCTAATGATTTTTGAATATTTGGAGAAATACTGTATTTTATTTAGCAGGCTTTCATCACAACATACTTGTGCATTACATACAGTTTTCTTAGTTTCTAGGTGTACTTGCAGCTCGTCCACTGTGAATTCGGACTGCGGCCACTGTTCGGGTTTCAGACGCAGCCACGCCGGTCCTTCCCACCAGCGGGTCTCGAATAGGGTTCTCGCGTTGCAGCCTCTGGACGCTAAGTCGGCCCAGTTGTATTCACCAGAAATATGTCGCCAATTGTTTATATCAGTATGTTGTCTAATCTCTTTTATTATATTACCTACAAAGGTATTTAGAGGCAATTCACGTTTAATCCAGCACAGAGTAACAGCAGAATCCGTCCAGCAGTATTCTGGACAATTTTCTAAATTAAGACTTTCTCTGGCCTGTGTGAGTAGCCTTGCGCCTATCAATGCAGCTAATAGTTCCAGTCTGGGAATACTTATCTTTTTAGGTGGTGTGACACGTGATTTGGCTGAAACTAGTTGTGTGGTTACTTTATCTTTTCTAGCCCGTAGTAACACACCTGCAGCATACCCATCTTTACTAGCATCGCAAAATAAATGTAAACTTACCTCACACTCTTTCATAATATTTTCAGTTAATTTTCGTGGTATTTTACATTCTTTTAAACAATTAATGTGTTGATACCAATCATAGAATCTTTTCATCAGGTTTGCGTCAAGCTGAGTGTCCCATGACAGATCTTGTTTCGAAGCTTCTTGTAATATAAGTTTTGGTGTCAACATTATTGGTGAAGTATATCCAATCGGGTCAAAAATCTTTTGTGTGAGTGACAACAATTCTCTTTTAGTAAGATGTTGTACATCTTCCAAGGCAGGCAAGTTTCCCATGCTACAGTACAGCTGATCAGATAAAGTATCCCAATTGAGACCTAGTACTGGTATTATATCCATAACTGACTCATTTATTTTCAGCGGTGATGTCACCCACATGCGTAGATTGAATTTCGCCTCACTCATGATCCGCTTGGAGTCTTCTATAAATTTTGTTGTTTCTTTTTCAGTATTTAAACTTGTTAAACAATTATCTACATACCATGATTTTTTCAGAAGCTGTGCAGTCTGTTGATGTTCTCCTGTTACATTGTTAAGGTAATGTATAAGTGTGGCAGACAATAAAAATGGGCTACATGTCAATCCAAATACTACCCTACAGTGTCTGTAAACCACCCTGGTGTTACATTCCTCGTTTTCCCACCATAAAAACTTTAAATATTCTCTATCAGTTGTAGGAATGCTAATTTGAAGGAATGCTTTCTGTATATCTGCTGTGATACCAATTATCCCTGTTCTAAAGCCAATAAGTAAGTTGGGAATAAGATCAATTAAATTAGTACCTTTTTCCAAGCAAGAATTCAAACACAGTCCATTTTTGTCTTTGGCTGATGCATCAAATACTGGTCTGATTGAACTGGTCAAGCTAGTCTCTTTAATAACAGCCCTATGTGGTAGGTAATGACCTGTATCATGATCTACTTGTGATGGTGGCAACTTTTCTATAATACCTTCCTGATGCCACTCCTGAAAAACTTCATGATACTCTTTGAATTTACCTCCTGATATTAGCTTTTGAGTAGTTGCCTATTATTTACTTACTTATCAAGCCTTTGTTTTGCTCTTTCATAGTTCGATAATAAATCCTCATGTCCTACTTTAAAGGGAAGTTGAACTTCATACCTGTTTTCTGCATTAATCTTTACTGTTTCTTTGAATGATGTAAACACCTCCTCTGCGACTGTGGCCTTTGATTTTGTCTCTGCTGGATCCTGGATACCCAGTGTCTCCAAATCCCAGTAACCTGTCAACTCAGAACAAAACATAGAGATTGTCATATTACTTAAAGCACCTACTTGTCGGCCCTGTAGTGTCCAGCCCAGCTTTGTCTTTATGGCTACAAGTCCATTTTGTAATTGAATTATTGTGCCAGTCATCAGAAGACCTGAGAAATCTGCCCCAATTAATAGCCCAATATCATTACTATCACCTTTGTCAGTCAGAGATATTTTGTGTGACTTCAACAAATTACAAATAACAGTGTCATTAAAATTGAATGTAGGAACATTAGTACAAACACATGAGCACCCTAGCGCTTCCAGATTAATTTTGAAACTTTTATCTAAGCTTCTTATTTCTATATTATATACTTTATGAAGCTGAGAATTTGTCTGCACTCCGCCAAACAGGTTGTGGGTAAGTACTTCTTCTTTCATTGCTGGTATTTGGAGTTTCTCAATTATGTCCTGCTTAACGTAGGTCTTCTGTGAACTACTGTCATAAAGTGCACGAACATGAACCTTTTTGTCCTTGTATTTTATCTCAACTATTACAGTCTGAAGAAGTGTGGTTCCTTGTATATTAGATGATGCTGCCGTTGTTTTATTTTCTGATACCGGTGAGTCATTGCTGTTATTGTTTGGTGTTGGTTTATTTCCCATACACAACACTGTTGAATGCCTTTTATTACAGATCAGGCACTTGATTGAAACTCTGCAATTTTTCCAGAAATGTCCTTTTCTCAGACAGATTGTGCAAGCCTTTTTCTTCATTACTATCTCTTTGCGCTGATCTACCGATAACTTTTGTAATTTGTAGCACTCAATACTGCTATGTCCTTCTTTTTTACACCATAGACAAACATTTTTTGGTTCTTCTTTCACCGTTGCAGCAAGGCAATTTGCAGTTGGCGTTTCCTTCTTATTATTTATTGCATGGTTTTCCGAAAATGTATTAGCCATTTTTACCCTTTGTTAATTTTCAACCTCTTTTCGTATAAATGTCAATAAATTGTTCAATTCTTCATCTATATTGACGTTACTCTTTGTTCTTTGCCATGTATTTAATATTTCTTGGGAAAAAGACGATTCTACTAGCGGTAATAGGAAAGCAGCATGGTTTTTTGTGACTCCAAGTGTTTCCAATGCTCTTAAATGTGCACTTAATTTGTCATATATTATAGCCAATTCAATTCCATCGTCACTCACTTTTTGTAGCACCAGTGCCAAAAGCTCCCTTACATAAACTTGAATTTGCAAATCTTCTCGCCCATACCTAGACTTCAAGTGCTCTATACACTTTGGATAATTTTCTGCAGTAATAAGGTAACTTCCTACCAGTGATTTAGCCTCTGAGTCGATGGTCATTGCTTGCACTAAGTACACAAACTTGTCTACCGTTGCTATATTCCCTTCGTGAATTTTTCTGAATTGGCTCCAGAATGGCATCCAGCTTTTTAATTGCCCATCGAATTTTGGAATGTCTATTTTTGGCAATTTCATTTGTGTGCTTCCTTTAATTTCCGAGCCCGTTAGTAACACCATTTCGCTTTTTATTTTCAGCTATCTTAGCGTGTATTTTTCACATTCTTCCAAATCCGTCAAAATCATGGATTCTTTGAAGTCATCTTTTTTCAAAATTTCTGACTGGACTTGTACGTTTACTTCCTCTAATTTTCCGTAAATCTTTCCAAGGTTCTCCATTAAGACTTGTTTATTTTCACCTTGGTCCAATTGCTCGCTCAATTTGTTCGCGTTTTTTGTAAACTGCGTTCGGAGCGCCGCACGTAATCTTTGGTGTTGTTCCATCTTTTTATTTCTCGATCACGGTCGCCATATATCGGAATTTGCTCTCGATAGGTTTATATTGAGTCTTTTTTACAGGTTTTCATTAAAAACAACACCACCAATTCTTTTCACCATATTTATTCACGGACTCTTAATATACATTACTTTCATTACTTTTTTCCCTGACAGTGTTGTCATTACAAAAAATCACTTAAACTAATATATGATCGGATACACAATAATTAATATCTAACACCTCCCAAACTCCAACCTCCATGCTCTCGATCCTGCATCCTCCATCGCCTTGCCATCTGGAATATTGCTCACATGTCAGCTCTGTTATTTTGTCAAAATATAGGCTGTTTAACAAACAACGATACTTATATACATAGATTATTATTACCTACTATGTTTGAAGTTATTTAACAATTATGGTGCGTTTATATGTATATGTAGTAAGAATATATTTACATTTTTTTCTTTAAATTTTTATTAATACACGAACCGAGGTAAACCCGTTAACAGGCGGACCTTTCTTTTAACCTTCCCCCAAAAACATCAGACCCAACAGAATTGATTGAAAATAATATAGGTAAGGTAGGTACGTACGGTTTATGTTGTTATAATTAGGTTTTTTTACAAGCTTCAATGGTCTTTGTTAGGTTTTCAAATTTTAATTTTTTGTTTTTTTTTCGTGAGATTGTAGTCGGTAGACAATATAATTACGTAACTTGAAAACGTGTTTTTTGGTTTATGAACATATATTGATTATTTTAATTTTAAACGATAGATCTAGGCATAAAACTAATAATTAACTTTCATTTATGCAAATCGGTCCACGCGTTTACGAATTATAAGGGAATTTATGTTTTCACTACAGATGAAAATGTTTAACAAGCAAAATGCAATTCGTCGAATAATAATAATTTCTCTGAACTGACCTACCTATTGCAATAAGCATTTTGATTCATAGTAGTCGTCAATATATGTATAAGGTTTACCAACGCGCAAGCTTCTTCTATCAGAGGAAATAAGAATTAATACAAACAAAATAGGTACACACAATTGACGGAGAAATTGGTGAAATTACTATAACAATTTAACATTTCCCTCGATTTCTATGGGATCCCCACATCAGATTCTGACTTGCTTGGTGACAATGGGACCACCTCGAAAACATACCCTTTCAAAGAAAAAAAGAATTTTCAAAATCGGTCAGAGACCGACAAATCGGTGAACATAGAACCTCTTCCTTTTTTCAAGTCGGTTAAAAATAATAGGTATGATGAACCTTATAGGTACGTACGTTAAAGATAGAAAGACATCACCCGAGGTACTGGAACCCCTGGACCTCCAACCTCCATCCTCCATCGCCTTGCCATCTTTTAGCAGCGCAGCACGATTTCACCTGGAATTTATTATTAATTAAATTCAATGTGAGATTATTCATAAGTATAGTATAGTATAGTATATCTTTAATTACTTGTTTCTATTTACTTTAGAACGGGCTATCATAATTGAATGTGTATGTAAAATTTGTACCTTTGTACCGCTGTTGACTGCTGATGCGTATAGTATATTCAATTTTGTGTCTATACCGTTGAGAGTTGAGGAGTTCCTTCGTCTGGAGCATCATATTTAATTCAGCTTGCAAGATTCCACATGGACAAACATACATATAATTATGTAGAGAATATTAGTTCTAAAGAAGAAGTTCTTCCTTTATATTAAAGATTATATAAATAATATCTACCCTTATTTTTTTATTGTTATAATAATAAAGCTATACATATTAGTCTAGTAAAGAATTATTGAATCTAAATGTTTAACACCATAAACTGAAATATAAGTATTATTTATTTTGAAATCTTACCTGAAGCGGAGCAAAGTTTGCCTAGAAATATATGATTTTCTCCTGAGACAACAAACGGGTGACATTGCTTGATTGATACCTGAAAATGAAATTGATTATTATTAGTACTAAGTTATTTACCATGAAAATCTATGTTTCATACTACTTATGTCAAATTACTAAAACTGGCTATTATTATCATAGATTCCTACCGTACCTGTTGTATACAATAATAATTGATCGTACATCCACACTACAACCTGCGACATTCAATTCACAATCATTTTTAAACACACAAACAAATATCTAGTTATGGAATGATGGCGAGTTTTAGGTAGGTACTTGGATTTTACCGAGTTTACTGTCAACAAATCCATCAGGTGTCAAAGGATAATGTTGCCATATTTTGAAATATAATAAATTGATTTTTATCTAACATAATAAATTATTGTTTTGTCTCGTTCGAGCAGGTTTCGTTCATAGAAAACTGCATAAAATGGCCGTGACAGCAGAAAAACTTTTGAATCGAAATTAAATATTGACCATATATGTATTATAATAATGGCAACCCTGCACTTTGTCGTATTAGGTACTTATTTATTTGTTATGATCACGGCGTCATAGTTAGAGATAGATCATAAACGGATAATTCCTATTAAAAAAAAACTTGTAATTTTTTATCAGCTTGCATTGTGTGCAAAAATCTAACTATTTATTCAATTTTTCAAAATAAGAATCATCACTGTTAATACACTTATGCATGCGTTCAAACCACGTATTAAACATAATCTTCCACTGATCCTTTGTGACACTGGCACAGGCCTCATCCCCTGCACTTATTAATTCGTCATCAGTTGGAAATTCGCCTTCAACTTTCAACCTCTTTGAAATTCCTTATACCACCTGAACACAGTAGAAAGAGAAGGGCTCTCTTTACCGAAGGTATTAAACATTTCCTCGTGGCACTCCTGGTAAGACAATGTGTGCGGGACAAGTGATTAGTGAACAGTGATAGTGCATAAAAACAGTACATTTGATTAAGAGAAACTTTCAATCAATAGTTGTAGTAGCAATAGTGCCATATAGTATTATACTCGTATAGATAGTAGACTTAGTGTTAGGTTTAGGTAGTAGTTAAGTATTCATGTTATGTTTTACATTATGTTTTTTATTGATTTCATAATTTTCTTAGATAGTCCTTGATACATAGATACTAAATATATATAGTTTTACATATGAAAAATTAGTCTAAGTTAGCGAATAACGTAAATATTGTCACGCGGCTCTCATTACGGTAAAGGTTCGCCGTACTAAAGCAAAATGCACAATGTCCTGCCTTGCTCTGATTGGCTAATGCATTAAATGTACCTTTTTGTGATTGGTCGACTAGTTCTAAGTCTCGATGCCAAAACTGTATAAAAATAGGAACATTTTGCCCGTTCGACACTAGTCGGCGGCGAGCTATCTTGAAGAACACTACAAAATAAAGAAGAAAGAAGCCTCCAGTGGTTTTATTACCACCAACCCAGCAAGAAAATGGGGCTGTATGCCACATTTAATGGTCCTTCGAGCGCCGGATATTGTGGGAAATAATTACCTGAAGACTTCGAAGAATAGTACTACAGCGACTTAGGGAAGATTTCTCTGAAAAATAGAAGAGTGTTTTCAAGATTCAAGATAATCGAAGAAAATCAGCTGACAGCATGCCCGTTACGCGCTCCGTGGGTAAGGGCCGCAAACCGTCGGGGGAACAGAAGCCGTCATCGACCGAGACCACTGCCTCGGCGACCGGTACCAGCGCGGAAACCAGCACGAAATCGACAGCTACAGGGACGACCGCCACGGAGACTTCGGAACATACAGACACCTCCGCGACAACCGAGCCATCCACAGTGACTTCTGCGACCGCCGCAACCTCCACGACTGCCGCCGCCTCCACGTCAGCCACGACCGCCCCCCCTGCCTCGCACCCCGCCAGCGCCGCCGTCCCCTCCGTAACCTCCTCCACTGCGACGACGCTAACAGCGGGTGCGAATGCAAAACAGCTGATGCAGCCGCCCGCTACTGTCGTCACCAGTGAAGCTTGTTAAGAAACAGAAACCTCTACAGTGAAGCGAGTTAAAATGAGCAGCGCCGCGCGCCGGTCCATCGAAGCCGACCGGACTACAGGACCTTCGCCCCCCTAGCAAGAAGGGGGGAGGGGGGGGATCTACTCACAGCAGAACAAGACAACACAAGCTTGCGAAGGCGAAAGAAGACTTACTACGCCTTCAAGTGGAATTAGCCGCAGCACGCCTAGCTACATTGGAGACAGAAGACTCAGAAGAGGAAGAAGATGACGTCTCTCTCTACTCGAAGTCAGAAGTTAATGCAAGAGTGGACAACTGGTTGGAGAATCAAGTGAATCGTCCAGCGTTGGCGATCGTCAACGAACCTCACCGCCCCCCAAAAAAACCAACGGTCGTCCTCACAGAAAAACCAATGCCAGCGAAGCATGAAGAAACACGCCAGCCATCGGCGGGAGGTGAAACCGACCTAGCCCTCCTAGCTGAAGCCATCACCTGGGCCGTCAGCGCCGCTCACCGTCCCAAGTTCGTCGAGTTACCAATCTTTAGTGGGGCTCATCAGGAGTGGCTACCCTTCCGCGCCGCCTACTACGAGACAGAAGCGATGTTCAGCATGGTTGAAAATACGAACCGACTTAGAAGAAACCTAAAAGGAAAGGCCAAAGAAGCGGTTGAAGGTCTGCTTATAACCAATGTGCACCCAGCTGAAGTAATGAAGACTTTGGAGTCAAGATTCGGAAGACCAGAGTCAATAGCCATGCTGGAGATGGAGACGCTTCGAGGTTTGCCGCGCCTTACTGAATCACCAAGGGACATCTGCGTATTTGCCACTAAGGTCTCCAACGTAGTGGCAACATTGAAGACTTTGGGTTGTTTCAACTACATGTACAACCCTGAACTCGCGAAGACAATAGTGGACAAGCTGACGTCGACTCTACGATATAGATACTACGACTTCTCAGCCACGCAGCCACGTGAAGTTCCTTGCCTCATCAAGATGGAGAAGTTCTTCAAAAGGGAAGCAGAGTTGTGCGGACCATACGCGCTGCCTGAACAGGTGGCAGCACCTACTACAGCCGCACCACAGAAGAAGATGCAAAGGGTCAACAACGTGGCAGAGAAGACACAATCACCGAAGTGCTTCATATGTGAAGAAACGGGGCACACCAACGCAACAGAATGCGAACAGTTCAAGAAGTTGGATGCAAATTCCAGATGGGACATGGCCAAGTCCAAACGTCTCTGCTTCAGGTGTCTTCGCTACAGAAACAAGACACACAACTGCCGACCCAAGTCATGCGGTGTCAACGGTTGCAAGTACTCTCATAACAAGATGCTACACTATGAAAAGGAGACGGAGAAGACAGGGAAAGTAGGAGCAAAAGAAGAAGCAACAGAAGTCATCAACTCGACTTGGACAGTCAAGAAGCAATCATACCTGAAGATCATTCCGATCCAGGTGAAGGGACCGAAAGGAGCTGTCAACACCTTCGCGTTGATGGACGACGGGTCAACAGTCACGCTCGTCGACGACAGCATAGCGACAAGCATCGGAGCAACAGGACCTATAGATCCACTGAAGATAGAAACCATCAATGACCTGAAGGCATCGGAGTCAGCATCCAGAAGAGTCACCATCAAGCTGAAGGGGCTCAACGATCACGAAGAGCAAATACAAGCACGCATAGTGAAGAACCTACAAGTCTCATCTCAACGGGTTTCACAAGAACTATTGGAAGGGTGTCAACACTTATCTGACATCCAAGGACATCTCACATATGTCAATGCGAAACCACGAGTACTGATCGGTCAAGACAACTGGCATCTTCTGCTGACGACAGAAGTAAGAAGAGGTGACAATAACCACCCAGTGGCATCTCTCACGCCGCTAGGTTGGGTACTCCATGGTAGTCAGACGCGAACCCTCGGTCAACAGATTGACTTCGTGTCACACATCACAGAAAATCCAGAAGAAAACTTAGAAGACCTCGTGAAGCAATACTTCGAGATGGACTCGCTCTGCATCAACCCCAAGAGACCGAAGACTGATCCAGAAGAACGAGCACTTCGTATTCTGGAGAAGACCACAAAGAGGATAGGAGAAGGAAGATTCCAGACCGGTCTTCTCTGGCGCAAAGAAGATGTCAAGTTTCCAGAAAACTACGAAAACTCACTGAAAAGACACTTCAACATAGAAAAGAAACTCGATCGTGAACCTACATTGAAGAAGAAGTACGTCGAACAGATGGACGCTCTTATCGCAAAGGGGTACGCTGAACGCGCCCCAAAACAGAAGACAGCTGACAAGACCTGGTACCTACCTCACTTCGCAGTAGTGAACCCAATGAAGCCAGAGAAACTTCGGGTAGTACACGACGCCGCGGCCAAGACCAAAAGAGTGGCACTCAATGACATGCTACTCAAAGGCCCTGATCTACTACAATCACTACCAGGCGTCGTCATGCGGTTCCGACAACACATGGTCGCAGTCACGGCAGACATTAAGGAGATGTTCATGCAAGTCAAGCTGCGAACAGAAGACAGAGATGCACTGCGGTACCTCTGGCGCGGGGATCGACGAGATGACCGACCTCCAGAAGAATACAGAATGAAGTCGTTAATCTTCGGAGCATCGAGTTCGCCTTCAACAGCAATCTACGTCAAGAACCTGAACGCCAAACAGCACGAGGAAACTCACCCAGACGCCGCAGCTGCCATCATACAGAAGCATTACGTGGACGACTATTTAGACAGCTTCAGAAACCTTGAAGACGCCATACGCATCACGAAGAGTGTGCGAGAAGTACACATGAAGGTCAGCTTCGAGTTGAAACAGTGGAAATCGAACTCAGCGTCGCTCCTAGAATCACTTGGAGAAGACAACCAGACAGAAGAAGACAGGGAACTCTACAAAACAGAAGAAAAGACTGAACGAGTCTTAGGAATCATCTGGAAGGTCGACTCAGATGAGCTCACCTTCAACCTCAACTTAACCAGAATACGTTCCACACTCATAGTAGGTAAACAGCCAACAAAAAGGGAAGCACTAAGAATAGTGATGACACTCTTCGACCCGCTTGGATTCGCTTCGCCTGTCACAATCAGGGCGAAGCAACTTCTCCAGGAAGTCTGGCGCAGAGGAACAGCGTGGGACGACGAGATCGACGAAGACCTGGCAGAGCAGTGGGAAATATGGATGGGGCATCTGAAGAACCTCCACGAAGCAACGATCCCGCGGCAATATCTCTACTACAGCGACGCCTTCTCTCTAGAACTCCACGTCTTCAGCGATGCCAGCGAGTCAGCCTACTCTGCAGTCCTCTTCTGGAGGGCAGTAACAGCGGACGGCGAGGTCGGCCTATCCCTCGTCATGGCCAAAGCAAAGGTGGCGCCGTTAAAGCTAACGTCGATCCCGAGATTGGAGCTACAGGCAGCAGTCATGGGCACCAGACTCGCAGAGGCAGTAGTCGAAGAACACGAGAGGAAACCTGACCGCAAAGTATTCTGGACAGACAGCAAAACAGTATTAACCTGGATAAGAACGGGGTCACGTTCATATAAACCATACGTGGCTCATCGTCTAGCAGCAATAGAAGAGAGTTCCAAGGTCAACGATTGACGCTGGGTTCCAACGAAGCTGAACGTGGCGGACGACGCCACGCGAGACGTACCAACGACATTCAACAGAGATCATCGATGGTTCAAAGGGCCAGATTTTTTATACCAAACAGAAGACTCCTGGCCGACTAAAACCGCAAGGACAACAGAAGATGAACCTTCCGATGAAGAGAAGACGTATCACGTGAGCGACAAGAAAAGGCTGAAGCTAGCAGAGGGTCTGCCTGATCCAACGAAGTTCTCCAACTGGGACCGACTCCGATACTCAACAGCACGTGTTCTGCAGTTCATTCAACTGTGCGGAGCCACTAAACAGAGAGTCAATTACAGAAAAACGAAGAAGAATAAAGAAGCTGATCCCGTTTGGAAGAAGAACAAAACTACAGTGAAGAAACAGGCACCCACGACGATGAAGAAGTCATCACAAGAAGGAAAAAGACTGCTACCAGTAACGGCTGAGCTGCTCAAGACAGCTGAAAAACTCCTGATGCGGTCTTCTCAAGAAGAGTCCTTCAAGGAAGAAATAGATAATCTGAACAGCGGGAAGCCGATCAACAAAGAAAGCCGCCTCCATCAGCTAAGCGTCGAGTCCATAAACGGCACACTTAGACTCAGAAGCCGTATTCGAGCGGTCCATGATATGAAAGAAGAATTCAAAAACCCGCTGGTAATCAACGGTGATCATCCTACGGTCAAGCTATGGGTACAGGCTATACATCGGCAACTCCATCACGCCGGTGTAGAAGCCACAGTCAACGAGTGTAGACAACGGTACTGGGTACTAAGACTACGCCCTACCGCACGCACAATACTGCGAAGATGCCTGTTCTGCAGAATGAAGACGCAAGTACCGCCGCATCCAAGAACCGGGGACCTGCCAGCGTGTCGCTTAGCTCATCATAAGCGACCCTTCACCTTCACCGGGGTCGACTACTTCGGACCTCTTTCGGTGACTGTCGGACGAACTCGACAGAAAAGATATGTGGCCATCTTTACATGTCTCACGACGCGAGCCATACATTTAGAAGTCACCGGCTCGCTTAGCGCCGACTCCGCGGTGATGGCAGTAAGAAGAATGATTGCACGACGAGGCTGCCCGACTAAAATATGGTCGGATAACGGCACCAACTTAAAGGGTGCCGACAAGGAACTACGACAGGCGATCGACGCAGCGACTGCAGAGGAAGCAGCAAAAAGGACCATCTCCTGGCGCTACATACCGCCTGGAGCTCCATTTATGGGAGGAGCTTGGGAGCGAATGGTTCGCTCCGTCAAAACGGCTCTCACCGCGACGTTACATGAACGTCATCCGACAGAGGAGGTCCTCACGACTCTACTGACAGAAGTAGAGTACACCGTCAACAGTCGCCCGCTGACTCACGTCTCAGTCAGTCCAGAGGATCCAGAAGCCCTCACTCCCAACCACTTCTTGTTGGGAGGACCAGGGCGCGTGCCACAGCCAGGCACTTTCACCGAGCAAGACACCATCTCACGATCCAGCTGGCGAGCCGCGCAGAGGCTGGCGGACGTCTTCTGGCTACGTTGGGTGAAGGAGTACCTCCCTGAACTCCAACACCGGCGGGAGCCTCATGGTCGAGGCCAAGCAGCGCATGTCAACGACCTCGTGCAGATCATCGACCCGAACCTGCCCCGCAATGTGTGGATCCGAGGAAGAGTCGTCGCTACGTATCCGGGTCCCGACAACATCGTGCGGACGGTGGACGTGCTGACCAAGGGGGAGGCATCCTGCGCCGGCCAGTGAGGAAGCTGGTGATCTACGAACGTCGAGCCCGCACCGGGAGCTGATGGGATGCGGTCGCACGGCGGGAGTGATGTGCGGGACAAGTGATTAGTGAACAGTGATAGTGCATAAAAACAGTACATTTGATTAAGAGAAACTTTCAATCAATAGTTGTAGTAGCAATAGTGCCATATAGTATTATACTCGTATAGATAGTAGACTTAGTGTTAGGTTTAGGTAGTATTTAAGTGTTCATGTTATGTTTTACATTATGTTTTTTATTGATTTTATAATTTTCTTAGATAGTCCTTGATACATAGATACTAAATATATATAGTTTTACTTATGAAAAATTAGTCTAAGTTAGCGAAAAACGTAAATATTGTCACGCGGCTCTCATTACGGTAAAGGTTCGCCGTACTAAAGCAAAATGCACAATGTCCTGCCTTGCTCTGATTGGCTAATGCATTAAATGTACCTTTTTGTGATTGGTCGACTAGTTCTAAGTCTCGATGCCAAAACTGTATAAAAATAGGAACATTTTGCCCGTTCGACACTAGTCGGCGGCGAGCTATCTTGAAGAACACTACAAAATAAAGAAGAAAGAAGCCTCCAGTGGTTTTATTCCCACCAACCCAGCAAGCAAATGGGGCTGTATGCCACACAATGCACGTTTGAAATTGTAAAAGAAAATCACTCTGTACTCGCGGTTACCGAGACTAGCCATTTTCTCAATTTTTTTTATTTATTTACCAAAGATTACTCATGCCAAGCTCAACAAACACTGCGTGCATGGACTTGTAATAAGTGGCAGATAACCATACGCTCAGTCATACATGTCCAAACTTGTTACATTCTTTCTATTGCAACACTTATGGAACAGCCTACGTACTATAAAGAAAAATTTCGATATGTAGGTATTTCTTTAATTTTCTTTTTACAAGATTCAACGACGATTTAAAATTAATGTATAAGTGTCTCAGCGTTTTTGATTATTCCTTCCTCGAAGGGTTAAAAAGGGGGATGAAGTTGAAAAGTCCTTAATTTTCGAAGAAAAATCACTCAACTTGCTATCTAAGATTATGGTTGAAAGATAACGCAACGGTGTTGTTGAGTGAAAAGGGGGATGAAATTTGGTTATTAATTCAAGTTCTTTATTTATTAAGTTGAAATCACTAATATTTCGGCTTATGGTTGGAAACTAACACAACGTTAATCGTTGTTTTATTGTTTAATTTTAACCCACAAGGGTCTGAAAAGGGGGATTAAGTTTTGCATTGAAGCAGTTCATTCGCTACATTTTGTATTCAAGTAAAAATAATATAATTACACGTGTACTGTTTTTAACTTTACAGTATTTTACATGCAGCGACTGTCTATCTGACCTCCGCAACGCAGTTACTGGGTAATACGATACCCCTTGGTAAAAATGGTTGTCAGGGTTTCGGGCTTCTGATTTCTCGTAACGATTGTCAAAGATCCATGAATGACATCCGGGATCAATAGCTTAACGGTCTTACCGAGGCGCGGACGGGTCTCTGTATGTAAAGATGTTCACCCATCCACAGGCCAACTGCTGCAAGTGTAGCTTAACCAGGTGGATACCGGTCGTTTACAGTAGGTGTTTATTTACAGTATTCCTCAAATATCACACGTAGTGGAGGACAATTAGTCATGAACAAAGCTCTATACTGTTATTGTTACAATAATTCATAATTATCTAGAAAAATGAATTTATACTCTACGCAGACGAAGTAAAATAAAATAGTAACGAAGTCAAACCTTACATTGAACATTCGAATCTGATGCCGAAAATATAGGTAGTTTTTAGAAATTCGGTCTGTTTTTTTGTATGTATGTTCCGGTTTGCACGAAAACGGATGGACGGATTTAGATGATATTTGGTATACAGATAGTTTATAACCTGGATTAACACATAGGTTATTTTTTAATCCCGGTAGTACGTTCGGCTTATTCCACAAATCCCCCCTGAAAATCCCCCTAAGAGGAAAAGTAGAATCTAAAAAAAAGTCTAGAATTCACCCCTGATAATCCCGCTTAGGGGGGAAAACTAGAATTGAAAAAAAAAACGTATTCCAAGATCCCCTGAAAGTGATTTTTTTTTACATTAGGGTTCAGGAAGCTATCATTAGTCAGTTTACCATTTTATATATTATATAAAATGGTAAACTGACTGACTGACTGATATATCAACGCACAGCCCAAACCGCTGGTTCTAGAGACATGAAACTTGGAGGGTGTCTTCTTTGTGAAGAGTGTGTATCCACTAAGAAAGAATTTTTGGGAATTCCACCCCTAAAGGGGTAAAATAGGGGATGGAAGTTTATATGCAAGTCCGTCAGTTTTGAAGTTAGGATCTTCAAATTTTGTGTTTAGGCTGACGATTGAAAATTATTTTTTCGTATCTCAGGGTTTTTGATAACTCCACCCCCGAAGGGCTAAAAAGGGGGATGAAGTTGAATTCGAAGAAAAATCAATTTACTATCTAGGATTATGGTTGGAAGCTAACGCAACGGTGTTGTTAGATTTTCAACCCTTTAGGGGGGTGAAAAGGGGGATACAATTTTGTTTTTTATTAAAGTTCTTTAGTTTTTAAGTTAAAGTCACAAATATTTCGGCTTATGGTTGGAAACTAATATGTATACCTTTATTATATCTATCTATATTATCTATATCTATAAAATGGTAAACTGACTGACTGACTGGGTGATACATCAACACACAGCCCAAACCGCTAATCCTAGAGACACGAAACTTGGAGGGTCTGTTCTTTGTGAAGAGTAGGTATCCGCTAAGAAAGGATTTTTGGGAATTCCACCCTTGAAGAGGAAAAATAGGGGATGGAAATTTATATGAAAGTCCGTCAGTTTTGAAGTTAGGATCTTCAAATTTTGTGTTTAGGCTGACAATTGAAAATTCATTTATACGTGTCTCAGCGTTTTTAAAGTCCTTAATTTTCAAAGAAAAATCACTAAATTTACTATCTAGGCTTATGGTTGGAAGCTAACCCAACGGTGTTGCTAGAATTTCAACCCTTAAGGGGGTGAACAGGTGGATGAAATTTTGTTTTTAATTAAAGTTCTTTATTTTTTAAGTTAAAATCACTAATATTTCGGCTTATGGTTGTATCTATATTATCTATACATATATATAAAATGGTAAAAAAAAACAATGATTTACGTTTTGTTAGTTTCCAATCGAAACTAACAAAACGTAAATCATTGTTTTTTTTATTTATTTTTATTTCAAACCACAGGGGTCCGAAAAGTGGGATGAAGTTTTGTACTGAAGTTGTTCATTCGCTAAATTTTGTATTCAAGTAAAAATAATATAAGTACACGTGTACTGTTTCTAAATTTACAGTATTTTACATGGAGCGACTGCCTAACTGACCTCCACAACGCAGTTACTGGGTAATACAATACCCGTTGGTAAGAATGGTTGCCAAACTTTCGGGCTTCTGACTTCCCGTAACGACTGTCAAAGATCCATAAATGACAGCCGGGACCAACAGCTTAACGTGCTTTCCGAGGCACGGACAGGTTTCTGTATGTAAAGATGGTCACCCATCCACAGACCAACCACGGCAAGTGTAGCTTAACCTGATCGATCGACCTGTGCGGCTGTTATTATTTAGCCATGGGCCCCTCCCCCGGAGAAACCCCCTATCCCCTTCTCCGGGAGAATCGATATAGATATAGCTTAGGATAGTTAGGATACTAACAGAATGCGATAGTGCTCATCCAACTGATACAATACATAAATAGTAAAGATGCAATTGAAGCAATATGGCTTTTGTCACGGCTCCTGCGCTGGATGTATCTATTATCACTCAATAAAACAGTTGATTGTGAACATGGAGTTTTAAGCATACACTATGCATGCAGTAAGCATGCAGCATGCAAGGGAGCATGCAACATGCAGCAGGCATGGCGTCTGTCACGGCTCCGGCGCTGCCGGGCTCCGGCGGTCCCACGGGCCGCCTCGCCCCTCCGCACCTACGCGATTCTAAATTACACTCTAGGGGTAGGGCATACAAGGCTGCGTGGAGTCGGATTTACAGCGATTCGTTTCTGTTACTAAAACCTAATTTTTAGCTAATGCAGCAAACAATCTATATATATAAAATTCAGTAGATAGAATAGTTAGATTAGGTTAGATTAGATTAGGATATAGATTAGAAGACGTCAGCTAAGAAAGTATATTTGAAAACTCAATCTTTAAGGGGGTAAAAAGGGGAGATTTCGTTTGTTTGAAAAATCTTATTCCTTGAGTTTATAAACTTGAAACTTGGCATGAATGCTTATCTAATTAAATAATAAAGTTTTTGATTTCATTTTTTTTTTAACTTCCCCAATAAAGGAGAATTGGGGGTGTCAAAGTTTGTCTAAAAAAACTGACGGCTATCAACACATAGCTCAAACCACCGAACGGATTTGGCTGAAATTTGGCACACATATAGTTATTGTGACGTAGGCATCCGCTAAGAACGGATTTTTGAAAATTCAACCCGTAAAGTGGTAAAATGGGGTGATTTGATATTTTCAGTTAATAAACATTAAACTTGTCACAAGGGGGGATTGGTGGATGTCAAAGATTGTATGGGAAAAAAAAACGGACTGATCAATTTTAGAATAAATTTACATTCCATTGTAGACGGGCTCTAAGAAAAAAAAAAATAATAATAATAAAAGAGTGAAAAGGGGGGAATTTAGACTGTATGAAGAATCAATGATTTTTAATTCATAAACTTGAAACTCAGCTCAAATACGTTCTTTAATAAGACACAAAGTTTGTCATAATTCGTTTTTCAAAACATCCCTTCAAAAGGTGTTCATTCTTTTGACATAAAAAAAAGGGTTACGACTATATGGGGTTTTCGAAAATTGATCCCCAATAGGGAAATGACGGGTAATTATGTTTATAGGGGAGATTTTTATTACGTGCTTTAAATAATTCAAAAGTTTTTATTTTTAAGTTTTTTAATTACTCAAAAGTTTTTTTAATCCCGGTAGTACGTTCCCATTGGATTTTTTCCGACATCCACGCGGGCGAAGCCGCGGGCAGAAGCTAGTCTAAATATATAAAAGAAGAAACTGACTGACTGACTGACTGACATATCAACCCACAGCCCCAACCGCTGGGTCTAGAGATTCCAAATTTGGCACGTGGGTTCCTTATGAGGTCTAGGGGTGCACTAAGATAGGATCTTTGGAAATTCTACCGCTAAGGAATTCTACCCTTAAAGGATAAAATAGGGGATGAAAGTTTGTATGAATGTCCGTCAGTTTTGAAGTAAGGATCTTCAAATTTTTTGTTCAGGCTGATGATTAAAAATTAATTTATATGTGTCTCAGCGTTTTTGATATTTCCACCCCCAAAGGGTTAAAAAGGGGGATGAAGTTAAGTTCCTTAATTTTCGAAGAAAAATGAAATTTTTTTACTATCTAGGCTTATGGTTGGAAGCCAAAGCGTGTTGTCGGATTTCCAAACCTAAAGGGGATGAAAAGGGGGATGAAATTTCGTTTTTAATTAAAATTCTTTATTTTTTTAAATAAAATCACAAAAATTTCGGCTTATGTTTAGAAACTAGCACAACCAACGTAAATCGTTGTTTTTTTTTCAACCGACTTTTCAAAAAGGAATTGGGGTTCTGAATTCGGGTGTATTTTATTTTATTTTTAATGTTTGTTACCTCAGAACTCCGTCGTTTGTGAACCAATTTGGCAAATTCTTTATTATTTGAAAGGATATACTTCCAAATTGGTCCCAAAATCCAGTTCTGATGATGGGATTTATGAGGAATTGAGGGAACTCCTCAAATTCTATAGGCAAACATATGGCGATTTTTGTATTTTCATAAAAAACTCAAGCATTTGCATTCAGTAAGTAACATTTGATGAAGTGAAACTGATGAAGAAGACCGCAAATAGCCTCAAATGTTTTTCAGTGATGAGTATTTCACGAGTGGCGATAAGATATTTCGACTAAAATAGATAAGCGACTATGAAGCAAATTTAAATAAATAATTCTGATGAAAATGGTACTTTTTGAGTTAACTTCGATAATACGTACTTAATCCACTTCGTATAAATCTTGTGTCACTGTTGTTTGTGCGGTGTAGCAAGTAGTGGTAATCGAATTGTTGTGGGGTAGGTACCATAACTAAAAAGTGAAAAATAAAAACTTTTAAACAAAAAAACAACCGATTTCCAAAAAAAAAAACTATAAAGTGAAAAATAACATTAATCCAGTCCATTTTCGTTTTTTGCCACTGACTTCCGAAAGGAAGTCAGTGGCAAAAAACGAAAGTGGACCGAGGTCACCGACTTTATTACCGAAATTAAAGTAATTTTTCAATATTTAGTTTTTTTTTTGGAAGTCGGTTGTTTTTTTGTTAAAAAGTTTTTTTAATTTCAACCCACAAGGGTCTGAAAAGGGTGATGAAGTTTCTTTATTGGAGTTGTTCATTCGCTAAATTTTGTATTCAAGTAAAAATAATATAATTACACGTGTACTGTTTCTAACTTTACAATATTTTACATGGAGCGACTGCCTATCTGACCTCCACAACGCAGTTACTGGGTAATACGATACCCCTTGGTAAGAATGGTTGTCAGACTTTCGGGCTTCTGACTTCCCGTAACGACTATCAAAGATCCATGAATGACAGCCGGGACCAACAGCTTAACGTGCTTTCCGAGGCACGGACGGGTCTCTGTATGCAAAGATGGTCATCCATCTACAGACCAACCGCGGCAATTACGTGTAGCTTAACCTGATCGATTGACGTTTGCGGCTGTTATTATTTAGCCACGGGCCCCTCCTCTGGAGAACCCCCTCATCCCCTTCTCCGGGAGAATCGATATAGATTAGGTTAGATTAGATTAGGATATGTAGAGTACACGTCAGCTAAGAAAGGATGTTTGAAAATTTCAACTTTAAGGGGGTAAAAAGGAGAGATTTCGGTTGTTTGAAAAATCTTATTCCTTGAGTTTATAAACTTGAAACTTGGCACGAATGCGTACCTTATTATTTATTTATTAAAACTTTATGCACAAGTAAAAAAAATACTGTACAAAGGCGGACTTTATGCCTGAGGCATTTTCTATCAGTCAACCTTAGGGTGATGCAGAGACAAAACATGGCAGGTGCAACATAAGGGATAGATAACTCGAAAAAGGAAAATTTCAAGTAAACTAATATATAAATAGATACATACATACATAAATATAAGCAAAATAAACAGTGTCAGGTGAAATAACGATTGGTAGGGGAGAAAACGAATCAGCGCTGGGATTATTCAGCCAACTTCTTACGAATATGTTCACGTGCCTTCACTTTAAATGATATTTGACTGGTTGCCATCCTGATATGCAGAGGGAGCGCATTCATAATAAAGTTTGATTATTTCAGTTTTTTTTTTAAACTACCCCATAAAGGGGGTGTCAAAGTTTGTATGTAAAAACTGATGACTATCAATCAACACATATAGCTCAAACCACTGAACGGATTTCGCTGAAATTTGGCAAACAGATATTTATTTTGACGCAGGCATCCGCTAAGAACGGATTTTTGAAAATTCAACACGTAAAGTGGTAAAAAGGGGTGATTTTATTTGTTTGAAAAATCTTATTCCTTAAGTTATCAATAAACATTAAACTTGGCACAAGGGGGGATTGGGGGTTGTCAAAGATTCTATGGAAAAAAAACCTTAACGGACTGATCTATTTCAGAATAAATTTCCATTCCCTACATTGTAGGCTCTAAGAAGGGCTTTAAAGGGGTAAAATCGGGGAGATTTAGATTGTATGAAAAATCAATTATTTTTTAGTTCATAAACTTGAAACTCAACACAAATACTTCTAAATACATAAAAACACAAAGTTTCTCATAATTCGTTTTTCAAAACATCCCCTCTTAAGGTGCTTATTCTTATTTATTTAACAATTTATGTACACAAATATAAAAATATAAACAGACAAGAAGAAAGGAACAGAAAAATACGTACAAAGGTGATGCTTTTTTCTAATGAAATCTCTTCCAGCATACCTTTTTTTTTTTTTTTTTTTTTTTTTTTTTTTTTTTTTTTTTTTTTTTTTTTTTTTTTTTTTGAAATGGCAACTCAGAGTGTAACCACGAGGGGCTCGGACTCTTTAACCGGTCTATCCTGTGGTGCCTTAAGCTCCTAACGGATTTTTAAGGCCTCCAGCCAGGGGCATACTTAAAGCTAAATTAAAATTTTCCGTCTGCTCGCTAAGGGCACCCCCTGCGGGGTACGGACCTCGGCTTAGGGCAGAGTCGGAGGAGGGGGGAGGGTAACAAGGGACCGTCGGTGGCTGGATAAAATCAAGGTTTTGATTATTATCAGGGGGATTTAAAGCTACATGCTGCTCAGCTAAAGCGCGTGCTGGCGCTTCGTTTGAAAGCAAGGGTCGGGGAGGACTGATTAGTCGAGGATTTCGCGTTGGGCCTCGGCGGCGAGGTCGGAATGGCGATCTTGTAGTGTGTACTCTTTTGCGAACTGTACTAGTAGACCTATGACTCTCCTGGAGGAGAGTGATGGGGTTCGTCTGGGTCGGTCAGTGCATGCCGTGGGCGGCGGGTCCTGCTAATGGTAGAGGGGGTATAATTGGCGGCCTGAACAACCAACGGGTTGCGGTGAGTGGTGGCAGAGTCTAGGAAGCGCTTTGAAGCGCGTTTCATAAATTGGGCTATAGTGGGGATTTTTAGCTCCACGTGGAGGCTAGTGTTCCGCACGAACCAGGGGGCTCCCGTGATTTTACGGAGGAATCGGTTTTGGAGGGTCTGCATCTTATGGATGATATAGGGTTTGGCGTGGGCAAATACTGGACTCGCATAGGTCATGATGGGGCGGATACACGCGGTATAGATACGCAACTTGCATCTAAGTGACAATTTGCTTTTACTATTTAATATAGAGTGAAGCCTATATAGAGCGAAAGCGGCGCGCGAGCGCACCTTCTTTACATGCTCTGAAAAGGAGAGATGATGGTCTAGGATCACACCAAGATATTTGGCTCGCTTCTCCCAAGGGATAGGCTTGCCTAGCATGGTGATCGGTCGGTATGATGGGGTACGGTGACGCGGTCTGGAGAAGAGAACCGCTTGGCTTTTATCGGGATTTACCTCGATACGCCATTTTCGGAACCACGCGCCAAGGTTATTGGCAGCGGTTTGGAGGATTTTAGTTATATTGAGTGGGGATCTCCCTCGGTAATAGATGGCCGTATCGTCTGCGAACAGAGCCAACTTTGCCAATCTATTCTTTGGGATGTCGCTAGTGTACAGCGTGAAGGCAAGTGGGGATATCACAGAGCCTTGAGGGACTCCTGCGCGTATGGGATGGGGGGACGATAGAGTACCATCAATGCGATAGCGAAAAGTGCGATTCGACAAAAAGTCTCGTAAGATGTGCACGAGACGATCGGGCACACCGAGTTGATATAGCTTGTATATCAAGCCGTTGTGCCAGACCTTGTCGAATGCCTTCGCTATATCAAAGAAGATCGCTCCTGTCACGAAGTTTGAATTGAAACCGAGAGTGATGTCCTCTACTATGCGGTAGACCTGATGGGTCGAGGCATGTTCGGTTCGGAAACCAAATTGTTCATCGGGGATAAGGCCCTTTGTCTCGGCGTAGTCTTTGAGTCGCTTATAAATAAGTCTCTCGTAGAGTTTGCCTATGACTGTGAGCAGACTGATGGGTCGGTAGCTCGCGGGCTCCGTTTTGGGTTTACCTAGTTTTGGAATGCCGATAACGATGGCCTCTTTCCAGGCTTGGGGAAAGATGTTATTGCTCAAGGCTCCATTGAAGATGGTAGCCAGGAGCATTATGAGGTGGGCGGGGAACAGTTGGAGCACCTTATTAGTGAGTCCATCCTGGCCGGGGGACTTACGGGGTTTCAGGCCCTTGATGAGTTCGTGCACTTCGTCCGGTGTGACGGGAGGCAGAGGATACTCAGGGTCTTCGACGGGTGGGAGGGAGGCTCTACGTTCGACTTCAGCGTCTACCTCGTCGAGGTGAGCTTGGTCTACTGGTTGAGAGCTGGGCGAGCACTGGGCCTCTAGACTGTCGGCTAAGCATTCAGCTTTGTCGATGTCATCGAAAGCGATAGACGCGTCAGGGCGGATCAGTGGGGGCGTAGCGGCTGAACAACCTCGGGGGTTGAGACTCCTTTGGAGTTGCCAAAATGCCTGATGGTTTGGCTCTAAAGCGTTCAGTTTGTTATCCCAGTCGGTTTCATTCCATTCATCAATACGTTTCTTTACAGCACGCTGCATGAAACGTTTGTGAATTTTATTAGCCAAACAGGGAAAACTGCTGTATGCACGGACAGCTGCGTTCTTCTCAGTCAACAGTTCACGTATATCGTCCGGCAACTTCCCTCGACGGTTATCCGTCGCTGGTAGTTCCCTTGAACAATTGTTCAGGACAGATTGTAAGTGATCTGTGAGTGAGTCGATCGCAGCCGTCGTGTCGGCGATAGAGTCAAACTGGTCGGGGATAGAGTCCAATTGGGGGGACGTGTTGGTTTTCAAGCTTTCGCTTACTCGCCTCCAGTCCGTTACCCTTTTGATGCGCAGGGGGATATTGGGGTCATGGAGACCTATGCGGGGTGCCAGTTCTATTACGACAAGTCTGTGGTCAGAGTCAAGCTCTTGTACCGCCTCTATGGAAGCCAACCGTAGGTTGATATTCTTTAGAAGCGCTATGTCGAGCACGTCAGGGGTATGGTTTGGAGAATGTGGGAAATGAGTGGGGCTCATCGGGGCGATGATGTCAAAATTTAGGGTGGAGCAGAGGTCGTACAAGTGACGGCCTCTGGGGGTGATAAGTCTGCTGTTCCAAGCTGTATGCTTGGCGTTGATATCACCCGCTATTATAACGGAGTCGCTCAGACTCAGGAGGGTTTGAATGTCGTCTGTCAGTAGTTGTAGATTATTATCTATTTCGGGACTGGGAGGCAGATAGGCCGAAATTAGAGTGATCGGTCTGTGACCTGACATGCCTAAGCGGCACATCGAAACTTCCAGAAGGGATTTGAGGGCGGGAGGGTCTAAGGGAGTACAGTAGAGTTCTGTCCGGTAATAAATGAGAGTACCTCCACCATGGCAACGTGACCTGTCGTTGCGAACTATGCGATAGTTCGCAACCGACGGGTTACGGTGCCGGGGTTTGAGGAAGGTCTCTTGGGTCAGGAATATGTCAATTTTATGGTCGCTGAGGAATTCAGTGACCTCTGTGCGTTGGTCGTTCAGGCCGAAGGCATTGAAAGTCCCTATCTTTAGGGAACGGGGTTTGAGTCTAGCGGGGGACCTAATATCCATTAAGTGGTCTAGGGGTGTTGTTCGCGAATCTAGACAATGCTTGCGTGATCTCGGGATACGCATTGTAGATTGCCTGAATTTGGTAAAGGTCACCGGCGTTGGTCGCGGCGACTATTTCGCTGGCCATCCTCCTCGCGCGGGGGGTGAGGAAGACCATGTATGTGGATGAGATCACCTGGAAGGGATCTACTTGATTAACACCGGCCACGGGAGTGGGGGTGTGGTTAGGAGGGGGGCGCGCATACGGAGCGGCGGCGGGGGGCGCGGGCGTGGGCGCGGGCGCGGCGGCGAGGGGCGCGGGTGCGGTGGAGGGCGCGGTGGACGCGGGTTTCGATTGCGAGTTTTCGAATCTGGTTCGCGGGTCCATTAAACGGGGTAATGTGGCCTGGGGGGCCTGAGGAGCGACTGCCTGAGGGGCGGGTCTAGCCTGGAGGCTTGGGAAAGCCTGCTGGTGGTGGAGGTAATTCCAGGGACTGGGCCTCTGTGGACTCAGTCTTACTGGCAATTGATAGGAGGGGCATTCGCGAGTCTGACGGGCGTCGGTACGTTTAGTCAGGCGAGGGGAGGTCGATTTGGGGGCTTTTGTGCAACCACGGTAGTTTGCGGGGTGGCCTGCCTCGCCACATAGCACGCAGCTAGGTGGCTCGGTGCAAAGTGCGCGGTCTTTTGGACGTTCGCATTCCGCAGTGCTATGCGAACCCAGGCACTTTACGCACCTGGGTGTCGCATAGCAGTGCTTCTGCGTATGCCCATAGAGTTGGCAGCGATGGCACTGCGCAATTACACTAGATTTCCTGGGTTTCTCAATTTCGAGACCGGAGAGACTACAGATCGATTTGATCTGGAAGATCGGGTTATAACCCTCGGAGGGTGGGCAGATCACGAGGATCATGTCGAAGGCCTCACCGCGTCGCGCGCGATGCATACGGTGGACCTCGTTTACGGGGACGTTTTGTGACCTAAGGTCGGCTATTATTTCCGAGCAAGGGATCTCCCGGGGGATCCTGCGGATGACGACACGTGTTTCCTTTTCCTCGGGGAGGCAATACGTGTGGAAAGACACGTTTTTTGAGCGAAGCATTTTTGTTAGGCTCCTGTAGTCCGTAGACGTGGGAACCGTAACCTTTATACCGGTCTGGGTGGACTTTGCATGCGAGTAATTTATCCGGAGCTCGACACACCATTTGGAGATGTCGGTCCATTTGGACTTCTCCTGGATATACACGGGCGGTGGGAGGGGGATTTTCTTAACGGGATTGCCGTTAATGAGAATGCGCGGAGTGGGGGCCTGTGACGTGGACGCGGACGCGGAGGGCGCGGGCGCGGCGAAGGGCGCGGGGGTGGGGACCTGCGGCGCGAGGGGCGCGGACGCGGTGGACGGGGCGGGGGTGGGGACCTGCGACGTGGAGGGCGCGGACGCGGTAGACGGGGTGGGGGTGGGGACCTGCGACGCGGAGGGCGCGGACGTGGTAGACGGAGTGGGGGTCGCAGGAGGGCTGGAGCCCTCTGCTTTCCCTTTTTTGGCGGCCTTTCTTTGGGCATTCGTCTTCTTCCTCTTGCCCCCCCGTCCCGAGACTAGGCTGAAGCCGTCGTCCGAGGTGGAGGGGGAAGAGGCAGAGGACGCTGCCGACCGTGTCGTGATGGTACGGTCCGATTCTGAGTCGGTACCGGCGGGACGCGGGGTGTCGGCTCTTCCACTGACTGCCTCTTCTGTTTCCATGTCGGATACAGATGAGCCTGTGACAGAGGCGAGCGAGAACGCGAACGCGATCGAGAACGAGAGGGAGAAGGAGAGCGGGGGCTATCCGTCGAGCGGGCGCGAACGGACGCCGAGAGGGTGGCAGCCCCGAGGGCTCCGTATTCCTGTCCATATTTGGACTGGAATACGGGGTCCTTTAATACGACTCCGATTAGAAATTCCCAGCATACCTGCGATAGGAAAGTAGATATAGAGATGTAGACAACGTGTGTAAGTGTAGAAGAGAAAAAATAGAATAAAAAATATACATAAAATCAAAATAGCTATACACTAATATAAATACTTAGAACTACAATGTAGTGGAAAATAATAAATACATAATAATATGCAACTATGACGAAGTAGAAAGATATTGATCCTTTATTCTTCTGAAAAAAAAAAAAAAGGATTACGAGTATAAGGGGTTTTCGAGAATTGATCCCAAACAGGGGAATGAGGGGTAATTAAGTTTTTAGGGGAGTATTTAACTGCGTGCCTTGAATAACTCAAAAGTTTTTATTTTTAAGTTTTTGAATTACTCAAAAGTATTTTGAATCCCGGTCATAGAGTACTTTCATTCGCGGTAGTACGTTCCCGTTGATTTTTTTCCGACATCCACGCGGGCGAAGCCGCAGGCAAAAGCTATATCTATATATATAAAATTCAAAGTACTGACTGACTGACTGATATATCAACGCAAAAAAAGCGGTAAAATAGGGGATGGAAGTTTATATGAAAGTCCGTCAGTTTTGAAGTTAGGATCTTCAAATTTTGTGATTAGGCTGACGATTATCTATATACTAAAATGGTAAACAGACTGACTGACTGACTGGCTGATATATCATAGATATATAAAATTCTAAGTCCTGACTGACTGTCCTGTCTGTATTGACTGACTGATATATCAACGCACAGCCCAAACTGCTGGGTCTAGAGATTCCAAATTTGGCACGTAGGTTCCTTAAGAGGTCTAGGAGTACACAAAGAAAGGATTTTTGGAAATTCCACCCCTAAGGTGATAAAGTAGGGGATGAAAGTTTGTATGAAAGTCCGTCAGTTTTGAAGTTAGGATCTTCAAATTTTGTGATTAGGCTGACGATTTAAAATTAATGTATAAGTGTCTCAGCGTTTTTGATTATTCCTTCCTCGAAGGGTTAAAAAGGGGGATGAAGTTGAAAAGTCCTTAATTTTCGAAGAAAAATCACTCAACTTACTATCTAAGCTTATGGTTGGAAGATAACGCAACGGTGTTGTTGAGTGAAAAGGGGGATGAAATTTGGTTATTAATTCAAGTTCTTTATTTTTTAAGTTAAAATCACTAATATTTCGGCTTATGATTGGAAACTAATACAACGATAATCGTTGTGTTATTGTTTAATTTTAACCCACAAGGGTCTGAAAAGGGGATTAAGTTTTGTATTGAAGCAGTGCATTCGCTACATTTTGTATTCAAGTAAAAATAATATAATTACACGTGTACTGTTTTTAACTTTACAGTATTTTACATGCAGCGACTGTCTATCTGACCTCCACAATGCAGTTACTGGGTAATACGATACACCTTGGTAAAAATGGTTTTCAGAGTTTCGGGCTTCTGATTTCTCGTAACGATTGTCAAAGATCCATGAATGACATCCGGGATCAACAGCTTAACGTGCTTACCGAGGCGCGGACGGGTCTCTGTATGTAAAGATGGTCACCCATCCACAGACCAACTGCGGCAAGTGTAGGTTAACCAGGTGGATACCGGTCCTTTACAGTAGGTGTTTATTTACAGTATTCCTCAAATATCACACGTAGTGGAGGACAATTAGTCATGAACAAAGCTCTATACTGTTATTGTTATAATAATTCATAATTATCTAGAAAAATGAATTTATACTCTACGCAGACGAAGTAAAATAAAATAGTAACGAAGTCAAACCTTACATTGAATATTCGAATCTGATGCCGAAAATATAGTTTTTAGAATTTGGTCTGTTTGTTTGTATGTATGTTTCGGTTTGCACGAAAACGGATGGACGGATTTAGATGTTATTTGGTACACAGATAGTTTATAACCTGGATTAACATATAGGTTATTTTTTAATTCCGCTAGTACGTTCGGCTTATTCCACAAATCCCCCCTGATAATCCCCCTTAGGAGGAAAAGTGGAATCTATAAAAAAAGTCTAGAATTCACCCCTGATAATCCCGCTTAGGGGGGGAAACTAGAATTGAAAAAAAAAAACTTATTCCAAGATCCCCTGAAAGTGATTTTTTTTTACATTAAGGTTCAGTTTTCCCCACTGAGGGGGATTCTCTGGGGGGATTAGTGAAATAAGCCGGATTATCAGTGGTGAATTCTAGACTGGTTTTTATATATTCCACTTTTCCTCCCAAGGGGGATTTATCAGGGTGGTTTCGTGGAATAAACCGTACATTCCCGTCGGCTATTTTTCGACATCCACGCGGGCGAAGCCGCGGGCAGAAGCTAGTTAAATATAAAAACACTTCAATAGGTCCTAACACTCTAAATAAGAGCTCTAAAGACTTATTTTAAACGTTATTTTGTAGCTTGTAACTGTAGTATCCACACATATATAACATTTCATTAGTATCCTGTGAGTAACTAACAAATTATTATGATATTCAGTTCTCCACGTTCACGGTCAAAATGCGTGCGGAGTTATTTGGCCACCGATAAATATATAAATATTTGACTGAATTAACTTGTGACTTATATCATCCGTACTCCCATTGTGTGCGTTTTTAGTTGGCTGAAAATAGACAAACAAATTGTAATCTGTACCGACTGACGTGCCAGTGGCAATATTGCCACTGCCAGCAATATTCCCAGCATCAATATTGCAGGTGAATTTCTTATTTGCCAGCAATATTGCCATTGGCAACTTTTAAGGATTCCTTACTCAAAGGGTGCCAACGGAGCCGGCAATAATGCTAGTTGAATTCAGTTGTAGTATAAATAGATTTAGACTTCATTTTTAGGGTTAAGTTAGGAAGCGGACCCCAAACCAGGACCCGAGATGGTAGCGCGTATTGTTCCACGCACGCCTCTCTAAGACGTAACAGGGGGAGTTCAACACTCCCCCTATGGGACGGGGACCACAGCGCGCGGGCCGTCACCAATCCGGGGCAGCGGAAGACACATCCGCGCCCGCAGCCTTGCCGCAGCCCTGACTCAAGTGTGCGAGGGAATACCGGGATGATTTTAGTCAGTAAGAGTCGGACGGACCCCTCTGCCCAGCCCAGGTCGGAGGAGATCCATGAGGATTTTTACACTGACAAAAAAAAGGTAGCGAACCCTTCCGTAGGGCTCGGTCGTCGGCCCGCTCCTGTGGAACATCGGGTACGACTGGGTACTGAGCGGTGAACTCCAACCGGGCGTAGACCTAACGTGCTACGCGGACGACACTCTGGTCACGGTCGGGGGGAGTTTGTAGGGAGGCAGCGTTGCTGGCGACGTTGGTTGGTTCGTTGGTTGGCGCTGGTGGCGGTGGTGAGCCGCATATGGCGCCTAGGCCTGGAGGTGGCCCTCAACAAGTCGGAGGCTATGATATTTCATGATCCCCGGCGGGCGCCACCGTCCACATCACACACAGTGGTCGGGGGGGCTCGACTTGCTGTCGAGCATACCATGAAGTAACTGGGATTGGTGGTCGACAGCTGATGGGATCTCGGCCCCCACTTCCGGCGGCTGGCGTCCAAGTGAGGGGCCCGAGCGCAGCTTGTAGGCGGCTGGATCGTGCGGTCGATGCCCCTTTACGGGGCCCCAATCTGGGTCAGGTGTCACCACTTCGTCGACTGCCGGGAGAACACGGTGCAGCATACGCTGGCAGAGTGAGCCGCTTGGGAAGACTAGCACCGTGCCCTCATCTCAGGAGTAGGCAGTATCCTGTCCTTGCTGGCCCTAGTGAATGCAATGGTCGGCAGCGAGGAGTCCTGGGACGCGGTGGTATCCTTCTGCAAAATAGTAATCTCGCAGAAAGAGGCGGCGGAAAGGGAGAGATAGATCTCATCCTCTCACCCGGCCCGTAGCAGGCGCACCGGGCGTCGGCGGAGAGCGGACAACGCCCTCTTCCGGCCCAAAAATGGGTCCAAGAGCGACGGATCCGGGGACGTCCATCAACCCCCATAAATCAGAATCTGTGGTAGCGGCGCGTAGTATTCAACGCGCGCCCCTCTTAGACGTTGCGGGGGGAGTCAAACACCTCCTCCTCCCCCCAACCCAAGGAGGCCCGCGGCCGGCACTAGTCAGGGGTTGCGATCTTTCGCAACCCTCGACTCGTACCGGCCGCGGGTCGTATGTTCACGTGACCCTCGGCGCAGGTGTGAAATGGAACACCGGGGTGGTTTTTAGTCAGTAAACGTACCCCCCCCCCAGGTTGAAGGACATCCATGGATTTTACACCCAAAACAAAAAAAAGGTAGCGGACCCTATTACTAAGGCTCCGCTATCTGTCCGTTCATCCGTCCGTCCGTCTATCACAGGGCTGTATCTACCTTGGATATTCTATATTCATATCAACTGAGGTGAAAGCAGTTAAAGAGCTTGTTGAAGAAAGCTCAGTACGATGTTCAAAAATCTGCGGGTTTGACGAATATCTGTAAAATAATATCAAGATATATATGTCGAAAAAACAAGAAATAATAAAAAAAGAAAGAAGTAAGAAATATATATGTCGGAGAAGGGTAGGTTTCTCTCGTTATCATCAGCCTTATTTTAACTACTGTGGGCTTACTGTGGGTAATGTTGGTTATTGCGCAATAGAAAAACCGAATTAAACTCAAATCAAAAGTAATTTACTGAACTGAGTTACAAGTTTAAAGATTACACAAAACAGTCCCCCAAAACGCCCATCCCTTTACCACTTCCTAGTGCTTTAGCTAGGAAGAAGAAGTAGCAGAACAAACTCCCCAGCAGCACATCTGTCTGTTCAGTTAGAAGAACTTGATTCTATACAGTAATGGGTATGCAAAGTAATTAATATTGGAACACGACACAACTATACCGAACGCGCAACAGTTCCTTGACGTCTTCACTGCTTGACCGCCACCGATGAACCTCACTTATCGAAATGCGCGGCGATCACTTGCCGCCAGTCAAACGTTATGCTGTGACTCCGTCATGCGCCGCTAGGCAGCGCTAGCGTCCCGATTAGTCAAGAATCGTTGGCGCTAACTACAATAACTCCATCGAACGCAACTAGATGACGATGGCGTACCGGATACAACAGACTCGTCTCCGACATGGCCATCCTGCTAGCACACGTCCTCGTGTGTTAACCTGCAACCAAAATATCAACAACAATATCTGTACCACTCGGCCAATTCTGACCATTTACGGCTTCCAACTTTTGAAATCATAAAACTTTAATCCTCAATCGTTTTATTGTTTCAACAAAACAATACTTCTAAATTAACTAAACAAACTTTGGTTAGTCATAACTAAAATAATCAACCAGAGCCATGTACCATCTCTATCCACATTTAACAATCATCTTTTTCACTCAAAGGATATGAATTCTCTATGAATGGTTTCGTGCACAGTCACAGTATCAAAAGAGACACCTCGCCCTTCAAACCACCAATACCACTGTCTAAATGGCCTCCTCGCCTTTATAGTCAATCCGTATCTGCAGTCTAACCACCACGCCGCGCGCCGATAAGACAACATACATAGAGCTTATGTAGCCACCACGCTTACATAAAACTGTAGTCATCACACACACACGCTCAGATAGTTCACATACGCACACAGCTAAGCTTTCTAATTAATTTAAAATCTTAACATCATTATCATCTGACAAGCATGGATCAAGCATAGGATTGGGGGAGTGGACGTAACCGGTCTCTCGCATACTTCTCATAACTCAGGCTTGCTCGTCACCACTGTGATCGTCTATTTCGATTGGTACATGACCTACTGGCATTTTTCGTAACCCATCGTGAACGTGTTTGTAAGTACGTTAGAATTTAAAGCTTTTAGCGTATAGCGATCACCATTAAAAACTTTCGCCACCTTAAACGGATCTCTGAACTTCCGATTTAACTTAGTCTGATTTTGCTCTTTGTTTTCTAATAACATGAAATCGTGAACTGAAAATTTTGTTACCTATCGCTGCGTTTTTCCTCTTAAACTACATACTACCCATCAATGATAATGGTCTCGCAACTTTGCCGATTAAAAGCTCTAGAGGTGAAGCCTTTGTCACGCGGTTTATGGTACAATTAATCACGAGCTGTACTTCTACTATCGTATCTTGTCATGATTTATTATCACTCATCTCTACTGCTGTTAACTTACGAAATGGAAATATCTAGTTTCGAGATTACCGAGACCAAGCACAACGATTTCACATGAAATTAATCAAAGAAAACAAAACCTCAGGTATCTCATTCATGGTGAACAACAATCACACACTATTCCCCACGGGAATTCCGAGTCAACCCTTGACTCTATGGTCTTTGCTTCCAGGCGAAACTGGACTATATCACCCAGAGCTACCGCATAACGCTTACACACGGACTACTCATTGAGCAGACGATTTCACTCAATGAGCAGATACCGATTTCTACGAGCTACGACTACGATACTCTGCTACAGTCTCCGACCCACTGAACCGAGAACCTGCTGTTTATACAAACTAAAGTGATGCCAACTCATCATTTAGTTCGTCTACAATCTCAATTGGTACTTGGCCCTCGGGCATCTTCCGAACACAGTCATGAAATGAATGGACATCCTATACGATCGCCGTTGCACTGTATGGTGCGGATCAATTAATTTTATTTTAAGCTTACCTGTTTCAACTCGCGTAGTAGTCATACTAGTAAATAAATGCTTTGATTTAAGCTTGAGTTTCCAAGTTTCCGAGTTTTCGAGTTTCCGAGATTTCGAGTTTTCGAGTTTCCGAGTTTGAGTTTATAAAAACGTGAGAATCGATTTAAAGGAGAATGGGCGCTTTTGTATGGCCTCCGTCCCCATGTAGGGATAGGTGTAAATGAGTACACGAATTGATGTATAATACTGGTCTTTATTAGCAAACCATTCAATATATAGACTTAGGCTACTTACACATATAAACATAGACATAGTTGTATAACACCTACACTACACCTCCTACATAATAAAAAATAAAAAATAAATCTTACATATGTTTTTTATTTATTTACTTACTCTAAATGTTTTAAACTATGTTAACAGACACTTAAAAAAAAATATATTGACTAGGTACAATATAACTCAGTTCTATTCTTATGCACTATATCATATATATATATATATATATATATACTAGCTTCTGCCCGCGACTTCGTCCGCGTTAAATTTCTTGTTCCTCCGATCCACCCCGTCGCAACACATTGCCTGCCCGTGATTTTACTTCATTTTCGCATAAACTTTCATTAAAAAAAAATTGTGTCCTAGTTAATAGGAATGTTATTCTTCCTCAAGAATTGGGCTGTAAAATGCGAAAAGATTTTTTCAAATCCAGCTCGCAGTTCCAGAGATTAGCGCGTTCAAAAAACAAAAAACCGGCCAAGTGCGAGTCGGACTCGCGCACGAAGGGTTCCGTACCATCCATACAAATCCTTACTAATATTATAAATGTGAAAGTAAGTCTGTCTGTCTGTCTGTCTGTATGTTACGTTTTCACGCCTAAACCGCTGAACCGATCGACATGAAATTTGGCAGGAATATAGCCTGGGATACAAAGAAGGACATAAGCTACTTTTTTACGCGATAACCGACATCCACGCGGGCGCAGCAAATAAAACGGCAAAAAAATCATGTCCGTTGTATGGGAGCCCCCCTTAAATATATTTTTTTCTGTTTTTTGTATTTGTTGTTATAGCGGCAACAGAAATACATCATCTGTGAAAATTTCAACTGTGTAACTATCACGGTTCATGAGATACAGCCTGGTGACAGACGGACAGACAGACAGACAGACAGACGGACAGCGGAGTTTTAGTAATAGGGTCTCATTTTACCCTTTGGGTACGGAACCCTAAAAACTAACTCTTTAGCTTTAGAATAGACTACCTCGCAGAGTTGATCATTATTTTGCTGCGGAGTTATTATAAAACAGTTATATCTCCTAAGATATTCATTGAAATTAAATGATGTAAGGGCAACTTTGTTCAAAATTAAATACTTGTGATGAATAACGTATTTATTTGGATAAGGATTAATACCATGTTTATGAAAACTCCTTCGCAAATAATGCATTAATTTCGAACAAATTTGATTACCATAAAAAAGGTTATAGTGAGTCAATCTTAAAAGATAGACATATGCTGTCGCGGATTTTTTTTTAGAACATTTAAAGAGGAACAATTCCATCATACATGATATTTGCGTAACTTAAACCGTTTACGCAGCGCACGCAACGGAAACTCTCAAAAAGGAATAGTTTTTCCCGTTTTTGCAACATTTTTCATTTATGCTCCGCTCCTATTAGTCGTAGCGTGATGTTATATAGCCTATAATATTCCTCAATAAATGGACTATTCAACACAAAAAGAATTTTTCAATTCCAACTAGTAGTTCCTGAGATTAGCGCGTTCAAACAAACAAACAAACAAACTCTTCAGCTTTATAATTAAAAAAATATATAAATATAAATATATAAATATATATATATATATATTAATTATTAATTATAAAGCTGAAGAGTTTGTTTGTTTGTTTGTAAGGTCCTGAAAAAATGGGACTGAACTTGTTTCCAGTTTCTATTTTTAAAAGGATTTGATCGTTTGGTTTGTAAATGATTGGTCTCATATTGGAATCATATCGTTGATTTCGCAAGATTTTTTGTTGTATTAAATTATTTTTTGCTTCAGACTGTGACACCTGTAATCTATATTTCAGCTCAAGCGGGTAACTCTCATGATTATAAAGTGGTTCAATTGACTTTGATAAATTATTAGGTAAATTCCTTTTTTCCCATAAACCAATTGAAATGGAGTGTGATTTGTTGCACTATGCACGGAAGTGTTATATGAGAAGCACCAATAATAACCATGAACTCCATGTTTCAGGATGATTATCCGTCTGAATTCTCAAGAATGCTCCTAAGTGTTTATGAGCATTCACCAACGCACCTATGCTTTCGTGATGGTATGCCGTGGAATTAAGCTTTTTATATTTAGTAACTTACATACCTCCGTCATTGCTGCGCTGATAAACTCTGCTCCTCGATCGGTCGCTATAGTATTTGGAATACCATACTTTAGAATAACATTTTCTGCAAATGCTTTTGCAACCTCGTCTGATTTTTTAGAAACAGGTGGACAAGCGATTATATATTTTGATAACTAGCTTTTGCCCGCGGCTTCGCCCGCGTGGATGTCGGTTATCGCATAAAAAAGTACCCTGTGTCCTTGTCCGAGCGCACACACGGTGCCGCGGGAGATGTACGCGGGGTGCGGGAGACGCACGGGACGGCGGGGCGGCGCGAACCAATCAGCGCCGACCGACGCCGGCGTTCGTCACTTCAAGAAATCTCACTAGCGAACGGTCATATTCGCTCCGATTTAAAATATTTTATAGTATTACTTTTTACAATATACCTATCTAAATTATACAGTCCACTCGTCTTTTTATTACATTCAACCAAGAATATACCTCAAACATTGATCCGGCTCGAAGGACCAATATTTGAGGTATATTCTTGGTTGAACGTAATAAAAAGACGAGTGGACTGTATAATTTAGATAGGTATATTGTAAAAAGTAATACTATAAAATATTTTACAGTCCACTCGTCTTTTTATTACATTCAACCAAGAATATACCTCAAACAGTCCTTCTCCATATCCCAGGCTATATCTCAAAATTCTAACTTAATATTAATTTTAATGTGACTCACTATGTGAATAGAAACCGAAACAAATGATTTAATTTATTAGAATAGAATAGAATAGAATAGAATATATGTTATTGTAAAAACATGAGTATACATCAAATAATATGTGCGAGGTCTTAAAATAACAGGTAGATCTGCATGTTTTGCCATTTATGGCGTACAAAGCAATATATTTCTGGTTTAGAATAAACCATAAAAATATTGAGTCTATACAACAAACTAGGAGATTGATAACTTAATCCTGATGTTAATTAAAAAGGAGAAGAAAAAATTTCAGGGTGAAATTGGGAAAATGTCGTAATTTAGGAATCCATTTAATTAATTGCGGTCATTTAAAAATTCCGATATGCCATAATAGCATTTGGCTATGAGATATTTTTTAAAATGTATTTTAAACAGAGCAGTAGGCATTTGTCTAATAGGTTTTGGGATATTATTATAGATGATTGGTGCTAAACAGAAAATACTTTTACGCATCAATGCCATGGCTGATTTTGGTACGCATAATTTATTATTATCCCGTCGATTACGAATAGAAACGTCTGATAGTTTCTTGAATAGTTTAGGATTGGTTTGTATAAAATTAGCCATTTCATAAATAAATAAGGAAGGCAGACTTAAAATGTTATATTTAATAAAATACTGTTTGCAACTACCAGTTATTTTCAATCCAAACATAGCCCTAATACACCTTTTTTGTGACTTAAAAATGATTTCTTTATTAGTAGAGTTACCCAAAATATAACTCCAAACCTCAATATGGAGCCATTTATAAGTTCCATGGTAGGCAGTTATAAGCGCATTCGCACTTGGAATAGGTTTTAGTTTATAGAGGGCATAGGCAGAAGAACATATTTTTTTACTTAATTCTTCTGTGTGTGCTTTCCAGTTCAGACGTTTGTCAATAGTTACACCTAAAAATTTTGCTGTATCTACCTTTTTTATAACAGTTGATTTGTGTTGAACATTAATATTTGGTGCTTCTAAACGTTGACTAAAGAACATAATTTTTGTTTTTTCAAGATTGATTTTTAGATTATTGTTATCTAACCAGTTAATTATTGAATTGATTGTATTATTAATTTCATGTTCATACCTATCTTTATTTATAGAATTAATAGTGACTGTGCTATCATCGGCAAAAAGAGATACAGGATAATTAGTTACTAATGGCAAGTCATTTATATAAATTATGAATAATAAAGGACCCAATACACTCCCTTGTGGTACTCCATATTTAACTATACGTTTTTTTGATGCATAGGTTTCTTCTTTTTTGGTGTTAATGTTTATTTTAGAAATTTCTGTATATTGTTTACGATTTTTCAGATAAGATTCTATGAGATTTAGTATATTGCCTCTGACGCCATAAGCTTCCAGTTTACGGAGGAGAATGTCATGATTAACATAATCGAAAGCCTGGGTCATATCGCAGTAAATGGAACATACCCTTTCATGTCCTTTTATCCACATTACCCATGACGTTATTTATAAAATCAAAAATAGCCATGTTTATTGTTTTATTCTTGCGGAAACCTTTCTGGTCTTCTGTGAGAATGTTGAATTTTTCTAAATAGTTATAAATTTGATTATAAATGAATTTTTCAAAAACTTTCGAAATAATAGGAATAAGTGCAATAGGTCTGTAACAGTTCATACTCTGCTTGTTACCTTTTTTGAAAATGGGTTTAACGATAGTAGTTTTTAGACTTTCCGGGTATGATCCAGTGGTTATACACATATTAATAATATGGCTTAGGTGGTCACAGATATGATAAGCGATATATTTTAGGATTCTGGTAGAGATCCCAACATATCCAACACTTGTAGTATTTTTAAGCGATCTTATAATTTGAAGTATGTCATATGGAGTACTTGGTGCCATGAACATAGATTGACTTGATTTAGAGATATTTTCGGTTACGTTCTTACCAGCGTATGGTATTGGTTCTATGTTTTCTATAAAGAAATTGTTAAAAGCATTCGCAATTTCACGCGGCCTGGTTATAGTTTTATTGGTTGTTTCTATGGAAGTGATACTATCCTTTGGTAAATTCAGTTTAGACCTATTTATAATCGCCCATGCGGCTTTGGATTTGTTTGTAGATGATTTTATTTTATGATTGTTTTGTGCTCGTTGCGTTAAATTAATTATATTTTTATATATTTTAGAGTATTTTTTGAATTTCGTTTTATTTACTTCATTACGATTTAGCCTATAGTTCCACATAAGCTCTCTCTTTTTTTTGCTTCAGATTTTTATGCCACGTGATACCCACTGAGGTTTTACTTTGGTTCTTATTGTTATGTTTTTTAAAGGAAAACATAAGTTATACAGCATCATAAAAGCTTCCAAAAATGCATTATATGCTGTGCTAGGATTATTTGTATTATATATTTCAGAAAAAGGGAAAGTTTTGATGTGAAACATCTATAGGCGCACGTGAGACCGATTTCTGGCGTGGCGACGCGTCGCCACGCGCAATCGACTGTGCGTTTCTCTCTCACTCGATCCGGCGTTAAGCCATCTCTTTCGCTCCACTGAGCTCGGATACCTATAATGTATACTCTGTTTATTACAGTACTCATAACCTGTGTTTTTCTGGTAAATAAATCATTTTTCTGTTCTGATAATAAAATGTCTGACCGTGATAATTTAGAGAGTGGAAGTGATCAGCCTCCTGCAAAGAAAGCAAAATCACACTATGACACATTATCAAGTCATCAGTAAGTTAATTATATTTTTATAATTAAAGTATGCATTTATCTGTGCATTTAGCACGCGTATATTTGGTGTGTATTGAGCGCCAGTAAATGTAAAATCTACTCTCTAGGTAGATTAAAATTCACATAAATTTCATTGCATATCATGTTTTTAAATTAATTATTAATTTTAATTTCATTCAACCTACCACCAGATACGGAACAACAATAGATGCTGTATTTATTAGATATCTTAATAATGTTATGTCCAATACTTTCGTATCGTACTTCAGTTACCATCGACCAATTGTCACAGTAATACCGTTCTCAGAGGCAACATCGAATGTAACTATTACCGAAGTCACTGATTAAACTAATTGAGTAGTTTCGATTTAAAATAAATATGTAAATTTTTGTATTTAATGAAAATGAATGTTTATTTAATAAAAAATCATCGTTATCTAGAAAAAAAAATCGTTATATTTTTTATTTTATTTTATTGACATTTTTAGTTCCTACCACAATCTGTTCTTTTCTGCATACTACTTTTACGAAATAACGTCGATGTTTCACATCTACCAGGCGTCCCGTGACGGCTCCATTTTTTTTTATGTAATCTTTAAATTTTTGCATATTTTCTTTACTATAATCTCGTCTATTTGTTCGCCAATAGTTTATTAAGATTTTTTTATCAACCTGTAATTTTAGTACTTGCGCTGTGTGGTCTGACAGGCCGAAGTCAATCACATTAGATTTACACTTCTTCCCCACATTATGTGCAAAATTGTCTATACAAGTGCCGCTCGCAAGTCGAGTTGGCTGATTTATTTCTAGTTTTAAATTATAACTTAAGAGTAAACATTCCAGATCTATCAAAGTATTATTACGCTTAAGACAGTCAATATTAAAGTCACCTGCAATTAAGACTTTTCTTTTTAAATTTTTGTTACAAATAGTACATAACGCTTTCTCTAATTGCTCAAAAAATACAGGTAAGTTATTGGATTTTGGTACTCTATACACACAAACAATAATCGTATCATACATTGTCATTTCAATAGCGCAACATTCGAATATTCCATTTATGGAGAGTTTCGCTACATCTTGAAGCTCTTTAAACTGGTGACCTTTTTTTGCAAGGATACATGTACCACCTCTCTTACTGACCTTTCTGGAGTAGCATGCCGCCAAAGTGTAATTAGGAATATACAATAATTGTTCATAGCCAGCCAACATGAAGTGTTCAGATAAACAGATTATGTCGATTTCGGTATTTTTCTCTGTCATCTCTTCAAGACATACAACAAGCTCACTACTCTTATTCAGTAATCCCGCAATGTTTTGATGTATCACGTTAAGGTGCTTATAATCGAAAAAACTGCTCTGGCGCTTGTTGTTCATCCATTTTGTTAATTTTCCCGCCTTCTGTATTTGCGGAGGTATTTTCACGTATATAGTTCATAAGTGCGGCGAAATCTTGGAAAATCATTTGCATGCCGTAATTGTTTACTGATCCTGTATTTTTTCTGTACATGCTGTAGTCCCACGTAAGGTTCTTATTCGAGTCAATAAAGTAGGCATGTTCGTGTGCTAAAATGTCTTGGTATAGCAGATTATTAAAATTTTCTACTCTCATGTTATACAAAGTAACATTACTGATACAATGACTATAGGTCGGCATGCAGAGAACAACATTTGTGTGTTGAATTTTATCGAGGACTTCCCTTATGTGGAGAATGATACTATAGTATTCCTTAGTAGATTTGAAGTCTGATTCACCAATAAAAATAACACAGAAGTCATTCATAGTGAATTCCTTTAGCTTTGGTTCCAAGTCGCGAAACATATTATTTATTCCTGAGTATGGTGTTAGGTAATGACATACTTCACAATTTTCTAACTTATTTTCTGCAATTGTACGTATTTTATTGTATTTATTTTCGCTTATAATACAGATTTTACAAAGATTATTCTCCGGGTCATCATTACGGCTTTTTGTATGAATGATTGCTGGTGAAACCGCAGATTCTCCCTTAATATCCACTGCAATTGTTTGAGTGCTCTTACTGTTTTTCTTGTCAGACGTATTTACTTGCTTCGTTTGAGTGTTACTGCTAAGTAATGACTCCCTTTTTTTTGGAGTAGAAGATTTTTGTCTGATTTTCTTAGTAGGAGTGTTGGTGATGTTTTTGTAAAAAATATTTTTCTTTTCCAACTCTTGGTTCGACTGTTTAAGATTACTAATTTCACATGTCAGTATCTTTATTAAAAGTACTTATGTTCTGAACGTAAATGAGTCTTTACATAAAGATAACAAATACAAAATCAAAATACGAAATTTCGCTCAAATTCTTAAAGCAATCAATTGTACCAAATTACAACACGAAATAAAAGTGCGACGACACAAATGATAATTTTAAAATAATTCACGTAAGTACCAACAATGTAAAAACAAAACGAAATCCTCCGAAATGTCGCATGATACACCATTTGTGCTGATAAAACGCTCGAAATATATAATGAACACCATTGGTGCATAACTTTTCTCAGGGTCACGTTCGCAATTGGACGAAATATTTGACATTTATTTTGTACTTGCAACACGATCTGGCTGTAGAATTCGATTAATCGACTAATACTTGACCGGTTGACATTTTAGCGGGAACACCACTAAACGGACGAAAAAAAAAGAAAACAAAATACGTCTGTACTCTGTGGTCGTGTGGCGGTGTGGTGCGGTGCTTAATGTAAACATTCATCAAGGTTATACGTGCGTAAAGATTCAATGAGAAAACGGTTTAATCTTTGAAGAATCTTATACAGAATTACTGAGAAATAAGTGTAGATTTCGTATTGAGTGTTGGTTTATCGAAAAGTGATAAATATGTCAGTGAAAAAGTAACGAAAGTTTTGGAATGCACAAATTTTGATCATAAGGCCGCCGTGTTTAGTAATGTTTTTATGATAAATATTCTTGTACACTGTTTGAAATACACATAAGTATTTAGCTTATTTATCTACGAACATAATTTGGTTAATAGCTACTGATATTATAGCGTATTGTTATCGTAATCGTATTTCCAAGAGTAAAATTCGGCAAACAAATACCTACAAAAAGTCAATAAAATGGATATAGTATGTTATCCTGAAGAGATAGACATATGCCATCGCGGTCTTTTTTGAAGATCTTTATAAGATACATAATTCCACCATACATTATTTTGTTATATCTCAAAGGGTTTAGACAGCGTTTTCGTTGAAAGCTCCCAGATGGCTTATTTTTTTCCGACACCTCCAACAAATATCGTTAATTCATACAAAAATGCATACAAAAACATAACAAATTATATACTAAAACCTTCCTCGAGAACCAATCTATCCATTGGTGAAAACAGCATGAGAATCGGTGCAGTAGTATTTGAGTTTATCGCGAACAGACAGACAGACAGACAGACGCGACGGAGGACTTTGTTTTATAATATTTTTGATTTGATAATTCACATTGTGTGGTTAATATATACGAAAAATTATACCTATCCTTATCTAAGGGCCCTACTATATCTAAATATACCTTCTGAAAGGCTGTATGAGCAGTAGTCGTCACTACCATTGGCTCTTTATTGAATATGCTATATTTTTGAGTCTGGCACTTATGACATTTCTTCGCAAAATCATGAACATCTCGTTCCATGCTAGGCCAGAAATAATATTTACGGATATTATTTAGCATACGTCTCATACCTGTGTGGCCACTCGTGGGTAAAAGATAAAAGTCATTAATTATGACTCTTCTGTCATCCTTGTCATCTACCCTTTTTACATCTTTTAATACACATAACCTTGGCCCGGACCATTTTCTATCTTTCTTTATTTCGGATATCAACTTTCCAATAAACAAATTATTTGTGCCATTTTTAATTAAGTATATCTCTTCTATATCATTAATATTACAATATTCCCCGAACTCCCTCGCAAATGCGGCTAGCGTCATCTGCGATCGGGACGCTGGGTTTATAAACAATGTCATCCGAGACGGCACAAAACACAATGTACTCTGACTACTTAACTTTACATTATTATTTTCGTCTCTTAATCTATCCCAATTATTTCTATCCACAAATATCATCTTAACAGAGTCCTTCGGTTTACTATGAGTTTCCACAACTTTTGGTTGATCAGGCCAAATGTCAGTGTTAACCATATCTTCCGTAGAACTGCTCTCCAATAACTTCCGTTTTTGTCCTCTAGTCATAACGTTTACAACACACTCATGCATTTTTTTCAGTTCTTTCGATGACACACTTAATCTCGATAATGCGTCTGCTGCCACATTGTTTTTACCTGGCACATATTCGATATCAAAATCGTACTCATCCAAAACCAATCTAAACTTGAATAGTCTACTTGAAGGATCCTTTAAATTAAATAAATATATTAAAGGTTTATGGTCTGTATAAATCTTAAATTTGCGACCATACAAATATGGACGAAAATGTTTAATACTCCACACTATAGCTAATAATTATTTTTTCTATAGTGGGATAGTTTCGTTTAGCTTTATTTAAACTTCTGCTTGCATAAGCAATTGGCCTTCCATTCTGATTAGACAATACGGCGCCTAACGCGTATCCTGATGCATCTGTTTGTAAGTTGAATATATTGTCACTAGAAAAACATGGGTATTGTAAAACTGGGGCAGATATCATACGCTGTTTTAATGTATCAAAACTAACCTGGCAATCCTTATCCCATTTAAATGTTACATTTTTCCTACTCAAATTATTCAAAGGATTAGCTATATTAAGAAAAAAATTTAATGAATTTTCTACAGTAATTCGTAAACGCTACGAAGCGTTTTACCTCGTCTACCTTTTTTGGTATGGGATAATTTTTCATAACACTAATTTTTTCAGGGTCAGGTAAAACACCATCGCCAGAGACTACGTGACCTAAATATAACATACCCTTTTTCAGAAATTCACATTTGGACGGATTCAATTTAAGATTCACTTTCCGAAGTCTTTCAAAAATGTCGATGAAATTTTTATTATGTTGACTGAGACAATTTCCATACACAATTAAATCGTCCTAATAGGCGAGACATTTTTCAAAATTAAGACCTGCCATTGCCATAGTCATCATCCTTGAAAATGAGCTAGGACTTGTTTTAAGCCCCATGGGCATCCTAGTCATTTGATATTGCCCAGAACCAAAAGCAGTATATTTCAGCAGTATTTTTTTTTTGTCGATACTTGTTTATTCATATTAACTCCTCATTATTGAATTCTTTTATGTTAGTTTCTATTTCTTTACATATTTTTTTAAATGAATACCATATATTTGTAGATTCTCCTAATTATCTACTAGAAACCTCAGATTCTAATCTTCGCTTAGGACCTATTTTTATTAAATATGTACGTATTTTCCGTAACTCATTATATATGTTATCAAATTCCTTAGCCATAAGACACTTTTTTTATTTTTATTCCTTTAGACGACACTGCATAGTTTAGAATTTGTCTTACACAGCCACTACATAAAGTAAATTTCTGCTTACTTTCTTCCCGAATACCTTACGTACGTACACAAACACTTATTACGCACTTTGAACACACTTATTAGTTCACTGATCTACACTGACATTCACTTTCTGCTACTTTCGGAGTGTTTTGGCAACGACCTCGTCCAGACAATCGTATGCCCCTGAAAGCGTGATGGTTGATCTCCTGACGCATCCAACGAGCATGGCATTTTTTATATGCCTTAAATCCCAAGTAGAGAAGCACTGCACCCATCAAACAGATAATTATTGTAGTCATAATAGTCTGGATGCTCAAATGTATGCCAATCTCTTTCAAATTCGCACTATTTCCAGCACTGGCTGCGTTTTGAGCTAAAAAAAGCTCTTCCTTGGTCTGATATGATTGACACATCTTGCTTTTCCGAATAATTTTGCACCAATTAAAAATGAAGCCAGTTGTAACGCGACACGACCATTATGCGCGGCTTGCTCGAAGGCAGGGTCGCCATGTAGAGATAGGTGTAAATGAGTACACGAATTGATGTATAATACTGGTCTTTATTAGCAAACCATTCAATATATAGACTTAGGCTACTTACACATATAAACATAGACATAGTTGTATAACACCTACACTACACCCAGACTGTATCAAATTGAGCAATACGTCATTTTAAAGCTTGTTAGAATGGCTTTATTTTATTCTATGACACCAACCACCGCACTCATGCAAGGGAAGAACTACAAACAAACAAACATTTCACATATTTTGCTTCAAAAAAATGTAATTTTCGCTTAGCTTCGCTCTTTTGTCTTGCCGATATCTGGGGGTATGCCTAGACTATTCTATTCAACCAAAGTGCGATGGAGAGAGCTATGATCGAAATCCCATCTTGTGTGTCCTCGAGGTTATGAGTGTTATGACAGTAGCTTATTGTTTGCCACCAACAACGAAACTCGTGCAAAGAAGGTACTACGATTTTGTTTTTCGTAATAATATTATTTTTATCATAAACAGTTTTTCGTACATATCTATTATTTTATATAGTGTTCTTTACGGTTAAGCTACTTGTCTTATGTTGTACCTTTACCGCCACATCCGTACAATGGTTTGTCGAATATCTAGTTTTAAAATGCATTAATTCGCTGTTTCCTGTGTTCACGTAGTTTAATTTTATACTACTATTATTTTACTATGTCATGAAAGTTCAACAAATAATGAAATAAAACAAGAACAATGGCAGTTACTATATTCATTATTCACAAATAACACTATTCATCTAAATCTACAATAATTTCGTCTAGAAAAGTTGCCGGTAATAAGATGTCATTTTGATGCCTCGCCAGACCCAAATACCATATAATAGTCATTATATGAGCACATGTGCCTACTGTTCTTAATTGAGATATGGTTTTTTAAGTTTTTTCTTTGAATAACCCAAAATCTCGCCTTTGAATCGTTACTTATTTTTTTGTTTTGTTTATTGTTGTAATGGAACAAAATAACTTTTATTCTAGTCTGCAATGTATTCTTATTCTAAATAAATTAAAAATACTATATATACTAGGTTACTATATCTACAATAATAGTCGTCAAGCCAAATCGTGAGCTATGTCAGAGGCCTTTGGCGGCTCAATAACTTTGGAACTAGGGTAAAATATACAGTGTCGAACCAATGAAGGAGCAAAAGATGCATGCAACGTAAGTATCGTAAGGTAATATCAACTGAACTGCCATTAAGTGAAGACAAATCAATATAAACCATTAAGTGAAGACAAACTAGTACGATACAATAGTCAGAACTGTAAAAAAATGTTTTTTGTCTTTATCCCTCTCGCCCCCGTATTATTGTTATCTCGTTCGGGTTCACCCGCCCCCTGACGTTCTTTACCCTGATACGTTGACACCTCTAGCATTTTGTGCATATGGTTACCGGCTACAGGTACAGCCTGTCTCATGGCCAGGTACCTATGCCTTACGCACAAAAGTTGTTTATTTGTGAGCCTGATAGTATGTAAATGTACTGGGCAGCAATTAAAGGAGCAACGATGCCGAAAGGTAGCCGCACCGCACTATACGCTTAACATAGTAAAAATACATAAAATAACTGTAGAAGCTAAAAATAACATTATTCAAAAAATACATTAAATTATTCATGGTTCCTTTCCTGCACAAGTTACGTTGTTGGTGTCATACAATAAAATAAAGCAATTTTTATGATCTTTAAAAGGATGTATATCACATCTGGATACACCACTGGGGACGAACCGCCCATTCTCCTTTGCAAATTTATTCGCACCTATAATGTTCGCATCAATAGCATGAAAATTAGCTTGTTGTTTATGACCATTTATAACCGAATTTATTACAAGAATTCTATGCAACGATAACTCTGTCGCTGACATACAAATGGAAAAACACTAGGTTTAATATATGTTTTTAAACTCTCATGGTCACTAATATTATTATTAACATAAACGGGATCTTAACCATGTTTAATAATAATACTAGGTTTAATAATTCTCGTCCTACCATAATATTACTTTGCAAGTAACTGTCGGGAAGCAAATGTAATAAAATCTCAAGTTGGTGTTCGCTAATCGTTACGCTACATAATTATGATTTATTCTGGGCTCAATACACGTGTTTGACCAATTCCAATCATCACAACAACGTTATAAACTCGTTTGCCACTTAATTTGGCTGCACAACTATCCTTTACTAACGAGCACTCAGCACCAGAATCGTAAAAAAAACAATACAGCTCACCTTTATGTTCTCACATGCTGAGGGTAGTTGTACAACGCAATCATCCGCTCGCCAACACTGCATATAGCATAGCACGTGCTCCACCATCCGCTTGGCTGCCACTGTTTGAGCACCCGGCTGCGATATTTCTTGGTCTCCCACACTTGAAGCACACGAAGGGCTTCGCTGATGACTGCGACGCTGCTCGGCTCGACACTGAAACTTGTAAACAAAAGCGATTTAACTACTCAATTAGTATATATATTTATAATAAATAATAGTTTATATTATAACTGGATGAGAGTGGTGGGGTCGTCTGGGTCGGTCAGTGCGTGCCTTGGACGGCTGATCATACTAATGCGGGAGGTGGTGTAGTTGACGGCCTGCACAACGAGAGTGTTGCGGTGGGTGGCGGCAGAGTCAAAGAAACGCTTGGAAGAGCGTTTGAAAAATTGGGCTATTGTAGGCATTCTAAGCTCTACATGGAGATTTGTGTTCCGAACGAACCAGGGGGCTCCCGTGCATTTACGGAGGAAACGATTCTGGATGACTTGCATCTTATGGATGATATATGGTTTTGCTTGAGCAAAGACTGGACTCGCATAGGTCATGATGGGGCGGATGCACGCGGTATAAATTCGCAATTTGCACTTGAGTGACAATTTGCTTTTTTCATTGACAAGGGAGTGAAGCCTCTAGAGAGCGAAGGCGGCGCGCGAACGCACCTTACTTACATGCTCAGAAAAAGAGAGGTGATGGTCGAGGGTGACACCTAGATATTTGGCTCGCTTCTCCCAGGGGATAGGCTTGCCGAACATGGTGACAGTTTTGGGCTTTGGGGGGATTTTTCTAGGTTTTAAAAAGAGAACCGCTTGGCTTTTGTCAGGATTGACTTCGATCCGCCACTTTCTAAACCACGCACCGAGCTTGTCGGCTGCAGTCTGGAGAGTGTTGGCAATGGCATTATGACACATCCCTCTGTAGTAAATGGCCGTATCGTCTGCGAACAGAGCCTTTTTAAACTTCGGGATATCGCTGGTGTAAAGCGTAAAAGCCAGGGGGGATATCACAGAGCCCTGAGGGACTCCTGCGCGTATGGGATGGGGGGAGGAGAGGGCTCCCTCTATGCGATAGCGAAAGGTGCGATTCGACAAAAAGTCTCGTAAGATGAGCACGAGACGCTCGGGCACACCGAGTTGGTACAGCTTGTAAATCAAGCCGTTGTGCCAGACTTTGTCGAACGCTTTCGCTATAATAAAGAAGATGGCTCCTGTCATAAGGCCGCGTTGAAAGCCGGCGCTTATGTCCTCGACTATACGGTGGACCTGATGGGCCGACGAATGTTTGGTACGGAATCCAAACTGTTCGTGGGGGATAAGGCCCTTAGTCTCGGCGTAGTCTCTGAGTAGCTTATGAATAAGCCTCTCGTAGATTTTGCCCATGACTGTGAGCAGGCTAATGGGGCGGTAGCTCGCGGGCTCCTTCTTGGGTTTACCGGGTTTGGCAATACCGATTACTGTGGCCTCTTGCCACACTTGCAGGAAGATATTATTGTTCATGGCTCCATTGAAGATGGTGGCCAAGAGCATTATCAGGTGGGCGGGGAACAACTGGACCACCCTATTGGTGATACCATCAGAGCCAGGGGCTTTACGTGGTTTTAGACCCTTTATGAGCTCGTGCACTTCCGCCGGGGTGACGGGAGCCAGAGGATACTCAGGGTCTTCGACGGGCGGGCGGGAGGCTCTACGTTCGACTTCCGCGTTCACCTCATCGAGGTGCGCCTGGTCTACTGGTTGAGAGCTGGGCGAGCACTGGGCCTCTAGACTGTCGGCTAAGTATTCAGCTTTGTCGATGTCTTCGAAAGCGAGAGACGCGTCTGGGCGGATCAGTGGGGGCAATGAGGGTGAACCTCCTCGGGGATTGAGTTTCCTTTGGAGTTGCCAGAATGCTTGATGGTTCGGCTCTAGGCTGCTCAGTAGCGTATCCCAGCCGGTTTCACGCGATTCTTCCACACGTTTCTTTACAGTACGCTGTAAATAACGCATGTGAATTTTGTTAGCCGTGCAGGGAAAGCTACTGTACGCACGGACGGCTGCGTTCTTCTCCGTCATCAGTGCACGTACATCGTCCGGCAGTTTCCCGCGACGGTTATCCGTCGCCGGAACCACCCTTGAACATGTGTTCAGGACAGATTGTACGTGCTCTGTGAGAGAGTCGATCGCGGCCGTCGTGTCTGCGATAGAGTCGAACTGGTCGGAGATCGAATCCAATTGGGGGGACGTGTTAGCTTACAAGCTTTCGCCTACTCGCTTCCAGTCCGTTATCCTTTTGGTGCGCGGGGGGATATTGGGGTCGTGAAGACCTATGCGAGGTGCCATTTCAACGAGAACAGGTCGGTGGTCAGGGTCAAGCTCGTGATGTACCTCTATAGAGACCAACCGTAGGTTGATGTTCTTTAGAAGTGCCACATCGAGCACGTCAGGGGCATGGTCAGGATTATGCGGATAGTGGGTGGGACTCATCGGGGCGATGATATCAAAGTTGAGGAGGGGGCAGAGGTCAAAGAGGACTTTACCCCTATGGGAGGTGAGGCAACTATTCCAGGCTGGGTGCTTGGCATTGAGATCACCCGCTATGATGACGGAATCACTCATGCTCAAGAGGGTACTAAGGTCGTCGGTCAGTAGTCGATCTTGGTTAGGATCTATTGTAACTATAGGGGGCAGATAGGCTGATACTATCGTTATAGAAGGATGGCCCGTCATACCGAGTCGGCAGATCGAGACTTCTATTAAGGACTTTAGGACGGGAGGGTCTATGGGCATGCAATAGAGCTCTGATTTATAATAGATTAGAGTACCTCCCAAGTGGCACCGCGACCTATCGTTACGAATTATACGATAGTTCGCAATTGACGGGTTACGGTGCCTGGGATTTAAAAAGGTCTCTTGAATGAGGAAAACGTCTACCTTATGATCACCGAGGAATTCGGCGATCTCTGTTTTTTGGCCGTCCAAGCCATTGGCGTTAAAATAACCTAACATTAGGGATCGGGGTTTGTGTCTAGCGGGGGACCTACTATCCATTAAGAGGCCTAGGGGTGTTCGCGAATCGCGTGAGAGCTTGCGTAATCTCCGGATATGCATTGTAAATCGCCTGGATTTGGTATAAATTACCAGCGTTGGTCGCGGAGACTATCTCGTCGGCCATCCTCTGCGCGCGGGGGGCGAGGAAGACCATAACGGTTGTCGATATTATGTGGAACGGATCCATGGTATTATTATTTACTACACCGGCCACCGGAGTGGGAGGGGTGTTCATGTGAGGGAGGGGGGTACGCGCGTTCGGAGCGGCGGCGGCGGCGGGAGGCGCGGGCGCGGCGGCAGAGGGCGCGGGTTTGAAGGGGAGGAGTGCGGGGGGCGCGGGGGCCCGCAGTGAATTTTCGTAACGGGTGCGCGGGTCCATTAATCGGGAGATTGGTGTAGCCTGAGGGGCCATTGCCTGAGGGGAGGCTGGGGCTCTAGTCTGAAAGTTGGGGAAGGCCTGCTGGTGATAGGTAGTCGCAGCCCTCTTCCCGGCAAGAGCGGAGCATACTCCGCCGCCGATGGCTTTGCCCACAGCCGCAGAGTCTACAGAGGAGAACGCCATCAGCGTCCCAGAAGTGACACAGGCAGAGATGAGGGCAGCCGTGATGCGGCTCCGGGCCAAAAACGTGGCTCCGGGGCCCGACGGGATCCACGGCTACGTGTTAGCCCTCGCTCTGAAGGAGCTTGAGCCCCAACTGAGTGGACTCTACACAGCGTGTCTTGAGCGGGGCCAGTTTCCCACTTTGTGGAAATCTGGTCGTCTGGTCCTGCTCAGGAAGGCGGGGCGCCCTGCGGACTCGTCGTCCGCGTACCGGCCCATAGTGCTGCTAGACGAGGTGGGTAAGCTGTTTGAGCGGATAATCGCAGCCCGCCTCGTCGGCCACTTGTGCAGAGAGGGGCCGGACTTGGACGACAGTCAGTTCGGGTTTCGGCATGGGCGCTCTACCATCCACGCTGTGTCGCGGGTGAGGGTCCTGGCGGAGGAAGCGGTGTCCCGGGGCGGGGTGATGTTGGCGGTGTCCTTGGACATCTCTAACGCCTTCAACACCCTGCCCTGGAGTTGTATTCGGGAGGCACTGCGATATCATCGGGTGCCTCCCTACCTCTGCCACATCGTTGGGGCTTATCTGTCCAAGAGGTGTGTCACCTACGTGGGACGTGATGGCGTTAACCAGCGCCGCATGTCGTGCGGTGTTCCACAGGGCTCGGTCGTAGGGCCGCTCTTGTGGAACATCGGGTACGACTGGGTGCTGAGGGGTGAACTCCAGCCGGGCGTGGACCTGACGTGCTATGCGGAGGACACGCTGGTCACGGCCCGGGGGAGTTCGCACAGGGAGGCATCGTTGCTGGCGACGGCGGCGGTCTCACAGGTGGTGAGCCGCATACGGCGCCTCGGCCTGGAGGTGGCCTTCAACAAGTCGGAGGCCATGGCGTTCCATGATCCCCGGCGGGCACCGCCAGCCGGATCACACATCGTGGTCGGGGGGGTTCAGATTGCTGTCGAGTCCACCATGAAGTACCTAGGATTGGTGCTCGACAGCCGGTGGGACTTTGGACCCCACTTCTGGCGGCTGGCGCCCAATTTGATGGGCGCGGCTGGGGCGCTGTCAACGCTGCTTCCCAATCTGGGGGGCCCGAGCGTCGCCTGTAGGCGGCTTTACGTGGGGGTCGTACGATCGATGGCCCTGTACGGGGCCCCGATCTGGGCGGCTGACCTGACGGCCGGCAGCATCGCTGTTTTGCGGAGACCGCAGAGAGCAATGGCCGTCAGAGTCATCAGGGGGTATCGCACGATTTTCTACGAGGCGGATTGCGCACTGGTCGGATCCCCGCCCTGGGACCTGGAGGCGAAAGTACTCGCGCCATTATATCGGTGGCGCGAGGAAGCGAGGGCGCGGGGCAAGTGGCTGATGCAGCGACATGTGGAGCTGCGTCGGTCACAGCTTCGTGAGGTCCTGGTGGCGGAATGGCGGGACAGGCTTTCACGCCCTACATCTTCCTTCCTTTTACGCCTTGGTACGATCGAGGCGGTCCGACCGGTGCTCGACCTTTGGCTCGGGAGGAGGCACGGCTGCCTGTCGTTTCGGGTGACGCAGGTGCTCTCGGGGCATGGTTGCTTCGGGAAGTACCTGTGTCGCATAAACAGGGAGCCGGACGCCCGGTGTCACCACTGCGTCGACTGTCGGGAGGACACGGCGTGGCATACGCTGGCAGAGTGTGCCGCTTGGGAGGAGCCGCGCCGTGCCCTCATCTCTGGTGTAGGCAGTGACCTCTCGCTGCCGGCCGTCGCTCGTTCGATGGTCGGCAGCGAGGAGTCCTGGGACGCGGTGGTTTCCTTCTGCGAGACAGTCATTTCGCAGAAGGAGGCTACGGAAAGGGAGAGGGAAATCTCGTCCTCTCACCCGGCCCGCAGCAGGCGCACCGGGCGTCGGCGGAGGGCGGACAACGCCCTCTTCCAGCCCCCCTAAATGGGTCCAGGGACGACGGACTAGGGGACGTCCGTCGCCCCCCATATAACAGACCCGAGGTGGTGGCGCGTAGTGTTCCACGCGCGCCCCTCTGAGACGTCGCGGGGGGAGTCAAACACCTCACTCCCCCCCTCGACCGGAGGAGAGGCCTGCAGTGGCGGGCCGGCACCAGCCGGGGGTGGCGGAAGTATGTTCGTTCCCGTGACCCCCGGCGTAGGTGTGAGACGGAACACCGGGGTGGTTTTTAGTCAGTAAGAGTCTGACAGACCCCTCCGCCCGCCCCAGGGCGGAGGACATCCATGAGGATTTTCCACCCCGGAACAAAAAAAAAAGGCCTGCTGGTGATGCAGGTAATTCCAGGGACTGGGTCTCTGGGGACTCAGTCTTACTGGCTCCATATAGGACGGGCATTCGTGGGACTGACGAGCGTCGGTACGCTTCGCTAGGCGAGGGGGCGCGGATTTTGGGGCTTTTACGCAGCCACGGTAGTTCGCGGGGTGAACGGCCTCACCACATAGCACGTAGCTAGGTGGCTCGGTACAAAGCGTGCGGTCCTTGGGCCGCGCGCATTCCGCAGTGCTATGCTGCCCCAGGCACTTTACGCACCTGGGTGTAGCATAGCAGTGCTTCTGCGTGTGCCCGTAGAGCTGGCAGCGATGACACTGCGCAATCACGCTAGAGCGGTGGGGTTTTTCGATCTCTATCCCGGAGAGATTGCAAATCGATTTGCATTGGAATATGGGGTTATGCCCCTCGAATGGCGGACAGATCACTAGGATCATGTCGAAGGCCTCACCATGCCACGCGCGATGCATGCGGTGGACTTCATTGACCGGGATATTTTGCGACTGAAGGTCGGCTAGGATTTCGGAGGTGGGAATATCCTTGGGGATCCTACGGATCACCACACGGGTTTCCTTTTCCTCGGGCAGGGAGTACGTGTGAAACGACACGTTTTTTGACTTTAAGGTCCTAGTCAGGTTCCTGTAATCGTCCGACGTAGGAACCATGACCTTGATCCCAGTTTGCGTACTTTTCGCATGGGAATAGTGGATGCGGAGATCGACGCACCACTTTGAGATTTCCGTCCATCTCGCCTTGTCCTGAATGAACACGGGCGGTTGGAGGGGGATTTTCTTTAGGGGACACCGTTAATCAGAATGCGCGGAGTGGGGGCTTGCGACGTGGACGCGGACGCGAGGGGCGCGGGCGCGGGCGCGGTGGAGGGCGCGGGTGTGGGGACCTGCGGCGCGGAGTGCGCGGACGCGGTGGACGAGGCGGGGGTTGCAGGAGGGCTGGAGCCCTCTGCTTTGCCTTTTTTGGCAGCCTTTCTTTGGGCTTTGGTCTTCTTCCTCTTGCCCCCCTGCCCCGTGACTAGGCTGAAGCCATCGTCCGAGGTGGAGCGGGATGAGGCAGAGGACGCTGCCGACGCTGCGAGGGTACGGTCCGATTCTGAGTCAGTACCGGCGGGACGGGGGGTGTCGGTTCTTACACTGACTGCCTCTTCTGTTTCCATGTCGGATTCAGATGAGCCAGCCTGTGCCAGTGGCGAACGAGAACGGGAGCGGGGGCGCGTGCTCGAGCGGGAGCTGGAGCGGGCGCGAATGGACGCCGAGAGGGTGGCTTGCGCGAGGGCTCCGTATTCCTTTCCATATTTGGCCTGGAATATGGGGTCCTCCAATACGACTCTTATGAGGAACTCCATTAGAACCTCTCCCACGATGGGGTTTTTCTTAAAGGCGCGGGGGGCCATGATGATGGCGGGGGAAGTTATTCCTAACGACTAACGTCCCTAACTCCCCGGGTGGGTTGGCCCGGGGATGAGTGAAGCCTCCCTGCCGGGACAGGCAGGGAGATGTGTGATAAGGTGAGCCCTGAGCTTGTAAACCCGTCGCCAGTCTTATTGTGCGAACGGCCCTACAAATCCGGTGCGAAGGGTGTAGACACACCCTAAAGACATCGGGTGAGTAGCTGGGGAAGGAAAACTGTCACCAGAGACGACTAGGAGATCCCCCAAGGCCGGTTAACTCTGGGACCCGTCCAATTGACTGCCTTGCCCTGATGGGGTTCGGCGGGTGTGATTGGGTCAACACCCCCTTGGATTCGTTAGCACCGTTAGGTTTCAACCAAGGACCACGAAACTGTGGTTTTTCCCTGCCGGGGTAAAAACACGCGGAACGTTTTTGGCGAATCTGGTTAAGAAAACCAATACCAACCTGTTTTGAAAAAGACAATAGTTGATATTATATTTAGTAGTCGGACTACTAGAGCAATCGTTACGACTGGGCGTAACGATTACCGGTTGGCGGCGGCGGACACTTGACACGGCACGGGCGCAGCGAGCCGGAGCTGCAGCACACGACCGTTCCGAACGGTGTCGCAACGCGAAATGACCGAACAAGCGCACCGGGGCGGGCGCAGGGAGCGGGAGCAGCGTAACGACCATCCAGGGCGGAGATCGAACGGTGAGTGTGACTAGCACTCAGATGTCACTACGCCCCCGCAAGGGGGCGTGGCTAGCGGAACCGGGGCATAGCCCCCTGTCCGCGGAGGGTTCGCGGTGGCCCATTAATATGGGCCCCTCCTTGTAGCGGCCTAATGCGGCCTAAGGATGTTGGGCCCGCGTGACAGACGCGGGCCCTGTGATAGGGTATCTGAGATTGTTTCTGTAGTCGCGCCGCGACACTGTTACACAGTATCGCTTCTTCACGACATCTCGGCGGTCTGTCCCCGCCAGGTGAGACCCCCAGTTACCTGGGGGAGGCCCGGCGAGGACGACCAGCGACGAGATGGCGATTTTATGGCGCTTCTACAGGTCAATGTAGCCTATACCCGACCCACTTATCAGAGCTAGCCAAACCATGACCCGGGTAATAGGTGGAATATGAGTGTGAGAGCGGCATAGTACTGTAGTGTAACGCCGCCCGGTGAATACGTGTAGTCGCGACCGCAGCTGCGACTACACGTGCATATATATGTGCCTGTATAGAGGTGAATGTCTGTTTTTGTTACGTATTCATACCTATATTAACCTAGAATACAAATACGTAACAGATGCGTGTGGTTTGTGACGTATTAATTGTCTCAAGCAAGCCGCGTGTAACCTGGGTGCCGCTTGCTTGGGCGTCATGTCCGGTGCGATGGGGTCAGTCGTCCGCTACCAGATCGCGGGGCAGGGGTCTCGCGTCAGGCGGGCGCGTGTGCCAGGGCGCTATCTGCTTGACATGGGGCCAAGCAGATGCGTCGGCACGCGCGAACATGCCTTTCGCGAGGTGCCGCACGTACTCATCCAGGCTCTTAATCCCGAGGTCCCGGTGTAGTACGTTATTCCTCACGTAGCGAGGAGCGTCAACAATGGTCCGCAGCGCTAAGTTCTGTTGTGCGCGGAGCAGCTTTCGGCTCGACTCGCTCGTAAGAGCGTACCAAGCCGGGGCGGCGTACGTCAAGATTGAGCGTACGTACATTTTGTACACGCTCAACTTGACGCGCGCCGGGATGCGGGACGAGAGCACCGGTTTGAGTTGGTTGCGGGCAACCCTTACCTGCGCGGCGAGCTTACGGACGTGTGGCCCCATCGTGAGCCGACGGTCGATCGTCACACCCAGGTACTTGGCCTGGGGCGACCACGCGACGTCGGCTCCTTGTAGCTTCAGGGGCGGTGGGAGGGGCGCAAAACCCGTCACCATCGCCTGTGTCTTACCCACGTTCACCGACAGCCGCCACTTCGACAGCCACTCGGGAAGCAGGTCAAGCGCGCGCTGCATTTTGACCGCCGTGTACTTCGCATTGAGCGAGTCCGCAGCCCGCGCCTGTATTGAGGCAGGGCTGGCCCTCGGGATATCTGCTGCAGCTTCCTGGGTCGCTGGGGGATCGGGCTTCGTCCCCTTTCCTTTCCCCCTTTTCTTATTCTTCCTCCTCCGCCCAGAGGAGGTGTCTTGGCTTCTGCTCGTGGGCTCGTTGGCTACCGCCATCAGCGACGCGCCTTGAGCCTCTTGTGGCTGCTCGACCTGCCTCTCGGTGGCCCCTTCGGGCCGGCGTGAGGCGGCCGTGATGGCAACAGTCCCCGCCCGCCTGTTGCGGGTCTCCGCCTGGAAGACGGGGCACTTGATATTGCACGCGGGGTGCGGGCCACCACAGTTGGCACAGGTGGCCGGCTCCTCACGGCCCGGGGGAGTTCGCACAGGGAGGCAGCGTTGCTGGCGACGGCGGCGGTCTCACAGGTGGTGAGCCGCATACGGCGCCTCGGCCTGGAGGTGGCCCTCAACAAGTCGGAGGCCATGGCGTTCCATGGTCCCCGGCGGGCGCCGCCAGCCGGATCACACATCGTGGTCGGTGGGGTTCAGATTGCTGTCGAGTCCACCATGAAGTACCTAGGATTGGTGCTCGACAGCCGGTGGGACTTTGGACCCCACTTCCGGCGGCTGGCGCCCAAGTTGATGGGCGCGGCTGGGGCGCTGTCAACGCTGCTTCCCAATCTGGGGGGCCCGAGCGTCGCCTGTAGGCGGCTTTACGTGGGGATCGTGCGATCGATGGCCTTGTACGGGGCCCCGATCTGGGCGGCTGACCTGACGGCCGGCAGCATCGCTGTCCTGCGGAGACCGCAGAGAGCAATGGCCGTCAGAGTCATCAGGGGGTATCGCACGATCTCCTACGAGGTGGCTTGCACACTGGCCGGATCCCCGCCCTGGGACCTGGAGGCAAAAGTACTCGCGTCATTGTATCGGTGGCGCGAGGAAGCGAGGGCGCGGGGCGAGTGGCTGATGCAGCGACATGTGGAGCTGCGTCGGTCACAGCTTCGCGAGGTCCTGGTGGCGGAATGGCGGGACAGGCTTTCACGCCCTACCGCCGGCCTCGGTACGATCGAGGCGGTCCGGCCGGTGCTCGACTTTTGGCTCGGGAGGAGGCACGGCTCCCTGTCGTTTCGGGTGACGCAGGTGCTCTCGGGGCATGGTTGCTTCGGGAAGTACCTGTGTCGCATAAACAGGGAGCCGGACGCCCGGTGTCACCACTGCGTCGACTGTCGGGAGGACACGGCGTGGCATACGCTGGCAGAGTGTGCCGCTTGGGAGGAGCCGCGCCGTGCCCTCATCTCTGGAGTAGGCAGTGACCTCTCGCTGCCGGCCGTCGCTCGTTCGATGGTCGACAGCGAGGAGTCCTGGGACGCGGTGGTTTCCTTCTGCGAGACAGTAATTTCGCAGAAGGAGGCTGCGGAACGGGAAAGGGAGATCTCGTCCACTAACCCGGCCCGCAGCAGGCGCACCGGGCGTCGGCGGAGGGCGGACAACGCCCTCTTCCAGCCCCCCTAAATGGGTCCAGGGACGACGGACTAGGGGACGTCCGTCGCCCCCCATATATAGGACCCGAGGTGGCGGCGCGTAGTGTTCCACGCGCGCCCCTCTGAGACGTCGCGGGGGGAGTCAAACACCTCACTCCCCCCCTCGACCAGAGGAGAGGCCTGCAGTGGCGGGCCGGCACCAGTCGGGGGTCGCGGAAGTATGTTCGTTCCCGTGACCCCCGGCGTAGGTGTGAGACGGAACACCGGGGTGGTTTTTAGTCAGTAAGAGTCTGACAGACCCCTCCGCCCGCCGCAGGGCGGAGGACGTCCATGAGGATTTTCCACCCCGGAACAAAAAAAAAAAAAAAAAAAAGGTGGCCGGCTCCTCCCGCGGGCGCGGACAGTTGCGTGCTGCGTGCCCGTCTCCACAACGAACACAGGCGAGCGGGCGGTGACACTGGTGCGAGCTGTGTCTGAACCGCTGGCACCGGTGGCACTGAGCGGGCCCTTTTTTCCCCCGCCAAGCCTCTATCTTGACACCACGCATGTACATGAACACGGTGGTGTCGAATATGGCCCGGACGTCTGGGGTCTTCTTGATAATCGCGTGGAATACGCAACCGGGTCGTCCTTGTGCGCCCTTAATGTGGCGCACATACTCCGGTTGGTATCCCAACGTCCGGAGCTCCTCCTCTATCTCCTTGGGATCGGTGTCTGCCGGTAGCCCCCGTATGGCCACCTTGAGGCTCTTCTCTGCTGGCAGCGAATAGGCGAACCACGAGACGCCGCTATCCTTTTCAAGGCCGGTCAGATAGCGCTGGACCAGCCTGTACTCGTCCTCCGTCTCGGGGGTGAAGCGAACTCCACTCCCGTACGGGCGAGCATGGGGAGGCCGGCCCAGCTTGGCACTGATGGCCCTGAAATGGGCGGCCCAATTAGGCAGCCTCTCCGCTACCAGCGGAGGGTAGCGCGGCTTCCTTGTCCTCTCCAGCTTCTTCCTCGACGTCGTCTCCTTCGTCGCGGCGCCGGAGGTGGCAGCGGTGGGTGCGGTGAAATTTACCGAGGTGGGAGGGGGTGCGGCACTCACCCCCGTAGTGGTTGGTGGCGGCGGCGTTGCTTGGCGAGCCGCGTCGGCAAAGGTAGGCGAGGTAGGCGTGCCCCGACCCTGCGACGCGCTTACGCGCGGCGGGTCCAGGCAGTACCTTTTCGCCTCCTCCGACGCAGTCTCGTCTGAGCTCCTCCGGCGCCGCTGGGGTCGTTGGTCGAGCGGCTCGAGAGCAAACTCAAAGTCGAACCCCAGCGGTGTTGTGGCGGCGGCACCTCCCGCGTTGGGCCCGGGGCCAGTCCGCGGTGTCATGTCAGTCGACATGTCGTCGCGACCGGACCCGGCCGATCCCTCCCCCGACGCCAGCGACATGCTCGACCCAGCGCGGGATGAGCACGCCGACAGCGGAGGCGGAGACTCTGGGTGGCGCTGGTGAAGCGGGCGCCTTGGACATCATGAGCGGGGGCGGCCTTTGTTGGCCGGCTCCCGCTGCTGGTTTTTCCCGCACGGCCGGCACCGGTCCCGCCAACAGTGGGCGGGGACCGGGTGCGGCGGTGCGAGAAGCTGAGGCAGCTTTCGCTGCGGGCGGCGACGTTAGTCGCGGTTGCACGACCGCGGCGGAGCGCGCGGGTGCTGAGGTGCGCGCGGGCGCAGTTGCACGCACGGATGGGGCCGCGGCGCGCACATGAGGTGCGCGGCTTGTTGTCGCGGCGGGCCCCGGGGCCTGTCAGGGCACCGGGCGGAACGCGGCGGGACGGACGGGCACTGTGTGCTGTCGGCTCGACGGCGGCGTAGGCGCAGCGCGCGCAGGCGCCGATGACGACGGCGACCCGGCAGCTACTACGGCTCCCACTCCTTCTCCTCCTCCTCTTCCCCTCGGGGATGGCCCGGTTGGCGGCGCACCAGGCGACGTGACGCCGATGTCCGGCATCGACGCCGTCCGGTCCAACGTCGAACGGGCCTCTGGGAACCCGGCATCGCGGCCCGACGAGTCGCGTTTGCCGGGTTTCGGCATATTAGAATGGGGCGTAGTCCCCGCGACCGCTACGGTGGTGACGAACCACCGGGCAGCACGGGCTGCTACCCCTGTGTACGCACAAGTGCCGGCTAGGTTACTTGTGCACACACAGGGACAACGATTAAAATTTGCGATCCGCGCGAATGTCACACAAAACCCGAACTTGGACTGGTGTGATCGGACCACGAGCCAATCCATGTGACTAGCTTCGACTCAGATGTCGCTACGCCCCCGCAAGGGGGCGTGGCTAGCGGAACCGGGGCATAGCCCCCTGTCCGCGGAAGGTTCGCGGTGGCCCATTAATACGGGCCCCTCCTTGTAGCGGCCTAATGCGGCCTAAGGATGTTGGGCCCGCGTGACAGACGCGGGCCCTGTGATAGGGTATCTGAGATTGTTTCTGTAGTCGCGCCGCGACACTGTTACACAGTATCGCTTCTTCACGACATCTCGGCGGTCTGTCCCCGCCAGGTGAGACCCCCAGTTACCTGGGGGAGGCCCGGCGAGGACGACCAGCGACGAAATGGCGACTTTATGGCGCTTCTACAGGTCAATGTAGCCTATACCCGACCCACTTATCAGAGCTAGCCAAACCATGACCCGGGTAATAGGCGGAATATGAGTGTGAGAGCGGCATAGTACTGTAGTGTAACGCCGCCCGGTGAATAAGTGTAGTCGCGACCGCAGCGGCGACTATACGTGCATATATATGTGCCTGTATAGAGGTGAATGTCTGTTTTTGTTACGTATTCATACCTATATTAACTTAGAATACAAATACGTAACAGATGCGTGTGATTTGTGACGTATTAATTGTCTCAAGCAAGCCGCGTGTAGCCTGGGTGCCGCTTGCTTGGGCGTCATGTCCGGTGCGATGGGGTCAGTCGTCCGCTACCAGGTCGCGGGGTCTCGCGTCAGGCGGGCGCGTGTGCCAGGGCGCTATCTGCTTGACATGGGGCCAAGCAGATGCGTCGGCACGCGCGAACATGCCTTTCGCGCGGTGCCGCACGTACTCATCCAGGCTCTCAATCCCGAAGTCCCGGTGTAGTACGTCATTCCTCACGTAGCGAGGAGCGTCAACAATGGTCCGCAGCGCTAAGTTCTGTTGCGCGCGGAGCAGCTTTCGTATGTGACTAGCACACCGAGTGCACGTTCTTTTATAAGGCGATGTCCCCACCTTGCAATCCCTCCACGACAACTGTCCGATGACGTACGGAAGTACGTCACGTGTTTACTTGTTACAAAACATTAAAATGTACTAAATCTAATACGATTTACATTATAAAGTAATCAAATAATACAAGAATAATTGTTGTAATTAAACAATAGTGAATTCACAAAGTAAATAATTTTAAAATTAAAGTAACGTGTCATCAGTTGTTTGGAACAAACCCATCGGTTACAATAATAGAAATAAGTAACCAAATATCAATTACAGCGTACACTAAGTACTTAATAAATTATGTTTCGATTTATTAGACAATAATTGATAGTAAAAATCACTTAAATTAATAATAAGTCAAATGAATAGCAAACTCTGTTGACTACCCACAATTGTAATTGACAACCAACTCCGACATATATATTATATATGTCGGAGACAAGTCTATAGTATCCGGTACGCCAGCGTCATCTAGTTGCGTTCGATGGAGTTATCAGCGAAGCCCTTCGTGTGCTTCAAGTGTGGGAGACCAAGAAATATCGCAGCCGGGTGCTCAAAAGATTCGGGTTTGGATTCGATTCAGTAAAGAGCCCCGTGTTATCGACAAAACTGTCGGTTTACCTGGTATAGCGCTGCTGTATATTCACATAGCTGTATTGGCTTGCTGATACACTTTGTCATTGGGTGGCTTGGCCACTGTACGAGCTGTGACCTTAAACGTCTGTTCGATTTACCATGTTGCTGCTGTCTATTCACCTGCTTTATCAGTATCAAGATAAAGCAATATAATAAAATTAAAACAACTTGGAATATTATTAATTCAGAAACGGGAAGAACGACAGTGCGGAATCGTGACTTCCATCTAAAAATCAATGATGTAGATATTAAAGCAGACGTGGAGGTGGCAGCTGAGTTTGAAAATTTCTTTACTAATATTCCCATTTTAACAACCAAAACTCTGTCATCGTCGTCCTCTACTTCTGCTTACTCATTACTAAAAGAATGTGTACCAGAATGTGATCAGCACTTTAAATTCACAATTGTTACCGCTAAAGACATAATAGAAACTTTTAAAGATCTTGATGTAAAAAAAACTGCTGACCTTTGGGGATTATCAGTATATAACATGTCTTCAATAATTGATGTTATTTCACCGTTTTTAACAATTGTCTTTAATTCTTGTATTTCGTCAGGTGTATTTCCTGATCTGATGAAACTTAGCAAAGTGATTCCACTGTTCAAATCTGGCAGCACAACTGATCCCACGAATTTTCGGCCTATTTCGATATTACCTACATTGAGCAAAATCTTTGAAAAATTAATTTTAAAACAAATGTTAGGACATTTCACTTCACATAATTTACTTCATTTGAAACAGTTTGGTTTTACAAAGGGTCGTTCAACTACAGACGCGGGCGTGGAATTACTTAAGAGCATATTCGAGGCCTGGGAGGAGTCGCAGGATGCTCTTGGCATTTTCTGCGACTTGTCTAAGGCCTTCGATTGCGTACATCATGATACACTCATCAGGAAACTGCATCACTATGGTATGAGGGACAGGGCTCTCGACCTTCTGACTTCTTATCTGAACAACAGAATTCAGAAGGTTGATGTTAATGGCAAGAGATCTGCAGGATCTGCGGTCACTATGGGCGTTCCGCAGGGTTCAATTCTAGGTCCTTTCAACAGTTCTACATTTATATCTGTAATTTTTATGGTGTACATAATAAAGAGTATTCTATCTAAAGAGTATTCTATCCTTTCTTGTTTTTGATTTACATAAATGACTTACCTTATCACATAAGGGATAATCACAAGATTGTGTTATTCGCAGATGACACTTCCCTCATTTTTAAAATCAAACGTCAGTTAGTCAACTTTCAACAAGTTAACGATGCACTCTCTAAAGTTGTTCATTGGTTTAATGTAAATAATCTTCTCCTGAACGAAAAAAAGACTAAATTCATTAAATTTTCAACGCCAAATGTCAGGCAGCTAACTACTAATGTTCAACTTAATGGAATAGATTTGGACCCTGTTGAGTCGACGGTTTTTCTTGGAATAACGATTGATGGTAAATTACAATGGGGCCCACACATAGAAAAATTGTCAGGAAGGCTAAGTTCGGCCGCCTATACTGTTAAAAAAATTCGACAGATAACTGATGTAGATACTGCCAGAATTGTTTATTTTAGTTATTTTCATAGTCTTATGTCATATGGGATTCTTCTCTGGGGAACCTGTGCGGATATTAATACAATCTTTGTTTTACAGAAAAGGGCTGTTCGAGCCATTTATAACCTTGGTGCAAGAGATTCCCTTCGGGATTTTTTTTAAGAAATAGATATTCTGACTGTAGCCTCTCAATATATATTTGAAAATCTATTGTATGTACACAAAAATATATCAAATTTTAAGAAAATGTCCGATATTCATAGTCTAAATACCAGAAATAAACACAATCTTGCTGTACATCGCACTCGCCGCCACAGAGTAGGCAACTCATTCATGGGTCAACGTATACGCTTTTACAACAAACTTCCCATTGAAATTCGAAACTTACCCATTAAACGATTTAAAAGCTGTATTAAAACCAAACTTTGCGAAAAAGGGTACTATAACATTTCTGATTATTTACAAGGCAAAAAAGCTTGGGATTGAACTGTTCGCTCTGCTTAAAGCCTTTTGATTAAACCGTAAAACTTGACATTTTAATAATTATACAACGTTTTATATACATACCTAATTATTGACATTATTAAATATTATATACAAAATGACATGAATATTTACTTTGAAATGTATTACATATATTACTTTAATTATTGTGAATGTGAGCACTATGTGGGTCGTTTGTTTTCTTTAAGATTATCTCTTTTTCCTCTTTCTCAAGTAGTTTTAATGATGGTCTGGTATTTTGAGTACTTTATGCGGCCTACCCAAATGTCCTTTCTTTGGTATTGTTCGTCGAGTCGTTGAGCTCCTTAAATCCTGAGTTGAGCTACACGTTTACTGACAAATGCTTGCACTGACTGGACAGGTCCACTCAAAATTGTGTGGTTCTTTCCTCAAAAGACCATTTCAGACACGGATCTACATGGTCCTCACATGATCTGACCAAGATTATGTCTGGACTTTAAAAGAGACTTTGACCCCTGAGGTTGTTTCGCCATTTCTTCTCAGGGATAGTCAGATAGGAAATGTCGACTTCCTCAAGCTTGTTTTTATATTTTTTATATGACGTGTGAAAGTGATTCCGATATCCTATTTACAGAATAAACGATTTCATTTTATTTCATTTCATTTCAATAGGTAGCGCTCATTTCATTGTAAATAGGTATAAATAATGTATAATCGAATTACTGGTAAAAAAATAAGCTATAGACTTGTATATTTACTTTCTTGGCGACTCAAAAAGCATGTAATTATAATATAAACTATTATTCCTATAATTTTTAATTAATTATTTCCCTAGAATAAAGAAATTCACTATTATAACAGGCGTGTTTTGAGTCTAAAATTCATAAAAAAATTAAGTGAGTGCAGGATAGGCAAAAGAAACAAAAAATTGTAATAGTAAAAAGCATTGCACGTTTATTTGGTGGGGCCATCGATATTTATTGAAGAGTAGCGAGCATAACGTCCTTGACAGGTACATAGTAGATGATTATCTCACTTTTTCCATGCGATCGGTGCGAGTGAAGGAACAAGATATACCTATACTAGATTCTGCTCGCGGTTTCGCCGCCGTGGATTTTGGAATATAAAAACCGTTAACAAAAAAAAAAAAAAAAAACTACAAAGTGAAAAATAACTTTAATTTCGGAAGTCGGTGTCTTTGGATCTGTATTTTAGTTTTTTGCCACCGAATTCCGAAATTAAAGTTATTTTTCACTTTATAGTATTTTTTATGGAAGTCGGTTTTTTTTTTTGTTTAAGTTTTTTTTTCACTTTTTAGTTATGTTACCTGAACAGGCTTCGGGATGCTTTCCCAGTCCTTCCTTTTTCCTCCTTGTTTTAAATCTGCCGCCACTTGCACTCGCCATTGCTGTGAGTGCGATAAGAACAACGCATCGCTCTCGCCATCTGACGGCGGGAAGAAGAAAAGTCGGTTCGAACTCAACGTCAGCATATCCCGCGCGCGCGGGGAAAAAAATACCAAAATTTAGCGAAATACAACTGCTAGTGATACAGTGTGGTGATCTCCTGGCTCCCAGCATCCCGTGAGTACCTGACTTCTGAACTATTTCACCTAAAGGTATTGATTTATACCTAATAAATCTCAATTTAGGTTCGTATTTTCATACTTAGTATCATTATTTTACGTACGAAACAAAATGGAAGACGGTAAACTTAAACTTCTTCAATCTCAACGCGAATATGTTTATCGTGATATCCAAACCCTTTACGACTTATCAAAATCTATGATTCAAGATCGTTCAAAGGTATCGTCGTTCAAGGCGAGATAAACTCGAATACATTCAATTCGCGAAGAATTTGTTGCGTTATGTAGTAAAATACAAACTTTGGAGTTAGCCATGAAACCTGATGCACAAGTGTGTCAAAAGTCTTTGAGTTCGTTTGATGATTTGTACTATGCCGTAATTAGTGCAGCGGCTGACTTGCAGATCGCTGATAAGAGCGAATCCATACAAACGGGACGTAACGCGCGGCTACCTAAACTTGAGTTACCTAAATTCGATAGTAATATAGAAAACTGGCAAACATTTTATGATATTTACAAAACTTTACTTCACGATATTAATTCGATTTCGCAAATAGAAAAATTTCATTATTTTGCGTCTTGTTTACAAGGCCCGGCTTTGTCTATTGTCAAAGGGGTTCCGATGACCGCCGATAATTACGAAGTAGTTTTTAATAGCTTGATCGAGCGTTATCAAAACAATCGTATATTAGCTTTAACATATCTAGACTAATTCTTTAACCAGCCAGTTTTAAAATCGGGTAACTTCCAAGATCTACAAACTTTAACAAACGTAATTTATGAGGCATAACATGCACTGCAATCTTTAAAAATTTAAAATTTAGGTGATTTTATCTTATTTTGTTTAACTTCACGCGCGCTGGACTCGGACACGCGTAATCGTTTCGAATCTCAGAAAAACATTTCACTAATACCTACCTTTTGAGAATTGTTAAAGTTTCTTCAAGATTATGTTAAAATCTTAGAAACTAGTCATTTATCTTCTAAATCTAATATCAATAACAATCCTAACCCTCGTAACCTTGAAGGGAAAAAACCTTCGCCTGCGGCTAGTAGGCAAAATAGCAGCGGATCCAAACGCTCATCTTATCTCGCAAAATCTATCCCACCTGCAAATGTGGCTTGTGCTCATTGTAGTGATGCGCACTCGATTTATCGGTGGCCTATCTTTCAATCCTTAGATTCTCGTGCTAGACTCGCGTTAGTACAAGGTAAAAACAATATGTGTATTAATTGTTTACGAACAAATCACGTCATAGAAAAATGCGTATCTATTGAGAGTAGTTTTCGATGCTAGTTCTAAAACTATTAACGGTCTATCTTTAAATGATATTGTATTCACTGGCCCTAAGCTTCAAGTTGATATTGTAGATATCATAACCGGTTTCAGAGTACACACAGTAGTTTTAACTTGTGACATCTCAAAGATGTATAGAGGAATCTTAATTAGACCGGAGTATCGAAACTTGCAACACGTCCTATGGCGAGAATCTCCTAGTGATCCAGTTAAAGAGTATGAACTTGCGACTGTCACCTACGGAGTTAGTAGTTCACCTTATCTGGCCATCCGCACCCTCCACCAATTAGCAGCCGACCATGGCGCCGCGCATCCACGCGCAGCTGCAGCTTTTCTTCACGAGACATATGTCGATGATATTACGACCGGCGCGCCCTCTGTACGCGAAGCCGTAGAACTAAAAGATCAACTTATCAGTTTATTAGGTTGTGCTCAACTTGAGCTCCAAAAATGGAGCAGCAATTCACAATCTTTTCTTGAAACTTTGCCTGTAGATCATTGTCAAACACCTAAACTTTTCTCTGAAGAAAGTGATAAATTAACGTTAAAAATCTTAGGAGTCCAATATGATCCTGTGAGTGACAATTTCAGTTACTCACAGTCCCCAATCGAGGACAATGAATGTACAGTTCCATCTTATCTAGCATCGCGCGTATTTTCGATCCTCTTGGGTGGCTCAAGATTTGTGGCGTCTTAATATTTCATGGGACGAACCTGTGCCCAGAGACATGAATGGCAAGGTTTTATAGCGGATCTTCATAACTTAAAACTAATAGAAATCCCTCGTAGGATTATACCTTCTCAGTCTAAGGAATTTCAACTTATCGGGTTTTGTGATGGATCCACTAAAGCATATGGATGTTGTGTTTATCTTCGTGTCGTTACCTCTCACGACGTGCAAGTTTATCTTATAATTGCTTTGTCCAAAGTAGCACCTCTAAAAGTGTTGACTGTCAACCGCTTAGAGCTTTGCAGTGCTGTTTTACTGTCCAAAGTAATAATTCGCATTCATTCCTTGCTTAGTTTAAAAATCATATTGAGTAAATCTATCTTGTTCACAGACAGCTCGACTGTATTGTCATGGTTGAATACTGAGCCACACAAGCTTAAAACCTTCGTTGCCCACAGAGTGGTCCTAATTAACGACAGTCCTTTTTTTTTTTTTTGACGCTGAGAAATGCATTACGCATGCCCGCTCGTCGGGGGATGAGACGGGGTGTGTGGGACTCCCTGCTAAAATGGCAGTATACCCATTAAAACTCAGCGGAGTTCCCTCATCGCCTTGATGGGAGGGTCATGGGAAACCGGCACAGCCTTTACGTCCACAACCCTCCCGGCGCATGCCCGCCTAGCTAGCGGGCCCCGCATGACCCTCCGCCTGGGGGCGATATGGGAATGACCGGGAACACCTGGCCATTCCCGTCCGACACTGGTGGAGGCCTGTGCAATACAGGCAAGGGTGCCCCTGCACCCGTTGCCTGCTGGCCTCCACCTGGGACCCCGTGCCAGACGACCCCGCGTCCAGGCGCCCCTGGTCCCCCCACGACGGGTCAGGTCAGTGGCCCCGCCGCCTACCACTTTTCGGCCGCAGAGGATAGGGAGAGCGGCCAACGCAATACCGACACTCCTCTTCCTCTGCGGCCCCACCGCGTCCGCCGTTCAACGGTGGCGACCCCGTCAAGGCCGCGGAAGGTAGGGAGAACGGCTCACCGCAATACCGGCACTCCTCTCCCGCCGCGGCCTCCCACACTCAGCCGCGATGCCGCCCATTCGACATCGCGGCCCGCCTCAGTTGCGATGTCGCCGAAGTGGCACCGCAACCTACGGCCGGTACGTCGTTAGCTTAGCCGCAAAAGCCCTGACGAGCGGCCCCCTCCTCGGGTTCCTCTTAGCTTCACCGTGGCCCTCCAAGCCACGGCTACTGAGCCCCCCCGCCTCGACAATGCGGGAACCCACCGGGGGGGAATTAACGACAGTCCTATGCCAACTAAGTGGCGACATGTGTTCACCCATGACAACACAGCCGACATTTGTAGTCGTGGCTTAACATGCTTATCTTTATCTTATTCTCAAATCTGGTGGTCTGGCCCTCAGTGGCTGTCCAACGAACCCTGCAACTTGCCTGTTTCAGCAGTTGAAGTGCCAACAACGTGCCAGAACTTAAGCCCGTATCACGCGCGAGTCATACTGGTGTGACACGTGAATCTGACTTGCTTGATTCCATCATGGAACGCCACTCCTCTCTTTCCCGAGTGGAAAGAGTGGTTGCATGGGTCTACCGTTTCATCAACAACGCGGAAACTAAACGTTCTGAGCGTAACTTGTTACCTTATCTGACAGCCACTGAATTAATCCAATCTTTAGATCATTTAACAGAACATGTTCAACATCAAAGTTTTAATGATGTCATATCTGTAATAGCATCTAAGAAACCTTTACCCAAACATTTATCTAAACTCTCTCCTTTTCTTGACACTCGCGGAATCTTGCGAGTGGGGGGACGTCTCAAGTACGCGTCATTACCAGGTCGCGTCAAACATCCATACCTCTTACCTAAGATTTTTCAATTGAGTACTCTTCTTATTGAACACTATCATACAACTTATCTTCATTGTGGGCCTCGCCTACTCCAATCTTTAATTATGCGTCGATTTTGGATACTCGGCATTAGGAATCTTATCAGATCGCGATTATCTAAATGCGTGACCTGTTTTAAAATCAAACCTATTCCACTTCAACCTTTACAAGGTGATCATCCATCTTCCCGACTACAACCGGGTCATTGTTTTCAAACAATCGGCATCGACTTCGGAGGTCCTTTTAAGATAAAAGAAAGTAGACGTCGTAACGCTAAAACTTACAAAGCGTATCTTTGCCTCATAGTCTGCCACGCGACCAAGTCCGTTCATCTCGAGCTGGTTACTGAGCTCACATCTGAAGCATTCATAGCGGCCTTAGATCGTTTTGTATCGCGGAGAGGACTTTGTTATTCCATAGTCACAGATGGTGGTACTAACTTCGTGGGTGCCAGGCGTTACTTGTCGGAAGTTTGCGAAATGCTAAACCGCGAAAGCGATAGTATTTCCAGTCACCTCGCTTCACGAGGAATTACATGGAAGCTCAATCCTCCTTCCGGTCCTCACTTCGGAGGCATTTTCGAGAGCGGTATAAAATCGACAAAATACCATCTCAAACGTATTATCGGATCCCAGATTCTTACCTTTGAAGAATTTTATACCATCTTAACGAAGGTGGAAGCCATGTTAAACTCTAGACCCTTAGTAGAACTATCTTCCAATCCCGGTGAGGTTGACGCTCTTACAGCTGGTCACTTCCTCGTCGGTCGACATTTAGTATCTCTGCCTGAACCCATGTATGCCGAAAACGAGACATTACGTACTCGTTGGCAGCTATTACAGCGCTTATCACAGAGCTTCTGGCGCACTTGGCAAAGGGACTATTTGCATACCTTGCAACAGCGAATGAAATGGTTAAAACATGGCAACCATCAGCCAAAACTGAACGATCTTGTAACCATTTATGAACCCAACTTACCTGCTAACGAATGGAGGTTGGTTCGCATTGTACAGCTCCATCCGGGTAAAGATGACATTACTCGTGTTGTGACAGTCAGAACATCCAAAGGCTTACTTGTAAGACATGCTGTCAAAATTTGTCCTCTTCCAATTGAACAAAATAATTAATTTATCTACATATCTATTACCATACTTCAATTTAATGCACTTATACCATTTAAACATTTTGAAGTATCTAGTATATTGTATATCAAAATTATAAATTACATTTAAACTTATTTTGTTCTTATCAGCTTAACTTTAAAAATCTTATCAGCATGATGACAAATGAATCTGCATAGGCCGTAAGTCTCGAACTTCATCTATCTTATCTTATGAAATCCCTGGTTGATTTCAAGTGGGGGGATATAAACAGGCTTCGGGATGCTTTCCCAGTCCTTCCTTTTTCCTCCTTGTTTTGAATCTGCCGCCACTTGCACTCGCCATTGCTGTGAGTGCGACAAAGACAACGCAGGCGGGGTTAGTTCGAACTCAACGTCAGCATATCCCGCGCGCGTGGGGAAAAAATACCAAAATTTAGTGAAATACGACTGCTAGTGATACAGTGTGGTGATCTCCTGGCTCCCAGCATCACGTGAGTACCTGACCTCTTTCAATTTACCATCCTTTAGCCTGTTTCTGAGTAGGAAAATTCAAAAGCGTCCTTGGCCATACGCGATACTCAATCGTTACCTACCCCACAACAATTCGATTACCACTACTTGCTACACCGCACAAACAACAGTGACACAAGATATACGAAGTGGATTAAATACGTATTAAACTACTTGACCGTCACTGGAAGCTTTATTATGAGATGGCATTTCCGTTTCCGTCGATATCTTGCCAGTTTTCGTACTTATATCCCCTCTATACTTCCGGTTCAGTGGCGTCACCTGGTGGTTGCGGGTAGATTCTAGTTCTTGTAAAAGGTGTCACGCCATTTTGTTCATTGGCTTTTTATTCTCCGTCGAAGCAACTTGTGCGCAGTGGCTGCGCTCGAGACAGTTGCAGAATACGTAAAAGTGAATATTAAGTGAATACATCTAAATATATAAAAGAAGAAACTGACTGACTGACTGACTGACTGACTGACCGACTGACATATCAACGCACAGCCCCAACCGCTGGGTCTAGAGATTCCAAATTTGGCACGTGGGTTCCTTATGAGGTCTAGGGGTGCACTAAGAAAGGATCTTTGGAAATTCTACCCCTAAGGGGATAAAATAGGGGATGAAAGTTTGTACGAAAGTCCGCCAGTTTTGAAGTAAGGATCTTCAAATTTTTTGTTCAGGCTGATGATTGAAAATTAATTTATACGTGTCTCAGCGTTTTTGATAATTCCACCCCCAAAGGGTTAAAAAGGGGGATGAAGTTAAGTTCCTTAATTTTCGAAGAAAAATGACAAATTTTTACTATCTAGGCTTATGGTTGGAAGCCAAAGCGTGTTGTCGGATTTCCAACCCTTAAGGGGATGAAAAGGGGGATGAAGTTTTGTTTTAAATTAAAATTCTTTATTTTTTAAGTTAAAATCACTAAAATTTCGGCTTATATTTAGAAACTAACACAACCAACGTAAATCGTTGTTTTTTTCAACCGACTTTTCAAAAAGGAATTGGGGTTCTGAATTCGGGTGTATTTTATTTTATTTTTAATGTTTTAACAAACATTCAGAACTCCGTCGTTTGTGAACCGATTTGGCAAATTCTTTATAATTTGAAATAATATACTTCCAAATTGGTCCCAAAATCCAGTTCTGATGATGGGATCCATGAGGAATTGAGGGAACTCCTCAAATTCTATAGGCAAACATATAGCAATTTTTGTATTTTCATAAAAAACTCAAGCATTTGCATTCAGTAAGTATCATTTGATGAAGTGGAACTGATGAAGAAGACCGCAAATAGCCTCAAATGTTCCTCAATGATGAGTATTTCACGGGTGGCGATAAGATATTTCGATTAAGATAGATAAGCGACTATGAAGCAAAATTAAATAAATAATTCTGATAAAAATGGTACCATCGAACTGATCTGAAGATGAAGCCTGAAGGTATGCACCGGAACTTCGTAATTAAACAATGTATCCTAGCCGTGTTTGGGCTTATTGGAATTGTTATGAGATGCACTCGGGCTATAAATGATTATTAACCAATTTTTATTAACTTTGCTTGGGTACTTTTTGAGTTAGCTTCGATAATACGTACTTAATCCACTTCGTATATCTTGTGTCACTGTTGTTTGTGCGGTGTAGCAAGTAGTGGTAATCGAATTGTTGTGGGGTAGGTACCATAACTAAAAAGTGAAAAATAAAAACTTTTAAACAAAAAAACAACCGACTTCCAAAAAAAAAAACTATAAAGTGAAAAATAACTTTAATTTCGGAAGTCAGTGGCAAAAAACGAAAATGGACCGAGGTCACCGACTTTATTACCGAAATTAAAGTAATTTTTCAATATTTCGTTTTTTTTTTTTTTGGAAGTCGGTTGTTTTTTTGTTAAAAAGTTTTTTTAATTCCAACCCACAAGGTTCTGAAAAGGGTGATGAAGTTTTTTTTATTGAAGTTGTTCATTCGCTAAATTTTGTATTCAAGTAAAAATAATATAATTACACGTGTACCGTTTCTAACTTTACAATATTTTACATGGAGCGACTGCCTATCTGATCTCCACAACGCAGTTACTGGGTAATACGATACCCCTTGGTAAGAATGGTTGTCAGACTCGGGCTTCTGACTTCCCGTAACGACTATCAAAGATCCATGAATGACAGCCGGGACCAACAGCTTAACGTGCTTTCCGAGGCACGGACGGGTCTCTGTATGCAAAGATGGTCATCCATCTACAGACCAACCGCGGCAATTACGTGTAGCTTAACCTGATCGATTGACGTTTGCGGCTGTTATTATTTAGCCACGAGCCCCTCCCCCGGAGAACCCCCCCATCCCCTTCTCCGGGAGAATCGAAATAGATTAGGATAGATTAGGTTAGATTAGATTAGGATATGTAGAGTACACGTCAGCTAAGAAAGGATGTTTGAAAATTTAAACTTTAAGGGGGTAAAAAGGAGGAATTTCGGTTGTTTGAAAGATCTTATTCCTTAAGTTTATAAACTTGAAACTTGGCACGAATTCGTATCTTATTATTTATTTATTAAAACTTTATGCACAAGTAAAAAAAATACTGTACAAAGGCGGACTTTATGCCTGAGGCATTTTCTATCAGTCAACCTTAGGATGATGCAGAGACAAAACATGGCAGGTGCAACATAAGGGATAGATAACTCGAAAAAGGAAAAATTCAAGTAAACTAATATATAAATAGATACATATGAAGTGGGTACGTACGGGAGGTTAATGAAAACCGGTAATACGTTCACTAGCTTCGTATATTGGTTCCAGTCCACACACGTACACAAATACAGTTAGAAGAATAGAAGGTGAAAGTCACACACAAAGAGAAGCACAATAGAGATACACACGCACAAGTAGAAGACAGATAGGCAGAGTACATATATTGCTTAGCGTTGGTAACAAGCGCGCGAGATGCGAAGGATAGCGGAAGCTAAGTAGCGTGTTGTCAGCCCAGTGGCATCGAACGTACTGGCGAGCCGGTGAAGCGCGAGGAAGCGGGAGGGGTCCCGCTCGCTCGCTGCGCGGCCGCCGCTGCCAGCGGTCAGTGACTCACGCGCTTGTTATTCGCATTCTATCTACTAATAATAAAATCTGTACGTCTGCGACGTTGTAAACATTTTAATATAATTTAATATTAAGTGAGAAATTTACAGCGGTCACTTATGCCTGTTCTTAACTAACAGTGACGCTACACCAGCGCCCTCTTGAGACCGTCAAGGGCGATAGTAGTCAGGGAAACGCACCCTACGGCCTGACCGTGTTCTTTTGATATTGTCGTCTTCGGTCGTCGGTGTTAGATTGATGACTGGTGTATCATGTGTAGTTTGTTTCCGTCCGTGTTCGTTATGTTTAGTGTGGCTGTGTGATAGTGTGGTGTGTGAGTCTTGAAGTATGTAGGCCGGTTTCACTCGGTCTATCGATACTGAGACTGTTTTACCTTTAAAGAGGAGTTTGAATACTTTGTCGCCCCTCTCTAGTACTTTATGTGGCCCTGTGTATGCTGGTTGAAATGAACCGGATGACGCGTTGTCTCTTAAGAAGACGTGCGTTGTGTTGGCAAGGTCCTTAAACACGAATATGGCTCGACTATTAGAATGTCGCGAAGCTGGAGACGGTTGAATATTCCTAGCAAACATGCGTAATCTTGATATGTAGTCTGTTATTTCTGTGTTGCTAACCGCTTCGGGTTCAAAGAAGTCTCCTGGTAGACGTAATGTTTCACCGTATACCAGTTCAGCCGGTGTTGCCTGTACATCTTCTTTATACGCGCTTCGGATACCTAACAGAACCAGTGGTAGCGATTCTACCCAGTTTTGATTCTCGTGGCAGGTAATGGCTGTTTTTAGCTGTCTGTGTAACCGCTCAACCATACCGTTACAGGCAGGGTGGTAAGTGGTTGTCTTTCTGTGCTCGAATCCAGCTATCTCCGACAGGTGCTTGAATAGAGCCGACTCAAATTGTCTGCCACGATCCGTCACGATTTTAGTGGGACAGCCGAAGCGTGCGATCCAGCCGTACAAAAGGGCATTAGCCACGGTTTCGGCTGTTATATCCTTGATTGGTATTGCCTCAGGCCATCGCGTGAAGCGATCTACAGCGGTGAGACAATACCGAAATCCATGAGAGATTGGCAGTGGCCCGATCATATCTATGTGGATATGCATAAAACGTGATCGTGGCAGTTTGAAGTTGCCAAGGGTTGCAGAGACATGACGAGTTATCTTCGCACGTTGACATGCTACGCAGTTCCGCGTCCATTCTCTGCAGTCTTTCTTCACTTCGGGCCACACGTAACGCTCTGCTACCAGTTTGGCACTGGCGTTGGCTCCTGGGTGGCTCAAGGAGTGTAGACTCTCGAAGACTTGGCTGCGAAGTTCTTTCGTGACATATGGTCTTGGTGTCTTGCTACTCTCATCGCAGTACAGTTCAGACAGTGTGCCCGGCAGTGTTACCTTTTTCAGACGAAGTGACGTTTCCCCGTCGAGCAGCTGTTTGAGCTCTGGATCGGAACCCTGGGACTTGGCTAGTACACTCAAGTCGATTGGCTGGGCGATTGCCTCTACTCGTGAAAGAGTATCGGCGACAACGTTATCCTTGCCCGAAATGTGCCTGATGTCTGTGGTAAACTGCGAGATAAAATCCAGGTGTCTAAACTGTCGTGGTGAGCAATTCTCCTTTCGTGTATGAAACGAGTAACAGATGGGCTTGTGATCTGTGTAGATCACAAACTCTCTGGCCTCAACCATATGTCGGAAGTACTTAATGGCTTCATATATCGCGAGCAGTTCACGGTCATAAGGTGAGTACTTTCGTTGACTTATGCTTAGCTTACGAGAAAAGAAAGCTAAGGGTTGCCATTCCTCATCCTTTAACTGTTGGAGGACTGCGCCCATGGCCGTATCGGAGGCGTCTGTCACTAAGGCTAGTTTTGCTCCACAGTCAGGATGCGCTAGCATTGCTGCTTGGCAGAGACCTGTTTTGCAAGATGTAAACGCATCGTCCTCCTGTGGTGTGAAACTGACGGGATGCGAGCCTTTCACCGAGCCTTCTAAAAGCTTATTCAGCGGTGCTTGGTGTTGTGCCGCCTCTGGGATGAACCGCCTATAGAAATTGACCATCCCTAGAAACCTCCTCAGTTCTCGCACTGTTTTCGGTGTTGGGAAGCTGCTGATCGCTTCAACCTTTTCTGGCAATGGTTTTGTGCCACCTGATGTGATTTGGTAGCCTAAAAATGTTACCTGTGCGACTCCGAATACGCATTTTGCTGTGTTTATCACCATCCCATATTGCTGTAACCTGGAGAAGAGCTGACGTAGGTGGTCTTCGTGTTCTTTTTGGTCTTTCGAGTAGACCAAAAAGTCATCTAAATACCCAAAGCAGAACTCCAGGCCTCGCAGCATTTCGTCGACAAAACGTTGGAAAGTTTGCCCTGCATTGCAAAGTCCAAACGTCATATACGGAAACTCATATAGCCCGAACGGTGTGGTGATGGCTGTCTTCGGTATATCCTCTGGATTGACTCTTATCTGATTATATGCTTTCACCAGGTCTATTGTCGAGAATACTTGACATCCAGAGAGGTTGTGAGCGAAGTCATGGATGTGTCGAATTGGGTACCTATCGGGTACTGTTCGTGCGTTTAGCATCCTAAAATCACCACACGGACGCCATCCATTATCCTTCTTAGGTGCCAGGTGCAAGGGTGAAGCCCAAGGTGAGTCAGAGGGTCTGGCTGTGCCATTCGAAAGCATAGATTCAAACTCCTCCTTAGCAATTTTTAATTTGTCTGGAGCCAACCGTCGCGGTGTGCACGATACGGGTGGTCCAGGTGTTGTACGTATATGGTGTAAGGTATTGTGTGTAGGTGTACGTTGTATACCCGACGGCCGGGTTATGTCAGGAAACTCCCGGAGTATGTCGTGATATGTAGTGTCACCAATTCTTACCTTAACCGAAGAAACAATATCAGAAGGACGAGCAGGCAAAGCAGGGGTCGTAAGCGTAGTGTTAGCGTCGATAAGGCGCTGCATTCTGACATCTACAATTAAATTATAATGAGACAAAAAATCGACCCCTATTATTGGTTTTGTCACGTCCGCCACTATAAATCGCCAAGCAAAGTCACGGCGCAAACTTATATTTAATTTTAAATACGCGTAACCGTAGGTATTTATCGCACTACCGTTAGCCGCACATAGTTCGTAGCTAGTTTTATTACGGCGCTCTTTCACTGCTGTCCTTGGAAAAACACAGACGTCACTACCGGTGTCGACGAGGAACTGCATCTTGGTGTTTTGGTCAGTAACAAATAAACGACCAGTATTACGACAGTCGCCGGTCGCCATTATCGACTGCCCGTTGCTTTTCCCGACTGGTCGCAGGGCTTCACGCACTTTGTTGCTCTGTCGCCGAACTTAAAATGGTACCAGCAGGTTGGGAATTTTCTGTAATTCGAGTCTGACCTTCTTGAAGGTGAACGTCCCCGACTGTCACCTCTGCCGGACCTTTGCCTCGACCGGGATAGTCGATCGACCTGCGACGTGAGGGCTTGCACTTGTCGTGTGAGTTCAGCGATTTGACCACTCATCTGGTCCATGCTGCTCCCAGGTGTTGCCATCTGACTTGCTGCCGCTGCTACTTGTGGGGTTGCTGGCACTACGTCCTGTATGCGGTCAGCCAGCTCGGCCACTTCCTCTAGGCTCGCTTTAACTTGCGAGGCTATGATAGTCTGCGTACTGCTCGGCAGACGGCTGGTCCAGATCGTTCGTAAAAACTCCTCTGGAACGCTCGGTCCCGCCAGGTGGCGCAGGTGTCGCAAGAATTGCGAGAGCTTGCGGTCGCCCAGTTCTTCATGAGTCAGGAGTTGCTGTACTTTCTTCTCCCTTGACGCAGATAACCTCTTCACTAACTCAGTTTTTAGCCGCTCTTACTTATTCGGCGCTGCAGGTGCCGTGATAATATCTTCTACCTCGGATGCGTATATGGGGTCCAGGCTTCCAATAGCATGGTGGAATTTCGTGGCGTCGGCCGTGATCTTCGCAAGTACGAACTGGCTCTCTAGCTGCGCAAACCACAACCCTGGTTTTTCCGGATAAAATGGGGGTACCCGCACACCGACGCGATATACATCGTAGCTCGGCGTCCTTGGTTTGACCTTTCGCATCGCTTCCTTGTGGCTGGCTCATGGTGTTCTTCCGGGGTCACCAATGAAGTGGGTACGTACGGGAGGTTAATGAAAACCGGTAATACGTTCACTAGCTTCGTATATTGGTTCCAGTCCACACACGTACACAAATACAGTTAGAAGAATAGAAGGTGAAAGTCACACACAAAGAGAAGCACAATAGAGATACACACGCACAAGTAGAAGACAGATAGGCAGAGTACATTGCTTAGCGTTGGTAACAAGCGCGCGAGATGCGAAGGATAGCGGAAGCTAAGTAGCGTGTTGTCAGCCCAGTGGCATCGAACGTACTGGCGAGCCGGTGAAGCGCGAGGAAGCGGGAGGGGTCCCGCTCGCTCGCTGCGCGGCCGCCGCTGCCAGCGGTCAGTGACTCACGCGCTTGTTATTCGCATTCTATCTACTAATAATAAAATCTGTACGTCTGCGACGTTGTAAACATTTTAATATAATTTAATATTAAGTGAGAAATTTACAGCGGTCACTTATGCCTGTTCTTAACTAACAGTGACGCTACACATACATACATAAATATAAGTAAAATAAACAGTGTCAGGTGAAATAATGATTGGTAGGGGATAAAACGAATCAGCGCTGGGATTATTCAGCCAACTTCTTACGAATATGTTCACGTGCCTTCACTTTAAATGATATTCGACTGGTTGCCATCCTGATATGCAGAGGGAGCGCATTCATAATAAAGTTTGATTATTTCAGTTTTTTTTTTAAACCACCTCATAATAGTTTTTCCATAGAAACTTTGACACCCGTCAAAGTTTCTATGGAAAAACTGATGACTATCAATCAACACATATAGCTCAAACCACTGAACGGATTTCGCTGAAATTTGGCAAACAGATATTTATTGTGACGCAGGCATCCGCTTCCGCCGTCTTTACTTTAAAGTTCCAATTTGCATGTACTTCTCAAATTTTCAAGTTTATTTCTTCTAGTAAATAAGAGCGAAAATGTACTCACAATTGAACACCGCACTCACTGTCACTGATTTTCTTCGACGTCACGCGCCTCCTACAAGTGGCGCCCTCTGGCGCTCCGTAACCTGCTTATCACCTCCTCCCGAGTTCACCGCTCCTCTGGATGTAGCCACCCGGCTCCACCACTGCCTTGACGCCTTTCCTGGCGCTTTGCTCTATGAATGATCTGGACAGCGATCCACTGCCAGTAGCGACGAAACGGGTGATAACCACTACTGGTGATTACCAAAAAACACGCCCAGCCAAGTCCGACTCGAAGGACCATGAACAAATCTAGGGCTCCTTTAGGCGAAAAATAATACGACTTTAGAAATACTAATACTCTTTAGCGTTTATTCTATGAAAACAATTCACACAAAACACTCAGATGTCGCTACGCCCCCGCAAGGGGGCGTGGCTAGCGGAACCGGGGCATAGCCCCCTGTCCGCGGATGGTTCACGGTGGCCCATTAATATGGGCCCCTCATCTGGGCGGCCTGATGCGGCCTAAGGATGTTGTGTGCTGTGATAGGGTATCTGAGATTGTTTCTGTAGTCGCGCCGCGACACTGTTACACAGTATCGCTTCTTCACGACATCTCGGCGGTCTGTCCCCGCCAGGTGAGACCCCCAGTTACCTGGGGGAGGCCCGGCGAGGACGACCAGCGACGAGATGGCGACTTTATGGCGCTTCTACAGGTCAATGTAGCCTATACCCGACCCACTTATCGGAGCTAGCCAAACCATGACCCGGGTAATAGGCGGAATATGAGTGTGAGAGCGGCATAGTACTGTAGTGTAACGCCGCCCGGTGAATACGTGTAGTCCGTGACCGCAGCTGCGACTATACGTGCATATATATGTGCCTGTATAGAGGTGAATGTCTGTTTTTGTTACGTATTCATACCTATATTAACTTAGAATACAAATACGTAACAGATGCGTGTGATTTGTGACGTATTAATTGTCTGAAGCAAGCCGCGTGTAGCCTGGGTGCCGCTTGCTTGGGCGTCATGTCCGGTGCGATGGGGTCAGTCGTCCGCTACCAGGTCGCGGGGCAGGGGTCTCGCGTCAGGCGGGCGCGCGTGCCAGGGCGCTATCTGCTTGACATGAGGCCAAGCGGATGCGTTGGCACGCGCGAACATGCCTTTCGCGAGGTGCCTCACAAACTCATCCAGGCTCTCAATCCCGAGGTCCCGGTGTAGTACGCTGTTTCTCACACAGCGAGGAGCGTCAACGATGGTCCGCAGCGCAAGGTTCTGTTGCGCGCGGAGCAGCTTTCGGCTCGACTCGCTCGTGAGAGCGTACCAAGCCGGGGCGGCGTACGTCAATATTGAGCGCACGTACATTTTGTACACGCTCAACTTGACGCGCGCCGGGATGCGGGACGAGAGCACAGGTTTGAGGCGATTGCGGGCAACCCTCACCTGCGCGGCGACCTTACGGACGTGTGTCCCCATCGTGAGCCGACGGTCGATAGTCACACCCAGGTACTTGGCCCGGGGCGACCACGCGACGTCAGCTCCTTGAAGCTTCAAGGGCGGTGGGAGGGGCACACAACCCGTCACCATCGCCTGCGTCTTACCCACGTTTACCGACAGCCGCCACTTCGACAGCCACTCGGGCAAGAGGTCCAGCGCGCGCTGCATTTTGACCGCCGCGTACTTCGCATTGAGCGATGTAGTAATGTACGCGGCGTCGTCCGCATACAGCGCGAGCGTGGCGTCTGGAGTGGTGGGGATGTCGTCGGTGTAGCGTGAGTAACACGCCGGCGACACACAGCTGCCCTGCGGCACACCTGCCAGCACCGGGCGGGCGCTGGATAGCGCCCCGTCGACCACCACCCTGAAGGTCCTGTTGGAGAGAAAAGTAGAGACCACTTTTACGACGCGACGGGGCGCGTCTGACGTGGCCAGCTTATATATAAGGCCGTCGTGCCATACGCGGTCGAAGGCCTTCTCCATGTCGAGGAATACTGCCACCGAGTATTCCTTCTTGTTAAGCGCTGCTGCGAGTAGGTGCAGTACCCTCGACAGCTGGAGCGTCGTGCTATGTTCCGCCCGAAACCCAAATTGTTCCGGCCGCGGCGCAATATGTGGTAGGAGGTGTCGCAGCAGGAGTGCTTCGAACACCTTGGAGACTGTCGGTAGGAGTGTTATCGGCCGATAGCTCTCCGGCTTCAGCACGTTCTTTCCCGCCTTGGGCAGCATGATGACGCGCCCTTCTTTCCACGAGGTGGGGAAGGCTCCCGTGCGCAGTATCGCCGTGAACAGGCGCGCCAGTGCCGCTACCGTACGGAAGGGCAAGTGGCGCAGCACTGTGTTGGTGATACCGTCAGCACCGGGGGCCTTTCGGGGCTTCGTTCTTAGGATGGCGCGTCTAACTGCGCCAGGCGAGAAGAAGATAGGGTCTTCATCGGGAGCTATCGGCGTTGCGAAGTAGTCTCCCAGGTGTTTCTCGACTGCTGCGACATGCTCGGTGTCGCGCGTCGGGTTTGGGCGGAACTGACGTTCCAGGTGTTCGGCGCAGACCTCCGCCCGGTCCTCCGATACGTACTTAAGCGCCCCGTCGCGATTCAGCAATGGGCGCACCGGGACTGGGGTGTTCGTAAGCTGGCCGCAGAGTTTATGAACCGACGGCCAGCTATCCGTAGCGGCATCGATTCGTTCCTCCCAGCCCGCGGCGGTGTGTGCCTTGAGCTCGGCCTTGACCTTCTCCGCGAGACGGTTCAGCTGCGTCTTGAGCGTGGGGCATCTGAGCTGTTGCCACTGCTTGCGTAGGCGCCTCTTCACGGCGATCATCGTCGTGATGTGCACAGGCAGGGGCGGCAATAGCACTCTCGGGCGGCTGTGTTGTAGTCGCCGCTTCTAAGGCGTCTTGTATACAAGCAGTGACTTCATTCGCCGTCCGGTCCACGTCCGCGGAGGTCGTGATAGGCCGAGTCGGCGTGGTGGTCTCTACTTTCTCCTCAAACTGTTTCCAATCCGTTAATCGACGTGGCGCTATGGGCTTCAGTCGGGTCGGCATACCCGATAGGACGACGAGCACAGGATGGTGGTCCGACTGTAACTCGTCGTCTATTACTTGCTGCGTGGTCTGGCAGTGTAGCCCCCGGTGGACTACGATGTCCAGCACGTCCGGCATGTGAGTACTGTTATCCGGGTAGTGGGTGGGTGTCTCCGGGCCGGACACCGTATACCCGAAGGCTTCCGCGTCCGCGAAGAGCCGTCTCCCCTCGGTATTCGTTATTGTAGAGTTCCACGCTGGGTGCTTACAATTTAAGTCACCGGCGAGGATGGTGGCGCGCTGCGATTGTGCTAACAAGGCCCGCAACTCTGGTAGGTCCAGTCGAGTCGCGGGCGGCTTGTAGCAGGCGTAAATGTCTATGTCCTCGCCGGCTATGTGCAGCTGAACACCCAGCGCGTACAACGTGCTGAGCGACGGCAAGGGGAGCTCTTGGTGTACGACTCTCCGCCTCACTAGTACCGCCAGACCACGGTACCTGGCGTTATGGGCCGACCTTTCATCCTTCCTGTAAACGAGATATCCCGGGAACCTAACCCTATCTTCGGGTCCCAGGAGCGTCTCGCTTATGAGCGCCACGTCGATGTCTTGTTCCCTGAGGAGGTGGCGGAGGAGGGCGACCTTATCCCGAAGGCCGCGGGCGTTCCAATGTATCATCCTCAACGGCCTAGTCACGGTAGAGCGTTAGTAGCGTGGCCAGGCCGTCAAGGATGACTGTCTCTACATCAAGGCCCTGCCTAATGGCCTTGATTAGGTCCATCAAAAGTTTGATGGCGCAGGCTGTGAACTCGGGTTTGGCTTTTGGTTTGTCGTATGTTGTTGTCGTCGTTGCTGTGTTGCAACGTTTTTCCGATTTTGTAGCGCCGGGGGCGCCACCACGCGGCAGAACCGGGAACTTTTGTGCTGGCTCCTCATTGGTCCGCCGGTTCTGTGGTTCCGCGTGTTGCCGCTGCGCTCCGCCGGCGCCACTTGTGGCTTCTTGCCTTTTGTTCTTACCCGAGTCCGCAGCCCGCGCCTGTATTGAGGCAGGGCCGGCCCTCGGGATATCTGCTGCGGCTTCCTGGGTCGCTGGGGGATCGGGCTTCGTCCCCTTTCCTTTCCCCCTTTTCTTATTTTTCCTCCTCCGTCCAAAGGAGGTGGCTTGGCTTCTGCTCGAGGGCTCGTTAGCTGCCGCCATCAGCGACGCGCCTTGAGCCTCTTGCGGCTGCTCGACCTGCCTCTCGGTGGCCCCTTCGGGCCGGCGTGAGGCGGCCGTGATGGCAACAGTCCCCGCCCGCCTATTGCGGGTCTCCGCCTGGAAGACGGGGCACTTGATATTGCACGCGGGGTGCGGGCCACCACAGTTGGCACAGGTGGCCGGCTGCTCCCGCGGGCGCGGACAGTCGCGTGCTGCGTGCCCGTCTCCACAACGAACACAGGCGAGCGGGCGGCGACACTGGTGCGAGCTGTGTCTGAACCGCTGGCACCGGTGGCACTGAGCGGGCCCTTTTTTCCCCCGCCAAGCCTCTATCTTGACACCACGCATGTACATGAACACGGTGGTGTCAAATATGGCCCGGACGTCTGGGGTCTTCTTGATTATTGCGTGGAATACGCAACCGGGTCGTCCTTGTGCGCCCTTAATGTGGCTCACATACTCCGGTTGGTATCCCAACGTCCGGAGCTCCTCCTCTATCTCCTTGGGATCGGTGTCTGCCGGTAGCCCCCGTATGGCCACCTTGAGGCTCTTCTCCGCTGGCAGCGAGTAGGCGAACCACGAGACGCCGCTATCCTTTTCAAGGCCCGTCAGATAGCGCTGGACCAGCCTGTACTCGTCCTCCGTCTCGGGGGTGAAGCGAACACCGCTCCCGTACGGGCGAGCATGGGGAGGCCGGCCCAGCTTGGCACTGATGGCCCTGAAATGGGCGGCCCAATTAGGTAGCCTCTCCGCTACCAGCGGAGGGTAGCGCGGCTTCCTTGTCTTCTCCGGCTTCTTCCTCGACGTCGTCTCCTTCGTCGCGGTGCCGGAGGTGGCAGCGGTGGGTGCGGTGAAATTTACCGAGGTAGGGGCGGGTGCGGTACTCACCCCCGTAGTTGTTGGTGGCGGCGGCGTTGCTTGGCGAGCCGCGTCGGCAAAGGTAGGCGAGGTAGGCGTGCCCCGACCCCGCGACGCGCTTACGCGCGGCGGGTCCAGGCAGTACCTTTTCGCCTCCTCCGACGCAGTCTCGTCTGAGCTCCTCCGGCGCCGCTGGGGTCGTTGGTCGAGCGGCTCGAGAGCAAACTCAAAGTCGAACCCCAGCGGTGTTGTGGCGGCGGCTCCTCCCGCGTTGGGCCCGGGGCCGGTTCGCGGTGTCATGTCAGTCGACATGTCGTCGCGACCAGACCCGGTCGATCCCCCCCCCGACGCCAGCGACATGCTCGACCCAGCGCGGGATGAGCACGCCGACAGCATGGCGGGGGAGTCGCAGGCGGAGACTCTGGGTGGCGCTGGTGAGGCGGGCGCCTTGGACATCATGAGCGGGGGCGGCCTTTGTTGGCCGGCTCCCGCTGCTGGTTTTTCCCGCACGGCCGGCACCGGTCCCGCCAATAGTGGGCGGGGACCAGGTGCGGCGGTGCGAGAAGCTGAGGCAGCTTTCGTTGCGGGCGGCGACGTTAGTCGCGGTTGCACGACCGCGGCAGAGCGCGCGGGCGCTGAAGTGCGCGAGGGCACAGTTGCACGCACGGATGGGGCCACGGCGCGCACATGAGGTGCGCGGCTTGTTGTCGCGGCGGGCCCCGGGGCCTGTATGGGCAACGGGCGGAACGCGGCGGGGCGGACGGGCACTGTGTGCTGTCGGCTCGACGGCGGCGTAGGCGCAGCGCGCGCAGGCGCCGATGACGACGGCGACCCGGCAGCTACTACGGCTCCCGATCCTTCTCCTCCTCCTCCTCTTCCCCTCGGGGATGGCCCGGTTGGCGGCGCACCAGGCGACGTGACGCCGATGTCCGACATCGACGCCGTCCGGTTCAACGTCGAACGGACCTCCGGGGACCCGGCATCGCGGCCCGACGGGTCGCGTTTGCCGGGTTTCGGCATATTAAAAATGGGGCGTAGTCCCCGCGACCCCTACGGTGGTGACGAACTAAAAAATTTTTCAGTTGAAAAACCGGGTTTTTAACCATAATTCAAATTTTTTGTAAGGCATTTATATCCAGTAACTCCGTAGGTCAGTATCCCTTGCGGAGAGTTAATTTCAATATCAATATTATAGTGCGGGCTCTGCGAGCTCGAGTCCCTTTTTAATAACGGAAAAAACAAGTTTTTAGATATTTTTCAGTTGAAAAACCGGGTTTTTAACTATAATTCAAAAGTTTTGTATTTCATTTATATCGAGTAACTCTGTAGGTTTGTAGCCCGCGCGCAGAGGCATCATTTGACACCTCGCACGTGCGTGTGCCTTGTGAATAGAGAACTTTGAAAATACTTAATTTTCTCTAAAAAACCTAATTTTACACCAAGTTTCATCTAATTTTTTTTGCCCTAAATCGTCTTTGATCTTAGTATAAATATCAGTTTTAAAGTGCGGGTTCTGCGAGCTCTAGTCCCTTTTTGGTAACGAAAAAAAACAAGTTTTTAAATATTTTTCAGTTGAAAAACCGATTTTTTAACCATAATTCAAATTTTTTGTAAAGCATTTATATCCTGTTACTCCGTAGGTCAGTATCCCTTGCGGAGACGCATCTTTTGACATCTCGCACGTGCGTGCGCCTAGCGAATATAGAACTTCGAAATATTTAATTTTCTCAAAAAAACCCAATTTTATACTAAGTTTCATCTCAAAACTTATGCTCTAAATCGTCTTTGACCTTAATTTCAATATCAGTATTATAGTGCGGGTTCTGCGAGCTCGAGTACCTTTTAAATAATGAACAAAAACCAAGTTTTTAGATATTTTTCAGTTGTAAAACCGATTTTTTAACCATAATTCAAATTTTTTGTAAAGCATTTTTATCCTGTAACTCCGTAGGATAGTATCCCTTGCGGAGACGCATCTTTTGACATCTCGCACGTGCGTGCGCCTAGCGAATATAGAACTTCGTAAATATTTTATTTTCTCGAAAAAATCTTAATTTTATAGTAAGTTTCATCTCAAAATTTATACTCTAAATCGTCTTTGACCTAAGTTTCAATATCAGTATTATAGTGCGGGTTCTGCGAGCTCGAGTCCCTTTTAAATAACGAACAAAAACCAAGTTTTAAATTTTTTTCAGTTGAAAAACCGACTTTTTAACCATAATTCAAATTTTTTGTAAAGCATTTATATCCCATAACTCCGTAGGTCAGTATCCCTTGCGGAGACGCATCTTTTGACATCTCGCACGTGCGTGCGCCTAGCGAATATAGAACTTCGAAATTATTTTATTTTATCGAAAAAATCTTAATTTTATAGTAAGTTTCATCTCAAAATTTTTGATCTAAATCGTCTTTGACCTAAGTTTCAATATCAGTATTATAGTGCGGGTTCTGCGAGCTCGAGTCCCTTTTTAATAACGAAAAAAAACAAGTCTTTAGATATTTTTCAGTTGAAAAACCGACTTTTTACCGTAATTCAAATTTTTTGTAAAGCATTTATATCCAGTAACTCCGTGGGTCAGTATCCCTTGCGGAGACTTAGTTTTAAATATCAGTATTATAGTGCGGGTTCTGCGAGCTCGAGTCCCTTTTTAATAACGGAAAAAAACAAGTTTTTAGATATTTTTCAGTTAAAAAACCGATTTTTTAACCATAATTCAATTTTTTTGTAAAGCATTTATATCTTGTAACTCCGTAGTTCAGTATCCCTTGCGGAGATGCATGTTTTGACACCTCGCACGTGCGTGTGCCTTGTGAATAGAGAACTTTGAAAATACTTAATTTTCTCTAAAAAACCTCTTAAATCGTCTTTGATCTTAGTATAAATGTCAGTTTTAAAGTGCGGGTTCTGCGAGCTCTAGTCCCTTTTTGGTAACGAAAAAAACAAGTCTTTAGATATTTTTCAGTTGCAAAACCGATTTTTTAACCATAATTCAAATTTTTTGTAAAGCATTTATATCCTGTTACTCCGTAGGTCAGTATCCCTTGCGGAGACGCATCTTTTGACATCTCGCACGTGCGTGCGCCTAGCGAATATAGAACTTCGTAAATATTTTATTTTCTCGAAAAAATCTTAATTTTATAGTAAGTTTCATCTCAAAATTTATACTCTAAATCGTCTTTGACCTAAGTTTCAATATCAGTATTATAGTGCGGGTTCTGCGAGCTCAAGTCCCTTTTTAATAACGAAAAAACAACAAGTCTTTAGATATTTTTCAGTTGGAAAACCGGGTTTTTAACCATAATTCAAATTTTTTGTAAAGCATTTATATCCCGTAACTCCGTAGGTCAGTATCCCTTGCGGAGACTTAGTTTCAATATCAGTATTATAGTGCGGGTTCTGCGAGCTCGAGTCCCTTTTTAATAACGAAAAAAACCAAGTTTTTAGATATTTTTCAGTTGAAAAACCGATTTTTTAATCATAATTCAACTTTTTTGTAAAGTACTTATATTCCGTAACTCCGTAGTTCAGTATCCCTTTCGGAGATGCATGTTTTGACACCTTGCACGTGCGTGCGCTTAGCGAATAGAGAACTTCGAAAATATTTTATTTTCTCAAAAAAACCCAATTTTATATTAAGTTTCATCTCAAAATTTATGCTCTTAATCGTCTTTGACCTTAGTTTCAATATCAGTATTATAGTGCGGGTTCTGCGAGCTCGCGTCACTTTTCAATAACGAAAAAAACCAAGTTTTTAGATATTTTTCAGTTGAAAAACCGGGTTTTTAACCATAATTAAAAAGTTTTGTATATCATTTATATCCCGTAACTCCGTAGGTCAGTATCCCTTGCGGAGACTTAGTTTCAATATCAGTATTATAGTGCGGGTTCTGCGAGCTCGAGTCCCTTTTAAATAACGAAAAAAAACTAGTTTATAGATATTTTTCAGTTGAAAAACCGGGTTTTTAACTATAATTCAAAAGTTTTGTATATCATTTATATCCAGTAACTCTGTAGGTTTGTAGCACGCGCGCAGAGGCATCATTTGACACCTCGCACGTGCGTGTGCCTTGTGAATAGAGAACTTTGAAAATACTTAATTTTCTCTGAAAAACCTAATTTTACACCAAGTTTCATCTAATTTTTTTTGCCCTAAATCGTCTTTGATCTTAGTATAAATATCAGTTTTAAAGTGCGGGTTCTGCGAGCTCTAGTCCCTTTTTGGTAACGAAAAAAAACAAGTTTTTAAATATTTTTCAGTTGCAAAACCTATTTTTTAACCATAATTCAAATTTTTTGTAAAGCATTTATATCCTGTTACTCCGTAGGTCAGTATCACTTGCGGGGACGCATCTTTTGACATATCGCACTCGCGTGCGCCTAGCGAATATAGAACTTCGAAATTATTTTATTTTATCGAAAAAATCTTAATTTTATAGTAAGTTTCATCCCAAAATTTTTGATCTTAATCGTCTTTGACCTAAGTTTCAATATCAGTATTATAGTGCGGGTTCTGCGAGCTCGAGTCCCTTTTTAATAACGAAAAAAAAACAAGTCTTTAGATATTTTTCAGTTGAAAAACCGACTTTTTCCGTAATACAAATTTTTTGTAATGCATTTATATCCCATAACTCCGTAGGTCAGTATCCCTTGCGGAGACGCATCTTTTGATAACTCGCACGTGCGTGCGCCTAGCGAATATAGAACTTCGAAATATTTTATTTTCTCAAAAAAATCCAATTCTATACTAAGTTTCATCTCAAAACTTATGCTCTAAATCGTCTTTGACCTTAATTTCAATATCAGTATTATAGTGCGGGTTCTGCGAGCTCGAGTCCCTTTTAAATAATGAACAAAAACCAAGTTTTTAGATATTTTTCAGTTGTAAAACCGATTTTTTAACCATAATTCAAATTTTTTGTAAAGCATTTTTATCCTGTAACTCCGTAGGATAGTATCCCTTGCGGAGACGCATCTTTTGACATCTCGCACGTGCGTGCGCCTAGCGGATATAGAACTTCGTAAATATTTTATTTTCTCGAAAAAATCTTAATTTTATAGTAAGTTTCATCTCAAAATTTATACTCTAAATCGTCTTTGACCTAAGTTTCAATATCAGTATTATAGTGCGGGTTCTGCGAGCTCGAGTCCCTTTTTAATAACGAAAAAAAAACAAGTCTTTAGATATTTTTCAGTTGGAAAACCGGGTTTTTAACCATAATTCAAATTTTTTGTAAAGCATTTATATCCCGTAACTCCGTAGGTCAGTATCCCTTGCGGAGACTTAGTTTCAATATCAGTATTATAGTGCGGGTTCTGCGAGCTCGGGTCCCTTTTTAATAACGAAAAAAACCAAGTTTTTAGATATTTTTCAGTTGAAAAACCGGGTTTTTAACTATAATTCAAAAGTTTTGTATATCATTTATATCCAGTAACTCTGTAGGTTTGTAGCCCGCGCGCAGAGGCATCATTTGACACCTCGCACGTGCGTGTGCCTTGTGAATAGAGAACTTTGAAAATACTTAATTTTCTCTGAAAAACCTAATTTTACACCAAGTTTCATCTAATTTTTTTTTGCCCTAAATCGTCTTTGATCTTAGTATAAATATCAGTTTTAAAGTGCGGGTTCTGCGAGCTCTAGTCCCTTTTTGGTAACGAAAAAAAACAAGTTTTTAAATATTTTTCAGTTGCAAAACCGATTTTTTAACCATAATTCAAATTTTTTGTAAAGCATTTATATCCTGTTACTCCGTAGGTCAGTATCACTTGCGGAGACGCATCTTTTGACATATCGCACTCGCGTGCGCCTAGCGAATATAGAACTTCGAAATTATTTTATTTTATCGAAAAAATCTTAATTTTATAGTAAGTTTCATCTCAAAATTTTTGATCTTAATCGTCTTTGACCTAAGTTTCAATATCAGTATTATAGTGCGGGTTCTGCGAGCTCGAGTCCCTTTTAAATAACGAACAAAAACCAAGTTTTTAGATATTTTTCAGTTGTAAAACCGATTTTTTAACCATAATTCAAATTTTTTGTAAAGCATTTTTATCCTGTAACTCCGTAGGATAGTATCCCTTGCGGAGACGCATCTTTTGACATCTCGCACGTGCGTGCGCCTAGCGGATATAGAACTTCGTAAATATTTTATTTTCTCGAAAAAATCTTAATTTTATAGTAAGTTTCATCTCAAAATTTATACTCTAAATCGTCTTTGACCTAAGTTTCAATATCAGTATTATAGTGCGGGTTCTGCGAACTCGAGTCCCTTTGTAATAACGAAAAAAAAACAAGTCTTTAGATATTTTTCAGTTGGAAAACCGGGTTTTTAACCATAATTCAAATTTTTTGTAAAGCATTTATATCCCGTAACTCCGTAGGTCAGTATCCCTTGCGGAGACTTAGTTTCAATATCAGTATTATAGTGCGGGTTCTGCGAGCTCGAGTCCCTTTTTAATAACGAAAAAAAACAAGTCTTTAGATATGTTTCAGTTGGAAAACCGGGTTTTTAACCATAATTCAAATTTTTTGTAAAGCATTTATATCCAGTAACTCCGTGGGTCAGTATCCCTTGCGGAGACTTAGTTTCAATATCAGTATTATAGTGCGGGTTCTGCGAGCTCGAGTCCCTTTTTAATAACGAAAAAAAACAAGTCTTTAGATATTTTTCTGTTGGAAAACCGGGTTTTTTACCATAATTCAAATTTTTTGTAAAGCATTTATATCTTGTAACTCCGTAGTTCAGTATCCCTTGCGGAGATGCATGTTTTGACACCTCGCACGTGCGTGCGCCTAGTGAATAGAGAACTTTGAAAATACTTAATTTTCTCTAAAAAACCTAATTTTACACCAAGTTTCATCTAAAAAAAATTGCCCCAAATCGTCTTTGATCTTAGTATAAATATCAGTATTATAGTGCGGGTTCTGCGAGCTCAATTCCATTTTTCTTAACGAAAAAAAACCAAGGTTTTTCATATTTTTCAGTTGGAAAACCGGGTTTTTAACCATAATTGAATTTTTTTTAAAGCATTTATATCCAGTAAATTATTTAATTTTCTCTAAGAAACATAATTTTACACTAAGATTATTCTAAAAATTTTAGCTCTAAATCGTCTTTGATCTTAGTTTTAATATCAGTATTATAGTGCAGGTTCTGCGAGCTCAATTCCATTTTTCTTAACGAAAAAAATACCAAGGTTTTACATATTTTTCAGTTGAAAAACCGGGTTTTTAACCATAATTCAAATTTTTTGTAAAGCATTTATATCCAGTAACTCCGTAGGTCAGTATCCCTTGCGGAGACTTAATTTCAATATCACTATTATAGTGCGGGCTCAGCGAGCTCGAGTCCCTTTTTAATAACGGCAAAACAAGTTTTTAGATATTTTTCAGTTGAAAAACCGGGTTTTTAACTATAATTCAAAAGTTTTGTATATCATTTATATCCAGTAACTCTGTAGGTTTGTAGCCCGCGCGCAGAGGCATCATTTGACACCTCGCACGTGCGTGTGCCTTGTGAATAGAGAACTTTGAAAATACTTAATTTTCTCTGATAAACCTAATTTTACACCAAGTTTCATCTAATTTTTTTTGCCCTAAATCGTCTTTGATCTTAGTATAAATATCAGTTTTAAAGTGCGGGTTCTGCGAGCTCTAGTCCCTTTTTGGTAACGAAAAAAAACAAGTTTTTAAATATTTTTCAGTTGCAAAACCGATTTTTTAACCATTATTCAAATTTTTTGTAAAGCATTTATATCCCGTAACTTCGTAGGTCAGTATCACTTGCGGAGACGCATCTTTTGATAACTCGCACGTGCGTGCGCCTAGCGAATATAGAACTTCGAAATTATTTTATTTTCTCAAAAAAACCCAATTTTATATTAAGTTTCATCTCAAAATTTATGCTCTTAATCGTCTTTGACCTTAGTTTCAATATCAGTTATATCCAGTAAATTATTTAATTTTCTCTAAGAAACATAATTTTACACTAAGATTATTCTAAAAATTTTTGCTCTAAATCGTCTTTGATCTTAGTTTTAATATCAGTATTATAGTGCAGGTTCTGCGAGCTCAATTCCATTTTTCTTAACGAAAAAAATACCAAGGTTTTACATATTTTTCAGTTGAAAAACCGGGTTTTTAACCATAATTCAATTTTTTTGTAAAGCATTTATATCCAGTAACTCCGTAGGTCAGTATCCCTTGCGGAGACTTAATTTCAATATCACTATTATAGTGCGGGCTCAGCGAGCTCGAGTCCCTTTTTAATAACGGAAAAAACAAGTTTTTAAATATTTTTCAGTTGCAAAACCGATTTTTTAACCATAATTCAAATTTTTTGTAAAGCATTTATATCCTGTTACTCCGTAGGTCAGTATCACTTGCGGAGACGCATCTTTTGACATATCGCACTCGCGTGCGCCTAGCGAATATAGAACTTCGAAATTATTTTATTTTATCGAAAAAATCTTAATTTTATAGTAAGTTTCATCTCAAAATTTTTGATCTTAATCGTCTTTGACCTAAGTTTCAATATCAGTATTATAGTGCGGGTTCTGCGAGCTCGAGTCCCTTTTAAATAATGAACAAAAACCAAGTTTTTAGATATTTTTCAGTTGTAAAACCGATTTTTTAACCATAATTCAAATTTTTTGTAAAGCATTTTTATCCTGTAACTCCGTAGGATAGTATCCCTTGCGGAGACGCATCTTTTGACATCTCGCACGTGCGTGCGCCTAGCGGATATAGAACTTCGTAAATATTTTATTTTCTCGAAAAAATCTTAATTTTATAGTAAGTTTCATCTCAAAATTTATACTCTAAATCGTCTTTGACCTAAGTTTCAATATCAGTATTATAGTGCGGGTTCTGCGAACTCGAGTCCCTTTGTAATAACGAAAAAAAAACAAGTCTTTAGATATTTTTCAGTTGGAAAACCGGGTTTTTAACCATAATTCAAATTTTTTGTAAAGCATTTATATCCAGTAACTCCGTAGGTCAGTATCCCTTGCGGAGAGTTAATTTCAATATCAATATTATAGTGCGGGCTCTGCGAGCTCGAGTCCCTTTTTAATAACGGAAAAAACAAGTTTTTAGATATTTTTCAGTTGAAAAACCGGGTTTTTAACTATAATTCAAAAGTTTTGTATTTCATTTATATCGAGTAACTCTGTAGGTTTGTAGCCCGCGCGCAGAGGCATCATTTGACACCTCGCACGTGCGTGTGCCTTGTGAATAGAGAACTTTGAAAATACTTAATTTTCTCTAAAAAACCTAATTTTACACCAAGTTTCATCTAATTTTTTTTGCCCTAAATCGTCTTTGATCTTAGTATAAATATCAGTTTTAAAGTGCGGGTTCTGCGAGCTCTAGTCCCTTTTTGGTAACGAAAAAAAACAAGTTTTTAAATATTTTTCAGTTGAAAAACCGATTTTTTAACCATAATTCAAATTTTTTGTAAAGCATTTATATCCTGTTACTCCGTAGGTCAGTATCCCTTGCGGAGACGCATCTTTTGACATCTCGCACGTGCGTGCGCCTAGCGAATATAGAACTTCGAAATATTTAATTTTCTCAAAAAAACCCAATTTTATACTAAGTTTCATCTCAAAACTTATGCTCTAAATCGTCTTTGACCTTAATTTCAATATCAGTATTATAGTGCGGGTTCTGCGAGCTCGAGTACCTTTTAAATAATGAACAAAAACCAAGTTTTTAGATATTTTTCAGTTGTAAAACCGATTTTTTAACCATAATTCAAATTTTTTGTAAAGCATTTTTATCCTGTAACTCCGTAGGATAGTATCCCTTGCGGAGACGCATCTTTTGACATCTCGCACGTGCGTGCGCCTAGCGAATATAGAACTTCGTAAATATTTTATTTTCTCGAAAAAATCTTAATTTTATAGTAAGTTTCATCTCAAAATTTATACTCTAAATCGTCTTTGACCTAAGTTTCAATATCAGTATTATAGTGCGGGTTCTGCGAGCTCGAGTCCCTTTTAAATAACGAACAAAAACCAAGTTTTAAATTTTTTTCAGTTGAAAAACCGACTTTTTAACCATAATTCAAATTTTTTGTAAAGCATTTATATCCCATAACTCCGTAGGTCAGTATCCCTTGCGGAGACGCATCTTTTGACATCTCGCACGTGCGTGCGCCTAGCGAATATAGAACTTCGAAATTATTTTATTTTATCGAAAAAATCTTAATTTTATAGTAAGTTTCATCTCAAAATTTTTGATCTAAATCGTCTTTGACCTAAGTTTCAATATCAGTATTATAGTGCGGGTTCTGCGAGCTCGAGTCCCTTTTTAATAACGAAAAAAAACAAGTCTTTAGATATTTTTCAGTTGAAAAACCGACTTTTTACCGTAATTCAAATTTTTTGTAAAGCATTTATATCCAGTAACTCCGTGGGTCAGTATCCCTTGCGGAGACTTAGTTTTAAATATCAGTATTATAGTGCGGGTTCTGCGAGCTCGAGTCCCTTTTTAATAACGGAAAAAAACAAGTTTTTAGATATTTTTCAGTTAAAAAACCGATTTTTTAACCATAATTCAATTTTTTTGTAAAGCATTTATATCTTGTAACTCCGTAGTTCAGTATCCCTTGCGGAGATGCATGTTTTGACACCTCGCACGTGCGTGTGCCTTGTGAATAGAGAACTTTGAAAATACTTAATTTTCTCTAAAAAACCTCTTAAATCGTCTTTGATCTTAGTATAAATGTCAGTTTTAAAGTGCGGGTTCTGCGAGCTCTAGTCCCTTTTTGGTAACGAAAAAAACAAGTCTTTAGATATTTTTCAGTTGCAAAACCGATTTTTTAACCATAATTCAAATTTTTTGTAAAGCATTTATATCCTGTTACTCCGTAGGTCAGTATCCCTTGCGGAGACGCATCTTTTGACATCTCGCACGTGCGTGCGCCTAGCGAATATAGAACTTCGTAAATATTTTATTTTCTCGAAAAAATCTTAATTTTATAGTAAGTTTCATCTCAAAATTTTTGATCTTAATCGTCTTTGACCTAAGTTTCAATATCAGTATTATAGTGCGGGTTCTGCGAGCTCGAGTCCCTTTTAAATAATGAACAAAAACCAAGTTTTTAGATATTTTTCAGTTGTAAAACCGATTTTTTAACCATAATTCAAATTTTTTGTAAAGCATTTTTATCCTGTAACTCCGTAGGATAGTATCCCTTGCGGAGACGCATCTTTTGACATCTCGCACGTGCGTGCGCCTAGCGGATATAGAACTTCGTAAATATTTTATTTTCTCGAAAAAATCTTAATTTTATAGTAAGTTTCATCTCAAAATTTATACTCTAAATCGTCTTTGACCTAAGTTTCAATATCAGTATTATAGTGCGGGTTCTGCGAACTCGAGTCCCTTTGTAATAACGAAAAAAAAACAAGTCTTTAGATATTTTTCAGTTGGAAAACCGGGTTTTTAACCATAATTCAAATTTTTTGTAAAGCATTTATATCCCGTAACTCCGTAGGTCAGTATCCCTTGCGGAGACTTAGTTTCAATATCAGTATTATAGTGCGGGTTCTGCGAGCTCGAGTCCCTTTTTAATAACGAAAAAAAACAAGTCTTTAGATATGTTTCAGTTGGAAAACCGGGTTTTTAACCATAATTCAAATTTTTTGTAAAGCATTTATATCCAGTAACTCCGTGGGTCAGTATCCCTTGCGGAGACTTAGTTTCAATATCAGTATTATAGTGCGGGTTCTGCGAGCTCGAGTCCCTTTTTAATAACGAAAAAAAACAAGTCTTTAGATATTTTTCTGTTGGAAAACCGGGTTTTTTACCATAATTCAAATTTTTTGTAAAGCATTTATATCTTGTAACTCCGTAGTTCAGTATCCCTTGCGGAGATGCATGTTTTGACACCTCGCACGTGCGTGCGCCTAGTGAATAGAGAACTTTGAAAATACTTAATTTTCTCTAAAAAACCTAATTTTACACCAAGTTTCATCTAAAAAAAATTGCCCCAAATCGTCTTTGATCTTAGTATAAATATCAGTATTATAGTGCGGGTTCTGCGAGCTCAATTCCATTTTTCTTAACGAAAAAAAACCAAGGTTTTTCATATTTTTCAGTTGGAAAACCGGGTTTTTAACCATAATTGAATTTTTTTTAAAGCATTTATATCCAGTAAATTATTTAATTTTCTCTAAGAAACATAATTTTACACTAAGATTATTCTAAAAATTTTAGCTCTAAATCGTCTTTGATCTTAGTTTTAATATCAGTATTATAGTGCAGGTTCTGCGAGCTCAATTCCATTTTTCTTAACGAAAAAAATACCAAGGTTTTACATATTTTTCAGTTGAAAAACCGGGTTTTTAACCATAATTCAAATTTTTTGTAAAGCATTTATATCCAGTAACTCCGTAGGTCAGTATCCCTTGCGGAGACTTAATTTCAATATCACTATTATAGTGCGGGCTCAGCGAGCTCGAGTCCCTTTTTAATAACGGCAAAACAAGTTTTTAGATATTTTTCAGTTGAAAAACCGGGTTTTTAACTATAATTCAAAAGTTTTGTATATCATTTATATCCAGTAACTCTGTAGGTTTGTAGCCCGCGCGCAGAGGCATCATTTGACACCTCGCACGTGCGTGTGCCTTGTGAATAGAGAACTTTGAAAATACTTAATTTTCTCTGATAAACCTAATTTTACACCAAGTTTCATCTAATTTTTTTTGCCCTAAATCGTCTTTGATCTTAGTATAAATATCAGTTTTAAAGTGCGGGTTCTGCGAGCTCTAGTCCCTTTTTGGTAACGAAAAAAAACAAGTTTTTAAATATTTTTCAGTTGCAAAACCGATTTTTTAACCATTATTCAAATTTTTTGTAAAGCATTTATATCCCGTAACTTCGTAGGTCAGTATCACTTGCGGAGACGCATCTTTTGATAACTCGCACGTGCGTGCGCCTAGCGAATATAGAACTTCGAAATTATTTTATTTTCTCAAAAAAACCCAATTTTATATTAAGTTTCATCTCAAAATTTATGCTCTTAATCGTCTTTGACCTTAGTTTCAATATCAGTTATATCCAGTAAATTATTTAATTTTCTCTAAGAAACATAATTTTACACTAAGATTATTCTAAAAATTTTTGCTCTAAATCGTCTTTGATCTTAGTTTTAATATCAGTATTATAGTGCAGGTTCTGCGAGCTCAATTCCATTTTTCTTAACGAAAAAAATACCAAGGTTTTACATATTTTTCAGTTGAAAAACCGGGTTTTTAACCATAATTCAATTTTTTTGTAAAGCATTTATATCCAGTAACTCCGTAGGTCAGTATCCCTTGCGGAGACTTAATTTCAATATCACTATTATAGTGCGGGCTCAGCGAGCTCGAGTCCCTTTTAAATAACGGAAAAAACAAGTTTTTAGATATTTTTCAGTTGAAAAACCGGGTTTTTAACTATAATTCAAAAGTTTTGTATATCATTTATATCCAGTAACTCTGTAGGTTTGTATCCCGCGCGCAGAGGCATCATTTGACACCTCGCACGTGCGTGTGCCTTGTGAATAGAGAACTTTGAAAATACTTAATTTTCTCTGAAAAACCTAATTTTACACCAAGTTTCATCTAATTTTTTTTGCCCTAAATCGTCTTTGATCTTAGTATAAATATCAGTTTTAAAGTGCGGGTTCTGCGAGCTCTAGTCCCTTTTTGGTAACGAAAAAAAACAAGTTTTTATATATTTTTCAGTTGCAAAACCGATTTTTTAACCATAATTCAAATTTTTTGTAAAGCATTTATATCCTGTTACTCCGTAGGTCAGTATCCCTTGCGGAGACGCATCTTTTGACATCTCGCACGTGCGTGCGCCTAGCGAATATAGAACTTCGAAATTATTTTATTTTATCGAAAAAATCTTAATTTTATAGTAAGTTTCATCTCAAAATTTTTGATCTAAATCGTCTTTGACCTAAGTTTCAATATCAGTATTTTAGTGCGGGTTCTGCGAGCTCGAGTCCCTTTTTAATAACGAAAAAAAACAAGTCTTTAAATATTTTTCAGTTGAAAAACCGACTTTTTCCGTAATTCAAATTTTTTGTAAAGCATTTATATCCCATTACTCCGTAGGTCAGTATCCCTTGCGGAGACGCATCTTTTGATAACTCGCACGTGCGTGCGCCTAGCGAATATAGAACTTCGAAATATTTTATTTTCTCAAAAAAATCCAATTCTATACTAAGTTTCATCCCAAAACTTATGGTCTAAATCGTCTTTGACCTTAATTTCAATATCAGTTTTATAGTGCGGGTTCTGCGAGCTCGAGTCCCTTTTTAATAACGAAAAAAAAACAAGCCTTTAGATATTTTTCAGTTGGAAAACCGGGTTTTTAACCATAATTCAAATTTTTTGTAAAGCATTTATATCCCGTAACTCCGTAGGTCAGTATCCCTTGCGGAGACTTAGTTTCAATATCAGTATTATAGTGCGGGTTCTGCGAGCTCGAGTCCCTTTTTAATAACGAAAAAAACCAAGTTTTTTGATATTTTTCAGTTTAAAAACCGATTTTTTAATCATAATTCAACTTTTTTGTAAAGTACTTATATTCCGTAACTCCGTAGTTCAGTATCCCTTTCGGAGATGCATGTTTTGACACCTTGCACGTGCGTGCGCCTAGCGAATAGAGAACTTCGAAAATATTTTATTTTCTCAAAAAAACCCAATTTTATATTAAGTTTCATCTCAAAATGTATGCTCTTAATCGTCTTTGACCTTAGTTTCAATATCAGTATTATAGTGCGGGTTCTGCGAGTTCGCGTCACTTTTCAATAACGAAAAAAAACAAGTTTTTAGATATTTTTCAGTTGAAAAACCGGGTCTTTAACCATAATTAAAAAGTTTTGTATATCATTTATATCCCGTAACTCCGTAGGTCAGTATCCCTTGCGGAGACTTAGTTTCAATATCAGTATTATAGTGCGGGTTCAGCGAGCTCGAGTCCCTCTTAAATATTGAAAAAAAATTAGTTTATAGATATTTTTCAGTTTAAAAACCGGGTTTTTAACCATAATTCAAATTTTTTGTAAAGCATTTATATCCAGTAACTCCGTGGGTCAGTATCCCTTGCGGAGACTTAGTTTTAAATATCAGTATTATAGTGCGGGTTCTGCGAGCTCGAGTCCCTTTTTAATAACGGAAAAAAACAAGTTTTTAGATATTTTTCAGTTAAAAAACCGATTTTTTAACCATAATTCAATTTTTTTGTAAAGCATTTATATCTTGTAACTCCGTAGTTCAGTATCCCTTGCGGAGATGCATGTTTTGACACCTTGCACGTGCGTGCGCCTAGCGAATAGAGAACTTCGAAAATATTTTATTTTCTCAAAAAAACCCAATTTTATATTAAGTTTCATCTCAAAATTTATGCTCTTAATCGTCTTTGACCTTAGTTTCAATATCAGTATTATAGTGCGGGTTCTGCGAGCTCGCGTCACTTTTCAATAACGAAAAAAACCAAGTTTTTAGATATTTTTCAGTTGAAAAACCGGGTCTTTAACCATAATTAAAAAGTTTTGTATATCATTTATATCCCGTAACTTCCTAGGTCAGTATCCCTTGCGGAGACTTAGTTTCAATATCAGTATTATAGTGCGGGTTCTGCGAGCTCGAGTCCTTTTTAAATAACGAAAAAAAACTAGTCTATAGATATTTTTCAGTTTAAAAACCGGGTTTTTAACCATAATTCAAATTTTTTGTAAAGCATTTATATCCCGTATCTCCGTAGGTCAGTATCCCTTGCGGAGACTTAGTTTCAATATCAGTATTATAGTGCGGGTTCTGCGAGCTCGAGTCCCTTTATAATAACGAAAAAAAAACAAGTCTTTAGATATGTTTCAGTTGGAAAACCGGGTTTTTAACCATAATTCAAATTTTTTGTAAAGCATTTATATCCAGTAACTCCGTGGGTCAGTATCCCTTGCGGAGACTTAGTTTCAATATCAGTATTATAGTGCGGGTTCTGCGAGCTCGAGTCCCTTTTTAATAACGGAAAAAAACAAGTTTTTAGATATTTTTCAGTTGAAAAACCGATTTTTTAACCATAATTCAATTTTTTTGTAAAGCATTTATATCTTGCAACTCCGTAGTTCAGTATCCCTTGCGGAGATGCATGGTTTGACACCTCGCACGTGCGTGCGCCTAGTGAATGGAGAACTTTGAAAATACTTAATGTTCTCTAAAAAACCTAATTTTACACCAAGTTTCATCTAAAAAAAATTGCCCCAAATCGTCTTTGATCTTAGTATAAATATCAGTATTATAGTGCGGGTTCTGCGAGCTCAATTCCATTTTTCTTAACGAAAAAAAACCCAAGGTTTTTCATATTTTTCAGTTGGAAAACCGGGTTTTTAACCATAATTGAATTTTTTTTAAAGCATTTATATCCAGTAAATTATTTAATTTTCTCTAAGAAACATAATTTTACACTAAGATTATTCTAAAAATTTTTGCTCTAAATCGTCTTTGATCTTAGTTTCAATATCAGTATTATAGTGCAGGTTCTGCGAGCTCAATTCCATTTTTCTTAACGAAAAAAATACCAAGGTTTTACATATTTTTCAGTTGAAAAACCGGGTTTTTAACCATAATTCAAATTTTTTGTAAAGCATTTATATCCAGTAACTCCGTAGGTCAGTATCCCTTGCGGAGACTTAATTTCAATATCACTATTATAGTGCGGGCTCTGCGAGCTCGAGTCCCTTTTTAATAACGGAAAAAACAAGTTTTTAGATATTTTTCAGTTGAAAAACCGGGTTTTTAACTATAATTCAAAAGTTTTGTATATCATTTATATCCAGTAACTCTGTAGGTTTGTAGCCCGCGCGCAGAGGCATCATTTGACACCTCGCACGTGCGTGTGCCTTGTGAATAGAGAACTTTGAAAATACTTAATTTTCTCTAATAAACCTAATTTTACGCCAAGTTTCATCTAAAAAAAATTGCCGCAAATCGTCTTTGATCTTAGTATAAATATCAGTATTATAGTGCGGGTTCTGCGAGCTCAATTCCATTTTTCTTAACGAAAAAAAACCAAGGTTTTTCATATTTTTCAGTTGGAAAACCGGGTTTTTAACCATAATTGAATTTTTTTTAAAGCATTTATATCCAGTAAATTATTTAATTTTCTCTAAGAAACATAATTTTACACTAAGATTATTCTAAAAATTTTTGCTCTAAATCGTCTTTGATCTTAGTTTCAATATCAGTATTATAGTGCAGGTTCTGCGAGCTCAATTCCATTTTTCTTAACGAAAAAAATACCAAGGTTTTACATATTTTTCAGTTGAAAAACCGGGTTTTTAACCATAATTCAAATTTTTTGTAAAGCATTTATATCCAGTAACTCCGTAGGTCAGTATCCCTTGCGGAGACTTAATTTCAATATCACTATTATAGTGCGGGCTCTGCGAGCTCGAGTCCCTTTTTAATAACGGAAAAAACAAGTTTTTAGATATTTTTCAGTTGAAAAACCGGGTTTTAAACTATAATTCAAAAGTTTTGTATATAATTTATATCCAGTAACTCTGTAGGTTTGTAGCCCACGCGCAGAGGCATCATTTGACACCTCGCACGTGCGTGTGCCTTGTGAATAGAGAACTTTGAAAATACTTAATTTTCTCTAAAAAACCTAATTTTACACCAAGTTTCATCTAATTTTTTTTGCCCTAAATCGTCTTTGATCTTAGTATAAATATCAGTTTTAAAGTGCGGGTTCTGCGAGCTTTAGTCCCTTTTTGGTAACGAAAAAAAACAAGTTTTTAAATATTTTTCAGTTGCAAAACCGATTTTTTAACCATAATTAAAAAGTTTTGTATATCATTTATATCCCGTAACTCCGTAGGTCAGTATCCCTTGCGGAGACTTAGTTTCAATATCATTATTATAGTGCGGGTTCTGCGAGCTCGAGTCCCTTTTAAATAACGAAAAAAAACTGGTCTATAGATATTTTTCAGTTTAAAAACCGGGTTTTTAACCATAATTCAAATTTTTTGTAAAGCATTTATATCCCGTATCTCCGTAGGTCAGTATCCCTTGCGGAGACTTAGTTTCAATATCAGTATAATAGTGCGGGTTCTGCGAGCTCGAGTCCCTTTTTAATAACGAAAAAAAACAAGTCTTTAGATATTTTTCAGTTGGAAAACCGGGTTTTTAACCATAATTCAAATTTTTTGTAAAGCATTTATATCCAGTAACTCCGTGGGTCAGTATCCCTTGCGGAGACTTAGTTTCAATATCAGTATTATAGTGCGGGTTCTGCGAGCTCGAGTCCCTTTTTAATAACGGAAAAAAACAAGTTTTTAGATATTTTTCAGTTGAAAAACCGATTTTTTAACCATAATTCAAATTTTTTGTAAAGCATTTATATCCAGTAACTCCGTGGGTCAGTATCCCTTGCGGAGACTTAGTTTCAATATCAGTATTATAGTGCGGGTTCTGCGAGCTCGAGTCCCTTTTTAATAACGGAAAAAAACAAGTTTTTAGATATTTTTCAGTTGAAAAACCGATTTTTTAACCATAATTCAATTTTTTTGTAAAGCATTTATATCTTGTAACTCCGTAGGTCAGTATCCCTTGCGGAGACTTAATTTCAATATCACTATTATAGTGCGGGCTCTGCGAGCTCGAGTCCCTTTTTAATAACGGAAAAAACAAGTTTTTAGATATTTTTCAGTTGAAAAACCGGGTTTTTAACTATAATTCAAAAGTTTTGTATATCATTTGTATCCAGTAACTCTGTAGGTTTGTAGCCCGCACGCAGAGGCATCATTTGACACCTCGCACGTGCGTGTGCCTTGTGAATAGAGAACTTTGAAAATACTTAATTTTCTCTAATAAACCTAATTTTACGCCAAGTTTCATCTAATTTTTTTTGCCCTAAATCGTCTTTGATCTTAGTATAAATATCAGTTTTAAAATGCGGGTTCTGCGAGCTCTAGTCCCTTTATAATAACGAAAAAAAACAAGTTTTTAGATATTTTTCAGTTGAAAAACCGATTTTTTAACCATAATTCAAATTTTTTGTAAAGCATTTATATCTTGCAACTCCGTAGTTCAGTTACCCTTGCGGAGATGCATGGTTTGACACCTCGCACGTGCGTGCGCCTAGTGAATGGAGAACTTTGAAAATACTTAATTTTCTCTAAAAAACCTAATTTTACACCAAGTTTCATCTAAAAAAAATTGCCCCAAATCGTCTTTGATCTTAGTATAAATATCAGTATTATAGTGCGGGTTCTGCGAGCTCGAGTCCCTTTTTAATAACGGAAAAAAACAAGTTTTTAGATATTTTTCAGTTGAAAAACCGATTTTTTAACCATAATTCAATTTTTTTGTAAAGCATTTATATCTTGTAACTCCGTAGGTCAGTATCCCTTGCGGAGACTTAATTTCAATATCACTATTATAGTGCGGGCTCTGCGAGCTCGAGTCCCTTTTTAATAACGGAAAAAACAAGTTCTTAGATATTTTTCATTTGAAAAACCGGGTTTTAAACTATAATTCAAAAGTTTTGTATATCATTTATATCCAGTAACTCTGTAGGTTTGTAGCCCGCGCGCAGAGGCATCATTTGACACCTCGCACGTGCGTGTGCCTTGTGAATAGAGAACTTTGAAAATACTTAATTTTCTCTAATAAACCTAATTTTACGCCAAGTTTCATCTAATTTTTTTTGCCCTAAATCGTCTTTGATCTTAGTATAAATATCAGTTTTAAAATGCGGGTTCTGCGAGCTCTAGTCCCTTTATAATAACGAAAAAAAACAAGTTTTTAGATATTTTTCAGTTGAAAAACCGATTTTTTAACCATAATTCAATTTTTTTGTAAAGCATTTATATCTTGCAACTCCGTAGTTCAGTATCCCTTGCGGAGATGCATGTTTTGACACATCGCACGTGCGTGCGCCTAGTGAATGGAGAACTTCGAAAATATTTTATTTTCTCAAAAAAACCCAATTTTATATTAAGTTTCATCTCAAAATTTATGCTCTTAATCGTCTTTGACCTTAGTTTCAATATCAGTATTATATATAGTGCGGGTTCTGCGAGCTAGCGTCACTTTTCAATAACGAAAAAAACCAAGTTTTTCGATATTTTTCAGTTGAAAAACCGGGTCTTTAACCATAATTAAAAAGTTTTGTATATCATTTATATCCAGTAACTCCGTAGGTCAGTATCCCTTGCGGAGGCTTAATTTCAATATCACTATTATAGTGCGGGCTCTGCGAGCTCGAGTCCCTTTTTAATAACGGAAAAAAACTAGTTTATAGATACTTTTCAGTTTAAAAACCGGGTTTTTAAACATAATTCAAATTTTTTGTAAAGCATTTATATCCCGTATCTCCGTAGGTCAGTATCCCTTGCGAAGACTTAGTTTCAATATCAGTATTATAGTGCGGGTTCTGCGAGCTCGAGTCCCTTTTTAATAACGAAAAAAAACAAGTCTTTAGATATTTTTCAGTTGGAAAACCGGGTTTTTAACCATAATTCAAATTTTTTGTAAAGCATTTATATCCAGTAACTCCGTGGGTCAGTATCCCTTGCGGAGACTTAGTTTCAATATCAGTATTATAGTGCGGGTTCTGCGAGCTCGAGTCCCTTTTTAATAACGGAAAAAATCTAGTTTTTAGATATTTTTCAGTTGCAAAACCGATTTTTTAACCATAATTCAATTTTTTTGTAAAGCATTTATATCTTGTAACTCCGTAGGTCAGTATCCCTTGCGGAGACTTAGTTTCAATATCAGTATTATAGTGCGGGTTCTGCGAGCTCGAGTCCCTTTTTAATAACGGAAAAAAACAAGTTTTTAGATATTTTTCAGTTGAAAAACCGATTTTTTAACCATAATTTAAATTTTTTGTAAAGCATTTATATCCAGTAACTCCGTGGGTCAGTATCCCTTGCGGAGACTTAGTTTCAATATCAGTATTATAGTGCGGGTTCTGCGAGCTCGATTCCCTTTTTAATAACGGAAAAAAACAAGTTTTTAGATATTTTTCAGTTGAAAAACCGATTTTTTAACCATAATTCAATTTTTTTGTAAGGCATTTATATCTTGTAACTCCGTAGGTCAGTATCCCTTGCGGAGACTTAATTTCAATATCACTATTATAGTGCGGGCTCTGCGAGCTCGAGTCCCTTTTTAATAACGGAAAAAACAAGTTTTTAGATATTTTTCAGTTGAAAAACCGGGTTTTTAACTATAATTCAAAAGTTTTGTATATCATTTGTATCCAGTAACTCTGTAGGTTTGTAGCCCGCACGCAGAGGCATCATTTGACACCTCGCACGTGCGTGTGCCTTGTGAATAGAGAACTTTGAAAATACTTAATTTTCTCTAATAAACCTAATTTTACGCCAAGTTTCATCTAATTTTTTTTGCCCTAAATCGTCTTTGATCTTAGTATAAATATCAGTTTTAAAATGCGGGTTCTGCGAGCTCTAGTCCCTTTATAATAACGAAAAAAAACAAGTTTTTAGATATTTTTCAGTTGAAAAACCGATTTTTTAACCATAATTCAATTTTTTTGTAAAGCATTTATATCTTGCAACTCCGTAGTTCAGTATCCCTTGCGGAGATGCATGTTTTGACACATCGCACGTGCGTGCGCCTAGTGAATGGAGAACTTCGAAAATATTTTATTTTCTCAAAAAAACCCAATTTTATATTAAGTTTCATCTCAAAATTTATGCTCTTAATCGTCTTTGACCTTAGTTTCAATATCAGTATTATATATAGTGCGGGTTCTGCGAGCTAGCGTCACTTTTCAATAACGAAAAAAACCAAGTTTTTCGATATTTTTCAGTTGAAAAACCGGGTCTTTAACCATAATTAAAAAGTTTTGTATATCATTTATATCCAGTAACTCCGTAGGTCAGTATCCCTTGCGGAGGCTTAATTTCAATATCACTATTATAGTGCGGGCTCTGCGAGCTCGAGTCCCTTTTTAATAACGGAAAAAAACTAGTTTATAGATATTTTTCAGTTTAAAAACCGGGTTTTTAAACATAATTCAAATTTTTTGTAAAGCATTTATATCCCGTATCTCCGTAGGTCAGTATCCCTTGCGAAGACTTAGTTTCAATATCAGTATTATAGTGCGGGTTCTGCGAGCTCGAGTCCCTTTTTAATAACGAAAAAAAACAAGTCTTTAGATATTTTTCACTTGGAAAACCGGGTTTTTAACCATAATTCAAATTTTTTGTAAAGCATTTATATCCAGTAACTCCGTGGGTCAGTATCCCTTGCGGAGACTTAGTTTCAATATCAGTATTATAGTGCGGGTTCTGCGAGCTCGAGTCCCTTTTTAATAACGGAAAAAATCTAGTTTTTAGATATTTTTCAGTTGCAAAACCGATTTTTTAACCATAATTCAATTTTTTTGTAAAGCATTTATATCTTGTAACTCCGTAGGTCAGTATCCCTTGCGGAGACTTAATTTCAATATCACTATTATAGTGCGGGCTCTGCGAGCTCGAGTCCCTTTTTAATAACGGAAAAAACAAGTTTTTAGATATTTTTCATTTGAAAAACCGGGTTTTTAACTATAATTCAAAAGTTTTGTATATCATTTATATCCAGTAACTCTGTAGGTTTGTAGCCCGCGCGCAGAGGCATCATTTGACACCTCGCACGTGCGTGTGCCTTGTGAATAGAGAACTTTGAAAATACTTAATTTTCTCTAATAAACCTAATTTTACGCCAAGTTTCATCTAATTTTTTTTGCCTTAAATCGTCTTTGATCTTAGTATAAATATCAGTTTTAAAATGCGGGTTCTGCGAGCTCTAGTCCCTTTATAATAACGAAAAAAAACAAGTTTTTAGATATTTTTCAGTTGAAAAACCGATTTTTTAACCATAATTCAATTTTTTTGTAAAGCATTTATATCTTGCAACTCCGTAGTTCAGTATCCCTTGCGGAGATGCATGTTTTGACACCTCGCACGTGCGTGCGCCTAGTGAATGGAGAACTTTGAAAATACTTAATTTTCTCTAAAAAACCTAATTTTACACCAAGTTTCATCTAAAAAAAATTGCCGCAAATCGTCTTTGATCTTAGCTTAAATATCAGTATTTTAGTGCGGGTTCTGCGAGCTCAATTCCATTTTTCTTAACGAAAAAAAACCAAGGTTTTTCATATTTTTCAGTTGGAAAACCGGGTTTTTAACCATAATTGAATTTTTTTTAAAGCATTTATATCCAGTAAATTATTTAATTTTCTCTAAGAAACATAATTTTACACTAAGATTATTCTAAAAATTTTTGCTCTAAATCGTCTTTGATCTTAGTTTCAATATCAGTATTATAGTGCAGGTTCTGCGAGCTCAATTCCATTTTTCTTAACGAAAAAAATACCAAGGTTTTACATATTTTTCAGTTGAAAAACCGGGTTTTTAACCATAATTCAAATTTTTTGTAAAGCATTTATATCCAGTAACTCCGTAGGTCAGTATCCCTTGCGGAGGCTTAATTTCAATATCACTATTATAGTGCGGGCTCTGCGAGCTCGAGTCCCTTTTTAATAACGGAAAAAACAAGTTTTTAGATATTTTTCAGTTGAAAAACCGGGTTTTAAACTATAATTCAACTTTTTTGTAAAGTACTTATATTCCGTAACTCCGTAGTTCAGTATCCCTTTCGGAGATGCATGTTTTGACACCTTGCACGTGCGTGCGCCTAGCGAATAGAGAACTTCGAAAATATTTTATTTTCTCAAAAAAACCCAATTTTATATTAAGTTTCATCTCAAAATTTATGCTCTTAATCGTCTTTGACCTTAGTTTCAATATCAGTATTATAGTGCGGGTTCTGCGAGCTCGCGTCACTTTTCAATAACGAAAAAAACCAAGTTTTTAGATATTTTTCAGTTGAAAAACCGGGTCTTTAACCATAATTAAAAAGTTTTGTATATCATTTATATCCCGTAACTCCGTAGGTCAGTATCCCTTGCGGACACTTAGTTTCAATATCATTATTATAGTGCGGGTTCTGCGAGCTCGAGTCCCTTTTAAATAACGAAAAAAAACTAGTCTATAGATATTTTTCAGTTTAAAAACCGGGTTTTTAACCATAATTCAAATTTTTTGTAAAGCATTTATATCCAGTAACTCCGTAGGTCAGTATCCCTTGCGGAGACTTAATTTCAATATCACTATTATAGTGCGGGCTCTGCGAGCTCGAGTCCCTTTTTAATAACGGAAAAAACAAGTTTTTAGATATTTTTCAGTTGAAAAACCGGGTTTTTAACTATAATTCAAAAGTTTTGTATATCATTTATATCCAGTAACTCTGTAGGTTTGTAGCCCGCGCGCAGAGGCATCATTTGACACCTCGCACGTGCGTGTGCCTTGTGAATAGAGAACTTTGAAAATACTTAATTTTCTCTAAAAAACCTAATTTTACACCAAGTTTCATCTAATTTTTTTTGCCCTAAATCGTCTTTGATCTTAGTATAAATATCAGTTTTAAAGTGCGGGTTCTGCGAGCTCTAGTCCCTTTTTGGTAACGAAAAAAAACAAGTTTTTAAATATTTTTCAGTTGAAAAACCGACTTTTTACCGTAATTCAAATTTTTTGTAAAGCATTTATATCCCATAACTCTCTAGGTCAGTATCCCTTGCGGAGACTTAGTTCCAATATCAGTATTATAGTGCGGGTTCTGCGAGCTCGAGTCCCTTTTAAATAACGAAAAAAAACTAGTTTATAGATATTTTTCAGTTGAAAAACCGGGTTTTTAACTATAATTCAAAAGTTTTGTATATCATTTATATCCAGTAACTCTGTAGGTTTGTAGCCCGCGCACAGAGGCATCATTTGACACCTCGCACGTGCGTGTGCCTTGTGAATAGAGAACTTTGAAAATACTTAATTTTCTCTAATAAACCTAATTTTACGCCAAGTTTCATCTTATTTTTTTTGCCCTAAATCGTCTTTGATCTTAGTATAAATATCAGTTTTAAAATGCGGGTTCTGCGAGCTCTAGTCCCTTTATAATAACGAACAAAAACCAAGTTTTTAGATATTTTTCAGTTGTAAAACCGATTTTTTAATCATAATTCAACTTTTTTGTAAAGTACTTATATTCCGTAACTCCGTAGTTCAGTATCCCTTTCGGAGATGCATGTTTTGACACCTTGCACGTGCGTGCGCCTAGCGAATAGAGAACTTCGAAAATATTTTATTTTCTCAAAAAAACCCAATTTTATATTAAGTTTCATCTCAAAATTTATGCTCTTAATCGTCTTTGACCTTAGTTTCAATACCAGTATTATAGTGCGGGTTCTGCGAGCTCGCGTCACTTTTCAATAACGAAAAAAACCAAGTTTTTAGATATTTTTCAGTTGAAAAACCGGGTCTTTAACCATAATTAAAAAGTTTTGTATATCATTTATATCCTGTAACTCCGTAGGTCAGTATCCCTTGCGGAGACTTAGTTTCAATATCAGTATTATAGTGCGGGTTTTGCGAGCTCGAGTCCCTTTTTAATAACGAAAAAAACCAAGTTTTTTGATATTTTTCAGTTGAAAAACCGATTTTTTAATCATAATTCAACTTTTTTGTAAAGTACTTATATTCCGTAACTCCGTAGTTCAGTATCCCTTTCGGAGATGCATGTTTTGACACCTTGCACGTGCGTGCGCCTAGCGAATAGAGAACTTCGAAAATATTTTATTTTCTCAAAAAAACCCAATTTTATATTAAGTTTCATCTCAAAATTTATGCTCTTAATCGTCTTTGACCTTAGTTTCAATACCAGTATTATAGTGCGGGTTCTGCGAGCTCGCGTCACTTTTCAATAACGAAAAAAACCAAGTTTTTAGATATTTTTCAGTTGAAAAACCGGGTCTTTAACCATAATTAAAAAGTTTTGTATATCATTTATATCCTGTAACTCCGTAGGTCAGTATCCCTTGCGGAGACTTAGTTTCAATATCAGTATTATAGTGCGGGTTTTGCGAGCTCGAGTCCCTTTTTAATAACGAAAAAAACCAAGTTTTTTGATATTTTTCAGTTGAAAAACCGATTTTTTAATCATAATTCAACTTTTTTGTAAAGTACTTATATTCCGTAACTCCGTAGTTCAGTATCCCTTTCGGAGATGCATGTTTTGACACCTTGCACGTGCGTGCGCTTAGCGAATAGAGAACTTCGAAAATATTTTATTTTCTCAAAAAAACCCAATTTTATATTAAGTTTCATCTCAAAATTTATGCTCTTAATCGTCTTTGACCTTAGTTTCAATATCAGTATTATAGTGCGGGTTCTGCGAGCTCGCGTCACTTTTCAATAACGAAAAAAACCAAGTTTTTAGATATTTTTCAGTTGAAAAACCGGGTCTTTAACCATAATTAAAAAGTTTTGTATACCATTTATATCCCGTAACTCCGTAGGTCAGTATCCCTTGCGGAGACTTAGTTTCAATATCAGTATTATAGTGCGGGTTCTGCGAGCTCGAGTCCCTTTTAAATAACGAAAAAAAACTAGTTTATAGATATTTTTCAGTTTAAAAACCGGGTTTTTAACCATAATTCAAATTTTTTGTAAAGCATTTATATCCCGTATCTCCGTAGGTCAGTATCCCTTGCGGAGACTTAGTTTCAATATCAGTATTATAGTGCGGGTTCTGCGAGCTCGAGTCCCTTTTTAATAACGAAAAAAAACAAGTCTTTAGATATTTTTCAGTTGGAAAACCGGGTTTTTAACCATTATTCAAATTTTTTGTAAAGCATTTATATCCAGTAACTCCGTGGGTCAGTATCCCTTGCGGAGACTTAGTTTCAATATCAGTATTATAGTGCGGGTTCTGCGAGCTCGAGTCCCTTTTTAATAACGGAAAAAAACTAGTTTTTAGATATTTTTCAGTTGCAAAACCGATTTTTTAACCATAATTCAATTTTTTTGTAAAGCATTTATATGTTGTAACTCCGTAGGTCAGTATCCCTTGCGGAGACTTAATTTCAATATCACTATTATAGTGCGGGCTCTGCGAGCTCGAGTCCCTTTTTAATAACGGAAAAAACAAGTTCTTAGATATTTTTCATTTGAAAAACCGGGTTTTTAACTATAATTCAAAAGTTTTGTATATCATTTATATCCAGTAACTCTGTAGGTTTGTAGCCCGCGCGCAGAGGCATCATTTGACACCTCGCACGTGCGTGTGCCTTGTGAATAGAGAACTTTGAAAATACTTAATTTTCTCTAATAAACCTAATTTTACGCCAAGTTTCATCTAAAAAAAATTGCCGCAAATCGTCTTTGATCTTAGTATAAATATCAGTATTATAGTGCGGGTTCTGCGAGCTCAATTCCATTTTTCTTAACGAAAAAAAACCAAGGTTTTTCATATTTTTCAGTTGGAAAACCGGGTTTTTAACCATAATTGAATTTTTTTTAAAGCATTTATATCCAGTAAATTATTTAATTTTCTCTAAGAAACATAATTTTACACTAAGATTATTCTAAAAATTTTTGCTCTAAATCGTCTTTGATCTTAGTTTCAATATCAGTATTATAGTGCAGGTTCTGCGAGCTCAATTCCATTTTTCTTAACGAAAAAAATACCAAGGTTTTACATATTTTTCAGTTGAAAAACCGGGTTTTTAACCATAATTCAAATTTTTTGTAAAGCATTTATATCCAGTAACTCCGTAGGTCAGTATCCCTTGCGGAGACTTAATTTCAATATCACTATTATAGTGCGGGCTCTGCGAGCTCGAGTCCCTTTTTAATAACGGAAAAAACAAGTTTTTAGATATTTTTCAGTTGAAAAACCGGGTTTTAAACTATAATTCAAAAGTTTTGTATATCATTTATATCCAGTAACTCTGTAGGTTTGTAGCCCACGCGCAGAGGCATCATTTGACACCTCGCACGTGCGTGTGCCTTGTGAATAGAGAACTTTGAAAATACTTAATTTTCTCTAAAAAACCTAATTTTACACCAAGTTTCATCTAATTTTTTTTGCCCTAAATCGTCTTTGATCTTAGTATAAATATCAGTTTTAAAGTGCGGGTTCTGCGAGCTCTAGTCCCTTTTTGGTAACGAAAAAAAACAAGTTTTAAAATATTTTTCAGTTGCAAAACCGATTTTTTAACCATAATTAAAAAGTTTTGTATATCATTTATATCCCGTAACTCCGTAGGTCAGTATCCCTTGCGGAGACTTAGTTTCAATATCATTATTATAGTGCGGGTTCTGCGAGCTCGAGTCCCTTTTAAATAACGAAAAAAAACTGGTCTATAGATATTTTTCAGTTTAAAAACCGGGTTTTTAACCATAATTCAAATTTTTTGTAAAGCATTTATATCCCGTATCTCCGTAGGTCAGTATCCCTTGCGGAGACTTAGTTTCAATATCAGTATAATAGTGCGGGTTCTGCGAGCTCGAGTCCCTTTTTAATAACGAAAAAAAACAAGTCTTTAGATATTTTTCAGTTGGAAAACCGGGTTTTTAACCATAATTCAAATTTTTTGTAAAGCATTTATATCCAGTAACTCCGTGGGTCAGTATCCCTTGCGGAGACTTAGTTTCAATATCAGTATTATAGTGCGGGTTCTGCGAGCTCGAGTCCCTTTTTAATAACGGAAAAAAACAAGTTTTTAGATATTTTTCAGTTGAAAAACCGATTTTTTAACCATAATTCAAATTTTTTGTAAAGCATTTATATCCAGTAACTCCGTGGGTCAGTATCCCTTGCGGAGACTTAGTTTCAATATCAGTATTATAGTGCGGGTTCTGCGAGCTCGAGTCCCTTTTTAATAACGGAAAAAAACAAGTTTTTAGATATTTTTCAGTTGAAAAACCGATTTTTTAACCATAATTCAATTTTTTTGTAAAGCATTTATATCTTGTAACTCCGTAGGTCAGTATCCCTTGCGGAGACTTAATTTCAATATCACTATTATAGTGCGGGCTCTGCGAGCTCGAGTCCCTTTTTAATAACGGAAAAAACAAGTTTTTAGATATTTTTCAGTTGAAAAACCGGGTTTTTAACTATAATTCAAAAGTTTTGTATATCATTTGTATCCAGTAACTCTGTAGGTTTGTAGCCCGCACGCAGAGGCATCATTTGACACCTCGCACGTGCGTGTGCCTTGTGAATAGAGAACTTTGAAAATACTTAATTTTCTCTAATAAACCTAATTTTACGCCAAGTTTCATCTAATTTTTTTTGCCCTAAATCGTCTTTGATCTTAGTATAAATATCAGTTTTAAAATGCGGGTTCTGCGAGCTCTAGTCCCTTTATAATAACGAAAAAAAACAAGTTTTTAGATATTTTTCAGTTGAAAAACCGATTTTTTAACCATAATTCAAATTTTTTGTAAAGCATTTATATCCAGTAACTCCGTGGGTCAGTATCCCTTGCGGAGACTTAGTTTCAATATCAGTATTATAGTGCGGGTTCTGCGAGCTCGAGTCCCTTTTTAATAACGGAAAAAAACAAGTTTTTAGATATTTTTCAGTTGAAAAACCGATTTTTTAACCATAATTCAAATTTTTTGTAAAGCATTTATATCCAGTAACTCCGTGGGTCAGTATCCCTTGCGGAGACTTAGTTTCAATATCAGTATTATAGTGCGGGTTCTGCGAGCTCGAGTCCCTTTTTAATAACGGAAAAAAACAAGTTTTTAGATATTTTTCAGTTGAAAAACCGATTTTTTAACCATAATTCAATTTTTTTGTAAAGCATTTATATCTCGTAACTCCGTAGGTCAGTATCCCTTGCGGAGACTTAATTTCAATATCACTATTATAGTGCGGGCTCTGCGAGCTCGAGTCCCTTTTTAATAACGGAAAAAACAAGTTTTTAGATATTTTTCAGTTGAAAAACCGGGTTTTTAACTATAATTCAAAAGTTTTGTATATCATTTGTATCCAGTAACTCTGTAGGTTTGTAGCCCGCACGCAGAGGCATCATTTGACACCTCGCACGTGCGTGTGCCTTGTGAATAGAGAACTTTGAAAATACTTAATTTTCTCTAATAAACCTAATTTTACGCCAAGTTTCATCTAATTTTTTTTGCCCTAAATCGTCTTTGATCTTAGTATAAATATCAGTTTTAAAATGCGGGTTCTGCGAGCTCTAGTCCCTTTATAATAACGAAAAAAAACAAGTTTTTAGATATTTTTCAGTTGAAAAACCGATTTTTTAACCATAATTCAATTTTTTTGTAAAGCATTTATATCTTGCAACTCCGTAGTTCAGTTACCCTTGCGGAGATGCATGGTTTGACACCTCGCACGTGCGTGCGCCTAGTGAATGGAGAACTTTGAAAATACTTAATTTTCTCTAAAAAACCTAATTTTACACCAAGTTTCATCTAAAAAAAATTGCCCCAAATCGTCTTTGATCTTAGTATAAATATCAGTATTATAGTGCGGGTTCTGCGAGCTCGAGTCCCTTTTTAATAACGGAAAAAAACAAGTTTTTAGATATTTTTCAGTTGAAAAACCGATTTTTTAACCATAATTCAATTTTTTTGTAAAGCATTTATATCTTGTAACTCCGTAGGTCAGTATCCCTTGCGGAGACTTAATTTCAATATCACTATTATAGTGCGGGCTCTGCGAGCTCGAGTCCCTTTTTAATAACGGAAAAAACAAGTTCTTAGATATTTTTCATTTGAAAAACCGGGTTTTAAACTATAATTCAAAAGTTTTGTATATCATTTATATCCAGTAACTCTGTAGGTTTGTAGCCCGCGCGCAGAGGCATCATTTGACACCTCGCACGTGCGTGTGCCTTGTGAATAGAGAACTTTGAAAATACTTAATTTTCTCTAATAAACCTAATTTTACGCCAAGTTTCATCTAATTTTTTTTGCCCTAAATCGTCTTTGATCTTAGTATAAATATCAGTTTTAAAATGCGGGTTCTGCGAGCTCTAGTCCCTTTATAATAACGAAAAAAAACAAGTTTTTAGATATTTTTCAGTTGAAAAACCGATTTTTTAACCATAATTCAATTTTTTTGTAAAGCATTTATATCTTGCAACTCCGTAGTTCAGTATCCCTTGCGGAGATGCATGTTTTGACACCTCGCACGTGCGTGCGCCTAGTGAATGGAGAACTTTGAAAATACTTAATTTTCTCTAAAAAACCTAATTTTACACCAAGTTTCATCTAAAAAAAATTGCCGCAAATCGTCTTTGATCTTAGCTTAAATATCAGTATTTTAGTGCGGGTTCTGCGAGCTCAATTCCATTTTTCTTAACGAAAAAAAACCAAGGTTTTTCATATTTTTCAGTTGGAAAACCGGGTTTTTAACCATAATTGAATTTTTTTTAAAGCATTTATATCCAGTAAATTATTTAATAGGTCAGTATCCCTTGCGGAGGCTTAATTTCAATATCACTATTATAGTGCGGGCTCTGCGAGCTCGAGTCCCTTTTTAATAACGGAAAAAAACTAGTTTATAGATACTTTTCAGTTTAAAAACCGGGTTTTTAAACATAATTCAAATTTTTTGTAAAGCATTTATATCCCGTATCTCCGTAGGTCAGTATCCCTTGCGAAGACTTAGTTTCAATATCAGTATTATAGTGCGGGTTCTGCGAGCTCGAGTCCCTTTTTAATAACGAAAAAAAACAAGTCTTTAGATATTTTTCAGTTGGAAAACCGGGTTTTTAACCATAATTCAAATTTTTTGTAAAGCATTTATATCCAGTAACTCCGTGGGTCAGTATCCCTTGCGGAGACTTAGTTTCAATATCAGTATTATAGTGCGGGTTCTGCGAGCTCGAGTCCCTTTTTAATAACGGAAAAAATCTAGTTTTTAGATATTTTTCAGTTGCAAAACCGATTTTTTAACCATAATTCAATTTTTTTGTAAAGCATTTATATCTTGTAACTCCGTAGGTCAGTATCCCTTGCGGAGACTTAGTTTCAATATCAGTATTATAGTGCGGGTTCTGCGAGCTCGAGTCCCTTTTTAATAACGGAAAAAAACAAGTTTTTAGATATTTTTCAGTTGAAAAACCGATTTTTTAACCATAATTTAAATTTTTTGTAAAGCATTTATATCCAGTAACTCCGTGGGTCAGTATCCCTTGCGGAGACTTAGTTTCAATATCAGTATTATAGTGCGGGTTCTGCGAGCTCGATTCCCTTTTTAATAACGGAAAAAAACAAGTTTTTAGATATTTTTCAGTTGAAAAACCGATTTTTTAACCATAATTCAATTTTTTTGTAAGGCATTTATATCTTGTAACTCCGTAGGTCAGTATCCCTTGCGGAGACTTAATTTCAATATCACTATTATAGTGCGGGCTCTGCGAGCTCGAGTCCCTTTTTAATAACGGAAAAAACAAGTTTTTAGATATTTTTCAGTTGAAAAACCGGGTTTTTAACTATAATTCAAAAGTTTTGTATATCATTTGTATCCAGTAACTCTGTAGGTTTGTAGCCCGCACGCAGAGGCATCATTTGACACCTCGCACGTGCGTGTGCCTTGTGAATAGAGAACTTTGAAAATACTTAATTTTCTCTAATAAACCTAATTTTACGCCAAGTTTCATCTAATTTTTTTGCCCTAAATCGTCTTTGATCTTAGTATAAATATCAGTTTTAAAATGCGGGTTCTGCGAGCTCTAGTCCCTTTATAATAACGAAAAAAAACAAGTTTTTAGATATTTTTCAGTTGAAAAACCGATTTTTTAACCATAATTCAATTTTTTTGTAAAGCATTTATATCTTGCAACTCCGTAGTTCAGTATCCCTTGCGGAGATGCATGGTTTGACACCTCGCACGTGCGTGCGCCTAGTGAATGGAGAACTTTGAAAATACTTAATTTTCTCTAAAAAACCTAATTTTACACCAAGTTTCATCTAAAAAAAATTGCCCCAAATCGTCTTTGATCTTAGTATAAATATCAGTATTATAGTGCGGGTTCTGCGAGCTCAATTCCATTTTTCTTAACGAAAAAAATACCAAGGTTTTACATATTTTTCAGTTGAAAAACCGGGTTTTTAACCATAATTCAAATTTTTTGTAAAGCATTTATATCCAGTAACTCCGTAGGTCAGTATCCCTTGCGGAGACTTAATTTCAATATCACTATTATAGTGCGGGCTCTGCGAGCTCGAGTCCCTTTTTAATAACGGAAAAAACAAGTTTTTAGATATTTTTCAGTTGAAAAACCGGGTTTTTAACTATAATTCAAAAGTTTTGTATATCATTTATATCCTGTAACTCCGTAGGTCAGTATCCCTTGCGGAGACTTAGTTTCAATATCAGTATTATAGTGCGGGTTTTGCGAGCTCTAGTCCCTTTATAATAACGAAAAAAAACAAGTTTTTAGATATTTTTCAGTTGAAAAACCGATTTTTTAACCATAATTCAATTTTTTTGTAAAGCATTTATATCTTGCAACTCCGTAGTTCAGTATCCCTTGCGGAGATGCATGGTTTGACACCTCGCACGTGCGTGCGCCTAGTGAATGGAGAACTTTGAAAATACTTAATTTTCTCTAAAAAACCTAATTTTACACCAAGTTTCATCTAAAAAAAATTGCCCCAAATCGTCTTTGATCTTAGTATAAATATCAGTATTATAGTGCGGGTTCTGCGAGCTCAATTCCATTTTTCTTAACGAAAAAAATACCAAGGTTTTACATATTTTTCAGTTGAAAAACCGGGTTTTTAACCATAATTCAAATTTTTTGTAAAGCATTTATATCCAGTAACTCCGTAGGTCAGTATCCCTTGCGGAGACTTAATTTCAATATCACTATTATAGTGCGGGCTCTGCGAGCTCGAGTCCCTTTTTAATAACGGAAAAAACAAGTTTTTAGATATTTTTCAGTTGAAAAACCGGGTTTTTAACTATAATTCAAAAGTTTTGTATATCATTTATATCCTGTAACTCCGTAGGTCAGTATCCCTTGCGGAGACTTAGTTTCAATATCAGTATTATAGTGCGGGTTTTGCGAGCTCGAGTCCCTTTTTAATAACGAAAAAAAACAAGTTTTTAGATATTTTTCAGTTGAAAAACCGATTTTTTAATCATAATTCAACTTTTTTGTAAAGTACTTATATTCCGTAACTCCGTAGTTCAGTATCCCTTTCGGAGATGCATGTTTTGACACCTTGCACGTGCGTGCGCTTAGCGAATAGAGAACTTCGAAAATATTTTATTTTCTCAAAAAAACCCAATTTTATATTAAGTTTCATCTCAAAATTTATGCTCTTAATCGTCTTTGACCTTAGTTTCAATATCAGTATTATAGTGCGGGATCTGCGAGCTCGCGTCACTTTTCAATAACGAAAAAAACCAAGTTTTTAGATATTTTTCAGTTGAAAAACCGGGTCTTTAACCATAATTAAAAAGTTTTGTATATCATTTATATCCCGTAACTCCGTACGTCAGTATCCCTTGCGGAGACTTAGTTTCAATATCAGTATTATAGTGCGGGTTCGGCGAGCTCGAGTCCCTTTTAAATAACGAAAAAAAACTAGTTTATAGATATTTTTCAGTTTAAAAACCGGGTTTTTAACCATAATTCAAATTTTTTGTAAAGCATTTATATCCAGTAACTCCGTGGGTCAGTATCCCTTGCGGAGACTTAGTTTCAATATCAGTATTATAGTGCGGGTTCTGCGAGCTCGAGTCCCTTTTTAATAACGGAAAAAAACTAGTTTTTAGATATTTTTCAGTTGCAAAACCGATTTTTTAACCATAATTAAATTTTTTTGTAAAGCATTTATATCTTGTAACTCCGTAGGTCAGTATCCCTTGCGGAGACTTAATTTCAATATCACTATTATAGTGCGGGCTCTGCGAGCTCGAGTCCCTTTTTAATAACGGAAAAAACAAGTTTTTAGATATTTTTCATTTGAAAAACCGGGTTTTTAACTATAATTCAAAAGTTTTGTATATCATTTATATCCAGTAACTCTGTAGGTTTGTAGCCCGCGCGCAGAGGCATCATTTGACACCTCGCACGTGCGTGTGCCTTGTGAATAGAGAACTTTGAAAATACTTAATTTTCTCTAAAAAACCTAATTTTACACCAAGTTTCATCTCAAAATTTATGCTCTTAATCGTCTTTGACCTTAGTTTCAATACCAGTATTATAGTGCGGGTTCTGCGAGCTCGCGTCACTTTTCAATAACGAAAAAAACCAAGTTTTTAGATATTTTTCAGTTGAAAAACCGGGTCTTTAACCATAATTAAAAAGTTTTGTATATCATTTATATCCTGTAACTCCGTAGGTCAGTATCCCTTGCGGAGACTTAGTTTCAATATCAGTATTATAGTGCGGGTTTTGCGAGCTCGAGTCCCTTTTTAATAACGAAAAAAAACAAGTTTTTAGATATTTTTCAGTTGAAAAACCGATTTTTTAATCATAATTCAACTTTTTTGTAAAGTACTTATATTCCGTAACTCCGTAGTTCAGTATCCCTTTCGGAGATGCATATTTTGACACCTTGCACGTGCGTGCGCTTAGCGAATAGAGAACTTCGAAAATATTTTATTTTCTCAAAAAAACCCAATTTTATATTAAGTTTCATCTCAAAATTTATGCTCTTAATCGTCTTTGACCTTAGTTTCAATATCAGTATTATAGTGCGGGATCTGCGAGCTCGCGTCACTTTTCAATAACGAAAAAAACCAAGTTTTTAGATATTTTTCAGTTGAAAAACCGGGTCTTTAACCATAATTAAAAAGTTTTGTATATCATTTATATCCCGTAACTCCGTACGTCAGTATCCCTTGCGGAGACTTAGTTTCAATATCAGTATTATAGTGCGGGTTCGGCGAGCTCGAGTCCCTTTTAAATAATGAAAAAAAACTAGTTTATAGATATTTTTCAGTTTAAAACCGGGTTTTTAACCATAATTCAAATTTTTTGTAAAGCATTTATATCCAGTAACTCCGTGGGTCAGTATCCCTTGCGGAGACTTAGTTTCAATATCAGTATTATAGTGCGGGTTCTGCGAGCTCGAGTCCCTTTTTAATAACGGAAAAAAACTAGTTTTTAGATATTTTTCAGTTGCAAAACCGATTTTTTAACCATAATTCAATTTTTTTGTAAAGCATTTATATCTTGTAACTCCGTAGGTCAGTATCCCTTGCGGAGACTTAATTTCAATATCACTATTATAGTGCGGGCTCTGCGAGCTCGAGTCCCTTTTTAATAACGGAAAAAACAAGTTTTTAGATATTTTTCATTTGAAAAACCGGGTTTTTAACTATAATTCAAAAGTTTTGTATATCATTTATATCCAGTAACTCTGTAGGTTTGTAGCCCGCGCGCAGAGGCATCATTTGACACCTCGCACGTGCGTGTGCCTTGTGAATAGAGAACTTTGAAAATACTTAATTTTCTCTAAAAAACCTAATTTTACACCAAGTTTCATCTAATTTTTTTTGCCCTAAATCGTCTTTGATCTTAGTATAAATATCAGTTTTAAAATGCGGGTTCTGCGAGCTCTAGTCCCTTTATAATAACGAAAAAAAACAAGTTTTTAGATATTTTTCAGTTGAAAAACCGATTTTTTAACCATAATTCAATTTTTTTGTAAAGCATTTATATCTTGCAACTCCGTAGTTCAGTATCCCTTGCGGAGATGCATGGTTTGACACCTCGCACGTGCGTGCGCCTAGTGAATGGAGAACTTTGAAAATACTTAATTTTCTCTAAAAAACCTAATTTTACACCAAGTTTCATCTAAAAAAAATTGCCCAAAATCGTCTTTGATCTTAGTATAAATATCAGTATTATAGTGCGGGTTCTGCGAGCTCAATTCCATTTTTCTTAACGAAAAAAATACCAAGGTTTTACATATTTCTCAGTTGAAAAACCGGGTTTTTAACCATAATTGAATTTTTTTTAAAGCATTTATATCCAGTAAATTATTTAATTTTCTTTAAGAAACATAATTTTACACTAAGATTATTCTAAAAATTTTTGCTCTAAATCGTCTTTGATCTTAGTTTCAATATCAGTATTATAGTGCAGGTTCTGCGAGCTCAATTCCATTTTTCTTAACGAAAAAAATACCAAGGTTTTACATATTTTTCAGTTGAAAAACCGGGTTTTTAACCATAATTCAAATTTTTTGTAACGCATTTATATCCAGTAACTCCGTAGGTCAGTATCCCTTGCGGAGACTTAATTTCAATATCACTATTATAGTGCGGGCTCTGCGAGCTCGAGTCCCTTTTTAATAACGGAAAAAACAAGTTTTTAGATATTTTTCAGTTGAAAAACCGGGTTTTTAACTATAATTCAAAAGTTTTGTGTATCATTTATATCCAGTAACTCTGTAGGTTTGTAGCCCGCGCGCAGAGGCATCATTTGACACCTCGCACGTGCGTGTGCCTTGTGAATAGAGAACTTTGAAAATACTTAATTTTCTCTAAAAAACCTAATTTTACACCAAGTTTCATCTAATTTTTTTTGCCCTAAATCGTCTTTGATCTTAGTATAAATATCAGTTTTAAAGTGCGGGTTCTGCGAGCTCTAGTCCCTTTTTGGTAACGAAAAAAAACAAGTTTTTAAATATTTTTCAGTTGAAAAACCGACTTTTTACCGTAATTCAAATTTTTTGTAAAGCATTTATATCCCATAACTCTCTAGGTCAGTATCCCTTGCGGAGACTTAGTTCCAATATCAGTATTATAGTGCGGGTTCTGCGAGCTCGAGTCCCTTTTAAATAACGAAAAAAAACTAGTTTATAGATATTTTTCAGTTGAAAAACCGGGTTTTTAACTATAATTCAAAAGTTTTGTATATCATTTATATCCAGTAACTCTGTAGGTTTGTAGCCCGCGCACAGAGGCATCATTTGACACCTCGCACGTTTGTGTGCCTTGTGAATAGAGAACTTTGAAAATACTTAATTTTCTCTAATAAACCTAATTTTACGCCAAGTTTCATCTAATTTTTTTTGCCCTAAATCGTCTTTGATCTTAGTATAAATATCAGTTTTAAAATGCGGGTTCTGCGAGCTCTAGTCCCTTTATAATAACGAAAAAAAACAAGTTTTTAGATATTTTTCAGTTGAAAAACCGATTTTTTAACCATAATTCAATTTTTTTGTAAAGCATTTATATCTTGCAACTCCGTAGTTCAGTATCCCTTGCGGAGATGCATGGTTTGACACCTCGCGCGTGCGTGCGCCTAGTGAATGGAGAACTTTGAAAATACTTAATTTTCTCTAAAAAACCTAATTTTACACCAAGTTTCATCTAAAAAAAATTGCCCCAAATCGTCTTTGATCTTAGTATAAATATCAGTATTATAGTGCGGGTTCTGCGAGCACAATTCCATTTTTCTTAACGAAAAAAAACCCAAGGTTTTTCATATTTTTCAGTTGGAAAACCGGGTTTTTAACCATAATTGAATTTTTTTTAAAGCATTTATATCCAGTAAATTATTTAATTTTCTTTAAGAAACATAATTTTACACTAAGATTATTCTAAAAATTTTTGCTCTAAATCGTCTTTGATCTTAGTTTCAATATCAGTATTATAGTGCAGGTTCTGCGAGCTCAATTCCATTTTTCTTAACGAAAAAAATACCAAGGTTTTACATATTTTTCTGTTGAAAAACCGGGTTTTTAACCATAATTCAAATTTTTTGTAAAGCATTTATATCCAGTAACTCCGTAGGTCAGTATCCCTTGCGGAGACTTAATTTCAATATCACTATTATAGTGCGGGCTCTGCGAGCTCGAGTCCCTTTTTAATAACGGAAAAAACAAGTTTTTAGATATTTTTCAGTTGAAAAACCGGGTTTTTAACTATAATTCAAAAGTTTTGTATATCATTTATATCCAGTAACTCTGTAGGTTTGTAGCCCGCGCGCAGAGGCATCATTTGACACCTCGCACGTGCGTGTGCCTTGTGAATAGAGAACTTTGAAAATACTTAATTTTCTCTAAAAAACCTAATTTTACACCAAGTTTCATCTAAAAAAAATTGCCCCAAATCGTCTTTGATCTTAGTATAAATATCAGTATTATAGTGCGGGTTCTGCGAGCTCAATTCCATTTTTCTTAACGAAAAAAATACCAAGGTTTTACATATTTTTCAGTTGAAAAACCGGGTTTTTAACCATAATTCAAATTTTTTGTAAAGCATTTATATCCAGTAACTCCGTAGGTCAGTATCCCTTGCGGAGACTTAATTTCAATATCACTATTATAGTGCGGGCTCTGCGAGCTCGAGTCCCTTTTTAATAACGAAAAAAACCAAGTTTTTAGATATTTTTCAGTTGAAAAACCGGGTCTTTAACCATAATTAAAAAGTTTTGTATATCATTTATATCCCGTAACTCCGTACGTCAGTATCCCTTGCGGAGACTTAGTTTCAATATCAGTATTATAGTGCGGGTTCGGCGAGCTCGAGTCCCTTTTAAATAACGAAAAAAAACTAGTTTATAGATATTTTTCAGTTTAAAAACCGGGTTTTTTACCATAATTCAAATTTTTTGTAAAGCATTTATATCCAGTAACTCCGTGGGTCAGTATCCCTTGCGGAGACTTAGTTTCAATATCAGTATTATAGTGCGGGTTCTGCGAGCTCGAGTCCCTTTTTAATAACGGAAAAAACAAGTTTTTAGATATTTTTCATTTGAAAAACCGGGTTTTTAACTATAATTCAAAAGTTTTGTATATCATTTATATCCAGTAACTCTGTAGGTTTGTAGCCCGCGCGCAGAGGCATCATTTGACACCTCGCACGTGCGTGTGCCTTGTGAATAGAGAACTTTGAAAATACTTAATTTTCTCTAATAAACCTAATTTTACGCCAAGTTCCATCTAATTTTTTTTGCCCTAAATCGTCTTTGATCTTAGTATAAATATCAGTTTTAAAATGCGGGTTCTGCGAGCTCTAGTCCCTTTATAATAACGAAAAAAAACAAGTTTTTAGATATTTTTCAGTTGAAAAACCGATTTTTTAACCATAATTCAATTTTTTTGTAAAGCATTTATATCTTGCAACTCCGTAGTTCAGTATCCCTTGCGGAGATGCATGGTTTGACACCTCGCACGTGCGTGCGCCTAGTGAATGGAGAACTTTGAAAATACTTAATTTTCTCTAAAAAACCTAATTTTACACCAAGTTTCATCTAAAAAAAATTGCCCCAAATCGTCTTTGATCTTAGTATAAATATCAGTATTATAGTGCGGGTTCTGCGAGCTCAATTCCATTTTTCTTAACGAAAAAAAACCCAAGGTTTTTCATATTTTTCAGTTGGAAAACCGGGTTTTTAACCATAATTGAATTTTTTTTAAAGCATTTATATCCAGTAAATTATTTAATTTTCTCTAAGAAACATAATTTTACACTAAGATTATTCTAAAAATTTTTGCTCTAAATCGTCTTTGATCTTAGTTTCAATATCAGTATTATAGTGCAGGTTCTGCGAGCTCAATTCCATTTTTCTTAACGAAAAAAATACCAAGGTTTTACATATTTTTCAGTTGAAAAACCGGGTTTTTAACCATAATTCAAATTTTTTGTAAAGCATTTATATCCAGTAACTCCGTAGGTCAGTATCCCTTGCGGAGACTTAATTTCAATATCACTATTATAGTGCGGGCTCTGCGAGCTCGAGTCCCTTTTTAATAACGGAAAAAACAAGTTTTTAGATATTTTTCAGTTGAAAAACCGGGTTTTTAACTATAATTCAAAAGTTTTGTATATCATTTATATCCAGTAACTCTGTAGGTTTGTAGCCCGCGCGCAGAGGCATCATTTGACACCTCGCACGTGCGTTTGCCTTGTGAATAGAGAACTTTGAAAATACTTAATTTTCTCTAATAAACCTAATTTTACGCCAAGTTTCATCTAATTTTTTTGCCCTAAATCGTCTTTGATCTTAGTATAAATATCAGTTTTAAAATGCGGGTTCTGCGAGCTCTAGTCCCTTTATAATAACGAAAAAAAACAAGTTTTTAGATATTTTTCAGTTGAAAAACCGATTTTTTAACCATAATTCAATTTTTTTGTAAAGCATTTATATCTTGCAACTCCGTAGTTCAGTATCCCTTGCGGAGATGCATGGTTTGACACCTCGCACGTGCGTGCGCCTAGTGAATGGAGAACTTTGAAAATACTTAATTTTCTCTAAAAAACCTAATTTTACACCAAGTTTCATCTAAAAAAAATTGCCCCAAATCGTCTTTGATCTTAGTATAAATATCAGTATTATAGTGCGGGTTCTGCGAGCTCAATTCCATTTTTCTTAACGAAAAAAATACCAAGGTTTTACATATTTTTCAGTTGAAAAACCGGGTTTTTAACCATAATTCAAATTTTTTGTAAAGCATTTATATCCAGTAACTCCGTAGGTCAGTATCCCTTGCGGAGACTTAATTTCAATATCACTATTATAGTGCGGGCTCTGCGAGCTCGAGTCCCTTTTTAATAACGAAAAAAACCAAGTTTTTAGATATTTTTCAGTTGAAAAACCGGGTCTTTAACCATAATTAAAAAGTTTTGTATATCATTTATATCCCGTAACTCCGTACGTCAGTATCCCTTGCGGAGACTTAGTTTCAATATCAGTTTTAAAGTGCGGGTTCTGCGAGCTCTAGTCCCTTTTTGGTAACGAAAAAAAACAAGTTTTTAAATATTTTTCAGTTGAAAAACCGACTTTTTACCGTAATTCAAATTTTTTGTAAAGCATTTATATCCCATAACTCTCTAGGTCAGTATCCCTTGCGGAGACTTAGTTCCAATATCAGTATTATAGTGCGGGTTCTGCGAGCTCGAGTCCCTTTTAAATAACGAAAAAAAACTAGTTTATAGATATTTTTCAGTTGAAAAACCGGGTTTTTAACTATAATTCAAAAGTTTTGTATATCATTTATATCCAGTAACTCTGTAGGTTTGTAGCCCGCGCACAGAGGCATCATTTGACACCTCGCACGTTTGTGTGCCTTGTGAATAGAGAACTTTGAAAATACTTAATTTTCTCTAATAAACCTAATTTTACGCCAAGTTTCATCTAATTTTTTTTGCCCTAAATCGTCTTTGATCTTAGTATAAATATCAGTTTTAAAATGCGGGTTCTGCGAGCTCTAGTCCCTTTATAATAACGAAAAAAAACAAGTTTTTAGATATTTTTCAGTTGAAAAACCGATTTTTTAACCATAATTCAATTTTTTTGTAAAGCATTTATATCTTGCAACTCCGTAGTTCAGTATCCCTTGCGGAGATGCATGGTTTGACACCTCGCACGTGCGTGCGCCTAGTGAATGGAGAACTTTGAAAATACTTAATTTTCTCTAAAAAACCTAATTTTACACCAAGTTTCATCTAAAAAAAATTGCCCAAAATCGTCTTTGATCTTAGTATAAATATCAGTATTATAGTGCGGGTTCTGCGAGCTCAATTCCATTTTTCTTAACGAAAAAAATACCAAGGTTTTACATATTTCTCAGTTGAAAAACCGGGTTTTTAACCATAATTGAATTTTTTTTAAAGCATTTATATCCAGTAAATTATTTAATTTTCTTTAAGAAACATAATTTTACACTAAGATTATTCTAAAAATTTTTGCTCTAAATCGTCTTTGATCTTAGTTTCAATATCAGTATTATAGTGCAGGTTCTGCGAGCTCAATTCCATTTTTCTTAACGAAAAAAATACCAAGGTTTTACATATTTTTCAGTTGAAAAACCGGGTTTTTAACCATAATTCAAATTTTTTGTAACGCATTTATATCCAGTAACTCCGTAGGTCAGTATCCCTTGCGGAGACTTAATTTCAATATCACTATTATAGTGCGGGCTCTGCGAGCTCGAGTCCCTTTTTAATAACGGAAAAAACAAGTTTTTAGATATTTTTCAGTTGAAAAACCGGGTTTTTAACTATAATTCAAAAGTTTTGTGTATCATTTATATCCAGTAACTCTGTAGGTTTGTAGCCCGCGCGCAGAGGCATCATTTGACACCTCGCACGTGCGTGTGCCTTGTGAATAGAGAACTTTGAAAATACTTAATTTTCTCTAAAAAACCTAATTTTACACCAAGTTTCATCTAATTTTTTTTGCCCTAAATCGTCTTTGATCTTAGTATAAATATCAGTTTTAAAGTGCGGGTTCTGCGAGCTCTAGTCCCTTTTTGGTAACGAAAAAAAACAAGTTTTTAAATATTTTTCAGTTGAAAAACCGACTTTTTACCGTAATTCAAATTTTTTGTAAAGCATTTATATCCCATAACTCTCTAGGTCAGTATCCCTTGCGGAGACTTAGTTCCAATATCAGTATTATAGTGCGGGTTCTGCGAGCTCGAGTCCCTTTTAAATAACGAAAAAAAACTAGTTTATAGATATTTTTCAGTTGAAAAACCGGGTTTTTAACTATAATTCAAAAGTTTTGTATATCATTTATATCCAGTAACTCTGTAGGTTTGTAGCCCGCGCACAGAGGCATCATTTGACACCTCGCACGTTTGTGTGCCTTGTGAATAGAGAACTTTGAAAATACTTAATTTTCTCTAATAAACCTAATTTTACGCCAAGTTTCATCTAATTTTTTTTGCCCTAAATCGTCTTTGATCTTAGTATAAATATCAGTTTTAAAATGCGGGTTCTGCGAGCTCTAGTCCCTTTATAATAACGAAAAAAAACAAGTTTTTAGATATTTTTCAGTTGAAAAACCGATTTTTTAACCATAATTCAATTTTTTTGTAAAGCATTTATATCTTGCAACTCCGTAGTTCAGTATCCCTTGCGGAGATGCATGGTTTGACACCTCGCGCGTGCGTGCGCCTAGTGAATGGAGAACTTTGAAAATACTTAATTTTCTCTAAAAAACCTAATTTTACACCAAGTTTCATCTAAAAAAAATTGCCCCAAATCGTCTTTGATCTTAGTATAAATATCAGTATTATAGTGCGGGTTCTGCGAGCACAATTCCATTTTTCTTAACGAAAAAAAACCCAAGGTTTTTCATATTTTTCAGTTGGAAAACCGGGTTTTTAACCATAATTGAATTTTTTTTAAAGCATTTATATCCAGTAAATTATTTAATTTTCTTTAAGAAACATAATTTTACACTAAGATTATTCTAAAAATTTTTGCTCTAAATCGTCTTTGATCTTAGTTTCAATATCAGTATTATAGTGCAGGTTCTGCGAGCTCAATTCCATTTTTCTTAACGAAAAAAATACCAAGGTTTTACATATTTTTCTGTTGAAAAACCGGGTTTTTAACCATAATTCAAATTTTTTGTAAAGCATTTATATCCAGTAACTCCGTAGGTCAGTATCCCTTGCGGAGACTTAATTTCAATATCACTATTATAGTGCGGGCTCTGCGAGCTCGAGTCCCTTTTTAATAACGGAAAAAACAAGTTTTTAGATATTTTTCAGTTGAAAAACCGGGTTTTTAACTATAATTCAAAAGTTTTGTATATCATTTATATCCAGTAACTCTGTAGGTTTGTAGCCCGCGCGCAGAGGCATCATTTGACACCTCGCACGTGCGTGTGCCTTGTGAATAGAGAACTTTGAAAATACTTAATTTTCTCTAAAAAACCTAATTTTACACCAAGTTTCATCTCAAAATTTATGCTCTTAATCGTCTTTGACCTTAGTTTCAATACCAGTATTATAGTGCGGGTTCTGCGAGCTCAATTCCATTTTTCTTAACGAAAAAACACCAAAGTTTTTCATATTTTTCAGTTGGAAAACCGGGTTTTTAACCATAATTCAATTTTTTTGTAAAGCATTTATATCTTGCAACTCCGTAGGTCAGTATCCCTTGCGGAGACTTAATTTCAATATCACTATTATAGTGCGGGCTCTGCGAGCTCGAGTCCCTTTTTAATAACGGAAAAAACAAGTTTTTAGATAATTTTCATTTGAAAAACCGGGTTTTTAACTATAATTCAAATTTTTTGTAAAGCATTTATATCCCATAACTCTCTAGGTCAGTATCCCTTGCGGAGACTTAGTTCCAATATCAGTATTATAGTGCGGGTTCTGCGAGCTCTAGTCCCTTTATAATAACGAAAAAAAACAAGTTTTTAGATATTTTTCAGTTGAAAAACCGATTTTTTAACCATAATTCAATTTTTTTGTAAAGCATTTATATCTTGCAACTCCGTAGTTCAGTATCCCTTGCGGAGATGCATGGTTTGACACCTCGCACGTGCGTGCGCCTAGTGAATGGAGAACTTTGAAAATACTTAATTTTCTCTAAAAAACCTAATTTTACACCAAGTTTCATCTAACAAAAATTGCCCCAAATCGTCTTTGATCTTAGTATAAATATCAGTATTATAGTGCGGGTTCTGCGAGCTCAATTCCATTTTTCTTAACGAAAAAAATACCAAGGTTTTACATATTTTTCAGTTGAAAAACCGGGTTTTTAACCATAATTCAAATTTTTTGTAAAGCATTTATATCCAGTAACTCCGTAGGTCAGTATCCCTTGCGGAGACTTAATTTCAATATCACTATTATAGTGCGGGCTCTGCGAGCTCGAGTCCCTTTTTAATAACGAAAAAAACCAAGTTTTTAGATATTTTTCAGTTGAAAAACCGGGTCTTTAACCATAATTAAAAAGTTTTGTATATCATTTATATCCCGTAACTCCGTACGTCAGTATCCCTTGCGGAGACTTAGTTTCAATATCAGTATTATAGTGCGGGTTCGGCGAGCTCGAGTCCCTTTTAAATAACGAAAAAAAACTAGTTTATAGATATTTTTCAGTTTAAAAACCGGGTTTTTTACCATAATTCAAATTTTTTGTAAAGCATTTATATCCAGTAACTCCGTGGGTCAGTATCCCTTGCGGAGACTTAGTTTCAATATCAGTATTATAGTGCGGGTTCTGCGAGCTCGAGTCCCTTTTTAATAACGGAAAAAACAAGTTTTTAGATATTTTTCATTTGAAAAACCGGGTTTTTAACTATAATTCAAAAGTTTTGTATATCATTTATATCCAGTAACTCTGTAGGTTTGTAGCCCGCGCGCAGAGGCATCATTTGACACCTCGCACGTGCGTGTGCCTTGTGAATAGAGAACTTTGAAAATACTTAATTTTCTCTAATAAACCTAATTTTACGCCAAGTTCCATCTAATTTTTTTTGCCCTAAATCGTCTTTGATCTTAGTATAAATATCAGTTTTAAAATGCGGGTTCTGCGAGCTCTAGTCCCTTTATAATAACGAAAAAAAACAAGTTTTTAGATATTTTTCAGTTGAAAAACCGATTTTTTAACCATAATTCAATTTTTTTGTAAAGCATTTATATCTTGCAACTCCGTAGTTCAGTATCCCTTGCGGAGATGCATGGTTTGACACCTCGCACGTGCGTGCGCCTAGTGAATGGAGAACTTTGAAAATACTTAATTTTCTCTAAAAAACCTAATTTTACACCAAGTTTCATCTAAAAAAAATTGCCCCAAATCGTCTTTGATCTTAGTATAAATATCAGTATTATAGTGCGGGTTCTGCGAGCTCAATTCCATTTTTCTTAACGAAAAAAAACCCAAGGTTTTTCATATTTTTCAGTTGGAAAACCGGGTTTTTAACCATAATTGAATTTTTTTTAAAGCATTTATATCCAGTAAATTATTTAATTTTCTCTAAGAAACATAATTTTACACTAAGATTATTCTAAAAATTTTTGCTCTAAATCGTCTTTGATCTTAGTTTCAATATCAGTATTATAGTGCAGGTTCTGCGAGCTCAATTCCATTTTTCTTAACGAAAAAAATACTAAGGTTTTACATATTTTTCAGTTGAAAAACCGGGTTTTTAACCATAATTCAAATTTTTTGTAAAGCATTTATATCCAGTAACTCCGTAGGTCAGTATCCCTTGCGGAGACTTAATTTCAATATCACTATTATAGTGCGGGCTCTGCGAGCTCGAGTCCCTTTTTAATAACGGAAAAAACAAGTTTTTAGATATTTTTCAGTTGAAAAACCGGGTTTTTAACTATAATTCAAAAGTTTTGTATATCATTTATATCCAGTAACTCTGTAGGTTTGTAGCCCGCGCGCAGAGGCATCATTTGACACCTCGCACGTGCGTGTGCCTTGTGAATAGAGAACTTTGAAAATACTTAATTTTCTCTAAAAAACCTAATTTTACACCAAGTTTCATCTAATTTTTTTTGCCCTAAATCGTCTTTGATCTTAGTATAAATATCAGTTTTAAAGTGCGGGTTCTGCGAGCTCTAGTCCCTTTTTGGTAACGAAAAAAAACAAGTTTTTAAATATTTTTCAGTTGAAAAACCGACTTTTTACCGTAATTCAAATTTTTTGTAAAGCATTTATATCCCATAACTCTCTAGGTCAGTATCCCTTGCGGAGACTTAGTTCCAATATCAGTATTATAGTGCGGGTTCTGCGAGCTCGAGTCCCTTTATAATAACGAAAAAAAACAAGTTTTTAGATATTTTTCAGTTGAAAAACCGATTTTTTAACCATAATTCAATTTTTTTGTAAAGCATTTATATCTTGCAACTCCGTAGTTCAGTATCCCTTGCGGAGATGCATGGTTTGACACCTCGCGCGTGCGTGCGCCTAGTGAATGGAGAACTTTGAAAATACTTAATTTTCTCTAAAAAACCTAATTTTACACCAAGTTTCATCTAAAAAAAATTGCCTAAAATCGTCTTTGATCTTAGTATAAATATCAGTATTATAGTGCGGGTTCTGCGAGCTCAATTCCATTTTTCTTAACGAAAAAAAACCCAAGGTTTTTCATATTTTTCAGTTGGAAAACCGGGTTTTTAACCATAATTGAATTTTTTTTAAAGCATTTATATCCAGTAAATTATTTAATTTTCTTTAAGAAACATAATTTTACACTAAGATTATTCTAAAAATTTTTGCTCTAAATCGTCTTTGATCTTAGTTTCAATATCAGTATTATAGTGCAGGTTCTGCGAGCTAAATTCCATTTTTCTTAACGAAAAAAATACCAAGGTTTTACATATTTTTCAGTTGAAAAACCGGGTTTTTAACCATAATTCAAATTTTTTGTAACGCATTTATATCCAGTAACTCCGTAGGTCAGTATCCCTTGCGGAGACTTAATTTCAATATCACTATTATAGTGCGGGCTCTGCGAGCTCGAGTCCCTTTTTAATAACGGAAAAAACAAGTTTTTAGATATTTTTCAGTTGAAAAACCGGGTTTTTAACTATAATTCAAAAGTTTTGTATATCATTTATATCCAGTAACTCTGTAGGTTTGTAGCCCGCGCGCAGAGGCATCATTTGACACCTCGCACGTGCGTGTGCCTTGTGAATAGAGAACTTTGAAAATACTTAATTTTCTCTAAAAAACCTAATTTTACACCAAGTTTCATCTAATTTTTTTTGCCCTAAATCGTCTTTGATCTTAGTATAAATATCAGTTTTAAAGTGCGGGTTCTGCGAGCTCTAGTCCCTTTTTGGTAACGAAAAAAAACAAGTTTTTAAATATTTTTCAGTTGAAAAACCGACTTTTTACCGTAATTCAAATTTTTTGTAAAGCATTTATATCCCATAACTCTCTAGGTCAGTATCCCTTGCGGAGACTTAGTTCCAATATCAGTATTATAGTGCGGGTTCTGCGAGCTCGAGTCCCTTTTAAATAACGAAAAAAAACTAGTTTATAGATATTTTTCAGTTGAAAAACCGGGTTTTTAACTATAATTCAAAAGTTTTGTATATCATTTATATCCAGTAACTCTGTAGGTTTGTAGCCCGCGCACAGAGGCATCATTTGACACCTCGCACGTTTGTGTGCCTTGTGAATAGAGAACTTTGAAAATACTTAATTTTCTCTAATAAACCTAATTTTACGCCAAGTTTCATCTAATTTTTTTTGCCCTAAATCGTCTTTGATCTTAGTATAAATATCAGTTTTAAAATGCGGGTTCTGCGAGCTCTAGTTCCTTTATAATAACGAAAAAAAACAAGTTTTTAGATATTTTTCAGTTGAAAAACCGATTTTTTAACCATAATTCAATTTTTTTGTAAAGCATTTATATCTTGCAACTCCGTAGTTCAGTATCCCTTGCGGAGATGCATGGTTTGACACCTCGCGCGTGCGTGCGCCTAGTGAATGGAGAACTTTGAAAATACTTAATTTTCTCTAAAAAACCTAATTTTACACCAAGTTTCATCTAAAAAAAATTGCCCCAAATCGTCTTTGATCTTAGTATAAATATCAGTATTATAGTGCGGGTTCTGCGAGCACAATTCCATTTTTCTTAACGAAAAAAAACCCAAGGTTTTTCATATTTTTCAGTTGGAAAACCGGGTTTTTAACCATAATTGAATTTTTTTTAAAGCATTTATATCCAGTAAATTATTTAATTTTCTTTAAGAAACATAATTTTACACTAAGATTATTCTAAAAATTTTTGCTCTAAATCGTCTTTGATCTTAGTTTCAATATCAGTATTATAGTGCAGGTTCTGCGAGCTCAATTCCATTTTTCTTAACGAAAAAAATACCAAGGTTTTACATATTTTTCAGTTGAAAAACCGGGTTTTTAACCATAATTCAAATTTTTTGTAAAGCATTTATATCCAGTAACTCCGTAGGTCAGTATCCCTTGCGGAGACTTAATTTCAATATCACTATTATAGTGCGGGCTCTGCGAGCTCGAGTCCCTTTTTAATAACGGAAAAAACAAGTTTTTAGATATTTTTCAGTTGAAAAACCGGGTTTTTAACTATAATTCAAAAGTTTTGTATATCATTTATATCCAGTAACTCTGTAGGTTTGTAGCCCGCGCGCAGAGGCATCATTTGACACCTCGCACGTGCGTGTGCCTTGTGAATAGAGAACTTTGAAAATACTTAATTTTCTCTAAAAAACCTAATTTTACACCAAGTTTCATCTCAAAATTTATGCTCTTAATCGTCTTTGACCTTAGTTTCAATACCAGTATTATAGTGCGGGTTCTGCGAGCTCAATTCCATTTTTCTTAACGAAAAAACACCAAAGTTTTTCATATTTTTCAGTTGGAAAACCGGGTTTTTAACCATAATTCAATTTTTTTGTAAAGCATTTATATCTTGCAACTCCGTAGGTCAGTATCCCTTGCGGAGACTTAATTTCAATATCACTATTATAGTGCGGGCTCTGCGAGCTCGAGTCCCTTTTAAATAACGGAAAAAACAAGTTTTTAGATATTTTTCATTTGAAAAACCGGGTTTTTAACTATAATTCAAAAGTTTTGTATATCATTTATATCCAGTAACTCTGTAGGTTTGTAGCCCGCGCGCAGAGGCATCATTTGACACCTCGCACGTGCGTGTGCCTTGTGAATAGAGAACTTTGAAAATACTTAATTTTCTCTAATAAACCTAATTTTACGCCAAGTTTCATCTAATTTTTTTGCCCTAAATCGTCTTTGATCTTAGTATAAATATCAGTTTTAAAATGCGGGTTCTGCGAGCTCTAGTCCCTTTATAATAACGAAAAAAAACAAGTTTTTAGATATTTTTCAGTTGAAAAACCGATTTTTTAACCATAATTCAATTTTTTTGTAAAGCATTTATATCTTGCAACTCCGTAGTTCAGTATCCCTTGCGGAGATGCATGGTTTGACACCTCGCACGTGCGTGCGCCTAGTGAATGGAGAACTTTGAAAATACTTAATTTTCTCTAAAAAACCTAATTTTACACCAAGTTTCATCTAAAAAAAATTGCCCCAAATCGTCTTTGATCTTAGTATAAATATCAGTATTATAGTGCGGGTTCTGCGAGCTCAATTCCATTTTTCTTAACGAAAAAAATACCAAGGTTTTACATATTTTTCAGTTGAAAAACCGGGTTTTTAACCATAATTCAAATTTTTTGTAAAGCATTTATATCCAGTAACTCCGTAGGTCAGTATCCCTTGCGGAGACTTAATTTCAATATCACTATTATAGTGCGGGCTCTGCGAGCTCGAGTCCCTTTTTAATAACGGAAAAAACAAGTTTTTAGATATTTTTCAGTTGAAAAACCGGGTTTTTAACTATAATTCAAAAGTTTTGTATATCATTTATATCCTGTAACTCCGTAGGTCAGTATCCCTTGCGGAGACTTAGTTTCAATATCAGTATTATAGTGCGGGTTTTGCGAGCTCGAGTCCCTTTTTAATAACGAAAAAAAACAAGTTTTTAGATATTTTTCAGTTGAAAAACCGATTTTTTAATCATAATTCAACTTTTTTGTAAAGTACTTATATTCCGTAACTCCGTAGTTCAGTATCCCTTTCGGAGATGCATGTTTTGACACCTTGCACGTGCGTGCGCTTAGCGAATAGAGAACTTCGAAAATATTTTATTTTCTCAAAAAAACCCAATTTTATATTAAGTTTCATCTCAAAATTTATGCTCTTAATCGTCTTTGACCTTAGTTTCAATATCAGTATTATAGTGCGGGATCTGCGAGCTCGCGTCACTTTTCAATAACGAAAAAAACCAAGTTTTTAGATATTTTTCAGTTGAAAAACCGGGTCTTTAACCATAATTAAAAAGTTTTGTATATCATTTATATCCCGTAACTCCGTACGTCAGTATCCCTTGCGGAGACTTAGTTTCAATATCAGTATTATAGTGCGGGTTCGGCGAGCTCGAGTCCCTTTTAAATAACGAAAAAAAACTAGTTTATAGATATTTTTCAGTTTAAAAACCGGGTTTTTAACCATAATTCAAATTTTTTGTAAAGCATTTATATCCAGTAACTCCGTGGGTCAGTATCCCTTGCGGAGACTTAGTTTCAATATCAGTATTATAGTGCGGGTTCTGCGAGCTCGAGTCCCTTTTTAATAACGGAAAAAAACTAGTTTTTAGATATTTTTCAGTTGCAAAACCGATTTTTTAACCATAATTCAATTTTTTTGTAAAGCATTTATATCTTGTAACTCCGTAGGTCAGTATCCCTTGCGGAGACTTAATTTCAATATCACTATTATAGTGCGGGCTCTGCGAGCTCGAGTCCCTTTTTAATAACGGAAAAAACAAGTTTTTAGATATTTTTCATTTGAAAAACCGGGTTTTTAACTATAATTCAAAAGTTTTGTATATCATTTATATCCAGTAACTCTGTAGGTTTGTAGCCCGCGCGCAGAGGCATCATTTGACACCTCGCACGTGCGTGTGCCTTGTGAATAGAGAACTTTGAAAATACTTAATTTTCTCTAAAAAACCTAATTTTACACCAAGTTTCATCTCAAAATTTATGCTCTTAATCGTCTTTGACCTTAGTTTCAATACCAGTATTATAGTGCGGGTTCTGCGAGCTCGCGTCACTTTTCAATAACGAAAAAAACCAAGTTTTTAGATATTTTTCAGTTGAAAAACCGGGTCTTTAACCATAATTAAAAAGTTTTGTATATCATTTATATCCTGTAACTCCGTAGGTCAGTATCCCTTGCGGAGACTTAGTTTCAATATCAGTATTATAGTGCGGGTTTTGCGAGCTCGAGTCCCTTTTTAATAACGAAAAAAAACAAGTTTTTAGATATTTTTCAGTTGAAAAACCGATTTTTTAATCATAATTCAACTTTTTTGTAAAGTACTTATATTCCGTAACTCCGTAGTTCAGTATCCCTTTCGGAGATGCATATTTTGACACCTTGCACGTGCGTGCGCTTAGCGAATAGAGAACTTCGAAAATATTTTATTTTCTCAAAAAAACCCAATTTTATATTAAGTTTCATCTCAAAATTTATGCTCTTAATCGTCTTTGACCTTAGTTTCAATATCAGTATTATAGTGCGGGATCTGCGAGCTCGCGTCACTTTTCAATAACGAAAAAAACCAAGTTTTTAGATATTTTTCAGTTGAAAAACCGGGTCTTTAACCATAATTAAAAAGTTTTGTATATCATTTATATCCCGTAACTCCGTACGTCAGTATCCCTTGCGGAGACTTAGTTTCAATATCAGTATTATAGTGCGGGTTCGGCGAGCTCGAGTCCCTTTTAAATAATGAAAAAAAACTAGTTTATAGATATTTTTCAGTTTAAAAACCGGGTTTTTAACCATAATTCAAATTTTTTGTAAAGCATTTATATCCAGTAACTCCGTGGGTCAGTATCCCTTGCGGAGACTTAGTTTCAATATCAGTATTATAGTGCGGGTTCTGCGAGCTCGAGTCCCTTTTTAATAACGGAAAAAAACTAGTTTTTAGATATTTTTCAGTTGCAAAACCGATTTTTTAACCATAATTCAATTTTTTTGTAAAGCATTTATATCTTGTAACTCCGTAGGTCAGTATCCCTTGCGGAGACTTAATTTCAATATCACTATTATAGTGCGGGCTCTGCGAGCTCGAGTCCCTTTTTAATAACGGAAAAAACAAGTTTTTAGATATTTTTCATTTGAAAAACCGGGTTTTTAACTATAATTCAAAAGTTTTGTATATCATTTATATCCAGTAACTCTGTAGGTTTGTAGCCCGCGCGCAGAGGCATCATTTGACACCTCGCACGTGCGTGTGCCTTGTGAATAGAGAACTTTGAAAATACTTAATTTTCTCTAAAAAACCTAATTTTACACCAAGTTTCATCTAATTTTTTTTGCCCTAAATCGTCTTTGATCTTAGTATAAATATCAGTTTTAAAGTGCGGGTTCTGCGAGCTCTAGTCCCTTTTTGGTAACGAAAAAAAACAAGTTTTTAAATATTTTTCAGTTGAAAAACCGACTTTTTACCGTAATTCAAATTTTTTGTAAAGCATTTATATCCCATAACTCTCTAGGTCAGTATCCCTTGCGGAGACTTAGTTCCAATATCAGTATTATAGTGCGGGTTCTGCGAGCTCGAGTCCCTTTATAATAACGAAAAAAAACAAGTTTTTAGATATTTTTCAGTTGAAAAACCGATTTTTTAACCATAATTCAATTTTTTTGTAAAGCATTTATATCTTGCAACTCCGTAGTTCAGTATCCCTTGCGGAGATGCACGGTTTGACACCTCGCGCGTGCGTGCGCCTAGTGAATGGAGAACTTTGAAAATACTTAATTTTCTCTAAAAAACCTAATTTTACACCAAGTTTCATCTAAAAAAAATTGCCCCAAATCGTCTTTGATCTTAGTATAAATATCAGTATTATAGTGCGGGTTCTGCGAGCTCAATTCCATTTTTCTTAACGAAAAAAAACCCAAGGTTTTTCATATTTTTCAGTTGGAAAACCGGGTTTTTAACCATAATTGAATTTTTTTTAAAGCATTTATATCCAGTAAATTATTTAATTTTCTTTAAGAAACATAATTTTACACTAAGATTATTCTAAAAATTTTTGCTCTAAATCGTCTTTGATCTTAGTTTCAATATCAGTATTATAGTGCAGGTTCTGCGAGCTAAATTCCATTTTTCTTAACGAAAAAAATACCAAGGTTTTACATATTTTTCAGTTGAAAAACCGGGTTTTTAACCATAATTCAAATTTTTTGTAACGCATTTATATCCAGTAACTCCGTAGGTCAGTATCCCTTGCGGAGACTTAATTTCAATATCACTATTATAGTGCGGGCTCTGCGAGCTCGAGTCCCTTTTTAATAACGGAAAAAACAAGTTTTTAGATATTTTTCAGTTGAAAAACCGGGTTTTTAACTATAATTCAAAAGTTTTGTATATCATTTATATCCAGTAACTCTGTAGGTTTGTAGCCCGCGCGCAGAGGCATCATTTGACACCTCGCACGTGCGTGTGCCTTGTGAATAGAGAACTTTGAAAATACTTAATTTTCTCTAAAAAACCTAATTTTACACCAAGTTTCATCTAATTTTTTTTGCCCTAAATCGTCTTTGATCTTAGTATAAATATCAGTTTTAAAGTGCGGGTTCTGCGAGCTCTAGTCCCTTTTTGGTAACGAAAAAAAACAAGTTTTTAAATATTTTTCAGTTGAAAAACCGACTTTTTACCGTAATTCAAATTTTTTGTAAAGCATTTATATCCCATAACTCTCTAGGTCAGTATCCCTTGCGGAGACTTAGTTCCAATATCAGTATTATAGTGCGGGTTCTGCGAGCTCGAGTCCCTTTTAAATAACGAAAAAAAACTAGTTTATAGATATTTTTCAGTTGAAAAACCGGGTTTTTAACTATAATTCAAAAGTTTTGTATATCATTTATATCCAGTAACTCTGTAGGTTTGTAGCCCGCGCACAGAGGCATCATTTGACACCTCGCACGTTTGTGTGCCTTGTGAATAGAGAACTTTGAAAATACTTAATTTTCTCTAATAAACCTAATTTTACGCCAAGTTTCATCTAATTTTTTTTGCCCTAAATCGTCTTTGATCTTAGTATAAATATCAGTTTTAAAATGCGGGTTCTGCGAGCTCTAGTCCCTTTATAATAACGAAAAAAAACAAGTTTTTAGATATTTTTCAGTTGAAAAACCGATTTTTTAACCATAATTCAATTTTTTTGTAAAGCATTTATATCTTGCAACTCCGTAGTTCAGTATCCCTTGCGGAGATGCATGGTTTGACACCTCGCGCGTGCGTGCGCCTAGTGAATGGAGAACTTTGAAAATACTTAATTTTCTCTAAAAAACCTAATTTTACACCAAGTTTCATCTAAAAAAAATTGCCCCAAATCGTCTTTGATCTTAGTATAAATATCAGTATTATAGTGCGGGTTCTGCGAGCACAATTCCATTTTTCTTAACGAAAAAAAACCCAAGGTTTTTCATATTTTTCAGTTGGAAAACCGGGTTTTTAACCATAATTGAATTTTTTTTTAAGCATTTATATCCAGTAAATTATTTAATTTTCTTTAAGAAACATAATTTTACACTAAGATTATTCTAAAAATTTTTGCTCTAAATCGTCTTTGATCTTAGTTTCAATATCAGTATTATAGTGCAGGTTCTGCGAGCTCAATTCCATTTTTCTTAACGAAAAAAATACCAAGGTTTTACATATTTTTCTGTTGAAAAACCGGGTTTTTAACCATAATTCAAATTTTTTGTAAAGCATTTATATCCAGTAACTCCGTAGGTCAGTATCCCTTGCGGAGACTTAATTTCAATATCACTATTATAGTGCGGGCTCTGCGAGCTCGAGTCCCTTTTTAATAACGGAAAAAACAAGTTTTTAGATATTTTTCAGTTGAAAAACCGGGTTTTTAACTATAATTCAAAAGTTTTGTATATCATTTATATCCAGTAACTCTGTAGGTTTGTAGCCCGCGCGCAGAGGCATCATTTGACACCTCGCACGTGCGTGTGCCTTGTGAATAGAGAACTTTGAAAATACTTAATTTTCTCTAAAAAACCTAATTTTACACCAAGTTTCATCTCAAAATTTATGCTCTTAATCGTCTTTGACCTTAGTTTCAATACCAGTATTATAGTGCGGGTTCTGCGAGCTCAATTCCATTTTTCTTAACGAAAAAACACCAAAGTTTTTCATATTTTTCAGTTGGAAAACCGGGTTTTTAACCATAATTCAATTTTTTTGTAAAGCATTTATATCTTGCAACTCCGTAGGTCAGTATCCCTTGCGGAGACTTAATTTCAATATCACTATTATAGTGCGGGCTCTGCGAGCTCGAGTCCCTTTTTAATAACGGAAAAAACAAGTTTTTAGATATTTTTCATTTGAAAAACCGGGTTTTTAACTATAATTCAAAAGTTTTGTATATCATTTATATCCAGTAACTCTGTAGGTTTGTAGCCCGCGCGCAGAGGCATCATTTGACACCTCGCACGTGCGTTTGCCTTGTGAATAGAGAACTTTGAAAATACTTAATTTTCTCTAATAAACCTAATTTTACGCCAAGTTTCATCTAATTTTTTTGCCCTAAATCGTCTTTGATCTTAGTATAAATATCAGTTTTAAAATGCGGGTTCTGCGAGCTCTAGTCCCTTTATAATAACGAAAAAAAACAAGTTTTTAGATATTTTTCAGTTGAAAAACCGATTTTTTAACCATAATTCAATTTTTTTGTAAAGCATTTATATCTTGCAACTCCGTAGTTCAGTATCCCTTGCGGAGATGCATGGTTTGACACCTCGCACGTGCGTGCGCCTAGTGAATGGAGAACTTTGAAAATACTTAATTTTCTCTAAAAAACCTAATTTTACACCAAGTTTCATCTAAAAAAAATTGCCCCAAATCGTCTTTGATCTTAGTATAAATATCAGTATTATAGTGCGGGTTCTGCGAGCTCAATTCCATTTTTCTTAACGAAAAAAATACCAAGGTTTTACATATTTTTCAGTTAAAAAACCGGGTTTTTAACCATAATTCAAATTTTTTGTAAAGCATTTATATCCAGTAACTCCGTAGGTCAGTATCCCTTGCGGAGACTTAATTTCAATATCACTATTATAGTGCGGGCTCTGCGAGCTCGAGTCCCTTTTTAATAACGGAAAAAACAAGTTTTTAGATATTTTTCAGTTGAAAAACCGGGTTTTTAACTATAATTCAAAAGTTTTGTATATCATTTATATCCTGTAACTCCGTAGGTCAGTATCCCTTGCGGAGACTTAGTTTCAATATCAGTATTATAGTGCGGGTTTTGCGAGCTCGAGTCCCTTTTTAATAACGAAAAAAAACAAGTTTTTAGATATTTTTCAGTTGAAAAACCGATTTTTTAATCATAATTCAACTTTTTTGTAAAGTACTTATATTCCGTAACTCCGTAGTTCAGTATCCCTTTCGGAGATGCATGTTTTGACACCTTGCACGTGCGTGCGCTTAGCGAATAGAGAACTTCGAAAATATTTTATTTTCTCAAAAAAACCCAATTTTATATTAAGTTTCATCTCAAAATTTATGCTCTTAATCGTCTTTGACCTTAGTTTCAATATCAGTATTATAGTGCGGGATCTGCGAGCTCGCGTCACTTTTCAATAACGAAAAAAACCAAGTTTTTAGATATTTTTCAGTTGAAAAACCGGGTCTTTAACCATAATTAAAAAGTTTTGTATATCATTTATATCCCGTAACTCCGTACGTCAGTATCCCTTGCGGAGACTTAGTTTCAATATCAGTATTATAGTGCGGGTTCGGCGAGCTCGAGTCCCTTTTAAATAACGAAAAAAAACTAGTTTATAGATATTTTTCAGTTTAAAAACCGGGTTTTTAACCATAATTCAAATTTTTTGTAAAGCATTTATATCCAGTAACTCCGTGGGTCAGTATCCCTTGCGGAGACTTAGTTTCAATATCAGTATTATAGTGCGGGTTCTGCGAGCTCGAGTCCCTTTTTAATAACGGAAAAAAACTAGTTTTTAGATATTTTTCAGTTGCAAAACCGATTTTTTAACCATAATTCAATTTTTTTGTAAAGCATTTATATCTTGTAACTCCGTAGGTCAGTATCCCTTGCGGAGACTTAATTTCAATATCACTATTATAGTGCGGGCTCTGCGAGCTCGAGTCCCTTTTTAATAACGGAAAAAACAAGTTTTTAGATATTTTTCATTTGAAAAACCGGGTTTTTAACTATAATTCAAAAGTTTTGTATATCATTTATATCCAGTAACTCTGTAGGTTTGTAGCCCGCGCGCAGAGGCATCATTTGACACCTCGCACGTGCGTGTGCCTTGTGAATAGAGAACTTTGAAAATACTTAATTTTCTCTAAAAAACCTAATTTTACACCAAGTTTCATCTAATTTTTTTTGCCCTAAATCGTCTTTGATCTTAGTATAAATATCAGTTTTAAAGTGCGGGTTCTGCGAGCTCTAGTCCCTTTTTGGTAACGAAAAAAAACAAGTTTTTAAATATTTTTCAGTTGAAAAACCGACTTTTTACCGTAATTCAATTTTTTTGTAAAGCATTTATATCTTGCAACTCCGTAGGTCAGTATCCCTTGCGGAGACTTAATTTCAATATCACTATTATAGTGCGGGCTCTGCGAGCTCGAGTCCCTTTTTAATAACGGAAAAAACAAGTTTTTAGATATTTTTCATTTGAAAAACCGGGTTTTTAACTATAATTCAAAAGTTTTGTATATCATTTATATCCAGTAACTCTGTAGGTTTGTAGCCCCCGCGCAGAGGCATCATTTGACACCTCGCACGTGCGTGTGCCTTGTGAATAGAGAACTTTGAAAATACTTAATTTTCTCTAATAAACCTAATTTTACGCCAAGTTTCATCTAATTTTTTTGCCCTAAATCGTCTTTGATCTTAGTATAAATATCAGTTTTAAAATGCGGGTTCTGCGAGCTCTAGTCCCTTTATAATAACGAAAAAAAACAAGTTTTTAGATATTTTTCAGTTGAAAAACCGATTTTTTAACCATAATTCAATTTTTTTGTAAAGCATTTATATCTTGCAACTCCGTAGTTCAGTATCCCTTGCGGAGATGCATGGTTTGACACCTCGCACGTGCGTGCGCCTAGTGAATGGAGAACTTTGAAAATACTTAATTTTCTCTAAAAAACCTAATTTTACACCAAGTTTCATCTAAAAAAAATTGCCCCAAATCGTCTTTGATCTTAGTATAAATATCAGTATTATAGTGCGGGTTCTGCGAGCTCAATTCCATTTTTCTTAACGAAAAAAAACCCAAGGTTTTTCATATTTTTCAGTTGGAAAACCGGGTTTTTAACCATAATTGAATTTTTTTTTAAGCATTTATATCCAGTAAATTATTTAATTTTCTTTAAGAAACATAATTTTACACTAAGATTATTCTAAAAATTTTTGCTCTAAATCGTCTTTGATCTTAGTTTCAATATCAGTATTATAGTGCAGGTTCTGCGAGCTCAATTCCATTTTTCTTAACGAAAAAAATACCAAGGTTTTACATATTTTTCAGTTGAAAAACCGGGTTTTTAACCATAATTCAAATTTTTTGTAAAGCATTTATATCCAGTAACTCCGTAGGTCAGTATCCCTTGCGGAGACTTAATTTCAATATCACTATTATAGTGCGGGCTCTGCGAGCTCGAGTCCCTTTTTAATAACGGAAAAAACAAGTTTTTAGATATTTTTCAGTTGAAAAACCGGGTTTTTAACTATAATTCAAAAGTTTTGTATATCATTTATATCCAGTAACTCTGTAGGTTTGTAGCCCGCGCGCAGAGGCATCATTTGACACCTCGCACGTGCGTGTGCCTTGTGAATAGAGAACTTTGAAAATACTTAATTTTCTCTAAAAAACCTAATTTTACACCAAGTTTCATCTCAAAATTTATGCTCTTAATCGTCTTTGACCTTAGTTTCAATACCAGTATTATAGTGCGGGTTCTGCGAGCTCAATTCCATTTTTCTTAACGAAAAAACACCAAAGTTTTTCATATTTTTCAGTTGGAAAACCGGGTTTTTAACCATAATTGAATTTTTTTTAAAGCATTTATATCCAGTAAATTATTTAATTTTCTCTAAGAAACATAATTTTACACTAAGATTATTCTAAAAATTTTTGCTCTAAATTGTCTTTGATCTTAGTTTCAATATCAGTATTATAGTGCAGGTTCTGCGAGCTCAATTCCATTTTTCTTAACGAAAAAAAAACCAAGGTTTTACATATTTTTCAGTTGAAAAACCGGGTTTTTAACCATAATTCAAATTTTTTGTAAAGCATTTATATCCAGTAACTCCGTAGGTCAGTATCCCTTGCGGAGACTTAATTTCAATATCACTATTATAGTGCGGGCTCTGCGAGCTCGAGTCCCTTTTTAATAACGGAAAAAACAAGTTTTTTGATATTTTTCATTTGAAAAACCGGGTTTTTAACTATAATTCAAAAGTTTTGTATATCATTTATATCCAGTAACTCTGTAGGTTTGTAGCCCGCGCGCAGAGGCATCATTTGACACCTCGCACGTGCGTGTGCCTTGTGAATAGAGAACTTTGAAAATACTTAATTTTCTCTAATAAACCTAATTTTACGCCAAGTTTCATCTAATTTTTTTGCCCTAAATCGTCTTTGATCTTAGTATAAATATCAGTTTTAAAATGCGGGTTCTGCGAGCTCTAGTCCCTTTATAATAACGAAAAAAAACAAGTTTTTAGATATTTTTCAGTTGAAAAACCGATTTTTTAACCATAATTCAATTTTTTTGTAAAGCATTTATATCTTGCAACTCCGTAGTTCAGTATCCCTTGCGGAGATGCATGGTTTGACACCTCGCACGTGCGTGCGCCTAGTGAATGGAGAACTTTGAAAATACTTAATTTTCTCTAAAAAACCTAATTTTACACCAAGTTTCATCTAAAAAAAATTGCCCAAAATCGTCTTTGATCTTAGTATAAATATCAGTATTATAGTGCGGGTTCTGCGAGCTCAATTCCATTTTTCTTAACGAAAAAAATACCAAGGTTTTACATATTTCTCAGTTGAAAAACCGGGTTTTTAACCATAATTGAATTTTTTTTAAAGCATTTATATCCAGTAAATTATTTAATTTTCTTTAAGAAACATAATTTTACACTAAGATTATTCTAAAAATTTTTGCTCTAAATCGTCTTTGATCTTAGTTTCAATATCAGTATTATAGTGCAGGTTCTGCGAGCTCAATTCCATTTTTCTTAACGAAAAAAATACCAAGGTTTTACATATTTTTCAGTTGAAAAACCGGGTTTTTAACCATAATTCAAATTTTTTGTAACGCATTTATATCCAGTAACTCCGTAGGTCAGTATCCCTTGCGGAGACTTAATTTCAATATCACTATTATAGTGCGGGCTCTGCGAGCTCGAGTCCCTTTTTAATAACGGAAAAAACAAGTTTTTAGATATTTTTCAGTTGAAAAACCGGGTTTTTAACTATAATTCAAAAGTTTTGTGTATCATTTATATCCAGTAACTCTGTAGGTTTGTAGCCCGCGCGCAGAGGCATCATTTGACACCTCGCACGTGCGTGTGCCTTGTGAATAGAGAACTTTGAAAATACTTAATTTTCTCTAAAAAACCTAATTTTACACCAAGTTTCATCTAATTTTTTTTGCCCTAAATCGTCTTTGATCTTAGTATAAATATCAGTTTTAAAGTGCGGGTTCTGCGAGCTCTAGTCCCTTTTTGGTAACGAAAAAAAACAAGTTTTTAAATATTTTTCAGTTGAAAAACCGACTTTTTACCGTAATTCAAATTTTTTGTAAAGCATTTATATCCCATAACTCTCTAGGTCAGTATCCCTTGCGGAGACTTAGTTCCAATATCAGTATTATAGTGCGGGTTCTGCGAGCTCGAGTCCCTTTTAAATAACGAAAAAAAACTAGTTTATAGATATTTTTCAGTTGAAAAACCGGGTTTTTAACTATAATTCAAAAGTTTTGTATATCATTTATATCCAGTAACTCTGTAGGTTTGTAGCCCGCGCACAGAGGCATCATTTGACACCTCGCACGTTTGTGTGCCTTGTGAATAGAGAACTTTGAAAATACTTAATTTTCTCTAATAAACCTAATTTTACGCCAAGTTTCATCTAATTTTTTTTGCCCTAAATCGTCTTTGATCTTAGTATAAATATCAGTTTTAAAATGCGGGTTCTGCGAGCTCTAGTCCCTTTATAATAACGAAAAAAAACAAGTTTTTAGATATTTTTCAGTTGAAAAACCGATTTTTTAACCATAATTCAATTTTTTTGTAAAGCATTTATATCTTGCAACTCCGTAGTTCAGTATCCCTTGCGGAGATGCATGGTTTGACACCTCGCGCGTGCGTGCGCCTAGTGAATGGAGAACTTTGAAAATACTTAATTTTCTCTAAAAAACCTAATTTTACACCAAGTTTCATCTAAAAAAAATTGCCCCAAATCGTCTTTGATCTTAGTATAAATATCAGTATTATAGTGCGGGTTCTGCGAGCACAATTCCATTTTTCTTAACGAACAAAAACCCAAGGTTTTTCATATTTTTCAGTTGGAAAACCGGGTTTTTAACCATAATTGAATTTTTTTTAAAGCATTTATATCCAGTAAATTATTTAATTTTCTTTAAGAAACATAATTTTACACTAAGATTATTCTAAAAATTTTTGCTCTAAATCGTCTTTGATCTTAGTTTCAATATCAGTATTATAGTGCAGGTTCTGCGAGCTCAATTCCATTTTTCTTAACGAAAAAAATACCAAGGTTTTACATATTTTTCTGTTGAAAAACCGGGTTTTTAACCATAATTCAAATTTTTTGTAAAGCATTTATATCCAGTAACTCCGTAGGTCAGTATCCCTTGCGGAGACTTAATTTCAATATCACTATTATAGTGCGGGCTCTGCGAGCTCGAGTCCCTTTTTAATAACGGAAAAAACAAGTTTTTAGATATTTTTCAGTTGAAAAACCGGGTTTTTAACTATAATTCAAAAGTTTTGTATATCATTTATATCCAGTAACTCTGTAGGTTTGTAGCCCGCGCGCAGAGGCATCATTTGACACCTCGCACGTGCGTGTGCCTTGTGAATAGAGAACTTTGAAAATACTTAATTTTCTCTAAAAAACCTAATTTTACACCAAGTTTCATCTCAAAATTTATGCTCTTAATCGTCTTTGACCTTAGTTTCAATACCAGTATTATAGTGCGGGTTCTGCGAGCTCAATTCCATTTTTCTTAACGAAAAAACACCAAAGTTTTTCATATTTTTCAGTTGGAAAACCGGGTTTTTAACCATAATTCAATTTTTTTGTAAAGCATTTATATCTTGCAACTCCGTAGGTCAGTATCCCTTGCGGAGACTTAATTTCAATATCACTATTATAGTGCGGGCTCTGCGAGCTCGAGTCCCTTTTTAATAACGGAAAAAACAAGTTTTTAGATATTTTTCATTTGAAAAACCGGGTTTTTAACTATAATTCAAAAGTTTTGTATATCATTTATATCCAGTAACTCTGTAGGTTTGTAGCCCGCGCGCAGAGGCATCATTTGACACCTCGCACGTGCGTTTGCCTTGTGAATAGAGAACTTTGAAATTACTTAATTTTCTCTAATAAACCTAATTTTACGCCAAGTTTCATCTAATTTTTTTGCCCTAAATCGTCTTTGATCTTAGTATAAATATCAGTTTTAAAATGCGGGTTCTGCGAGCTCTAGTCCCTTTATAATAACGAAAAAAAACAAGTTTTTAGATATTTTTCAGTTGAAAAACCGATTTTTTAACCATAATTCAATTTTTTTGTAAAGCATTTATATCTTGCAACTCCGTAGTTCAGTATCCCTTGCGGAGATGCATGGTTTGACACCTCGCACGTGCGTGCGCCTAGTGAATGGAGAACTTTGAAAATACTTAATTTTCTCTAAAAAACCTAATTTTACACCAAGTTTCATCTAAAAAAAATTGCCCCAAATCGTCTTTGATCTTAGTATAAATATCAGTATTATAGTGCGGGTTCTGCGAGCTCAATTCCATTTTTCTTAACGAAAAAAATACCAAGGTTTTACATATTTTTCAGTTGAAAAACCGGGTTTTTAACCATAATTCAAATTTTTTGTAAAGCATTTATATCCAGTAACTCCGTAGGTCAGTATCCCTTGCGGAGACTTAATTTCAATATCACTATTATAGTGCGGGCTCTGCGAGCTCGAGTCCCTTTTTAATAACGGAAAAAACAAGTTTTTAGATATTTTTCAGTTGAAAAACCGGGTTTTTAACTATAATTCAAAAGTTTTGTATATCATTTATATCCTGTAACTCCGTAGGTCAGTATCCCTTGCGGAGACTTAGTTTCAATATCAGTATTATAGTGCGGGTTTTGCGAGCTCGAGTCCCTTTTTAATAACGAAAAAAAACAAGTTTTTAGATATTTTTCAGTTGAAAAACCGATTTTTTAATCATAATTCAACTTTTTTGTAAAGTACTTATATTCCGTAACTCCGTAGTTCAGTATCCCTTTCGGAGATGCATGTTTTGACACCTTGCACGTGCGTGCGCTTAGCGAATAGAGAACTTCGAAAATATTTTATTTTCTCAAAAAAACCCAATTTTATATTAAGTTTCATCTCAAAATTTATGCTCTTAATCGTCTTTGACCTTAGTTTCAATATCAGTATTATAGTGCGGGATCTGCGAGCTCGCGTCACTTTTCAATAACGAAAAAAACCAAGTTTTTAGATATTTTTCAGTTGAAAAACCGGGTCTTTAACCATAATTAAAAAGTTTTGTATATCATTTATATCCCGTAACTCCGTACGTCAGTATCCCTTGCGGAGACTTAGTTTCAATATCAGTATTATAGTGCGGGTTCGGCGAGCTCGAGTCCCTTTTAAATAACGAAAAAAAACTAGTTTATAGATATTTTTCAGTTTAAAAACCGGGTTTTTAACCATAATTCAAATTTTTTGTAAAGCATTTATATCCAGTAACTCCGTGGGTCAGTATCCCTTGCGGAGACTTAGTTTCAATATCAGTATTATAGTGCGGGTTCTGCGAGCTCGAGTCCCTTTTTAATAACGGAAAAAAACTAGTTTTTAGATATTTTTCAGTTGCAAAACCGATTTTTTAACCATAATTCAATTTTTTTGTAAAGCATTTATATCTTGTAACTCCGTAGGTCAGTATCCCTTGCGGAGACTTAATTTCAATATCACTATTATAGTGCGGGCTCTGCGAGCTCGAGTCCCTTTTTAATAACGGAAAAAACAAGTTTTTAGATATTTTTCATTTGAAAAACCGGGTTTTTAACTATAATTCAAAAGTTTTGTATATCATTTATATCCAGTAACTCTGTAGGTTTGTAGCCCGCGCGCAGAGGCATCATTTGACACCTCGCACGTGCGTGTGCCTTGTGAATAGAGAACTTTGAAAATACTTAATTTTCTCTAAAAAACCTAATTTTACACCAAGTTTCATCTAATTTTTTTTGCCCTAAATCGTCTTTGATCTTAGTATAAATATCAGTTTTAAAGTGCGGGTTCTGCGAGCTCTAGTCCCTTTTTGGTAACGAAAAAAAACAAGTTTTTAAATATTTTTCAGTTGAAAAACCGACTTTTTACCGTAATTCAATTTTTTTGTAAAGCATTTATATCTTGCAACTCCGTAGGTCAGTATCCCTTGCGGAGACTTAATTTCAATATCACTATTATAGTGCGGGCTCTGCGAGCTCGAGTCCCTTTTTAATAACGGAAAAAACAAGTTTTTAGATATTTTTCATTTGAAAAACCGGGTTTTTAACTATAATTCAAAAGTTTTGTATATCATTTATATCCAGTAACTCTGTAGGTTTGTAGCCCCCGCGCAGAGGCATCATTTGACACCTCGCACGTGCGTGTGCCTTGTGAATAGAGAACTTTGAAAATACTTAATTTTCTCTAATAAACCTAATTTTACGCCAAGTTTCATCTAATTTTTTTGCCCTAAATCGTCTTTGATCTTAGTATAAATATCAGTTTTAAAATGCGGGTTCTGCGAGCTCTAGTCCCTTTATAATAACGAAAAAAAACAAGTTTTTAGATATTTTTCAGTTGAAAAACCGATTTTTTAACCATAATTCAATTTTTTTGTAAAGCATTTATATCTTGCAACTCCGTAGTTCAGTATCCCTTGCGGAGATGCATGGTTTGACACCTCGCACGTGCGTGCGCCTAGTGAATGGAGAACTTTGAAAATACTTAATTTTCTCTAAAAAACCTAATTTTACACCAAGTTTCATCTAAAAAAAATTGCCCCAAATCGTCTTTGATCTTAGTATAAATATCAGTATTATAGTGCGGGTTCTGCGAGCTCAATTCCATTTTTCTTAACGAAAAAAAACCCAAGGTTTTTCATATTTTTCAGTTGGAAAACCGGGTTTTTAACCATAATTGAATTTTTTTTTAAGCATTTATATCCAGTAAATTATTTAATTTTCTTTAAGAAACATAATTTTACACTAAGATTATTCTAAAAATTTTTGCTCTAAATCGTCTTTGATCTTAGTTTCAATATCAGTATTATAGTGCAGGTTCTGCGAGCTCAATTCCATTTTTCTTAACGAAAAAAATACCAAGGTTTTACATATTTTTCAGTTGAAAAACCGGGTTTTTAACCATAATTCAAATTTTTTGTAAAGCATTTATATCCAGTAACTCCGTAGGTCAGTATCCCTTGCGGAGACTTAATTTCAATATCACTATTATAGTGCGGGCTCTGCGAGCTCGAGTCCCTTTTTAATAACGGAAAAAACAAGTTTTTAGATATTTTTCAGTTGAAAAACCGGGTTTTTAACTATAATTCAAAAGTTTTGTATATCATTTATATCCAGTAACTCTGTAGGTTTGTAGCCCGCGCGCAGAGGCATCATTTGACACCTCGCACGTGCGTGTGCCTTGTGAATAGAGAACTTTGAAAATACTTAATTTTCTCTAAAAAACCTAATTTTACACCAAGTTTCATCTCAAAATTTATGCTCTTAATCGTCTTTGACCTAAGTTTCAATACCAGTATTATAGTGCGGGTTCTGCGAGCTCAATTCCATTTTTCTTAACGAAAAAACACCAAAGTTTTTCATATTTTTCAGTTGGAAAACCGGGTTTTTAACCATAATTGAATTTTTTTTAAAGCATTTATATCCAGTAAATTATTTAATTTTCTCTAAGAAACATAATTTTACACTAAGATTATTCTAAAAATTTTTGCTCTAAATTGTCTTTGATCTTAGTTTCAATATCAGTATTATAGTGCAGGTTCTGCGAGCTCAATTCCATTTTTCTTAACGAAAAAAAAACCAAGGTTTTACATATTTTTCAGTTGAAAAACCGGGTTTTTAACCATAATTCAAATTTTTTGTAAAGCATTTATATCCAGTAACTCCGTAGGTCAGTATCCCTTGCGGAGACTTAATTTCAATATCACTATTATAGTGCGGGCTCTGCGAGCTCGAGTCCCTTTTTAATAACGGAAAAAACAAGTTTTTTGATATTTTTCATTTGAAAAACCGGGTTTTTAACTATAATTCAAAAGTTTTGTATATCATTTATATCCAGTAACTCTGTAGGTTTGTAGCCCGCGCGCAGAGGCATCATTTGACACCTCGCACGTGCGTGTGCCTTGTGAATAGAGAACTTTGAAAATACTTAATTTTCTCTAATAAACCTAATTTTACGCCAAGTTTCATCTTATTTTTTTTGCCCTAAATCGTCTTTGATCTTAGTATAAATATCAGTTTTAAAATGCGGGTTCTGCGAGCTCTAGTCCCTTTATAATAACGAACAAAAACCAAGTTTTTAGATATTTTTCAGTTGTAAAACCGATTTTTTAATCATAATTCAACTTTTTTGTAAAGTACTTATATTCCGTAACTCCGTAGTTCAGTATCCCTTTCGGAGATGCATGTTTTGACACCTTGCACGTGCGTGCGCCTAGCGAATAGAGAACTTCGAAAATATTTTATTTTCTCAAAAAAACCCAATTTTATATTAAGTTTCATCTCAAAATTTATGCTCTTAATCGTCTTTGACCTTAGTTTCAATACCAGTATTATAGTGCGGGTTCTGCGAGCTCGCGTCACTTTTCAATAACGAAAAAAACCAAGTTTTTAGATATTTTTCAGTTGAAAAACCGGGTCTTTAACCATAATTAAAAAGTTTTGTATATCATTTATATCCTGTAACTCCGTAGGTCAGTATCCCTTGCGGAGACTTAGTTTCAATATCAGTATTATAGTGCGGGTTTTGCGAGCTCGAGTCCCTTTTTAATAACGAAAAAAACCAAGTTTTTTGATATTTTTCAGTTGAAAAACCGATTTTTTAATCATAATTCAACTTTTTTGTAAAGTACTTATATTCCGTAACTCCGTAGTTCAGTATCCCTTTCGGAGATGCATGTTTTGACACCTTGCACGTGCGTGCGCCTAGCGAATAGAGAACTTCGAAAATATTTTATTTTCTCAAAAAAACCCAATTTTATATTAAGTTTCATCTCAAAATTTATGCTCTTAATCGTCTTTGACCTTAGTTTCAATACCAGTATTATAGTGCGGGTTCTGCGAGCTCGCGTCACTTTTCAATAACGAAAAAAACCAAGTTTTTAGATATTTTTCAGTTGAAAAACCGGGTCTTTAACCATAATTAAAAAGTTTTGTATATCATTTATATCCTGTAACTCCGTAGGTCAGTATCCCTTGCGGAGACTTAGTTTCAATATCAGTATTATAGTGCGGGTTTTGCGAGCTCGAGTCCCTTTTTAATAACGAAAAAAACCAAGTTTTTTGATATTTTTCAGTTGAAAAACCGATTTTTTAATCATAATTCAACTTTTTTGTAAAGTACTTATATTCCGTAACTCCGTAGTTCAGTATCCCTTTCGGAGATGCATGTTTTGACACCTTGCACGTGCGTGCGCTTAGCGAATAGAGAACTTCGAAAATATTTTATTTTCTCAAAAAAACCCAATTTTATATTAAGTTTCATCTCAAAATTTATGCTCTTAATCGTCTTTGACCTTAGTTTCAATATCAGTATTATAGTGCGGGTTCTGCGAGCTCGCGTCACTTTTCAATAACGAAAAAAACCAAGTTTTTAGATATTTTTCAGTTGAAAAACCGGGTCTTTAACCATAATTAAAAAGTTTTGTATACCATTTATATCCCGTAACTCCGTAGGTCAGTATCCCTTGCGGAGACTTAGTTTCAATATCAGTATTATAGTGCGGGTTCTGCGAGCTCGAGTCCCTTTTAAATAACGAAAAAAAACTAGTTTATAGATATTTTTCAGTTTAAAAACCGGGTTTTTAACCATAATTCAATTTTTTTGTAAAGCATTTATATCCCGTATCTCCGTAGGTCAGTATCCCTTGCGGAGACTTAGTTTCAATATCAGTATTATAGTGCGGGTTCTGCGAGCTCGAGTCCCTTTTTAATAACGAAAAAAAACAAGTCTTTAGATATTTTTCAGTTGGAAAACCGGGTTTTTAACCATAATTCAAATTTTTTGTAAAGCATTTATATCCAGTAACTCCGTGGGTCAGTATCCCTTGCGGAGACTTAGTTTCAATATCAGTATTATAGTGCGGGTTCTGCGAGCTCGAGTCCCTTTTTAATAACGGAAAAAAACTAGTTTTTAGATATTTTTCAGTTGCAAAACCGATTTTTTAACCATAATTCAATTTTTTTGTAAAGCATTTATATCTTGTAACTCCGTAGGTCAGTATCCCTTACGGAGACTTAATTTCAATATCACTATTATAGTGCGGGCTCTGCGAGCTCGCGTCACTTTTCAATAACGAAAAAAACCAAGTTTTTAGATATTTTTCAGTTTAAAAACCGATTTTTTAATCATAATTCAACTTTTTTGTAAAGTACTTATATTCCGTAACTCCGTAGTTCAGTATCCCTTTCGGAGATGCATGTTTTGACACCTCGCACGTGCGTGCGCCTAGTGAATGGAGAACTTCGAAAATATTTTATTTTCTCAAAAAAACCCAATTTTATATTAAGTTTCATCTCAAAATTTATGCTCTTAATCGTCTTTGACCTTAGTTTCAATACCAGTATTATAGAGCGGGTTCTGCGAGCTCGCGTCCCTTTTAAATAACGAACAAAAACCAAGTTTTTAGATATTTTTCAGTTGTAAAACCGATTTTTTAACCATAATTCAATTTTTTTGTAAAGCATTTATATCTTGTAACTCCGTAGGTCAGTATCCCTTGCGGAGACTTAATTTCAATATCACTATTATAGTGCGGGCTCTGCGAGCTCGAGTCCCTTTTTGATAACGGAAAAAACAAGTTTTTAGATATTTTTCATTTGAAAAACCGGGTTTTTAACTATAATTCAAAAGTTTTGTATATCATTTATATCCAGTAACTCTGTAGGTTTGTAGCCCGCGCGCAGAGGCATCATTTGACACCTCGCACGTGCGTGTGCCTTGTGAATAGAGAACTTTGAAAATACTTAATTTTCTCTAATAAACCTAATTTTACGCCAAGTTTCATCTAATTTTTTTTGCCCTAAATCGTCTTTGATCTTAGTATAAATATCAGTTTTAAAATGCGGGTTCTGCGAGCTCTAGTCCCTTTATAATAACGAAAAAAAACAAGTTTTTAGATATTTTTCAGTTGAAAAACCGATTTTTTAACCATAATTCAATTTTTTTGTAAAGCATTTATATCTTGCAACTCCGTAGTTCAGTATCCCTTGCGGAGATGCATGGTTTGACACCTCGCACGTGCGTGCGCCTAGTGAATGGAGAACTTTGAAAATACTTAATTTTCTCTAAAAAACCTAATTTTACACCAAGTTTCATCTAAAAAAAATTGCCCCAAATCGTCTTTGATCTTAGTATAAATATCAGTATTATAGTGCGGGTTCTGCGAGCTCAATTCCATTTTTCTTAACGAAAAAAAACCCAAGGTTTTTCATATTTTTCAGTTGGAAAACCGGGTTTTTAACCATAATAGAATTTTTTTTAAAGCATTTATATCCAGTAAATTATTTAATTTTCTCTAAGAAACATAATTTTACACTAAGATTATTCTAAAAATTTTTGCTCTAAATCGTCTTTGATCTTAGTATAAATATCAGTTTTAAAGTGCGGGTTCTGCGAGCTCTAGTCCCTTTTTGGTAACGAAAAAAAACAAGTTTTTAAATATTTTTCAGTTGAAAAACCGACTTTTTACCGTAATTCAAATTTTTTGTAAAGCATTTATATCCCATAACTCTCTAGGTCAGTATCCCTTGCGGAGACTTAGTTCCAATATCAGTATTATAGTGCGGGTTCTGCGAGCTCGAGTCCCTTTTAAATAACGAAAAAAAACTAGTTTATAGATATTTTTCAGTTGAAAAACCGGGTTTTTAACTATAATTCAAAAGTTTTGTATATCATTTATATCCAGTAACTCTGTAGGTTTGTAGCCCGCGCACAGAGGCATCATTTGACACCTCGCACGTGCGTGTGCCTTGTGAATAGAGAACTTTGAAAATACTTAATTTTCTCTAATAAACCTAATTTTACGCCAAGTTTCATCTTATTTTTTTTGCCCTAAATCGTCTTTGATCTTAGTATAAATATCAGTTTTAAAATGCGGGTTCTGCGAGCTCTAGTCCCTTTATAATAACGAACAAAAACCAAGTTTTTAGATATTTTTCAGTTGTAAAACCGATTTTTTAATCATAATTCAACTTTTTTGTAAAGTACTTATATTCCGTAACTCCGTAGTTCAGTATCCCTTTCGGAGATGCATGTTTTGACACCTTGCACGTGCGTGCGCCTAGCGAATAGAGAACTTCGAAAATATTTTATTTTCTCAAAAAAACCCAATTTTATATTAAGTTTCATCTCAAAATTTATGCTCTTAATCGTCTTTGACCTTAGTTTCAATACCAGTATTATAGTGCGGGTTCTGCGAGCTCGCGTCACTTTTCAATAACGAAAAAAACCAAGTTTTTAGATATTTTTCAGTTGAAAAACCGGGTCTTTAACCATAATTAAAAAGTTTTGTATATCATTTATATCCTGTAACTCCGTAGGTCAGTATCCCTTGCGGAGACTTAGTTTCAATATCAGTATTATAGTGCGGGTTTTGCGAGCTCGAGTCCCTTTTTAATAACGAAAAAAACCAAGTTTTTTGATATTTTTCAGTTGAAAAACCGATTTTTTAATCATAATTCAACTTTTTTGTAAAGTACTTATATTCCGTAACTCCGTAGTTCAGTATCCCTTTCGGAGATGCATGTTTTGACACCTTGCACGTGCGTGCGCCTAGCGAATAGAGAACTTCGAAAATATTTTATTTTCTCAAAAAAACCCAATTTTATATTAAGTTTCATCTCAAAATTTATGCTCTTAATCGTCTTTGACCTTAGTTTCAATACCAGTATTATAGTGCGGGTTCTGCGAGCTCGCGTCACTTTTCAATAACGAAAAAAACCAAGTTTTTAGATATTTTTCAGTTGAAAAACCGGGTCTTTAACCATAATTAAAAAGTTTTGTATATCATTTATATCCTGTAACTCCGTAGGTCAGTATCCCTTGCGGAGACTTAGTTTCAATATCAGTATTATAGTGCGGGTTTTGCGAGCTCGAGTCCCTTTTTAATAACGAAAAAAACCAAGTTTTTTGATATTTTTCAGTTGAAAAACCGATTTTTTAATCATAATTCAACTTTTTTGTAAAGTACTTATATTCCGTAACTCCGTAGTTCAGTATCCCTTTCGGAGATGCATGTTTTGACACCTTGCACGTGCGTGCGCTTAGCGAATAGAGAACTTCGAAAATATTTTATTTTCTCAAAAAAACCCAATTTTATATTAAGTTTCATCTCAAAATTTATGCTCTTAATCGTCTTTGACCTTAGTTTCAATATCAGTATTATAGTGCGGGTTCTGCGAGCTCGCGTCACTTTTCAATAACGAAAAAAACCAAGTTTTTAGATATTTTTCAGTTGAAAAACCGGGTCTTTAACCATAATTAAAAAGTTTTGTATACCATTTATATCCCGTAACTCCGTAGGTCAGTATCCCTTGCGGAGACTTAGTTTCAATATCAGTATTATAGTGCGGGTTCTGCGAGCTCGAGTCCCTTTTAAATAACGAAAAAAAACTAGTTTATAGATATTTTTCAGTTTAAAAACCGGGTTTTTAACCATAATTCAATTTTTTTGTAAAGCATTTATATCCCGTATCTCCGTAGGTCAGTATCCCTTGCGGAGACTTAGTTTCAATATCAGTATTATAGTGCGGGTTCTGCGAGCTCGAGTCCCTTTTTAATAACGAAAAAAAACAAGTCTTTAGATATTTTTCAGTTGGAAAACCGGGTTTTTAACCATAATTCAAATTTTTTGTAAAGCATTTATATCCAGTAACTCCGTGGGTCAGTATCCCTTGCGGAGACTTAGTTTCAATATCAGTATTATAGTGCGGGTTCTGCGAGCTCGAGTCCCTTTTTAATAACGGAAAAAAACTAGTTTTTAGATATTTTTCAGTTGCAAAACCGATTTTTTAACCATAATTCAATTTTTTTGTAAAGCATTTATATCTTGTAACTCCGTAGGTCAGTATCCCTTACGGAGACTTAATTTCAATATCACTATTATAGTGCGGGCTCTGCGAGCTCGCGTCACTTTTCAATAACGAAAAAAACCAAGTTTTTAGATATTTTTCAGTTTAAAAACCGATTTTTTAATCATAATTCAACTTTTTTGTAAAGTACTTATATTCCGTAACTCCGTAGTTCAGTATCCCTTTCGGAGATGCATGTTTTGACACCTCGCACGTGCGTGCGCCTAGTGAATGGAGAACTTCGAAAATATTTTATTTTCTCAAAAAAACCCAATTTTATATTAAGTTTCATCTCAAAATTTATGCTCTTAATCGTCTTTGACCTTAGTTTCAATACCAGTATTATAGAGCGGGTTCTGCGAGCTCGCGTCCCTTTTAAATAACGAACAAAAACCAAGTTTTTAGATATTTTTCAGTTTAAAAACCGATTTTTTAATCATAATTCAACTTTTTTGTAAAGTACTTATATTCCGTAACTCCGTAGTTCAGTATCCCTTTCGGAGATGCATGTTTTGACACCTTGCACGTGCGTGCGCCTAGCGAATAGAGAACTTCGAAAATATTTTATTTTCTCAAAAAAACCCAATTTTATATTAAGTTTCATCTCAAAATTTATGCTCTTAATCGTCTTTGACCTTAGTTTCAATACCAGTATTATAGTGCGGGTTCTGCGAGCTCGCGTCACTTTTCAATAACGAAAAAAAACAAGTTTTTAGATATTTTTCAGTTGAAAAACCGGGTCTTTAACCATAATTAAAAAGTTTTGTATATCATTTATATCCTGTAACTCTGTAGATCAGTATCCCTTGCGGAGACTTAGTTTCAATATCAGTATTATAGTGCGGGTTTTGCGAGCTCGAGTCCCTTTTTAATAACGAAAAAAACCAAGTTTTTTGATATTTTTCAGTTGAAAAACCGATTTTTTAACCATAATTCAATTTTTTTGTAAAGCATTTATATCTTGCAACTCCGTAGTTCAGTATCCCTTGCGGAGATGCATGGTTTGACACCTCGCACGTGCGTGCGCCTAGTGAATGGAGAACTTTGAAAATACTTAATTTTCTCTAAAAAACCTAATTTTACACCAAGTTTCATCTAAAAAAAATTGCCCCAAATCGTCTTTGATCTTAGTATAAATATCAGTATTATAGTGCGGGTTCTGCGAGCTCAATTCCATTTTTCTTAACGAAAAAAAACCCAAGGTTTTTCATATTTTTCAGTTGGAAAACCGGGTTTTTAACCATAATTGAATTTTTTTTAAAGCATTTATGTCCAGTAAATTATTTAATTTTCTTTAAGAAACATAATTTTACACTAAGATTATTCTAAAAATTTTTGCTCTAAATCGTCTTTGATCTTAGTTTCAATATCAGTATTATAGTGCAGGTTCTGCGAGCTCAATTCCATTTTTCTTAACGAAAAAAATACCAAGGTTTTACATATTTTTCAGTTGAAAAACCGGGTTTTTAACCGTAATTCAAATTTTTTGTAAAGCATTTATATCCAGTAACTCCGTGGGTCAGTATCCCTTGCGGAGACTTAGTTTCAATATCAGTATTATAGTGCGGGTTCTGCGAGCTCGAGTCCCTTTTTAATAACGGAAAAAATCTAGTTTTTAGATATTTTTCAGTTGCAAAACCGATTTTTTAACCATAATTCAATTTTTTTGTAAAGCATTTATATCTTGTAACTCCGTAGGTCAGTATCCCTTGCGGAGACTTAATTTCAATATCACTATTATAGTGCGGGCTCTGCGAGCTCGAGTCCCTTTTTAATAACGGAAAAAACAAGTTTTTAGATATTTTTCATTTGAAAAACCGGGTTTTTAACTATAATTCAAAAGTTTTGTATATCATTTATATCCAGTAACTCTGTAGGTTTGTAGCCCGCGCGCAGAGGCATCATTTGACACCTCGCACGTGCGTGTGCCTTGTGAATAGAGAACTTTGAAAATACTTAATTTTCTCTAATAAACCTAATTTTACGCCAAGTTTCATCTAATTTTTTTTGCCCTAAATCGTCTTTGATCTTAGTATAAATATCAGTTTTAAAATGCGGGTTCTGCGAGCTCTAGTCCCTTTATAATAACGAAAAAAAACAAGTTTTTAGATATTTTTCAGTTGAAAAACCGATTTTTTAAGCATTATTCAATTTTTTTGTAAAGCATTTATATCTTGCAACTCCGTAGTTCAGTATCCCTTGCGGAGATGCATGTTTTGACACCTCGCACGTGCGTGCGCCTAGTGAATGGAGAACTTCGAAAATATTTTATTTTCTCAAAAAAACCCAATTTTATATTAAGTTTCATCTCAAAATTTATGCTCTTAATCGTCTTTGACCTTAGTTTCAATACCAGTATTATAGTGCGGGTTCTGCGAGCTCGCGTCACTTTTCAATAACGAAAAAAACCAAGTTTTTAGATATTTTTCAGTTTAAAAACCGATTTTTTAATCATAATTCAACTTTTTTGTAAAGTACTTATATTCCGTAACTCCGTAGTTCAGTATCCCTTTCGGAGATGCATGTTTTGACACCTTGCACGTGCGTGCGCCTAGCGAATAGAGAACTTCGAAAATATTTTATTTTCTCAAAAAAACCCAATTTTATATTAAGTTTCATCTCAAAATTTATGCTCTTAATCGTCTTTGACCTTAGTTTCATTACCAGTATTATAGTGCGGGTTCTGCGAGCTCGCGTCACTTTTCAATAACGAAAAAAAACAAGTTTTTAGATATTTTTCAGTTGAAAAACCGGGTCTTTAACCATAATTAAAAAGTTTTGTATATCATTTATATCCTGTAACTCTGTAGATCAGTATCCCTTGCGGAGACTTAGTTTCAATATCAGTATTATAGTGCGGGTTTTGCGAGCTCGAGTCCCTTTTTAATAACGAAAAAAACCAAGTTTTTTGATATTTTTCAGTTGAAAAACCGATTTTTTAACCATAATTCAATTTTTTTGTAAAGCATTTATATCTTGCAACTCCGTAGTTCAGTATCCCTTGCGGAGATGCATGGTTTGACACCTCGCACGTGCGTGCGCCTAGTGAATGGAGAACTTTGGAAATACTTAATTTTCTCTAAAAAACCTAATTTTACACCAAGTTTCATCTAAAAAAAATTGCCCCAAATCGTCTTTGATCTTAGTATAAATATCAGTATTATAGTGCGGGTTCTGCGAGCTCAATTCCATTTTTCTTAACGAAAAAAAACCCAAGGTTTTTCATATTTTTCAGTTGGAAAACCGGGTTTTTAACCATAATTGAATTTTTTTTAAAGCATTTATGTCCAGTAAATTATTTAATTTTCTTTAAGAAACATAATTTTACACTAAGATTATTCTAAAAATGTTTGCTCTAAATCGTCTTTGATCTTAGTTTCAATATCAGTATTATAGTGCAGGTTCTGCGAGCTCAATTCCATTTTTCTTAACGAAAAAAATACCAAGGTTTTACATATTTTTCAGTTGAAAAACCGGGTTTTTAACCGTAATTCAAATTTTTTGTAAAGCATTTATATCCAGTAACTCCGTAGGTCAGTATCCCTTGCGGAGACTTAATTTCAATATCACTATTATAGTGCGGGCTCTGCGAGCTCGAGTCCCTTTTTAATAACGGAAAAAACAAGTTTTTAGATATTTTTCAGTTGAAAAACCGGGTTTTTAACTATAATTCAAAAGTTTTGTATATCATTTATATCCAGTAACTCTGTAGGTTTGTAGCCCGCGCGCAGAGGCATCATTTGACACCTCGCACGTGCGTGTGCCTTGTGAATAGAGAACTTTGAAAATACTTAATTTTCTCTAAAAAACCTAATTTTACACCAACTTTCATCTCAAAATTTATGCTCTTAATCGTCTTTGACCTTAGTTTCAATACCAGTATTATAGTGCGGGTTCTGCGAGCTCGCGTCACTTTTCAATAACGAAAAAAACCAAGTTTTTAGATATTTTTCAGTTGAAAAACCGGGTCTTTAAGCATAATTAAAAAGTTTTGTATATCATTTATATCCTGTAACTCCGTAGGTCAGTATCCCTTGCGGAGACTTAGTTTCAATATCAGTATTATAGTGCGGGTTTTGCGAGCTCGAGTCCCTTTTTAATAACGAAAAAAACCAAGTTTTTTGATATTTTTCAGTTGAAAAACCGGGTCTTTAACCATAATTAAAAAGTTTTGTATATCATTTATATCCTGTAACTCCGTAGGTCAGTATCCCTTGCGGAGACTTAGTTTCAATATCAGTATTATAGTGCGGGTTTTGCGAGCTCGAGTCCCTTTTTAATAACGGAAAAAAACTAGTTTTTAGATATTTTTCAGTTGCAAAACCGATTTTTTAACCATAATTCAATTTTTTTGTAAATTATTTATATCTTGTAACTCCGTAGGTCAGTATCCCTTGCGGAGACTTAATTTCAATATCACTATTATAGTGCGGGCTCTGCGAGCTCGAGTCCCTTTTTAATAACGGAAAAAGCAAGTTTTTAGATATTTTTCATTTGAAAAACCGGGTTTTTAACTATAATTCAAAAGTTTTGTATATCATTTATATCCAGTAACTCTGTAGGTTTGTAGCCCGCGCGCAGAGGCATCATTTGACACCTCGCACGTGCGTGTGCCTTGTGAATAGAGAACTTTGAAAATACTTAATTTTCTCTAATAAACCTAATTTTACGCCAAGTTTCATCTAATTTTTTTTGCCCTAAATCGTCTTTGATCTTAGTATAAATATCAGTTTTAAAATGCGGGTTCTGCGAGCTCTAGTCCCTTTATAATAACGAAAAAAAACTAGTTTATAGATATTTTTCAGTTGAAAAACCGGGTTTTTAACTATAATTCAAAAGTTTTGTATATAATTTATATCCAGTAACTCTGTAGGTTTGTAGCCCGCGCGCAGAGGCATCATTTGACACCTCGCACGTGCGTGTGCCTTGTGAATAGAGAACTTTGAAAATACTTAATTTTCTCTAATAAACCTAATTTTACGCCAAGTTTCATCTAATTTTTTTTGCCCTAAATCGTCTTTGATCTTAGTATAAATATCAGTTTTAAAATGCGGGTTCTGCGAGCTCTAGTCCCTTTATAATAACGAAAAAAAACAAGTTTTTAGATATTTTTCAGTTGAAAAACCGATTTTTTAAGCATTATTCAATTTTTTTGTAAAGCATTTATATCTTGCAACTCCGTAGTTCAGTATCCCTTGCGGAGATGCATGTTTTGACACCTCGCACGTGCGTGCGCCTAGTGAATGGAGAACTTCGAAAATATTTTATTTTCTCAAAAAAACCCAATTTTATATTAAGTTTCATCTCAAAATTTATGCTCTTAATCGTCTTTGACCTTAGTTTCAATACCAGTATTATAGTGCGGGTTCTGCGAGCTCGCGTCACTTTTCAATAACGAAAAAAACCAAGTTTTTAGATATTTTTCAGTTTAAAAACCGATTTTTTAATCATAATTCAACTTTTTTGTAAAGTACTTATATTCCGTAACTCCGTAGTTCAGTATCCCTTTCGGAGATGCATGTTTTGACACCTTGCACGTGCGTGCGCCTAGCGAATAGAGAACTTCGAAAATATTTTATTTTCTCAAAAAAACCCAATTTTATATTAAGTTTCATCTCAAAATTTATGCTCTTAATCGTCTTTGACCTTAGTTTTAATACCAGTATTATAGTGCGGGTTCTGCGAGCTCGCGTCACTTTTCAATAACGAAAAAAAACAAGTTTTTAGATATTTTTCAGTTGAAAAACCGGGTCTTTAACCATAATTAAAAAGTTTTGTATATCATTTATATCCTGTAACTCTGTAGATCAGTATCCCTTGCGGAGACTTAGTTTCAATATCAGTATTATAGTGCGGGTTTTGCGAGCTCGAGTCCCTTTTTAATAACGAAAAAAAACAAGTTTTTTGATATTTTTCAGTTGAAAAACCGATTTTTTAACCATAATTCAATTTTTTTGTAAAGCATTTATATCTTGCAACTCCGTAGTTCAGTATCCCTTGCGGAGATGCATGGTTTGACACCTCGCACGTGCGTGCGCCTAGTGAATGGAGAACTTTGAAAATACTTAATTTTCTCTAAAAAACCTAATTTTACACCAAGTTTCATCTAAAAAAAATTGCCCCAAATCGTCTTTGATCTTAGTATAAATATCAGTATTATAGTGCGGGTTCTGCGAGCTCAATTCCATTTTTCTTAACGAAAAAAAACCCAAGGTTTTTCATATTTTTCAGTTGGAAAACCGGGTTTTTAACCATAATTGAATTTTTTTTAAAGCATTTATGTCCAGTAAATTATTTAATTTTCTTTAAGAAACATAATTTTACACTAAGATTATTCTAAAAATTTTTGCTCTAAATCGTCTTTGATCTTAGTTTCAATATCAGTATTATAGTGCAGGTTCTGCGAGCTCAATTCCATTTTTCTTAACGAAAAAAATACCAAGGTTTTACATATTTTTCAGTTGAAAAACCGGGTTTTTAACCGTAATTCAAATTTTTTGTAAAGCATTTATATCCAGTAACTCCGTGGGTCAGTATCCCTTGCGGAGACTTAGTTTCAATATCAGTATTATAGTGCGGGTTCTGCGAGCTCGAGTCCCTTTTTAATAACGGAAAAAATCTAGTTTTTAGATATTTTTCAGTTGCAAAACCGATTTTTTAACCATAATTCAATTTTTTTGTAAAGCATTTATATCTTGTAACTCCGTAGGTCAGTATCCCTTGCGGAGACTTAATTTCAATATCACTATTATAGTGCGGGCTCTGCGAGCTCGAGTCCCTTTTTAATAACGGAAAAAACAAGTTTTTAGATATTTTTCATTTGAAAAACCGGGTTTTTAACTATAATTCAAAAGTTTTGTATATCATTTATATCCAGTAACTCTGTAGGTTTGTAGCCCGCGCGCAGAGGCATCATTTGACACCTCGCACGTGCGTGTGCCTTGTGAATAGAGAACTTTGAAAATACTTAATTTTCTCTAATAAACCTAATTTTACGCCAAGTTTCATCTAATTTTTTTTGCCCTAAATCGTCTTTGATCTTAGTATAAATATCAGTTTTAAAATGCGGGTTCTGCGAGCTCTAGTCCCTTTATAATAACGAAAAAAAACAAGTTTTTAGATATTTTTCAGTTGAAAAACCGATTTTTTAAGCATTATTCAATTTTTTTGTAAAGCATTTATATCTTGCAACTCCGTAGTTCAGTATCCCTTGCGGAGATGCATGTTTTGACACCTCGCACGTGCGTGCGCCTAGTGAATGGAGAACTTCGAAAATATTTTATTTTCTCAAAAAAACCCAATTTTATATTAAGTTTCATCTCAAAATTTATGCTCTTAATCGTCTTTGACCTTAGTTTCAATACCAGTATTATAGTGCGGGTTCTGCGAGCTCGCGTCACTTTTCAATAACGAAAAAAACCAAGTTTTTAGATATTTTTCAGTTTAAAAACCGATTTTTTAATCATAATTCAACTTTTTTGTAAAGTACTTATATTCCGTAACTCCGTAGTTCAGTATCCCTTTCGGAGATGCATGTTTTGACACCTTGCACGTGCGTGCGCCTAGCGAATAGAGAACTTCGAAAATATTTTATTTTCTCAAAAAAACCCAATTTTATATTAAGTTTCATCTCAAAATTTATGCTCTTAATCGTCTTTGACCTTAGTTTCATTACCAGTATTATAGTGCGGGTTCTGCGAGCTCGCGTCACTTTTCAATAACGAAAAAAAACAAGTTTTTAGATATTTTTCAGTTGAAAAACCGGGTCTTTAACCATAATTAAAAAGTTTTGTATATCATTTATATCCTGTAACTCTGTAGATCAGTATCCCTTGCGGAGACTTAGTTTCAATATCAGTATTATAGTGCGGGTTTTGCGAGCTCGAGTCCCTTTTTAATAACGAAAAAAACCAAGTTTTTTGATATTTTTCAGTTGAAAAACCGATTTTTTAACCATAATTCAATTTTTTTGTAAAGCATTTATATCTTGCAACTCCGTAGTTCAGTATCCCTTGCGAAGATGCATGGTTTGACACCTCGCACGTGCGTGCGCCTAGTGAATGGAGAACTTTGGAAATACTTAATTTTCTCTAAAAAACCTAATTTTACACCAAGTTTCATCTAAAAAAAATTGCCCCAAATCGTCTTTGATCTTAGTATAAATATCAGTATTATAGTGCGGGTTCTGCGAGCTCAATTCCATTTTTCTTAACGAAAAAAAACCCAAGGTTTTTCATATTTTTCAGTTGGAAAACCGGGTTTTTAACCATAATTGAATTTTTTTTAAAGCATTTATGTCCAGTAAATTATTTAATTTTCTTTAAGAAACATAATTTTACACTAAGATTATTCTAAAAATGTTTGCTCTAAATCGTCTTTGATCTTAGTTTCAATATCAGTATTATAGTGCAGGTTCTGCGAGCTCAATTCCATTTTTCTTAACGAAAAAAATACCAAGGTTTTACATATTTTTCAGTTGAAAAACCGGGTTTTTAACCGTAATTCAAATTTTTTGTAAAGCATTTATATCCAGTAACTCCGTAGGTCAGTATCCCTTGCGGAGACTTAATTTCAATATCACTATTATAGTGCGGGCTCTGCGAGCTCGAGTCCCTTTTTAATAACGGAAAAAACAAGTTTTTAGATATTTTTCAGTTGAAAAACCGGGTTTTTAACTATAATTCAAAAGTTTTGTATATCATTTATATCCAGTAACTCTGTAGGTTTGTAGCCCGCGCGCAGAGGCATCATTTGACACCTCGCACGTGCGTGTGCCTTGTGAATAGAGAACTTTGAAAATACTTAATTTTCTCTAAAAAACCTAATTTTACACCAACTTTCATCTCAAAATTTATGCTCTTAATCGTCTTTGACCTTAGTTTCAATACCAGTATTATAGTGCGGGTTCTGCGAGCTCGCGTCACTTTTCAATAACGAAAAAAAACAAGTTTTTAGATATTTTTCAGTTGAAAAACCGGGTCTTTAAGCATAATTAAAAAGTTTTGTATATCATTTATATCCTGTAACTCCGTAGGTCAGTATCCCTTGCGGAGACTTAGTTTCAATATCAGTATTATAGTGCGGGTTTTGCGAGCTCGAGTCCCTTTTTAATAACGAAAAAAACCAAGTTTTTAGATATTTTTCAGTTGAAAAACCGATTTTTTAATCATAATTCAACTTTTTTGTAAAGTACTTATATTCCGTAACTCCGTAGTTCAGTATCCCTTTCGGAGATGCATGTTTTGACACCTTGCACGTGCGTGCGCTTAGCGAATAGAGAACTTCGAAAATATTTTATTTTCTCAAAAAAACCCAATTTTATATTAAGTTTCATCTCAAAATTTATGCTCTTAATCGTCTTTGACCTTAGTTTCAATATCAGTATTATAGTGCGGGATCTGCGAGCTCGCGTCACTTTTCAATAACGAAAAAAACCAAGTTTTTAGATATTTTTCAGTTGAAAAACCGGGTCTTTAACCATAATTAAAAAGTTTTGTATATCATTTATATCCCGTAACTCCGTACGTCAGTATCCCTTGCGGAGACTTAGTTTCAATATCAGTATTATAGTGCGGGTTCGGCGAGCTCGAGTCCCTTTTAAATAACGAAAAAAAACTAGTTTATAGATATTTTTCAGTTTAAAAACCGGGTTTTTAACCATAATTCAAATTTTTTGTAAAGCATTTATATCCAGTAACTCCGTGGGTCAGTATCCCTTGCGGAGACTTAATTTCAATATCAGTATTATAGTGCGGGTTCTGCGAGCTCGAGTCCCTTTTTAATAACGGAAAAAACAAGTTTTTAGATATTTTTCATTTGAAAAACCGGGTTTTTAACTATAATTCAAAAGTTTTGTTTATCATTTATATCCAGTAACTCTGTAGGTTTGTAGCCCGCGCGCAGAGGCATCATTTGACACCTCGCACGTGCGTGTGCCTTGTGAATAGAGAACTTTGAAAATACTTAATTTTCTCTAATAAACCTAATTTTACGCCAAGTTTCATCTAATTTTTTTTGCCCTAAATCGTCTTTGATCTTAGTATAAATATCAGTTTTAAAATGCGGGTTCTGCGAGCTCTAGTCCCTTTATAATAACGAAAAAAAACAAGTTTTTAGATATTTTTCAGTTGAAAAACCGATTTTTTAACCATAATTCAATTTTTTTGTAAAGCATTTATATCTTGCAACTCCGTAGTTCAGTATCCCTTGCGGAGATGCATGGTTTGACACCTCGCACGTGCGTGCGCCTAGTGAATGGAGAACTTTGAAAATACTTAATTTTCTCTAAAAAACCTAATTTTACACCAAGTTTCATCTAAAAAAAATTGCCCCAAATCGTCTTTGATCTTAGTATTAATATCAGTATTATAGTGCGGGTTCTGCGAGCTCAATTCCATTTTTCTTAACGAAAAAAAACCCAAGGTTTTATATATTTTTCAGTTGGAAAACCGGGTTTTTAACCATAATAGAATTTTTTTTAAAGCATTTATATCCAGTAAATTATTTAATTTTCTCTAAGAAACATAATTTTACACTAAGATTATTCTAAAAATTTTTGCTCTAAATCGTCTTTGATCTTAGTTTCAATATCAGTATTATAGTGCAGGTTCTGCGAGCTCAATTCCATTTTTCTTAACGAAAAAAATACCAAGGTTTTACATATTTTTCAGTTGAAAAACCGGGTTTTTAACCATAATTCAAATTTTTTGTAAAGCATTTATATCCAGTAACTCCGTAGGTCAGTATCCCTTGCGGAGACTTAATTTCAATATCACTATTATAGTGCGGGCTCTGCGAGCTCGAGTCCCTTTTTAATAACGGAAAAAACAAGTTTTTAGATATTTTTCAGTTGAAAAACCGGGTTTTTAACTATAATTCAAAAGTTTTGTATATCATTTATATCCAGTAACTCTGTAGGTTTGTAGCCCGCGCGCAGAGGCATCATTTGACACCTCGCACGTGCGTGTGCCTTGTGAATAGAGAACTTTGAAAATACTTAATTTTCTCTAAAAAACCTAATTTTACACCAAGTTTCATCTAATTTTTTTTGCCCTAAATCGTCTTTGATCTTAGTATAAATATCAGTTTTAAAGTGCGGGTTTTGCGAGCTCTAGTCCCTTTTTGGTAACGAAAAAAAACAAGTTTTTAAATATATTTCAGTTGAAAAACCGACTTTTTACCGTAATTCAAATTTTTTGTAAAGCATTTATATCCCATAACTCTCTAGGTCAGTATCCCTTGCGGAGACTTAGTTCCAATATCAGTATTATAGTGCGGGTTCTGCGAGCTCGAGTCCCTTTTAAATAACGAAAAAAAACTAGTTTATAGATATTTTTCAGTTGAAAAACCGGGTTTTTAACTATAATTCAAAAGTTTTGTATATCATTTATATCCAGTAACTCTGTAGGTTTGTAGCCCGCGCACAGAGGCATCATTTGACACCTCGCACGTGCGTGTGCCTTGTGAATAGAGAACTTTGAAAATACTTAATTTTCTCTAATAAACCTAATTTTACGCCAAGTTTCATCTTATTTTTTTTGCCCTAAATCGTCTTTGATCTTAGTATAAATATCAGTTTTAAAATGCGGGTTCTGCGAGCTCGCGTCACTTTTCAATAACGAAAAAAACCAAGTTTTTAGATATTTTTCAGTTGAAAAACCGGGTCTTTAACCATAATTAAAAAGTTTTGTATATCATTTATATCCTGTAACTCCGTAGGTCAGTATCCCTTGCGGAGACTTAGTTTCAATATCAGTATTATAGTGCGGGTTTTGCGAGCTCGAGTCCCTTTTTAATAACGAAAAAAACCAAGTTTTTTGATATTTTTCAGTTGAAAAACCGATTTTTTAATCATAATTCAACTTTTTTGTAAACTACTTATATTCCGTAACTCCGTAGTTCAGTATCCCTTTCGGAGATGCATGTTTTGACACCTTGCACGTGCGTGCGCCTAGCGAATAGAGAACTTCGAAAATATTTTATTTTCTCAAAAAAACCCAATTTTATATTAAGTTTCATCTCAAAATTTATGCTCTTAATCGTCTTTGACCTTAGTTTCAATACCAGTATTATAGTGCGGGTTCTGCGAGCTCGCGTCACTTTTCAATAACGAAAAAAACCAAGTTTTTAGATATTTTTCAGTTGAAAAACCGGGTCTTTAACCATAATTAAAAAGTTTTGTATATCATTTATATCCTGTAACTCCGTAGGTCAGTATCCCTTGCGGAGACTTAGTTTCAATATCAGTATTATAGTGCGGGTTTTGCGAGCTCGAGTCCCTTTTTAATAACGAAAAAAACCAAGTTTTTTGATATTTTTCAGTTGAAAAACCGGGTCTTTAACCATAATTAAAAAGTTTTGTATATCATTTATATCCCGTAACTCCGTAGGTCAGTATCCCTTGCGGAGACTTAGTTCCAATATCAGTATTATAGTGCGGGTTCTGCGAGCTCGAGTCCCTTTTTAATAACGAAAAAAACCAAGTTTTTTGATATTTTTCAGTTGAAAAACCGATTTTTTAATCATAATTCAACTTTTTTGTAAAGTACTTATATTCCGTAACTCCGTAGTTCAGTATCCCTTTCGGAGATGCATGTTTTGACACCTCGCACGTGCGTGCGCCTAGTGAATGGAGAACTTCGAAAATATTTTATTTTCTCAAAAAAACCCAATTTTATATTAAGTTTCATCTCAAAATTTATGCTCTTAATCGTCTTTGACCTTAGTTTCAATACCAGTATTATAGAGCGGGTTCTGCGAGCTCGCGTCCCTTTTAAATAACGAACAAAAACCAAGTTTTTAGATATTTTTCAGTTGTAAAACCGATTTTTTAATCATAATTCAACTTTTTTGTAAAGTACTTATATTCCGTAACTCCGTAGTTCAGTATCCCTTTCGGAGATGCATGTTTTGACACCTTGCACGTGCGTGCGCCTAGCGAATAGAGAACTTCGAAAATATTTTATTTTCTCAAAAAAACCCAATTTTATATTAAGTTTCATCTCAAAATTTATGCTCTTAATCGTCTTTGACCTTAGTTTCAATACCAGTATTATAGTGCGGGTTCTGCGAGCTCGCGTCACTTTTCAATAACGAAAAACACCAAGTTTTGAGATATTTTTCAGTTGAAAAACCGGGTCTTTAACCATAATTAAAAAGTTTTGTATATCATTTATATCCTGTAACTCCGTAGGTCAGTATCCCTTGCGGAGACTTAGTTTCAATATCAGTATTATAGTGCGGGTTTTGCGAGCTCGAGTCCCTTTTTAATAACGGAAAAAAACTAGTTTTTAGATATTTTTCAGTTGCAAAACCGATTTTTTAACCATAATTCAATTTTTTTGTAAATTATTTATATCTTGTAACTCCGTAGGTCAGTATCCCTTGCGGAGACTTAATTTCAATATCACTATTATAGTGCGGGCTCTGCGAGCTCGAGTCCCTTTTTAATAACGGAAAAAGCAAGTTTTTAGATATTTGTCATTTGAAAAACCGGGTTTTTAACTATAATTCAAAAGTTTTGTATATCATTTATATCCAGTAACTCTGTAGGTTTGTAGCCCGCGCGCAGAGGCATCATTTGACACCTCGCACGTGCGTGTGCCTTGTGAATAGAGAACTTTGAAAATACTTAATTTTCTCTAATAAACCTAATTTTACGCCAAGTTTCATCTAATTTTTTTTGCCCTAAATCGTCTTTGATCTTAGTATAAATATCAGTTTTAAAATGCGGGTTCTGCGAGCTCTAGTCCCTTTATAATAACGAAAAAAAACAAGTTTTTAGATATTTTTCAGTTGCAAAACCGATTTTTTAACCATAATTCAATTTTTTTGTAAAGCATTTATATCTTGCAACTCCGTCGTTCAGTATCCCTTGCGGAGATGCATGGTTTGACACCTCGCGCGTGCGTGCGCCTAGTGAATGGAGAACTTTGAAAATACTTAATTTTCTCTAAAAAACCTAATTTTACACCAAGTTTCATCTAATTTTTTTTGCCCTAAATCGTCTTTGATCTTAGTATAAATATCAGTTTTAAAGTGCGGGTTCTGCGAGCTCTAGTCCCTTTTTGGTAACGAAAAAAAACAAGTTTTTAAATATTTTTCAGTTGAAAAACCGACTTTTTACCGTAATTCAAATTTTTTGTAAAGCATTTATATCCCATAACTCTCTAGGTCAGTATCCCTTGCGGAGACTTAGTTCCAATATCAGTATTATAGTGCGGGTTCTGCGAGCTCGAGTCCCTTTTAAATAACGAAAAAAAACTAGTTTATAGATATTTTTCAGTTGAAAAACCGGGTTTTTAACTATAATTCAAAAGTTTTGTATATCATTTATATCCAGTAACTCTGTAGGTTTGTAGCCCGCGCACAGAGGCATCATTTGACACCTCGCACGTGCGTGTGCCTTGTGAATAGAGAACTTTGAAAATACTTAATTTTCTCTAATAAACCTAATTTTACGCCAAGTTTCATCTAATTTTTTTTGCCCTAAATCGTCTTTGATCTTAGTATAAATATCAGTTTTAAAATGCGGGTTCTGCGAGCTCTAGTCCCTTTATAATAACGAAAAAAAACTAGTTTATAGATATTTTTCAGTTGAAAAACCGGGTTTTTAACTATAATTCAAAAGTTTTGTATATTTTTTATATCCAGTAACTCTGTAGGTTTGTAGCCCGCGCGCAGAGGCATCATTTGACACCTCGCACGTGCGTGTGCCTTGTGAATAGAGAACTTTGAAAATACTTAATTTTCTCTAATAAACCTAATTTTACGCCAAGTTTCATCTAATTTTTTTTGCCCTAAATCGTCTTTGATCTTAGTATAAATATCAGTTTTAAAATGCGGGTTCTGCGAGCTCTAGTCCCTTTATAATAACGAAAAAAAACAAGTTTTTAGATATTTTTCAGTTGAAAAACCGATTTTTTAAGCATTATTCAATTTTTTTGTAAAGCATTTATATCTTGCAACTCCGTAGTTCAGTATCCCTTGCGGAGATGCATGTTTTGACACCTCGCACGTGCGTGCGCCTAGTGAATGGAGAACTTCGAAAATATTTTATTTTCTCAAAAAAACCCAATTTTATATTAAGTTTCATCTCAAAATTTATGCTCTTAATCGTCTTTGACCTTAGTTTCAATACCAGTATTATAGTGCGGGTTCTGCGAGCTCGCGTCACTTTTCAATAACGAAAAAAACCAAGTTTTTAGATATTTTTCAGTTTAAAAACCGATTTTTTAATCATAATTCAACTTTTTTGTAAAGTACTTATATTCCGTAACTCCGTAGTTCAGTATCCCTTTCGGAGATGCATGTTTTGACACCTTGCACGTGCGTGCGCCTAGCGAATAGAGAACTTCGAAAATATTTTATTTTCTCAAAAAAACCCAATTTTATATTAAGTTTCATCTCAAAATTTATGCTCTTAATCGTCTTTGACCTTAGTTTCAATACCAGTATTATAGTGCGGATTCTGCGAGCTCGCGTCACTTTTCAATAACGAAAAAAAACAAGTTTTTAGATATTTTTCAGTTGAAAAACCGGGTCTTTAACCATAATTAAAAAGTTTTGTATATCATTTATATCCTGTAACTCTGTAGATCAGTATCCCTTGCGGAGACTTAGTTTCAATATCAGTATTATAGTGCGGGTTTTGCGAGCTCGAGTCCCTTTTTAATAACGAAAAAAACCAAGTTTTTTGATATTTTTCAGTTGAAAAACCGATTTTTTAACCATAATTCAATTTTTTTGTAAAGCATTTATATCTTGCAACTCCGTAGTTCAGTATCCCTTGCGGAGATGCATGGTTTGACACCTCGCACGTGCGTGCGCCTAGTGAATGGAGAACTTTGAAAATACTTAATTTTCTCTAAAAAACCTAATTTTACACCAAGTTTCATCTAAAAAAAATTGCCCCAAATCGTCTTTGATCTTAGTATAAATATCAGTATTATAGTGCGGGTTCTGCGAGCTCAATTCCATTTTTCTTAACGAAAAAAAACCCAAGGTTTTTCATATTTTTCAGTTGGAAAACCGGGTTTTTAACCATAATTGAATTTTTTTTAAAGCATTTATGTCCAGTAAATTATTTAATTTTCTTTAAGAAACATAATTTTACACTAAGATTATTCTAAAAATTTTTGCTCTAAATCGTCTTTGATCTTAGTTTCAATATCAGTATTATAGTGCAGGTTCTGCGAGCTCAATTCCATTTTTCTTAACGAAAAAAATACCAAGGTTTTACATATTTTTCAGTTGAAAAACCGGGTTTTTAACCGTAATTCAAATTTTTTGTAAAGCATTTATATCCAGTAACTCCGTGGGTCAGTATCCCTTGCGGAGACTTAGTTTCAATATCAGTATTATAGTGCGGGTTCTGCGAGCTCGAGTCCCTTTTTAATAACGGATAAAATCTAGTTTTTAGATATTTTTCAGTTGCAAAACCGATTTTTTAACCATAATTCAATTTTTTTGTAAAGCATTTATATCTTGTAACTCCGTAGGTCAGTATCCCTTGCGGAGACTTAATTTCAATATCACTATTATAGTGCGGGCTCTGCGAGCTCGAGTCCCTTTTTAATAACGGAAAAAACAAGTTTTTAGATATTTTTCATTTGAAAAACCGGGTTTTTAACTATAATTCAAAAGTTTTGTATATCATTTATATCCAGTAACTCTGTAGGTTTGTAGCCCGCGCGCAGAGGCATCATTTGACACCTCGCACGTGCGTGTGCCTTGTGAATAGAGAACTTTGAAAATACTTAATTTTCTCTAATAAACCTAATTTTACGCCAAGTTTCATCTAATTTTTTTTGCCCTAAATCGTCTTTGATCTTAGTATAAATATCAGTTTTAAAATGCGGGTTCTGTGAGCTCTAGTCCCTTTATAATAACGAAAAAAAACAAGTTTTTAGATATTTTTCAGTTGAAAAACCGATTTTTTAAGCATTATTCAATTTTTTTGTAAAGCATTTATATCTTGCAACTCCGTAGTTCAGTATCCCTTGCGGAGATGCATGTTTTGACACCTCGCACGTGCGTGCGCCTAGTGAATGGAGAACTTCGAAAATATTTTATTTTCTCAAAAAAACCCAATTTTATATTAAGTTTCATCTCAAAATTTATGCTCTTAATCGTCTTTGACCTTAGTTTCAATACCAGTATTATAGTGCGGGTTCTGCGAGCTCGCGTCACTTTTCAATAACGAAAAAAACCAAGTTTTTAGATATTTTTCAGTTTAAAAACCGATTTTTTAATCATAATTCAACTTTTTTGTAAAGTACTTATATTCCGTAACTCCGTAGTTCAGTATCCCTTTCGGAGATGCATGTTTTGACACCTTGCACGTGCGTGCGCCTAGCGAATAGAGAACTTCGAAAATATTTTATTTTCTCAAAAAAACCCAATTTTATATTAAGTTTCATCTCAAAATTTATGCTCTTAATCGTCTTTGACCTTAGTTTCATTACCAGTATTATAGTGCGGGTTCTGCGAGCTCGCGTCACTTTTCAATAACGAAAAAAACAAGTTTTTAGATATTTTTCAGTTGAAAAACCGGGTCTTTAACCATAATTAAAAAGTTTTGTATATCATTTATATCCTGTAACTCTGTAGATCAGTATCCCTTGCGGAGACTTAGTTTCAATATCAGTATTATAGTGCGGGTTTTGCGAGCTCGAGTCCCTTTTTAATAACGAAAAAAACCAAGTTTTTTTGATATTTTTCAGTTGAAAAACCGATTTTTTAACCATAATTCAATTTTTTTGTAAAGCATTTATATCTTGCAACTCCGTAGTTCAGTATCCCTTGCGGAGATGCATGGTTTGACACCTCGCACGTGCGTGCGCCTAGTGAATGGAGAACTTTGGAAATACTTAATTTTCTCTAAAAAACCTAATTTTACACCAAGTTTCATCTAAAAAAAATTGCCCCAAATCGTCTTTGATCTTAGTATAAATATCAGTATTATAGTGCGGGTTCTGCGAGCTCAATTCCATTTTTCTTAACGAAAAAAAACCCAAGGTTTTTCATATTTTTCAGTTGGAAAACCGGGTTTTTAACCATAATTGAATTTTTTTTAAAGCATTTATGTCCAGTAAATTATTTAATTTTCTTTAAGAAACATAATTTTACACTAAGATTATTCTAAAAATTTTTGCTCTAAATCGTCTTTGATCTTAGTTTCAATATCAGTATTATAGTGCAGGTTCTGCGAGCTCAATTCCATTTTTCTTAACGAAAAAAATACCAAGGTTTTACATATTTTTCAGTTGAAAAACCGGGTTTTTAACCGTAATTCAAATTTTTTGTAAAGCATTTATATCCAGTAACTCCGTAGGTCAGTATCCCTTGCGGAGACTTAATTTCAATATCACTATTATAGTGCGGGCTCTGCGAGCTCGAGTCCCTTTTTAATAACGGAAAAAACAAGTTTTTAGATATTTTTCAGTTGAAAAACCGGGTTTTTAACTATAATTCAAAAGTTTTGTATATCATTTATATCCAGTAACTCTGTAGGTTTGTAGCCCGCGCGCAGAGGCATCATTTGACACCTCGCACGTGCGTGTGCCTTGTGAATAGAGAACTTTGAAAATACTTAATTTTCTCTAAAAAACCTAATTTTACACCAACTTTCATCTCAAAATTTATGCTCTTAATCGTCTTTGACCTTAGTTTCAATACCAGTATTATAGTGCGGGTTCTGCGAGCTCGCGTCACTTTTCAATAACGAAAAAAACAAAGTTTTTAGATATTTTTCAGTTGAAAAACCGGGTCTTTAAGCATAATTAAAAAGTTTTGTATATCATTTATATCCTGTAACTCCGTAGGTCAGTATCCCTTGCGGAGACTTAGTTTCAATATCAGTATTATAGTGCGGGTTTTGCGAGCTCGAGTCCCTTTTTAATAACGAAAAAAACCAAGTTTTTAGATATTTTTCAGTTGAAAAACCGATTTTTTAATCATAATTCAACTTTTTTGTAAAGTACTTATATTCCGTAACTCCGTAGTTCAGTATCCCTTTCGGAGATGCATGTTTTGACACCTTGCACGTGCGTGCGCTTAGCGAATAGAGAACTTCGAAAATATTTTATTTTCTCAAAAAAACCCAATTTTATATTAAGTTTCATCTCAAAATTTATGCTCTTAATCGTCTTTGACCTTAGTTTCAATACCAGTATTATAGTGCGGGTTCTGCGAGCTCGCGTCACTTTTCAATAACGAAAAACACCAAGTTTTGAGATATTTTTCAGTTGAAAAACCGGGTCTTTAACCATAATTAAAAAGTTTTGTATATCATTTATATCCCGTAACTCCGTACGTCAGTATCCCTTGCGGAGACTTAGTTTCAATATCAGTATTATAGTGCGGGTTCGGCGAGCTCGAGTCCCTTTTAAATAACGAAAAAAAACTAGTTTATAGATATTTTTCAGTTTAAAAACCGGGTTTTTAACCATAATTCAAATTTTTTGTAAAGCATTTATATCCAGTAACTCCGTGGGTCAGTATCCCTTGCGGAGACTTAGTTTCAATATCAGTATTATAGTGCGGGTTCTGCGAGCTCGAGTCCCTTTTTAATAACGGAAAAAACAAGTTTTTAGATATTTTTCATTTGAAAAACCGGGTTTTTAACTATAATTCAAAAGTTTTGTATATCATTTATATCCAGTAACTCTGTAGGTTTGTAGCCCGCGCGCAGAGGCATCATTTGACACCTCGCACGTGCGTGTGCCTTGTGAATAGAGAACTTTGAAAATACTTAATTTTCTCTAATAAACCTAATTTTACGCCAAGTTTCATCTAATTTTTTTTGCCCTAAATCGTCTTTGATCTTAGTATAAATATCAGTTTTAAAATGCGGGTTCTGCGAGCTCTAGTCCCTTTATAATAACGAAAAAAAACAAGTTTTTAGATATTTTTCAGTTGAAAAACCGATTTTTTAACCATAATTCAATTTTTTTGTAAAGCATTTATATCTTGCAACTCCGTAGTTCAGTATCCCTTGCGGAGATGCATGGTTTGACACCTCGCACGTGCGTGCGCCTAGTGAATGGAGAACTTTGAAAATACTTAATTTTCTCTAAAAAACCTAATTTTACACCAAGTTTCATCTAAAAAAAATTGCCCCAAATCGTCTTTGATCTTAGTATAAATATCAGTATTATAGTGCGGGTTCTGCGAGCTCAATTCCATTTTTCTTAACGAAAAAAAACCCAAGGTTTTTCATATTTTTCAGTTGGAAAACCGGGTTTTTAACCATAATAGAATTTTTTTTAAAGCATTTATATCCAGTAAATTATTTAATTTTCTCTAAGAAACATAATTTTACACTAAGATTGTTCTAAAAATTTTTGCTCTAAATCGTCTTTGATCTTAGTTTCAATATCAGTATTATAGTGCAGGTTCTGCGAGCTCAATTCCATTTTTCTTAACGAAAAAAATACCAAGGTTTTACATATTTTTCAGTTGAAAAACCGGGTTTTTAACCATAATTCAAATTTTTTGTAAAGCATTTATATCCAGTAACTCCGTAGGTCAGTATCCCTTGCGGAGACTTAATTTCAATATCACTATTATAGTGCGGGCTCTGCGAGCTCGAGTCCCTTTTTAATAACGGAAAAAACAAGTTTTTAGATATTTTTCAGTTGAAAAACCGGGTTTTTAACTATAATTCAAAAGTTTTGTATATCATTTATATCCAGTAACTCTGTAGGTTTGTAGCCCGCGCGCAGAGGCATCATTTGACACCTCGCACGTGCGTGTGCCTTGTGAATAGAGAACTTTGAAAATACTTAATTTTCTCTAAAAAACCTAATTTTACACCAAGTTTCATCTAATTTTTTTTGCCCTAAATCGTCTTTGATCTTAGTATAAATATCAGTTTTAAAGTGCGGGTTCTGCGAGCTCTAGTCCCTTTTTGGTAACGAAAAAAAACAAGTTTTTAAATATTTTTCAGTTGAAAAACCGACTTTTTACCGTAATTCAAATTTTTTGTAAAGCATTTATATCCCATAACTCTCTAGGTCAGTATCCCTTGCGGAGACTTAGTTCCAATATCAGTATTATAGTGCGGGTTCTGCGAGCTCGAGTCCCTTTTAAATAACGAAAAAAAACTAGTTTATAGATATTTTTCAGTTGAAAAACCGGGTTTTTAACTATAATTCAAAAGTTTTGTATATCATTTATATCCAGTAACTCTGTAGGTTTGTAGCCCGCGCACAGAGGCATGATTTGACACCTCGCACGTGCGTGTGCCTTGTGAATAGAGAACTTTGAAAATACTTAATTTTCTCTAATAAACCTAATTTTACGCCAAGTTTCATCTTATTTTTTTTGCCCTAAATCGTCTTTGATCTTAGTATAAATATCAGTTTTAAAATGCGGGTTCTGCGAGCTCTAGTCCCTTTATAATAACGAACAAAAACCAAGTTTTTAGATATTTTTCAGTTGTAAAACCGATTTTTTAATCATAATTCAACTTTTTTGTAAAGTACTTATATTCCGTAACTCCGTAGTTCAGTATCCCTTTCGGAGATGCATGTTTTGACACCTTGCACGTGCGTGCGCCTAGCGAATAGAGAACTTCGAAAATATTTTATTTTCTCAAAAAAACCCAATTTTATATTAAGTTTCATCTCAAAATTTATGCTCTTAATCGTCTTTGACCTTAGTTTCAATACCAGTATTATAGTGCGGGTTCTGCGAGCTCGCGTCACTTTTCAATAACGAAAAAAACCAAGTTTTTAGATATTTTTCAGTTGAAAAACCGGGTCTTTAACCATAATTAAAAAGTTTTGTATATCATTTATATCCTGTAACTCCGTAGGTCAGTATCCCTTGCGGAGACTTAGTTTCAATATCAGTATTATAGTGCGGGTTTTGCGAGCTCGAGTCCCTTTTTAATAACGAAAAAAACCAAGTTTTTTGATATTTTTCAGTTGAAAAACCGATTTTTTAATCATAATTCAACTTTTTTGTAAAGTACTTATATTCCGTAACTCCGTAGTTCAGTATCCCTTTCGGAGATGCATGTTTTGACACCTTGCACGTGCGTGCGCCTAGCGAATAGAGAACTTCGAAAATATTTTATTTTCTCAAAAAAACCCAATTTTATATTAAGTTTCATCTCAAAATTTATGCTCTTAATCGTCTTTGACCTTAGTTTCAATACCAGTATTATAGTGCGGGTTCTGCGAGCTCGCGTCACTTTTCAATAACGAAAAAAACCAAGTTTTTAGATATTTTTCAGTTGAAAAACCGGGTCTTTAACCATAATTAAAAAGTTTTGTATATCATTTATATCCTGTAACTCCGTAGGTCAGTATCCCTTGCGGAGACTTAGTTTCAATATCAGTATTATAGTGCGGGTTTTGCGAGCTCGAGTCCCTTTTTAATAACGAAAAAAACCAAGTTTTTTGATATTTTTCAGTTGAAAAACCGATTTTTTAATCATAATTCAACTTTTTTGTAAAGTACTTATATTCCGTAACTCCGTAGTTCAGTATCCCTTTCGGAGATGCATGTTTTGACACCTTGCACGTGCGTGCGCTTAGCGAATAGAGAACTTCGAAAATATTTTATTTTCTCAAAAAAACCCAATTTTATATTAAGTTTCATCTCAAAATTTATGCTCTTAATCGTCTTTGACCTTAGTTTCAATATCAGTATTATAGTGCGGGTTCTGCGAGCTCGCGTCACTTTTCAATAACGAAAAAAACCAAGTTTTTAGATATTTTTCAGTTGAAAAACCGGGTCTTTAACCATAATTAAAAAGTTTTGTATACCATTTATATCCCGTAACTCCGTAGGTCAGTATCCCTTGCGGAGACTTAGTTTCAATATCAGTATTATAGTGCGGGTTCTGCGAGCTCGAGTCCCTTTTAAATAACGAAAAAAAACTAGTTTATAGATATTTTTCAGTTTAAAAACCGGGTTTTTAACCATAATTCAATTTTTTTGTAAAGCATTTATATCCCGTATCTCCGTAGGTCAGTATCCCTTGCGGAGACTTAGTTTCAATATCAGTATTATAGTGCGGGTTCTGCGAGCTCGAGTCCCTTTTTAATAACGAAAAAAAACAAGTCTTTAGATATTTTTCAGTTGGAAAACCGGGTTTTTAACCATAATTCAAATTTTTTGTAAAGCATTTATATCCAGTAACTCCGTGGGTCAGTATCCCTTGCGGAGACTTAGTTTCAATATCAGTATTATAGTGCGGGTTCTGCGAGCTCGAGTCCCTTTTTAATAACGGAAAAAAACTAGTTTTTAGATATTTTTCAGTTGCAAAACCGATTTTTTAACCATAATTCAATTTTTTTGTAAAGCATTTATATCTTGTAACTCCGTAGGTCAGTATCCCTTACGGAGACTTAATTTCAATATCACTATTATAGTGCGGGCTCTGCGAGCTCGCGTCACTTTTCAATAACGAAAAAAACCAAGTTTTTAGATATTTTTCAGTTTAAAAACCGATTTTTTAATCATAATTCAACTTTTTTGTAAAGTACTTATATTCCGTAACTCCGTAGTTCAGTATCCCTTTCGGAGATGCATGTTTTGACACCTCGCACGTGCGTGCGCCTAGTGAATGGAGAACTTCGAAAATATTTTATTTTCTCAAAAAAACCCAATTTTATATTAAGTTTCATCTCAAAATTTATGCTCTTAATCGTCTTTGACCTTAGTTTCAATACCAGTATTATAGAGCGGGTTCTGCGAGCTCGCGTCCCTTTTAAATAACGAACAAAAACCAAGTTTTTAGATATTTTTCAGTTTAAAAACCGATTTTTTAATCATAATTCAACTTTTTTGTAAAGTACTTATATTCCGTAACTCCGTAGTTCAGTATCCCTTTCGGAGATGCATGTTTTGACACCTTGCACGTGCGTGCGCCTAGCGAATAGAGAACTTCGAAAATATTTTATTTTCTCAAAAAAACCCAATTTTATATTAAGTTTCATCTCAAAATTTATGCTCTTAATCGTCTTTGACCTTAGTTTCAATACCAGTATTATAGTGCGGGTTCTGCGAGCTCGCGTCACTTTTCAATAACGAAAAAAAACAAGTTTTTAGATATTTTTCAGTTGAAAAACCGGGTCTTTAACCATAATTAAAAAGTTTTGTATATCATTTATATCCTGTAACTCTGTAGATCAGTATCCCTTGCGGAGACTTAGTTTCAATATCAGTATTATAGTGCGGGTTTTGCGAGCTCGAGTCCCTTTTTAATAACGAAAAAAACCAAGTTTTTTGATATTTTTCAGTTGAAAAACCGATTTTTTAACCATAATTCAATTTTTTTGTAAAGCATTTATATCTTGCAACTCCGTAGTTCAGTATCCCTTGCGGAGATGCATGGTTTGACACCTCGCACGTGCGTGCGCCTAGTGAATGGAGAACTTTGAAAATACTTAATTTTCTCTAAAAAACCTAATTTTACACCAAGTTTCATCTAAAAAAAATTGCCCCAAATCGTCTTTGATCTTAGTATAAATATCAGTATTATAGTGCGGGTTCTGCGAGCTCAATTCCATTTTTCTTAACGAAAAAAAACCCAAGGTTTTTCATATTTTTCAGTTGGAAAACCGGGTTTTTAACCATAATTGAATTTTTTTTAAAGCATTTATGTCCAGTAAATTATTTAATTTTCTTTAAGAAACATAATTTTACACTAAGATTATTCTAAAAATTTTTGCTCTAAATCGTCTTTGATCTTAGTTTCAATATCAGTATTATAGTGCAGGTTCTGCGAGCTCAATTCCATTTTTCTTAACGAAAAAAATACCAAGGTTTTACATATTTTTCAGTTGAAAAACCGGGTTTTTAACCGTAATTCAAATTTTTTGTAAAGCATTTATATCCAGTAACTCCGTGGGTCAGTATCCCTTGCGGAGACTTAGTTTCAATATCAGTATTATAGTGCGGGTTCTGCGAGCTCGAGTCCCTTTTTAATAACGGAAAAAATCTAGTTTTTAGATATTTTTCAGTTGCAAAACCGATTTTTTAACCATAATTCAATTTTTTTGTAAAGCATTTATATCTTGTAACTCCGTAGGTCAGTATCCCTTGCGGAGACTTAATTTCAATATCACTATTATAGTGCGGGCTCTGCGAGCTCGAGTCCCTTTTTAATAACGGAAAAAACAAGTTTTTAGATATTTTTCATTTGAAAAACCGGGTTTTTAACTATAATTCAAAAGTTTTGTATATCATTTATATCCAGTAACTCTGTAGGTTTGTAGCCCGCGCGCAGAGGCATCATTTGACACCTCGCACGTGCGTGTGCCTTGTGAATAGAGAACTTTGAAAATACTTAATTTTCTCTAATAAACCTAATTTTACGCCAAGTTTCATCTAATTTTTTTTGCCCTAAATCGTCTTTGATCTTAGTATAAATATCAGTTTTAAAATGCGGGTTCTGCGAGCTCTAGTCCCTTTATAATAACGAAAAAAAACAAGTTTTTAGATATTTTTCAGTTGAAAAACCGATTTTTTAAGCATTATTCAATTTTTTTGTAAAGCATTTATATCTTGCAACTCCGTAGTTCAGTATCCCTTGCGGAGATGCATGTTTTGACACCTCGCACGTGCGTGCGCCTAGTGAATGGAGAACTTCGAAAATATTTTATTTTCTCAAAAAAACCCAATTTTATATTAAGTTTCATCTCAAAATTTATGCTCTTAATCGTCTTTGACCTTAGTTTCAATACCAGTATTATAGTGCGGGTTCTGCGAGCTCGCGTCACTTTTCAATAACGAAAAAAACCAAGTTTTTAGATATTTTTCAGTTTAAAAACCGATTTTTTAATCATAATTCAACTTTTTTGTAAAGTACTTATATTCCGTAACTCCGTAGTTCAGTATCCCTTTCGGAGATGCATGTTTTGACACCTTGCACGTGCGTGCGCCTAGCGAATAGAGAACTTCGAAAATATTTTATTTTCTCAAAAAAACCCAATTTTATATTAAGTTTCATCTCAAAATTTATGCTCTTAATCGTCTTTGACCTTAGTTTCATTACCAGTATTATAGTGCGGGTTCTGCGAGCTCGCGTCACTTTTCAATAACGAAAAAAAACAAGTTTTTAGATATTTTTCAGTTGAAAAACCGGGTCTTTAACCATAATTAAAAAGTTTTGTATATCATTTATATCCTGTAACTCTGTAGATCAGTATCCCTTGCGGAGACTTAGTTTCAATATCAGTATTATAGTGCGGGTTTTGCGAGCTCGAGTCCCTTTTTAATAACGAAAAAAACCAAGTTTTTTGATATTTTTCAGTTGAAAAACCGATTTTTTAACCATAATTCAATTTTTTTGTAAAGCATTTATATCTTGCAACTCCGTAGTTCAGTATCCCTTGCGGAGATGCATGGTTTGACACCTCGCACGTGCGTGCGCCTAGTGAATGGAGAACTTTGGAAATACTTAATTTTCTCTAAAAAACCTAATTTTACACCAAGTTTCATCTAAAAAAAATTGCCCCAAATCGTCTTTGATCTTAGTATAAATATCAGTATTATAGTGCGGGTTCTGCGAGCTCAATTCCATTTTTCTTAACGAAAAAAAACCCAAGGTTTTTCATATTTTTCAGTTGGAAAACCGGGTTTTTAACCATAATTGAATTTTTTTTAAAGCATTTATGTCCAGTAAATTATTTAATTTTCTTTAAGAAACATAATTTTACACTAAGATTATTCTAAAAATGTTTGCTCTAAATCGTCTTTGATCTTAGTTTCAATATCAGTATTATAGTGCAGGTTCTGCGAGCTCAATTCCATTTTTCTTAACGAAAAAAATACCAAGGTTTTACATATTTTTCAGTTGAAAAACCGGGTTTTTAACCGTAATTCAAATTTTTTGTAAAGCATTTATATCCAGTAACTCCGTAGGTCAGTATCCCTTGCGGAGACTTAATTTCAATATCACTATTATAGTGCGGGCTCTGCGAGCTCGAGTCCCTTTTTAATAACGGAAAAAACAAGTTTTTAGATATTTTTCAGTTGAAAAACCGGGTTTTTAACTATAATTCAAAAGTTTTGTATATCATTTATATCCAGTAACTCTGTAGGTTTGTAGCCCGCGCGCAGAGGCATCATTTGACACCTCGCACGTGCGTGTGCCTTGTGAATAGAGAACTTTGAAAATACTTAATTTTCTCTAAAAAACCTAATTTTACACCAACTTTCATCTCAAAATTTATGCTCTTAATCGTCTTTGACCTTAGTTTCAATACCAGTATTATAGTGCGGGTTCTGCGAGCTCGCGTCACTTTTCAATAACGAAAAAAACCAAGTTTTTAGATATTTTTCAGTTGAAAAACCGGGTCTTTAAGCATAATTAAAAAGTTTTGTATATCATTTATATCCTGTAACTCCGTAGGTCAGTATCCCTTGCGGAGACTTAGTTTCAATATCAGTATTATAGTGCGGGTTTTGCGAGCTCGAGTCCCTTTTTAATAACGAAAAAAACCAAGTTTTTTGATATTTTTCAGTTGAAAAACCGGGTCTTTAACCATAATTAAAAAGTTTTGTATATCATTTATATCCTGTAACTCCGTAGGTCAGTATCCCTTGCGGAGACTTAGTTTCAATATCAGTATTATAGTGCGGGTTTTGCGAGCTCGAGTCCCTTTTTAATAACGGAAAAAAACTAGTTTTTAGATATTTTTCAGTTGCAAAACCGATTTTTTAACCATAATTCAATTTTTTTGTAAATTATTTATATCTTGTAACTCCGTAGGTCAGTATCCCTTGCGGAGACTTAATTTCAATATCACTATTATAGTGCGGGCTCTGCGAGCTCGAGTCCCTTTTTAATAACGGAAAAAGCAAGTTTTTAGATATTTTTCATTTGAAAAACCGGGTTTTTAACTATAATTCAAAAGTTTTGTATATCATTTATATCCAGTAACTCTGTAGGTTTGTAGCCCGCGCGCAGAGGCATCATTTGACACCTCGCACGTGCGTGTGCCTTGTGAATAGAGAACTTTGAAAATACTTAATTTTCTCTAATAAACCTAATTTTACGCCAAGTTTCATCTAATTTTTTTTGCCCTAAATCGTCTTTGATCTTAGTATAAATATCAGTTTTAAAATGCGGGTTCTGCGAGCTCTAGTCCCTTTATAATAACGAAAAAAAACTAGTTTATAGATATTTTTCAGTTGAAAAACCGGGTTTTTAACTATAATTCAAAAGTTTTGTATATAATTTATATCCAGTAACTCTGTAGGTTTGTAGCCCGCGCGCAGAGGCATCATTTGACACCTCGCACGTGCGTGTGCCTTGTGAATAGAGAACTTTGAAAATACTTAATTTTCTCTAATAAACCTAATTTTACGCCAAGTTTCATCTAATTTTTTTTGCCCTAAATCGTCTTTGATCTTAGTATAAATATCAGTTTTAAAATGCGGGTTCTGCGAGCTCTAGTCCCTTTATAATAACGAAAAAAAACAAGTTTTTAGATATTTTTCAGTTGAAAAACCGATTTTTTAAGCATTATTCAATTTTTTTGTAAAGCATTTATATCTTGCAACTCCGTAGTTCAGTATCCCTTGCGGAGATGCATGTTTTGACACCTCGCACGTGCGTGCGCCTAGTGAATGGAGAACTTCGAAAATATTTTATTTTCTCAAAAAAACCCAATTTTATATTAAGTTTCATCTCAAAATTTATGCTCTTAATCGTCTTTGACCTTAGTTTCAATACCAGTATTATAGTGCGGGTTCTGCGAGCTCGCGTCACTTTTCAATAACGAAAAAAACCAAGTTTTTAGATATTTTTCAGTTTAAAAACCGATTTTTTAATCATAATTCAACTTTTTTGTAAAGTACTTATATTCCGTAACTCCGTAGTTCAGTATCCCTTTCGGAGATGCATGTTTTGACACCTTGCACGTGCGTGCGCCTAGCGAATAGAGAACTTCGAAAATATTTTATTTTCTCAAAAAAACCCAATTTTATATTAAGTTTCATCTCAAAATTTATGCTCTTAATCGTCTTTGACCTTAGTTTTAATACCAGTATTATAGTGCGGGTTCTGCGAGCTCGCGTCACTTTTCAATAACGAAAAAAAACAAGTTTTTAGATATTTTTCAGTTGAAAAACCGGGTCTTTAACCATAATTAAAAAGTTTTGTATATCATTTATATCCTGTAACTCTGTAGATCAGTATCCCTTGCGGAGACTTAGTTTCAATATCAGTATTATAGTGCGGGTTTTGCGAGCTCGAGTCCCTTTTTAATAACGAAAAAAAACAAGTTTTTTGATATTTTTCAGTTGAAAAACCGATTTTTTAACCATAATTCAATTTTTTTGTAAAGCATTTATATCTTGCAACTCCGTAGTTCAGTATCCCTTGCGGAGATGCATGGTTTGACACCTCGCACGTGCGTGCGCCTAGTGAATGGAGAACTTTGAAAATACTTAATTTTCTCTAAAAAACCTAATTTTACACCAAGTTTCATCTAAAAAAAATTGCCCCAAATCGTCTTTGATCTTAGTATAAATATCAGTATTATAGTGCGGGTTCTGCGAGCTCAATTCCATTTTTCTTAACGAAAAAAAACCCAAGGTTTTTCATATTTTTCAGTTGGAAAACCGGGTTTTTAACCATAATTGAATTTTTTTTAAAGCATTTATGTCCAGTAAATTATTTAATTTTCTTTAAGAAACATAATTTTACACTAAGATTATTCTAAAAATTTTTGCTCTAAATCGTCTTTGATCTTAGTTTCAATATCAGTATTATAGTGCAGGTTCTGCGAGCTCAATTCCATTTTTCTTAACGAAAAAAATACCAAGGTTTTACATATTTTTCAGTTGAAAAACCGGGTTTTTAACCGTAATTCAAATTTTTTGTAAAGCATTTATATCCAGTAACTCCGTGGGTCAGTATCCCTTGCGGAGACTTAGTTTCAATATCAGTATTATAGTGCGGGTTCTGCGAGCTCGAGTCCCTTTTTAATAACGGAAAAAATCTAGTTTTTAGATATTTTTCAGTTGCAAAACCGATTTTTTAACCATAATTCAATTTTTTTGTAAAGCATTTATATCTTGTAACTCCGTAGGTCAGTATCCCTTGCGGAGACTTAATTTCAATATCACTATTATAGTGCGGGCTCTGCGAGCTCGAGTCCCTTTTTAATAACGGAAAAAACAAGTTTTTAGATATTTTTCATTTGAAAAACCGGGTTTTTAACTATAATTCAAAAGTTTTGTATATCATTTATATCCAGTAACTCTGTAGGTTTGTAGCCCGCGCGCAGAGGCATCATTTGACACCTCGCACGTGCGTGTGCCTTGTGAATAGAGAACTTTGAAAATACTTAATTTTCTCTAATAAACCTAATTTTACGCCAAGTTTCATCTAATTTTTTTTGCCCTAAATCGTCTTTGATCTTAGTATAAATATCAGTTTTAAAATGCGGGTTCTGCGAGCTCTAGTCCCTTTATAATAACGAAAAAAAACAAGTTTTTAGATATTTTTCAGTTGAAAAACCGATTTTTTAAGCATTATTCAATTTTTTTGTAAAGCATTTATATCTTGCAACTCCGTAGTTCAGTATCCCTTGCGGAGATGCATGTTTTGACACCTCGCACGTGCGTGCGCCTAGTGAATGGAGAACTTCGAAAATATTTTATTTTCTCAAAAAAACCCAATTTTATATTAAGTTTCATCTCAAAATTTATGCTCTTAATCGTCTTTGACCTTAGTTTCAATACCAGTATTATAGTGCGGGTTCTGCGAGCTCGCGTCACTTTTCAATAACGAAAAAAACCAAGTTTTTAGATATTTTTCAGTTTAAAAACCGATTTTTTAATCATAATTCAACTTTTTTGTAAAGTACTTATATTCCGTAACTCCGTAGTTCAGTATCCCTTTCGGAGATGCATGTTTTGACACCTTGCACGTGCGTGCGCCTAGCGAATAGAGAACTTCGAAAATATTTTATTTTCTCAAAAAAACCCAATTTTATATTAAGTTTCATCTCAAAATTTATGCTCTTAATCGTCTTTGACCTTAGTTTCATTACCAGTATTATAGTGCGGGTTCTGCGAGCTCGCGTCACTTTTCAATAACGAAAAAAAACAAGTTTTTAGATATTTTTCAGTTGAAAAACCGGGTCTTTAACCATAATTAAAAAGTTTTGTATATCATTTATATCCTGTAACTCTGTAGATCAGTATCCCTTGCGGAGACTTAGTTTCAATATCAGTATTATAGTGCGGGTTTTGCGAGCTCGAGTCCCTTTTTAATAACGAAAAAAACCAAGTTTTTTGATATTTTTCAGTTGAAAAACCGATTTTTTAACCATAATTCAATTTTTTTGTAAAGCATTTATATCTTGCAACTCCGTAGTTCAGTATCCCTTGCGAAGATGCATGGTTTGACACCTCGCACGTGCGTGCGCCTAGTGAATGGAGAACTTTGGAAATACTTAATTTTCTCTAAAAAACCTAATTTTACACCAAGTTTCATCTAAAAAAAATTGCCCCAAATCGTCTTTGATCTTAGTATAAATATCAGTATTATAGTGCGGGTTCTGCGAGCTCAATTCCATTTTTCTTAACGAAAAAAAACCCAAGGTTTTTCATATTTTTCAGTTGGAAAACCGGGTTTTTAACCATAATTGAATTTTTTTTAAAGCATTTATGTCCAGTAAATTATTTAATTTTCTTTAAGAAACATAATTTTACACTAAGATTATTCTAAAAATGTTTGCTCTAAATCGTCTTTGATCTTAGTTTCAATATCAGTATTATAGTGCAGGTTCTGCGAGCTCAATTCCATTTTTCTTAACGAAAAAAATACCAAGGTTTTACATATTTTTCAGTTGAAAAACCGGGTTTTTAACCGTAATTCAAATTTTTTGTAAAGCATTTATATCCAGTAACTCCGTAGGTCAGTATCCCTTGCGGAGACTTAATTTCAATATCACTATTATAGTGCGGGCTCTGCGAGCTCGAGTCCCTTTTTAATAACGGAAAAAACAAGTTTTTAGATATTTTTCAGTTGAAAAACCGGGTTTTTAACTATAATTCAAAAGTTTTGTATATCATTTATATCCAGTAACTCTGTAGGTTTGTAGCCCGCGCGCAGAGGCATCATTTGACACCTCGCACGTGCGTGTGCCTTGTGAATAGAGAACTTTGAAAATACTTAATTTTCTCTAAAAAACCTAATTTTACACCAACTTTCATCTCAAAATTTATGCTCTTAATCGTCTTTGACCTTAGTTTCAATACCAGTATTATAGTGCGGGTTCTGCGAGCTCGCGTCACTTTTCAATAACGAAAAAAAACAAGTTTTTAGATATTTTTCAGTTGAAAAACCGGGTCTTTAAGCATAATTAAAAAGTTTTGTATATCATTTATATCCTGTAACTCCGTAGGTCAGTATCCCTTGCGGAGACTTAGTTTCAATATCAGTATTATAGTGCGGGTTTTGCGAGCTCGAGTCCCTTTTTAATAACGAAAAAAACCAAGTTTTTAGATATTTTTCAGTTGAAAAACCGATTTTTTAATCATAATTCAACTTTTTTGTAAAGTACTTATATTCCGTAACTCCGTAGTTCAGTATCCCTTTCGGAGATGCATGTTTTGACACCTTGCACGTGCGTGCGCTTAGCGAATAGAGAACTTCGAAAATATTTTATTTTCTCAAAAAAACCCAATTTTATATTAAGTTTCATCTCAAAATTTATGCTCTTAATCGTCTTTGACCTTAGTTTCAATATCAGTATTATAGTGCGGGATCTGCGAGCTCGCGTCACTTTTCAATAACGAAAAAAACCAAGTTTTTAGATATTTTTCAGTTGAAAAACCGGGTCTTTAACCATAATTAAAAAGTTTTGTATATCATTTATATCCCGTAACTCCGTACGTCAGTATCCCTTGCGGAGACTTAGTTTCAATATCAGTATTATAGTGCGGGTTCGGCGAGCTCGAGTCCCTTTTAAATAACGAAAAAAAACTAGTTTATAGATATTTTTCAGTTTAAAAACCGGGTTTTTAACCATAATTCAAATTTTTTGTAAAGCATTTATATCCAGTAACTCCGTGGGTCAGTATCCCTTGCGGAGACTTAATTTCAATATCAGTATTATAGTGCGGGTTCTGCGAGCTCGAGTCCCTTTTTAATAACGGAAAAAACAAGTTTTTAGATATTTTTCATTTGAAAAACCGGGTTTTTAACTATAATTCAAAAGTTTTGTTTATCATTTATATCCAGTAACTCTGTAGGTTTGTAGCCCGCGCGCAGAGGCATCATTTGACACCTCGCACGTGCGTGTGCCTTGTGAATAGAGAACTTTGAAAATACTTAATTTTCTCTAATAAACCTAATTTTACGCCAAGTTTCATCTAATTTTTTTTGCCCTAAATCGTCTTTGATCTTAGTATAAATATCAGTTTTAAAATGCGGGTTCTGCGAGCTCTAGTCCCTTTATAATAACGAAAAAAAACAAGTTTTTAGATATTTTTCAGTTGAAAAACCGATTTTTTAACCATAATTCAATTTTTTTGTAAAGCATTTATATCTTGCAACTCCGTAGTTCAGTATCCCTTGCGGAGATGCATGGTTTGACACCTCGCACGTGCGTGCGCCTAGTGAATGGAGAACTTTGAAAATACTTAATTTTCTCTAAAAAACCTAATTTTACACCAAGTTTCATCTAAAAAAAATTGCCCCAAATCGTCTTTGATCTTAGTATTAATATCAGTATTATAGTGCGGGTTCTGCGAGCTCAATTCCATTTTTCTTAACGAAAAAAAACCCAAGGTTTTATATATTTTTCAGTTGGAAAACCGGGTTTTTAACCATAATAGAATTTTTTTTAAAGCATTTATATCCAGTAAATTATTTAATTTTCTCTAAGAAACATAATTTTACACTAAGATTATTCTAAAAATTTTTGCTCTAAATCGTCTTTGATCTTAGTTTCAATATCAGTATTATAGTGCAGGTTCTGCGAGCTCAATTCCATTTTTCTTAACGAAAAAAATACCAAGGTTTTACATATTTTTCAGTTGAAAAACCGGGTTTTTAACCATAATTCAAATTTTTTGTAAAGCATTTATATCCAGTAACTCCGTAGGTCAGTATCCCTTGCGGAGACTTAATTTCAATATCACTATTATAGTGCGGGCTCTGCGAGCTCGAGTCCCTTTTTAATAACGGAAAAAACAAGTTTTTAGATATTTTTCAGTTGAAAAACCGGGTTTTTAACTATAATTCAAAAGTTTTGTATATCATTTATATCCAGTAACTCTGTAGGTTTGTAGCCCGCGCGCAGAGGCATCATTTGACACCTCGCACGTGCGTGTGCCTTGTGAATAGAGAACTTTGAAAATACTTAATTTTCTCTAAAAAACCTAATTTTACACCAAGTTTCATCTAATTTTTTTTGCCCTAAATCGTCTTTGATCTTAGTATAAATATCAGTTTTAAAGTGCGGGTTTTGCGAGCTCTAGTCCCTTTTTGGTAACGAAAAAAAACAAGTTTTTAAATATATTTCAGTTGAAAAACCGACTTTTTACCGTAATTCAAATTTTTTGTAAAGCATTTATATCCCATAACTCTCTAGGTCAGTATCCCTTGCGGAGACTTAGTTCCAATATCAGTATTATAGTGCGGGTTCTGCGAGCTCGAGTCCCTTTTAAATAACGAAAAAAAACTAGTTTATAGATATTTTTCAGTTGAAAAACCGGGTTTTTAACTATAATTCAAAAGTTTTGTATATCATTTATATCCAGTAACTCTGTAGGTTTGTAGCCCGCGCACAGAGGCATCATTTGACACCTCGCACGTGCGTGTGCCTTGTGAATAGAGAACTTTGAAAATACTTAATTTTCTCTAATAAACCTAATTTTACGCCAAGTTTCATCTTATTTTTTTTGCCCTAAATCGTCTTTGATCTTAGTATAAATATCAGTTTTAAAATGCGGGTTCTGCGAGCTCGCGTCACTTTTCAATAACGAAAAAAACCAAGTTTTTAGATATTTTTCAGTTGAAAAACCGGGTCTTTAACCATAATTAAAAAGTTTTGTATATCATTTATATCCTGTAACTCCGTAGGTCAGTATCCCTTGCGGAGACTTAGTTTCAATATCAGTATTATAGTGCGGGTTTTGCGAGCTCGAGTCCCTTTTTAATAACGAAAAAAACCAAGTTTTTTGATATTTTTCAGTTGAAAAACCGATTTTTTAATCATAATTCAACTTTTTTGTAAACTACTTATATTCCGTAACTCCGTAGTTCAGTATCCCTTTCGGAGATGCATGTTTTGACACCTTGCACGTGCGTGCGCCTAGCGAATAGAGAACTTCGAAAATATTTTATTTTCTCAAAAAAACCCAATTTTATATTAAGTTTCATCTCAAAATTTATGCTCTTAATCGTCTTTGACCTTAGTTTCAATACCAGTATTATAGTGCGGGTTCTGCGAGCTCGCGTCACTTTTCAATAACGAAAAAAACCAAGTTTTTAGATATTTTTCAGTTGAAAAACCGGGTCTTTAACCATAATTAAAAAGTTTTGTATATCATTTATATCCTGTAACTCCGTAGGTCAGTATCCCTTGCGGAGACTTAGTTTCAATATCAGTATTATAGTGCGGGTTTTGCGAGCTCGAGTCCCTTTTTAATAACGAAAAAAACCAAGTTTTTTGATATTTTTCAGTTGAAAAACCGGGTCTTTAACCATAATTAAAAAGTTTTGTATATCATTTATATCCCGTAACTCCGTAGGTCAGTATCCCTTGCGGAGACTTAGTTCCAATATCAGTATTATAGTGCGGGTTCTGCGAGCTCGAGTCCCTTTTTAATAACGAAAAAAACCAAGTTTTTTGATATTTTTCAGTTGAAAAACCGATTTTTTAATCATAATTCAACTTTTTTGTAAAGTACTTATATTCCGTAACTCCGTAGTTCAGTATCCCTTTCGGAGATGCATGTTTTGACACCTCGCACGTGCGTGCGCCTAGTGAATGGAGAACTTCGAAAATATTTTATTTTCTCAAAAAAACCCAATTTTATATTAAGTTTCATCTCAAAATTTATGCTCTTAATCGTCTTTGACCTTAGTTTCAATACCAGTATTATAGAGCGGGTTCTGCGAGCTCGCGTCCCTTTTAAATAACGAACAAAAACCAAGTTTTTAGATATTTTTCAGTTGTAAAACCGATTTTTTAATCATAATTCAACTTTTTTGTAAAGTACTTATATTCCGTAACTCCGTAGTTCAGTATCCCTTTCGGAGATGCATGTTTTGACACCTTGCACGTGCGTGCGCCTAGCGAATAGAGAACTTCGAAAATATTTTATTTTCTCAAAAAAACCCAATTTTATATTAAGTTTCATCTCAAAATTTATGCTCTTAATCGTCTTTGACCTTAGTTTCAATACCAGTATTATAGTGCGGGTTCTGCGAGCTCGCGTCACTTTTCAATAACGAAAAACACCAAGTTTTGAGATATTTTTCAGTTGAAAAACCGGGTCTTTAACCATAATTAAAAAGTTTTGTATATCATTTATATCCTGTAACTCCGTAGGTCAGTATCCCTTGCGGAGACTTAGTTTCAATATCAGTATTATAGTGCGGGTTTTGCGAGCTCGAGTCCCTTTTTAATAACGGAAAAAAACTAGTTTTTAGATATTTTTCAGTTGCAAAACCGATTTTTTAACCATAATTCAATTTTTTTGTAAATTATTTATATCTTGTAACTCCGTAGGTCAGTATCCCTTGCGGAGACTTAATTTCAATATCACTATTATAGTGCGGGCTCTGCGAGCTCGAGTCCCTTTTTAATAACGGAAAAAGCAAGTTTTTAGATATTTGTCATTTGAAAAACCGGGTTTTTAACTATAATTCAAAAGTTTTGTATATCATTTATATCCAGTAACTCTGTAGGTTTGTAGCCCGCGCGCAGAGGCATCATTTGACACCTCGCACGTGCGTGTGCCTTGTGAATAGAGAACTTTGAAAATACTTAATTTTCTCTAATAAACCTAATTTTACGCCAAGTTTCATCTAATTTTTTTTGCCCTAAATCGTCTTTGATCTTAGTATAAATATCAGTTTTAAAATGCGGGTTCTGCGAGCTCTAGTCCCTTTATAATAACGAAAAAAAACAAGTTTTTAGATATTTTTCAGTTGCAAAACCGATTTTTTAACCATAATTCAATTTTTTTGTAAAGCATTTATATCTTGCAACTCCGTCGTTCAGTATCCCTTGCGGAGATGCATGGTTTGACACCTCGCGCGTGCGTGCGCCTAGTGAATGGAGAACTTTGAAAATACTTAATTTTCTCTAAAAAACCTAATTTTACACCAAGTTTCATCTAATTTTTTTTGCCCTAAATCGTCTTTGATCTTAGTATAAATATCAGTTTTAAAGTGCGGGTTCTGCGAGCTCTAGTCCCTTTTTGGTAACGAAAAAAAACAAGTTTTTAAATATTTTTCAGTTGAAAAACCGACTTTTTACCGTAATTCAAATTTTTTGTAAAGCATTTATATCCCATAACTCTCTAGGTCAGTATCCCTTGCGGAGACTTAGTTCCAATATCAGTATTATAGTGCGGGTTCTGCGAGCTCGAGTCCCTTTTAAATAACGAAAAAAAACTAGTTTATAGATATTTTTCAGTTGAAAAACCGGGTTTTTAACTATAATTCAAAAGTTTTGTATATCATTTATATCCAGTAACTCTGTAGGTTTGTAGCCCGCGCACAGAGGCATCATTTGACACCTCGCACGTGCGTGTGCCTTGTGAATAGAGAACTTTGAAAATACTTAATTTTCTCTAATAAACCTAATTTTACGCCAAGTTTCATCTAATTTTTTTTGCCCTAAATCGTCTTTGATCTTAGTATAAATATCAGTTTTAAAATGCGGGTTCTGCGAGCTCTAGTCCCTTTATAATAACGAAAAAAAACTAGTTTATAGATATTTTTCAGTTGAAAAACCGGGTTTTTAACTATAATTCAAAAGTTTTGTATATTTTTTATATCCAGTAACTCTGTAGGTTTGTAGCCCGCGCGCAGAGGCATCATTTGACACCTCGCACGTGCGTGTGCCTTGTGAATAGAGAACTTTGAAAATACTTAATTTTCTCTAATAAACCTAATTTTACGCCAAGTTTCATCTAATTTTTTTTGCCCTAAATCGTCTTTGATCTTAGTATAAATATCAGTTTTAAAATGCGGGTTCTGCGAGCTCTAGTCCCTTTATAATAACGAAAAAAAACAAGTTTTTAGATATTTTTCAGTTGAAAAACCGATTTTTTAAGCATTATTCAATTTTTTTGTAAAGCATTTATATCTTGCAACTCCGTAGTTCAGTATCCCTTGCGGAGATGCATGTTTTGACACCTCGCACGTGCGTGCGCCTAGTGAATGGAGAACTTCGAAAATATTTTATTTTCTCAAAAAAACCCAATTTTATATTAAGTTTCATCTCAAAATTTATGCTCTTAATCGTCTTTGACCTTAGTTTCAATACCAGTATTATAGTGCGGGTTCTGCGAGCTCGCGTCACTTTTCAATAACGAAAAAAACCAAGTTTTTAGATATTTTTCAGTTTAAAAACCGATTTTTTAATCATAATTCAACTTTTTTGTAAAGTACTTATATTCCGTAACTCCGTAGTTCAGTATCCCTTTCGGAGATGCATGTTTTGACACCTTGCACGTGCGTGCGCCTAGCGAATAGAGAACTTCGAAAATATTTTATTTTCTCAAAAAAACCCAATTTTATATTAAGTTTCATCTCAAAATTTATGCTCTTAATCGTCTTTGACCTTAGTTTCAATACCAGTATTATAGTGCGGATTCTGCGAGCTCGCGTCACTTTTCAATAACGAAAAAAAACAAGTTTTTAGATATTTTTCAGTTGAAAAACCGGGTCTTTAACCATAATTAAAAAGTTTTGTATATCATTTATATCCTGTAACTCTGTAGATCAGTATCCCTTGCGGAGACTTAGTTTCAATATCAGTATTATAGTGCGGGTTTTGCGAGCTCGAGTCCCTTTTTAATAACGAAAAAAACCAAGTTTTTTGATATTTTTCAGTTGAAAAACCGATTTTTTAACCATAATTCAATTTTTTTGTAAAGCATTTATATCTTGCAACTCCGTAGTTCAGTATCCCTTGCGGAGATGCATGGTTTGACACCTCGCACGTGCGTGCGCCTAGTGAATGGAGAACTTTGAAAATACTTAATTTTCTCTAAAAAACCTAATTTTACACCAAGTTTCATCTAAAAAAAATTGCCCCAAATCGTCTTTGATCTTAGTATAAATATCAGTATTATAGTGCGGGTTCTGCGAGCTCAATTCCATTTTTCTTAACGAAAAAAAACCCAAGGTTTTTCATATTTTTCAGTTGGAAAACCGGGTTTTTAACCATAATTGAATTTTTTTTAAAGCATTTATGTCCAGTAAATTATTTAATTTTCTTTAAGAAACATAATTTTACACTAAGATTATTCTAAAAATTTTTGCTCTAAATCGTCTTTGATCTTAGTTTCAATATCAGTATTATAGTGCAGGTTCTGCGAGCTCAATTCCATTTTTCTTAACGAAAAAAATACCAAGGTTTTACATATTTTTCAGTTGAAAAACCGGGTTTTTAACCGTAATTCAAATTTTTTGTAAAGCATTTATATCCAGTAACTCCGTGGGTCAGTATCCCTTGCGGAGACTTAGTTTCAATATCAGTATTATAGTGCGGGTTCTGCGAGCTCGAGTCCCTTTTTAATAACGGATAAAATCTAGTTTTTAGATATTTTTCAGTTGCAAAACCGATTTTTTAACCATAATTCAATTTTTTTGTAAAGCATTTATATCTTGTAACTCCGTAGGTCAGTATCCCTTGCGGAGACTTAATTTCAATATCACTATTATAGTGCGGGCTCTGCGAGCTCGAGTCCCTTTTTAATAACGGAAAAAACAAGTTTTTAGATATTTTTCATTTGAAAAACCGGGTTTTTAACTATAATTCAAAAGTTTTGTATATCATTTATATCCAGTAACTCTGTAGGTTTGTAGCCCGCGCGCAGAGGCATCATTTGACACCTCGCACGTGCGTGTGCCTTGTGAATAGAGAACTTTGAAAATACTTAATTTTCTCTAATAAACCTAATTTTACGCCAAGTTTCATCTAATTTTTTTTGCCCTAAATCGTCTTTGATCTTAGTATAAATATCAGTTTTAAAATGCGGGTTCTGTGAGCTCTAGTCCCTTTATAATAACGAAAAAAAACAAGTTTTTAGATATTTTTCAGTTGAAAAACCGATTTTTTAAGCATTATTCAATTTTTTTGTAAAGCATTTATATCTTGCAACTCCGTAGTTCAGTATCCCTTGCGGAGATGCATGTTTTGACACCTCGCACGTGCGTGCGCCTAGTGAATGGAGAACTTCGAAAATATTTTATTTTCTCAAAAAAACCCAATTTTATATTAAGTTTCATCTCAAAATTTATGCTCTTAATCGTCTTTGACCTTAGTTTCAATACCAGTATTATAGTGCGGGTTCTGCGAGCTCGCGTCACTTTTCAATAACGAAAAAAACCAAGTTTTTAGATATTTTTCAGTTTAAAAACCGATTTTTTAATCATAATTCAACTTTTTTGTAAAGTACTTATATTCCGTAACTCCGTAGTTCAGTATCCCTTTCGGAGATGCATGTTTTGACACCTTGCACGTGCGTGCGCCTAGCGAATAGAGAACTTCGAAAATATTTTATTTTCTCAAAAAAACCCAATTTTATATTAAGTTTCATCTCAAAATTTATGCTCTTAATCGTCTTTGACCTTAGTTTCATTACCAGTATTATAGTGCGGGTTCTGCGAGCTCGCGTCACTTTTCAATAACGAAAAAAACAAGTTTTTAGATATTTTTCAGTTGAAAAACCGGGTCTTTAACCATAATTAAAAAGTTTTGTATATCATTTATATCCTGTAACTCTGTAGATCAGTATCCCTTGCGGAGACTTAGTTTCAATATCAGTATTATAGTGCGGGTTTTGCGAGCTCGAGTCCCTTTTTAATAACGAAAAAAACCAAGTTTTTTTGATATTTTTCAGTTGAAAAACCGATTTTTTAACCATAATTCAATTTTTTTGTAAAGCATTTATATCTTGCAACTCCGTAGTTCAGTATCCCTTGCGGAGATGCATGGTTTGACACCTCGCACGTGCGTGCGCCTAGTGAATGGAGAACTTTGGAAATACTTAATTTTCTCTAAAAAACCTAATTTTACACCAAGTTTCATCTAAAAAAAATTGCCCCAAATCGTCTTTGATCTTAGTATAAATATCAGTATTATAGTGCGGGTTCTGCGAGCTCAATTCCATTTTTCTTAACGAAAAAAAACCCAAGGTTTTTCATATTTTTCAGTTGGAAAACCGGGTTTTTAACCATAATTGAATTTTTTTTAAAGCATTTATGTCCAGTAAATTATTTAATTTTCTTTAAGAAACATAATTTTACACTAAGATTATTCTAAAAATTTTTGCTCTAAATCGTCTTTGATCTTAGTTTCAATATCAGTATTATAGTGCAGGTTCTGCGAGCTCAATTCCATTTTTCTTAACGAAAAAAATACCAAGGTTTTACATATTTTTCAGTTGAAAAACCGGGTTTTTAACCGTAATTCAAATTTTTTGTAAAGCATTTATATCCAGTAACTCCGTAGGTCAGTATCCCTTGCGGAGACTTAATTTCAATATCACTATTATAGTGCGGGCTCTGCGAGCTCGAGTCCCTTTTTAATAACGGAAAAAACAAGTTTTTAGATATTTTTCAGTTGAAAAACCGGGTTTTTAACTATAATTCAAAAGTTTTGTATATCATTTATATCCAGTAACTCTGTAGGTTTGTAGCCCGCGCGCAGAGGCATCATTTGACACCTCGCACGTGCGTGTGCCTTGTGAATAGAGAACTTTGAAAATACTTAATTTTCTCTAAAAAACCTAATTTTACACCAACTTTCATCTCAAAATTTATGCTCTTAATCGTCTTTGACCTTAGTTTCAATACCAGTATTATAGTGCGGGTTCTGCGAGCTCGCGTCACTTTTCAATAACGAAAAAAACAAAGTTTTTAGATATTTTTCAGTTGAAAAACCGGGTCTTTAAGCATAATTAAAAAGTTTTGTATATCATTTATATCCTGTAACTCCGTAGGTCAGTATCCCTTGCGGAGACTTAGTTTCAATATCAGTATTATAGTGCGGGTTTTGCGAGCTCGAGTCCCTTTTTAATAACGAAAAAAACCAAGTTTTTAGATATTTTTCAGTTGAAAAACCGATTTTTTAATCATAATTCAACTTTTTTGTAAAGTACTTATATTCCGTAACTCCGTAGTTCAGTATCCCTTTCGGAGATGCATGTTTTGACACCTTGCACGTGCGTGCGCTTAGCGAATAGAGAACTTCGAAAATATTTTATTTTCTCAAAAAAACCCAATTTTATATTAAGTTTCATCTCAAAATTTATGCTCTTAATCGTCTTTGACCTTAGTTTCAATACCAGTATTATAGTGCGGGTTCTGCGAGCTCGCGTCACTTTTCAATAACGAAAAACACCAAGTTTTGAGATATTTTTCAGTTGAAAAACCGGGTCTTTAACCATAATTAAAAAGTTTTGTATATCATTTATATCCCGTAACTCCGTACGTCAGTATCCCTTGCGGAGACTTAGTTTCAATATCAGTATTATAGTGCGGGTTCGGCGAGCTCGAGTCCCTTTTAAATAACGAAAAAAAACTAGTTTATAGATATTTTTCAGTTTAAAAACCGGGTTTTTAACCATAATTCAAATTTTTTGTAAAGCATTTATATCCAGTAACTCCGTGGGTCAGTATCCCTTGCGGAGACTTAGTTTCAATATCAGTATTATAGTGCGGGTTCTGCGAGCTCGAGTCCCTTTTTAATAACGGAAAAAACAAGTTTTTAGATATTTTTCATTTGAAAAACCGGGTTTTTAACTATAATTCAAAAGTTTTGTATATCATTTATATCCAGTAACTCTGTAGGTTTGTAGCCCGCGCGCAGAGGCATCATTTGACACCTCGCACGTGCGTGTGCCTTGTGAATAGAGAACTTTGAAAATACTTAATTTTCTCTAATAAACCTAATTTTACGCCAAGTTTCATCTAATTTTTTTTGCCCTAAATCGTCTTTGATCTTAGTATAAATATCAGTTTTAAAATGCGGGTTCTGCGAGCTCTAGTCCCTTTATAATAACGAAAAAAAACAAGTTTTTAGATATTTTTCAGTTGAAAAACCGATTTTTTAACCATAATTCAATTTTTTTGTAAAGCATTTATATCTTGCAACTCCGTAGTTCAGTATCCCTTGCGGAGATGCATGGTTTGACACCTCGCACGTGCGTGCGCCTAGTGAATGGAGAACTTTGAAAATACTTAATTTTCTCTAAAAAACCTAATTTTACACCAAGTTTCATCTAAAAAAAATTGCCCCAAATCGTCTTTGATCTTAGTATAAATATCAGTATTATAGTGCGGGTTCTGCGAGCTCAATTCCATTTTTCTTAACGAAAAAAAACCCAAGGTTTTTCATATTTTTCAGTTGGAAAACCGGGTTTTTAACCATAATAGAATTTTTTTTAAAGCATTTATATCCAGTAAATTATTTAATTTTCTCTAAGAAACATAATTTTACACTAAGATTGTTCTAAAAATTTTTGCTCTAAATCGTCTTTGATCTTAGTTTCAATATCAGTATTATAGTGCAGGTTCTGCGAGCTCAATTCCATTTTTCTTAACGAAAAAAATACCAAGGTTTTACATATTTTTCAGTTGAAAAACCGGGTTTTTAACCATAATTCAAATTTTTTGTAAAGCATTTATATCCAGTAACTCCGTAGGTCAGTATCCCTTGCGGAGACTTAATTTCAATATCACTATTATAGTGCGGGCTCTGCGAGCTCGAGTCCCTTTTTAATAACGGAAAAAACAAGTTTTTAGATATTTTTCAGTTGAAAAACCGGGTTTTTAACTATAATTCAAAAGTTTTGTATATCATTTATATCCAGTAACTCTGTAGGTTTGTAGCCCGCGCGCAGAGGCATCATTTGACACCTCGCACGTGCGTGTGCCTTGTGAATAGAGAACTTTGAAAATACTTAATTTTCTCTAAAAAACCTAATTTTACACCAAGTTTCATCTAATTTTTTTTGCCCTAAATCGTCTTTGATCTTAGTATAAATATCAGTTTTAAAGTGCGGGTTCTGCGAGCTCTAGTCCCTTTTTGGTAACGAAAAAAAACAAGTTTTTAAATATTTTTCAGTTGAAAAACCGACTTTTTACCGTAATTCAAATTTTTTGTAAAGCATTTATATCCCATAACTCTCTAGGTCAGTATCCCTTGCGGAGACTTAGTTCCAATATCAGTATTATAGTGCGGGTTCTGCGAGCTCGAGTCCCTTTTAAATAACGAAAAAAAACTAGTTTATAGATATTTTTCAGTTGAAAAACCGGGTTTTTAACTATAATTCAAAAGTTTTGTATATCATTTATATCCAGTAACTCTGTAGGTTTGTAGCCCGCGCACAGAGGCATGATTTGACACCTCGCACGTGCGTGTGCCTTGTGAATAGAGAACTTTGAAAATACTTAATTTTCTCTAATAAACCTAATTTTACGCCAAGTTTCATCTTATTTTTTTTGCCCTAAATCGTCTTTGATCTTAGTATAAATATCAGTTTTAAAATGCGGGTTCTGCGAGCTCTAGTCCCTTTATAATAACGAACAAAAACCAAGTTTTTAGATATTTTTCAGTTGTAAAACCGATTTTTTAATCATAATTCAACTTTTTTGTAAAGTACTTATATTCCGTAACTCCGTAGTTCAGTATCCCTTTCGGAGATGCATGTTTTGACACCTTGCACGTGCGTGCGCCTAGCGAATAGAGAACTTCGAAAATATTTTATTTTCTCAAAAAAACCCAATTTTATATTAAGTTTCATCTCAAAATTTATGCTCTTAATCGTCTTTGACCTTAGTTTCAATACCAGTATTATAGTGCGGGTTCTGCGAGCTCGCGTCACTTTTCAATAACGAAAAAAACCAAGTTTTTAGATATTTTTCAGTTGAAAAACCGGGTCTTTAACCATAATTAAAAAGTTTTGTATATCATTTATATCCTGTAACTCCGTAGGTCAGTATCCCTTGCGGAGACTTAGTTTCAATATCAGTATTATAGTGCGGGTTTTGCGAGCTCGAGTCCCTTTTTAATAACGAAAAAAACCAAGTTTTTTGATATTTTTCAGTTGAAAAACCGATTTTTTAATCATAATTCAACTTTTTTGTAAAGTACTTATATTCCGTAACTCCGTAGTTCAGTATCCCTTTCGGAGATGCATGTTTTGACACCTTGCACGTGCGTGCGCCTAGCGAATAGAGAACTTCGAAAATATTTTATTTTCTCAAAAAAACCCAATTTTATATTAAGTTTCATCTCAAAATTTATGCTCTTAATCGTCTTTGACCTTAGTTTCAATACCAGTATTATAGTGCGGGTTCTGCGAGCTCGCGTCACTTTTCAATAACGAAAAAAACCAAGTTTTTAGATATTTTTCAGTTGAAAAACCGGGTCTTTAACCATAATTAAAAAGTTTTGTATATCATTTATATCCTGTAACTCCGTAGGTCAGTATCCCTTGCGGAGACTTAGTTTCAATATCAGTATTATAGTGCGGGTTTTGCGAGCTCGAGTCCCTTTTTAATAACGAAAAAAACCAAGTTTTTTGATATTTTTCAGTTGAAAAACCGATTTTTTAATCATAATTCAACTTTTTTGTAAAGTACTTATATTCCGTAACTCCGTAGTTCAGTATCCCTTTCGGAGATGCATGTTTTGACACCTTGCACGTGCGTGCGCTTAGCGAATAGAGAACTTCGAAAATATTTTATTTTCTCAAAAAAACCCAATTTTATATTAAGTTTCATCTCAAAATTTATGCTCTTAATCGTCTTTGACCTTAGTTTCAATATCAGTATTATAGTGCGGGTTCTGCGAGCTCGCGTCACTTTTCAATAACGAAAAAAACCAAGTTTTTAGATATTTTTCAGTTGAAAAACCGGGTCTTTAACCATAATTAAAAAGTTTTGTATACCATTTATATCCCGTAACTCCGTAGGTCAGTATCCCTTGCGGAGACTTAGTTTCAATATCAGTATTATAGTGCGGGTTCTGCGAGCTCGAGTCCCTTTTAAATAACGAAAAAAAACTAGTTTATAGATATTTTTCAGTTTAAAAACCGGGTTTTTAACCATAATTCAATTTTTTTGTAAAGCATTTATATCCCGTATCTCCGTAGGTCAGTATCCCTTGCGGAGACTTAGTTTCAATATCAGTATTATAGTGCGGGTTCTGCGAGCTCGAGTCCCTTTTTAATAACGAAAAAAAACAAGTCTTTAGATATTTTTCAGTTGGAAAACCGGGTTTTTAACCATAATTCAAATTTTTTGTAAAGCATTTATATCCAGTAACTCCGTGGGTCAGTATCCCTTGCGGAGACTTAGTTTCAATATCAGTATTATAGTGCGGGTTCTGCGAGCTCGAGTCCCTTTTTAATAACGGAAAAAAACTAGTTTTTAGATATTTTTCAGTTGCAAAACCGATTTTTTAACCATAATTCAATTTTTTTGTAAAGCATTTATATCTTGTAACTCCGTAGGTCAGTATCCCTTACGGAGACTTAATTTCAATATCACTATTATAGTGCGGGCTCTGCGAGCTCGCGTCACTTTTCAATAACGAAAAAAACCAAGTTTTTAGATATTTTTCAGTTTAAAAACCGATTTTTTAATCATAATTCAACTTTTTTGTAAAGTACTTATATTCCGTAACTCCGTAGTTCAGTATCCCTTTCGGAGATGCATGTTTTGACACCTCGCACGTGCGTGCGCCTAGTGAATGGAGAACTTCGAAAATATTTTATTTTCTCAAAAAAACCCAATTTTATATTAAGTTTCATCTCAAAATTTATGCTCTTAATCGTCTTTGACCTTAGTTTCAATACCAGTATTATAGAGCGGGTTCTGCGAGCTCGCGTCCCTTTTAAATAACGAACAAAAACCAAGTTTTTAGATATTTTTCAGTTTAAAAACCGATTTTTTAATCATAATTCAACTTTTTTGTAAAGTACTTATATTCCGTAACTCCGTAGTTCAGTATCCCTTTCGGAGATGCATGTTTTGACACCTTGCACGTGCGTGCGCCTAGCGAATAGAGAACTTCGAAAATATTTTATTTTCTCAAAAAAACCCAATTTTATATTAAGTTTCATCTCAAAATTTATGCTCTTAATCGTCTTTGACCTTAGTTTCAATACCAGTATTATAGTGCGGGTTCTGCGAGCTCGCGTCACTTTTCAATAACGAAAAAAAACAAGTTTTTAGATATTTTTCAGTTGAAAAACCGGGTCTTTAACCATAATTAAAAAGTTTTGTATATCATTTATATCCTGTAACTCTGTAGATCAGTATCCCTTGCGGAGACTTAGTTTCAATATCAGTATTATAGTGCGGGTTTTGCGAGCTCGAGTCCCTTTTTAATAACGAAAAAAACCAAGTTTTTTGATATTTTTCAGTTGAAAAACCGATTTTTTAACCATAATTCAATTTTTTTGTAAAGCATTTATATCTTGCAACTCCGTAGTTCAGTATCCCTTGCGGAGATGCATGGTTTGACACCTCGCACGTGCGTGCGCCTAGTGAATGGAGAACTTTGAAAATACTTAATTTTCTCTAAAAAACCTAATTTTACACCAAGTTTCATCTAAAAAAAATTGCCCCAAATCGTCTTTGATCTTAGTATAAATATCAGTATTATAGTGCGGGTTCTGCGAGCTCAATTCCATTTTTCTTAACGAAAAAAAACCCAAGGTTTTTCATATTTTTCAGTTGGAAAACCGGGTTTTTAACCATAATTGAATTTTTTTTAAAGCATTTATGTCCAGTAAATTATTTAATTTTCTTTAAGAAACATAATTTTACACTAAGATTATTCTAAAAATTTTTGCTCTAAATCGTCTTTGATCTTAGTTTCAATATCAGTATTATAGTGCAGGTTCTGCGAGCTCAATTCCATTTTTCTTAACGAAAAAAATACCAAGGTTTTACATATTTTTCAGTTGAAAAACCGGGTTTTTAACCGTAATTCAAATTTTTTGTAAAGCATTTATATCCAGTAACTCCGTGGGTCAGTATCCCTTGCGGAGACTTAGTTTCAATATCAGTATTATAGTGCGGGTTCTGCGAGCTCGAGTCCCTTTTTAATAACGGAAAAAATCTAGTTTTTAGATATTTTTCAGTTGCAAAACCGATTTTTTAACCATAATTCAATTTTTTTGTAAAGCATTTATATCTTGTAACTCCGTAGGTCAGTATCCCTTGCGGAGACTTAATTTCAATATCACTATTATAGTGCGGGCTCTGCGAGCTCGAGTCCCTTTTTAATAACGGAAAAAACAAGTTTTTAGATATTTTTCATTTGAAAAACCGGGTTTTTAACTATAATTCAAAAGTTTTGTATATCATTTATATCCAGTAACTCTGTAGGTTTGTAGCCCGCGCGCAGAGGCATCATTTGACACCTCGCACGTGCGTGTGCCTTGTGAATAGAGAACTTTGAAAATACTTAATTTTCTCTAATAAACCTAATTTTACGCCAAGTTTCATCTAATTTTTTTTGCCCTAAATCGTCTTTGATCTTAGTATAAATATCAGTTTTAAAATGCGGGTTCTGCGAGCTCTAGTCCCTTTATAATAACGAAAAAAAACAAGTTTTTAGATATTTTTCAGTTGAAAAACCGATTTTTTAAGCATTATTCAATTTTTTTGTAAAGCATTTATATCTTGCAACTCCGTAGTTCAGTATCCCTTGCGGAGATGCATGTTTTGACACCTCGCACGTGCGTGCGCCTAGTGAATGGAGAACTTCGAAAATATTTTATTTTCTCAAAAAAACCCAATTTTATATTAAGTTTCATCTCAAAATTTATGCTCTTAATCGTCTTTGACCTTAGTTTCAATACCAGTATTATAGTGCGGGTTCTGCGAGCTCGCGTCACTTTTCAATAACGAAAAAAACCAAGTTTTTAGATATTTTTCAGTTTAAAAACCGATTTTTTAATCATAATTCAACTTTTTTGTAAAGTACTTATATTCCGTAACTCCGTAGTTCAGTATCCCTTTCGGAGATGCATGTTTTGACACCTTGCACGTGCGTGCGCCTAGCGAATAGAGAACTTCGAAAATATTTTATTTTCTCAAAAAAACCCAATTTTATATTAAGTTTCATCTCAAAATTTATGCTCTTAATCGTCTTTGACCTTAGTTTCATTACCAGTATTATAGTGCGGGTTCTGCGAGCTCGCGTCACTTTTCAATAACGAAAAAAAACAAGTTTTTAGATATTTTTCAGTTGAAAAACCGGGTCTTTAACCATAATTAAAAAGTTTTGTATATCATTTATATCCTGTAACTCTGTAGATCAGTATCCCTTGCGGAGACTTAGTTTCAATATCAGTATTATAGTGCGGGTTTTGCGAGCTCGAGTCCCTTTTTAATAACGAAAAAAACCAAGTTTTTTGATATTTTTCAGTTGAAAAACCGATTTTTTAACCATAATTCAATTTTTTTGTAAAGCATTTATATCTTGCAACTCCGTAGTTCAGTATCCCTTGCGGAGATGCATGGTTTGACACCTCGCACGTGCGTGCGCCTAGTGAATGGAGAACTTTGGAAATACTTAATTTTCTCTAAAAAACCTAATTTTACACCAAGTTTCATCTAAAAAAAATTGCCCCAAATCGTCTTTGATCTTAGTATAAATATCAGTATTATAGTGCGGGTTCTGCGAGCTCAATTCCATTTTTCTTAACGAAAAAAAACCCAAGGTTTTTCATATTTTTCAGTTGGAAAACCGGGTTTTTAACCATAATTGAATTTTTTTTAAAGCATTTATGTCCAGTAAATTATTTAATTTTCTTTAAGAAACATAATTTTACACTAAGATTATTCTAAAAATGTTTGCTCTAAATCGTCTTTGATCTTAGTTTCAATATCAGTATTATAGTGCAGGTTCTGCGAGCTCAATTCCATTTTTCTTAACGAAAAAAATACCAAGGTTTTACATATTTTTCAGTTGAAAAACCGGGTTTTTAACCGTAATTCAAATTTTTTGTAAAGCATTTATATCCAGTAACTCCGTAGGTCAGTATCCCTTGCGGAGACTTAATTTCAATATCACTATTATAGTGCGGGCTCTGCGAGCTCGAGTCCCTTTTTAATAACGGAAAAAACAAGTTTTTAGATATTTTTCAGTTGAAAAACCGGGTTTTTAACTATAATTCAAAAGTTTTGTATATCATTTATATCCAGTAACTCTGTAGGTTTGTAGCCCGCGCGCAGAGGCATCATTTGACACCTCGCACGTGCGTGTGCCTTGTGAATAGAGAACTTTGAAAATACTTAATTTTCTCTAAAAAACCTAATTTTACACCAACTTTCATCTCAAAATTTATGCTCTTAATCGTCTTTGACCTTAGTTTCAATACCAGTATTATAGTGCGGGTTCTGCGAGCTCGCGTCACTTTTCAATAACGAAAAAAACCAAGTTTTTAGATATTTTTCAGTTGAAAAACCGGGTCTTTAAGCATAATTAAAAAGTTTTGTATATCATTTATATCCTGTAACTCCGTAGGTCAGTATCCCTTGCGGAGACTTAGTTTCAATATCAGTATTATAGTGCGGGTTTTGCGAGCTCGAGTCCCTTTTTAATAACGAAAAAAACCAAGTTTTTTGATATTTTTCAGTTGAAAAACCGGGTCTTTAACCATAATTAAAAAGTTTTGTATATCATTTATATCCTGTAACTCCGTAGGTCAGTATCCCTTGCGGAGACTTAGTTTCAATATCAGTATTATAGTGCGGGTTTTGCGAGCTCGAGTCCCTTTTTAATAACGGAAAAAAACTAGTTTTTAGATATTTTTCAGTTGCAAAACCGATTTTTTAACCATAATTCAATTTTTTTGTAAATTATTTATATCTTGTAACTCCGTAGGTCAGTATCCCTTGCGGAGACTTAATTTCAATATCACTATTATAGTGCGGGCTCTGCGAGCTCGAGTCCCTTTTTAATAACGGAAAAAGCAAGTTTTTAGATATTTTTCATTTGAAAAACCGGGTTTTTAACTATAATTCAAAAGTTTTGTATATCATTTATATCCAGTAACTCTGTAGGTTTGTAGCCCGCGCGCAGAGGCATCATTTGACACCTCGCACGTGCGTGTGCCTTGTGAATAGAGAACTTTGAAAATACTTAATTTTCTCTAATAAACCTAATTTTACGCCAAGTTTCATCTAATTTTTTTTGCCCTAAATCGTCTTTGATCTTAGTATAAATATCAGTTTTAAAATGCGGGTTCTGCGAGCTCTAGTCCCTTTATAATAACGAAAAAAAACTAGTTTATAGATATTTTTCAGTTGAAAAACCGGGTTTTTAACTATAATTCAAAAGTTTTGTATATAATTTATATCCAGTAACTCTGTAGGTTTGTAGCCCGCGCGCAGAGGCATCATTTGACACCTCGCACGTGCGTGTGCCTTGTGAATAGAGAACTTTGAAAATACTTAATTTTCTCTAATAAACCTAATTTTACGCCAAGTTTCATCTAATTTTTTTTGCCCTAAATCGTCTTTGATCTTAGTATAAATATCAGTTTTAAAATGCGGGTTCTGCGAGCTCTAGTCCCTTTATAATAACGAAAAAAAACAAGTTTTTAGATATTTTTCAGTTGAAAAACCGATTTTTTAAGCATTATTCAATTTTTTTGTAAAGCATTTATATCTTGCAACTCCGTAGTTCAGTATCCCTTGCGGAGATGCATGTTTTGACACCTCGCACGTGCGTGCGCCTAGTGAATGGAGAACTTCGAAAATATTTTATTTTCTCAAAAAAACCCAATTTTATATTAAGTTTCATCTCAAAATTTATGCTCTTAATCGTCTTTGACCTTAGTTTCAATACCAGTATTATAGTGCGGGTTCTGCGAGCTCGCGTCACTTTTCAATAACGAAAAAAACCAAGTTTTTAGATATTTTTCAGTTTAAAAACCGATTTTTTAATCATAATTCAACTTTTTTGTAAAGTACTTATATTCCGTAACTCCGTAGTTCAGTATCCCTTTCGGAGATGCATGTTTTGACACCTTGCACGTGCGTGCGCCTAGCGAATAGAGAACTTCGAAAATATTTTATTTTCTCAAAAAAACCCAATTTTATATTAAGTTTCATCTCAAAATTTATGCTCTTAATCGTCTTTGACCTTAGTTTTAATACCAGTATTATAGTGCGGGTTCTGCGAGCTCGCGTCACTTTTCAATAACGAAAAAAAACAAGTTTTTAGATATTTTTCAGTTGAAAAACCGGGTCTTTAACCATAATTAAAAAGTTTTGTATATCATTTATATCCTGTAACTCTGTAGATCAGTATCCCTTGCGGAGACTTAGTTTCAATATCAGTATTATAGTGCGGGTTTTGCGAGCTCGAGTCCCTTTTTAATAACGAAAAAAAACAAGTTTTTTGATATTTTTCAGTTGAAAAACCGATTTTTTAACCATAATTCAATTTTTTTGTAAAGCATTTATATCTTGCAACTCCGTAGTTCAGTATCCCTTGCGGAGATGCATGGTTTGACACCTCGCACGTGCGTGCGCCTAGTGAATGGAGAACTTTGAAAATACTTAATTTTCTCTAAAAAACCTAATTTTACACCAAGTTTCATCTAAAAAAAATTGCCCCAAATCGTCTTTGATCTTAGTATAAATATCAGTATTATAGTGCGGGTTCTGCGAGCTCAATTCCATTTTTCTTAACGAAAAAAAACCCAAGGTTTTTCATATTTTTCAGTTGGAAAACCGGGTTTTTAACCATAATTGAATTTTTTTTAAAGCATTTATGTCCAGTAAATTATTTAATTTTCTTTAAGAAACATAATTTTACACTAAGATTATTCTAAAAATTTTTGCTCTAAATCGTCTTTGATCTTAGTTTCAATATCAGTATTATAGTGCAGGTTCTGCGAGCTCAATTCCATTTTTCTTAACGAAAAAAATACCAAGGTTTTACATATTTTTCAGTTGAAAAACCGGGTTTTTAACCGTAATTCAAATTTTTTGTAAAGCATTTATATCCAGTAACTCCGTGGGTCAGTATCCCTTGCGGAGACTTAGTTTCAATATCAGTATTATAGTGCGGGTTCTGCGAGCTCGAGTCCCTTTTTAATAACGGAAAAAATCTAGTTTTTAGATATTTTTCAGTTGCAAAACCGATTTTTTAACCATAATTCAATTTTTTTGTAAAGCATTTATATCTTGTAACTCCGTAGGTCAGTATCCCTTGCGGAGACTTAATTTCAATATCACTATTATAGTGCGGGCTCTGCGAGCTCGAGTCCCTTTTTAATAACGGAAAAAACAAGTTTTTAGATATTTTTCATTTGAAAAACCGGGTTTTTAACTATAATTCAAAAGTTTTGTATATCATTTATATCCAGTAACTCTGTAGGTTTGTAGCCCGCGCGCAGAGGCATCATTTGACACCTCGCACGTGCGTGTGCCTTGTGAATAGAGAACTTTGAAAATACTTAATTTTCTCTAATAAACCTAATTTTACGCCAAGTTTCATCTAATTTTTTTTGCCCTAAATCGTCTTTGATCTTAGTATAAATATCAGTTTTAAAATGCGGGTTCTGCGAGCTCTAGTCCCTTTATAATAACGAAAAAAAACAAGTTTTTAGATATTTTTCAGTTGAAAAACCGATTTTTTAAGCATTATTCAATTTTTTTGTAAAGCATTTATATCTTGCAACTCCGTAGTTCAGTATCCCTTGCGGAGATGCATGTTTTGACACCTCGCACGTGCGTGCGCCTAGTGAATGGAGAACTTCGAAAATATTTTATTTTCTCAAAAAAACCCAATTTTATATTAAGTTTCATCTCAAAATTTATGCTCTTAATCGTCTTTGACCTTAGTTTCAATACCAGTATTATAGTGCGGGTTCTGCGAGCTCGCGTCACTTTTCAATAACGAAAAAAACCAAGTTTTTAGATATTTTTCAGTTTAAAAACCGATTTTTTAATCATAATTCAACTTTTTTGTAAAGTACTTATATTCCGTAACTCCGTAGTTCAGTATCCCTTTCGGAGATGCATGTTTTGACACCTTGCACGTGCGTGCGCCTAGCGAATAGAGAACTTCGAAAATATTTTATTTTCTCAAAAAAACCCAATTTTATATTAAGTTTCATCTCAAAATTTATGCTCTTAATCGTCTTTGACCTTAGTTTCATTACCAGTATTATAGTGCGGGTTCTGCGAGCTCGCGTCACTTTTCAATAACGAAAAAAAACAAGTTTTTAGATATTTTTCAGTTGAAAAACCGGGTCTTTAACCATAATTAAAAAGTTTTGTATATCATTTATATCCTGTAACTCTGTAGATCAGTATCCCTTGCGGAGACTTAGTTTCAATATCAGTATTATAGTGCGGGTTTTGCGAGCTCGAGTCCCTTTTTAATAACGAAAAAAACCAAGTTTTTTGATATTTTTCAGTTGAAAAACCGATTTTTTAACCATAATTCAATTTTTTTGTAAAGCATTTATATCTTGCAACTCCGTAGTTCAGTATCCCTTGCGAAGATGCATGGTTTGACACCTCGCACGTGCGTGCGCCTAGTGAATGGAGAACTTTGGAAATACTTAATTTTCTCTAAAAAACCTAATTTTACACCAAGTTTCATCTAAAAAAAATTGCCCCAAATCGTCTTTGATCTTAGTATAAATATCAGTATTATAGTGCGGGTTCTGCGAGCTCAATTCCATTTTTCTTAACGAAAAAAAACCCAAGGTTTTTCATATTTTTCAGTTGGAAAACCGGGTTTTTAACCATAATTGAATTTTTTTTAAAGCATTTATGTCCAGTAAATTATTTAATTTTCTTTAAGAAACATAATTTTACACTAAGATTATTCTAAAAATGTTTGCTCTAAATCGTCTTTGATCTTAGTTTCAATATCAGTATTATAGTGCAGGTTCTGCGAGCTCAATTCCATTTTTCTTAACGAAAAAAATACCAAGGTTTTACATATTTTTCAGTTGAAAAACCGGGTTTTTAACCGTAATTCAAATTTTTTGTAAAGCATTTATATCCAGTAACTCCGTAGGTCAGTATCCCTTGCGGAGACTTAATTTCAATATCACTATTATAGTGCGGGCTCTGCGAGCTCGAGTCCCTTTTTAATAACGGAAAAAACAAGTTTTTAGATATTTTTCAGTTGAAAAACCGGGTTTTTAACTATAATTCAAAAGTTTTGTATATCATTTATATCCAGTAACTCTGTAGGTTTGTAGCCCGCGCGCAGAGGCATCATTTGACACCTCGCACGTGCGTGTGCCTTGTGAATAGAGAACTTTGAAAATACTTAATTTTCTCTAAAAAACCTAATTTTACACCAACTTTCATCTCAAAATTTATGCTCTTAATCGTCTTTGACCTTAGTTTCAATACCAGTATTATAGTGCGGGTTCTGCGAGCTCGCGTCACTTTTCAATAACGAAAAAAAACAAGTTTTTAGATATTTTTCAGTTGAAAAACCGGGTCTTTAAGCATAATTAAAAAGTTTTGTATATCATTTATATCCTGTAACTCCGTAGGTCAGTATCCCTTGCGGAGACTTAGTTTCAATATCAGTATTATAGTGCGGGTTTTGCGAGCTCGAGTCCCTTTTTAATAACGAAAAAAACCAAGTTTTTAGATATTTTTCAGTTGAAAAACCGATTTTTTAATCATAATTCAACTTTTTTGTAAAGTACTTATATTCCGTAACTCCGTAGTTCAGTATCCCTTTCGGAGATGCATGTTTTGACACCTTGCACGTGCGTGCGCTTAGCGAATAGAGAACTTCGAAAATATTTTATTTTCTCAAAAAAACCCAATTTTATATTAAGTTTCATCTCAAAATTTATGCTCTTAATCGTCTTTGACCTTAGTTTCAATATCAGTATTATAGTGCGGGATCTGCGAGCTCGCGTCACTTTTCAATAACGAAAAAAACCAAGTTTTTAGATATTTTTCAGTTGAAAAACCGGGTCTTTAACCATAATTAAAAAGTTTTGTATATCATTTATATCCCGTAACTCCGTACGTCAGTATCCCTTGCGGAGACTTAGTTTCAATATCAGTATTATAGTGCGGGTTCGGCGAGCTCGAGTCCCTTTTAAATAACGAAAAAAAACTAGTTTATAGATATTTTTCAGTTTAAAAACCGGGTTTTTAACCATAATTCAAATTTTTTGTAAAGCATTTATATCCAGTAACTCCGTGGGTCAGTATCCCTTGCGGAGACTTAATTTCAATATCAGTATTATAGTGCGGGTTCTGCGAGCTCGAGTCCCTTTTTAATAACGGAAAAAACAAGTTTTTAGATATTTTTCATTTGAAAAACCGGGTTTTTAACTATAATTCAAAAGTTTTGTTTATCATTTATATCCAGTAACTCTGTAGGTTTGTAGCCCGCGCGCAGAGGCATCATTTGACACCTCGCACGTGCGTGTGCCTTGTGAATAGAGAACTTTGAAAATACTTAATTTTCTCTAATAAACCTAATTTTACGCCAAGTTTCATCTAATTTTTTTTGCCCTAAATCGTCTTTGATCTTAGTATAAATATCAGTTTTAAAATGCGGGTTCTGCGAGCTCTAGTCCCTTTATAATAACGAAAAAAAACAAGTTTTTAGATATTTTTCAGTTGAAAAACCGATTTTTTAACCATAATTCAATTTTTTTGTAAAGCATTTATATCTTGCAACTCCGTAGTTCAGTATCCCTTGCGGAGATGCATGGTTTGACACCTCGCACGTGCGTGCGCCTAGTGAATGGAGAACTTTGAAAATACTTAATTTTCTCTAAAAAACCTAATTTTACACCAAGTTTCATCTAAAAAAAATTGCCCCAAATCGTCTTTGATCTTAGTATTAATATCAGTATTATAGTGCGGGTTCTGCGAGCTCAATTCCATTTTTCTTAACGAAAAAAAACCCAAGGTTTTATATATTTTTCAGTTGGAAAACCGGGTTTTTAACCATAATAGAATTTTTTTTAAAGCATTTATATCCAGTAAATTATTTAATTTTCTCTAAGAAACATAATTTTACACTAAGATTATTCTAAAAATTTTTGCTCTAAATCGTCTTTGATCTTAGTTTCAATATCAGTATTATAGTGCAGGTTCTGCGAGCTCAATTCCATTTTTCTTAACGAAAAAAATACCAAGGTTTTACATATTTTTCAGTTGAAAAACCGGGTTTTTAACCATAATTCAAATTTTTTGTAAAGCATTTATATCCAGTAACTCCGTAGGTCAGTATCCCTTGCGGAGACTTAATTTCAATATCACTATTATAGTGCGGGCTCTGCGAGCTCGAGTCCCTTTTTAATAACGGAAAAAACAAGTTTTTAGATATTTTTCAGTTGAAAAACCGGGTTTTTAACTATAATTCAAAAGTTTTGTATATCATTTATATCCAGTAACTCTGTAGGTTTGTAGCCCGCGCGCAGAGGCATCATTTGACACCTCGCACGTGCGTGTGCCTTGTGAATAGAGAACTTTGAAAATACTTAATTTTCTCTAAAAAACCTAATTTTACACCAAGTTTCATCTAATTTTTTTTGCCCTAAATCGTCTTTGATCTTAGTATAAATATCAGTTTTAAAGTGCGGGTTCTGCGAGCTCTAGTCCCTTTTTGGTAACGAAAAAAAACAAGTTTTTAAATATATTTCAGTTGAAAAACCGACTTTTTACCGTAATTCAAATTTTTTGTAAAGCATTTATATCCCATAACTCTCTAGGTCAGTATCCCTTGCGGAGACTTAGTTCCAATATCAGTATTATAGTGCGGGTTCTGCGAGCTCGAGTCCCTTTTAAATAACGAAAAAAAACTAGTTTATAGATATTTTTCAGTTGAAAAACCGGGTTTTTAACTATAATTCAAAAGTTTTGTATATCATTTATATCCAGTAACTCTGTAGGTTTGTAGCCCGCGCACAGAGGCATCATTTGACACCTCGCACGTGCGTGTGCCTTGTGAATAGAGAACTTTGAAAATACTTAATTTTCTCTAATAAACCTAATTTTACGCCAAGTTTCATCTTATTTTTTTTGCCCTAAATCGTCTTTGATCTTAGTATAAATATCAGTTTTAAAATGCGGGTTCTGCGAGCTCGCGTCACTTTTCAATAACGAAAAAAACCAAGTTTTTAGATATTTTTCAGTTGAAAAACCGGGTCTTTAACCATAATTAAAAAGTTTTGTATATCATTTATATCCTGTAACTCCGTAGGTCAGTATCCCTTGCGGAGACTTAGTTTCAATATCAGTATTATAGTGCGGGTTTTGCGAGCTCGAGTCCCTTTTTAATAACGAAAAAAACCAAGTTTTTTGATATTTTTCAGTTGAAAAACCGATTTTTTAATCATAATTCAACTTTTTTGTAAACTACTTATATTCCGTAACTCCGTAGTTCAGTATCCCTTTCGGAGATGCATGTTTTGACACCTTGCACGTGCGTGCGCCTAGCGAATAGAGAACTTCGAAAATATTTTATTTTCTCAAAAAAACCCAATTTTATATTAAGTTTCATCTCAAAATTTATGCTCTTAATCGTCTTTGACCTTAGTTTCAATACCAGTATTATAGTGCGGGTTCTGCGAGCTCGCGTCACTTTTCAATAACGAAAAAAACCAAGTTTTTAGATATTTTTCAGTTGAAAAACCGGGTCTTTAACCATAATTAAAAAGTTTTGTATATCATTTATATCCTGTAACTCCGTAGGTCAGTATCCCTTGCGGAGACTTAGTTTCAATATCAGTATTATAGTGCGGGTTTTGCGAGCTCGAGTCCCTTTTTAATAACGAAAAAAACCAAGTTTTTTGATATTTTTCAGTTGAAAAACCGGGTCTTTAACCATAATTAAAAAGTTTTGTATATCATTTATATCCCGTAACTCCGTAGGTCAGTATCCCTTGCGGAGACTTAGTTCCAATATCAGTATTATAGTGCGGGTTCTGCGAGCTCGAGTCCCTTTTTAATAACGAAAAAAACCAAGTTTTTTGATATTTTTCAGTTGAAAAACCGATTTTTTAATCATAATTCAACTTTTTTGTAAAGTACTTATATTCCGTAACTCCGTAGTTCAGTATCCCTTTCGGAGATGCATGTTTTGACACCTCGCACGTGCGTGCGCCTAGTGAATGGAGAACTTCGAAAATATTTTATTTTCTCAAAAAAACCCAATTTTATATTAAGTTTCATCTCAAAATTTATGCTCTTAATCGTCTTTGACCTTAGTTTCAATACCAGTATTATAGAGCGGGTTCTGCGAGCTCGCGTCCCTTTTAAATAACGAACAAAAACCAAGTTTTTAGATATTTTTCAGTTGTAAAACCGATTTTTTAATCATAATTCAACTTTTTTGTAAAGTACTTATATTCCGTAACTCCGTAGTTCAGTATCCCTTTCGGAGATGCATGTTTTGACACCTTGCACGTGCGTGCGCCTAGCGAATAGAGAACTTCGAAAATATTTTATTTTCTCAAAAAAACCCAATTTTATATTAAGTTTCATCTCAAAATTTATGCTCTTAATCGTCTTTGACCTTAGTTTCAATACCAGTATTATAGTCCGGGTTCTGCGAGCTCGCGTCACTTTTCAATAACGAAAAACACCAAGTTTTGAGATATTTTTCAGTTGAAAAACCGGGTCTTTAACCATAATTAAAAAGTTTTGTATATCATTTATATCCTGTAACTCCGTAGGTCAGTATCCCTTGCGGAGACTTAGTTTCAATATCAGTATTATAGTGCGGGTTTTGCGAGCTCGAGTCCCTTTTTAATAACGGAAAAAAACTAGTTTTTAGATATTTTTCAGTTGCAAAACCGATTTTTTAACCATAATTCAATTTTTTTGTAAATTATTTATATCTTGTAACTCCGTAGGTCAGTATCCCTTGCGGAGACTTAATTTCAATATCACTATTATAGTGCGGGCTCTGCGAGCTCGAGTCCCTTTTTAATAACGGAAAAAGCAAGTTTTTAGATATTTGTCATTTGAAAAACCGGGTTTTTAACTATAATTCAAAAGTTTTGTATATCATTTATATCCAGTAACTCTGTAGGTTTGTAGCCCGCGCGCAGAGGCATCATTTGACACCTCGCACGTGCGTGTGCCTTGTGAATAGAGAACTTTGAAAATACTTAATTTTCTCTAATAAACCTAATTTTACGCCAAGTTTCATCTAATTTTTTTTGCCCTAAATCGTCTTTGATCTTAGTATAAATATCAGTTTTAAAATGCGGGTTCTGCGAGCTCTAGTCCCTTTATAATAACGAAAAAAAACAAGTTTTTAGATATTTTTCAGTTGCAAAACCGATTTTTTAACCATAATTCAATTTTTTTGTAAAGCATTTATATCTTGCAACTCCGTCGTTCAGTATCCCTTGCGGAGATGCATGGTTTGACACCTCGCGCGTGCGTGCGCCTAGTGAATGGAGAACTTTGAAAATACTTAATTTTCTCTAAAAAACCTAATTTTACACCAAGTTTCATCTAATTTTTTTTGCCCTAAATCGTCTTTGATCTTAGTATAAATATCAGTTTTAAAGTGCGGGTTCTGCGAGCTCTAGTCCCTTTTTGGTAACGAAAAAAAACAAGTTTTTAAATATTTTTCAGTTGAAAAACCGACTTTTTACCGTAATTCAAATTTTTTGTAAAGCATTTATATCCCATAACTCTCTAGGTCAGTATCCCTTGCGGAGACTTAGTTCCAATATCAGTATTATAGTGCGGGTTCTGCGAGCTCGAGTCCCTTTTAAATAACGAAAAAAAACTAGTTTATAGATATTTTTCAGTTGAAAAACCGGGTTTTTAACTATAATTCAAAAGTTTTGTATATCATTTATATCCAGTAACTCTGTAGGTTTGTAGCCCGCGCACAGAGGCATCATTTGACACCTCGCACGTGCGTGTGCCTTGTGAATAGAGAACTTTGAAAATACTTAATTTTCTCTAATAAACCTAATTTTACGCCAAGTTTCATCTAATTTTTTTTGCCCTAAATCGTCTTTGATCTTAGTATAAATATCAGTTTTAAAATGCGGGTTCTGCGAGCTCTAGTCCCTTTATAATAACGAAAAAAAACTAGTTTATAGATATTTTTCAGTTGAAAAACCGGGTTTTTAACTATAATTCAAAAGTTTTGTATATTTTTTATATCCAGTAACTCTGTAGGTTTGTAGCCCGCGCGCAGAGGCATCATTTGACACCTCGCACGTGCGTGTGCCTTGTGAATAGAGAACTTTGAAAATACTTAATTTTCTCTAATAAACCTAATTTTACGCCAAGTTTCATCTAATTTTTTTTGCCCTAAATCGTCTTTGATCTTAGTATAAATATCAGTTTTAAAATGCGGGTTCTGCGAGCTCTAGTCCCTTTATAATAACGAAAAAAAACAAGTTTTTAGATATTTTTCAGTTGAAAAACCGATTTTTTAAGCATTATTCAATTTTTTTGTAAAGCATTTATATCTTGCAACTCCGTAGTTCAGTATCCCTTGCGGAGATGCATGTTTTGACACCTCGCACGTGCGTGCGCCTAGTGAATGGAGAACTTCGAAAATATTTTATTTTCTCAAAAAAACCCAATTTTATATTAAGTTTCATCTCAAAATTTATGCTCTTAATCGTCTTTGACCTTAGTTTCAATACCAGTATTATAGTGCGGGTTCTGCGAGCTCGCGTCACTTTTCAATAACGAAAAAAACCAAGTTTTTAGATATTTTTCAGTTTAAAAACCGATTTTTTAATCATAATTCAACTTTTTTGTAAAGTACTTATATTCCGTAACTCCGTAGTTCAGTATCCCTTTCGGAGATGCATGTTTTGACACCTTGCACGTGCGTGCGCCTAGCGAATAGAGAACTTCGAAAATATTTTATTTTCTCAAAAAAACCCAATTTTATATTAAGTTTCATCTCAAAATTTATGCTCTTAATCGTCTTTGACCTTAGTTTCAATACCAGTATTATAGTGCGGATTCTGCGAGCTCGCGTCACTTTTCAATAACGAAAAAAAACAAGTTTTTAGATATTTTTCAGTTGAAAAACCGGGTCTTTAACCATAATTAAAAAGTTTTGTATATCATTTATATCCTGTAACTCTGTAGATCAGTATCCCTTGCGGAGACTTAGTTTCAATATCAGTATTATAGTGCGGGTTTTGCGAGCTCGAGTCCCTTTTTAATAACGAAAAAAACCAAGTTTTTTGATATTTTTCAGTTGAAAAACCGATTTTTTAACCATAATTCAATTTTTTTGTAAAGCATTTATATCTTGCAACTCCGTAGTTCAGTATCCCTTGCGGAGATGCATGGTTTGACACCTCGCACGTGCGTGCGCCTAGTGAATGGAGAACTTTGAAAATACTTAATTTTCTCTAAAAAACCTAATTTTACACCAAGTTTCATCTAAAAAAAATTGCCCCAAATCGTCTTTGATCTTAGTATAAATATCAGTATTATAGTGCGGGTTCTGCGAGCTCAATTCCATTTTTCTTAACGAAAAAAAACCCAAGGTTTTTCATATTTTTCAGTTGGAAAACCGGGTTTTTAACCATAATTGAATTTTTTTTAAAGCATTTATGTCCAGTAAATTATTTAATTTTCTTTAAGAAACATAATTTTACACTAAGATTATTCTAAAAATTTTTGCTCTAAATCGTCTTTGATCTTAGTTTCAATATCAGTATTATAGTGCAGGTTCTGCGAGCTCAATTCCATTTTTCTTAACGAAAAAAATACCAAGGTTTTACATATTTTTCAGTTGAAAAACCGGGTTTTTAACCGTAATTCAAATTTTTTGTAAAGCATTTATATCCAGTAACTCCGTGGGTCAGTATCCCTTGCGGAGACTTAGTTTCAATATCAGTATTATAGTGCGGGTTCTGCGAGCTCGAGTCCCTTTTTAATAACGGATAAAATCTAGTTTTTAGATATTTTTCAGTTGCAAAACCGATTTTTTAACCATAATTCAATTTTTTTGTAAAGCATTTATATCTTGTAACTCCGTAGGTCAGTATCCCTTGCGGAGACTTAATTTCAATATCACTATTATAGTGCGGGCTCTGCGAGCTCGAGTCCCTTTTTAATAACGGAAAAAACAAGTTTTTAGATATTTTTCATTTGAAAAACCGGGTTTTTAACTATAATTCAAAAGTTTTGTATATCATTTATATCCAGTAACTCTGTAGGTTTGTAGCCCGCGCGCAGAGGCATCATTTGACACCTCGCACGTGCGTGTGCCTTGTGAATAGAGAACTTTGAAAATACTTAATTTTCTCTAATAAACCTAATTTTACGCCAAGTTTCATCTAATTTTTTTTGCCCTAAATCGTCTTTGATCTTAGTATAAATATCAGTTTTAAAATGCGGGTTCTGTGAGCTCTAGTCCCTTTATAATAACGAAAAAAAACAAGTTTTTAGATATTTTTCAGTTGAAAAACCGATTTTTTAAGCATTATTCAATTTTTTTGTAAAGCATTTATATCTTGCAACTCCGTAGTTCAGTATCCCTTGCGGAGATGCATGTTTTGACACCTCGCACGTGCGTGCGCCTAGTGAATGGAGAACTTCGAAAATATTTTATTTTCTCAAAAAAACCCAATTTTATATTAAGTTTCATCTCAAAATTTATGCTCTTAATCGTCTTTGACCTTAGTTTCAATACCAGTATTATAGTGCGGGTTCTGCGAGCTCGCGTCACTTTTCAATAACGAAAAAAACCAAGTTTTTAGATATTTTTCAGTTTAAAAACCGATTTTTTAATCATAATTCAACTTTTTTGTAAAGTACTTATATTCCGTAACTCCGTAGTTCAGTATCCCTTTCGGAGATGCATGTTTTGACACCTTGCACGTGCGTGCGCCTAGCGAATAGAGAACTTCGAAAATATTTTATTTTCTCAAAAAAACCCAATTTTATATTAAGTTTCATCTCAAAATTTATGCTCTTAATCGTCTTTGACCTTAGTTTCATTACCAGTATTATAGTGCGGGTTCTGCGAGCTCGCGTCACTTTTCAATAACGAAAAAAAACAAGTTTTTAGATATTTTTCAGTTGAAAAACCGGGTCTTTAACCATAATTAAAAAGTTTTGTATATCATTTATATCCTGTAACTCTGTAGATCAGTATCCCTTGCGGAGACTTAGTTTCAATATCAGTATTATAGTGCGGGTTTTGCGAGCTCGAGTCCCTTTTTAATAACGAAAAAAACCAAGTTTTTTTGATATTTTTCAGTTGAAAAACCGATTTTTTAACCATAATTCAATTTTTTTGTAAAGCATTTATATCTTGCAACTCCGTAGTTCAGTATCCCTTGCGGAGATGCATGGTTTGACACCTCGCACGTGCGTGCGCCTAGTGAATGGAGAACTTTGGAAATACTTAATTTTCTCTAAAAAACCTAATTTTACACCAAGTTTCATCTAAAAAAAATTGCCCCAAATCGTCTTTGATCTTAGTATAAATATCAGTATTATAGTGCGGGTTCTGCGAGCTCAATTCCATTTTTCTTAACGAAAAAAAACCCAAGGTTTTTCATATTTTTCAGTTGGAAAACCGGGTTTTTAACCATAATTGAATTTTTTTTAAAGCATTTATGTCCAGTAAATTATTTAATTTTCTTTAAGAAACATAATTTTACACTAAGATTATTCTAAAAATTTTTGCTCTAAATCGTCTTTGATCTTAGTTTCAATATCAGTATTATAGTGCAGGTTCTGCGAGCTCAATTCCATTTTTCTTAACGAAAAAAATACCAAGGTTTTACATATTTTTCAGTTGAAAAACCGGGTTTTTAACCGTAATTCAAATTTTTTGTAAAGCATTTATATCCAGTAACTCCGTAGGTCAGTATCCCTTGCGGAGACTTAATTTCAATATCACTATTATAGTGCGGGCTCTGCGAGCTCGAGTCCCTTTTTAATAACGGAAAAAACAAGTTTTTAGATATTTTTCAGTTGAAAAACCGGGTTTTTAACTATAATTCAAAAGTTTTGTATATCATTTATATCCAGTAACTCTGTAGGTTTGTAGCCCGCGCGCAGAGGCATCATTTGACACCTCGCACGTGCGTGTGCCTTGTGAATAGAGAACTTTGAAAATACTTAATTTTCTCTAAAAAACCTAATTTTACACCAACTTTCATCTCAAAATTTATGCTCTTAATCGTCTTTGACCTTAGTTTCAATACCAGTATTATAGTGCGGGTTCTGCGAGCTCGCGTCACTTTTCAATAACGAAAAAAACAAAGTTTTTAGATATTTTTCAGTTGAAAAACCGGGTCTTTAAGCATAATTAAAAAGTTTTGTATATCATTTATATCCTGTAACTCCGTAGGTCAGTATCCCTTGCGGAGACTTAGTTTCAATATCAGTATTATAGTGCGGGTTTTGCGAGCTCGAGTCCCTTTTTAATAACGAAAAAAACCAAGTTTTTAGATATTTTTCAGTTGAAAAACCGATTTTTTAATCATAATTCAACTTTTTTGTAAAGTACTTATATTCCGTAACTCCGTAGTTCAGTATCCCTTTCGGAGATGCATGTTTTGACACCTTGCACGTGCGTGCGCTTAGCGAATAGAGAACTTCGAAAATATTTTATTTTCTCAAAAAAACCCAATTTTATATTAAGTTTCATCTCAAAATTTATGCTCTTAATCGTCTTTGACCTTAGTTTCAATACCAGTATTATAGTGCGGGTTCTGCGAGCTCGCGTCACTTTTCAATAACGAAAAACACCAAGTTTTGAGATATTTTTCAGTTGAAAAACCGGGTCTTTAACCATAATTAAAAAGTTTTGTATATCATTTATATCCCGTAACTCCGTACGTCAGTATCCCTTGCGGAGACTTAGTTTCAATATCAGTATTATAGTGCGGGTTCGGCGAGCTCGAGTCCCTTTTAAATAACGAAAAAAAACTAGTTTATAGATATTTTTCAGTTTAAAAACCGGGTTTTTAACCATAATTCAAATTTTTTGTAAAGCATTTATATCCAGTAACTCCGTGGGTCAGTATCCCTTGCGGAGACTTAGTTTCAATATCAGTATTATAGTGCGGGTTCTGCGAGCTCGAGTCCCTTTTTAATAACGGAAAAAACAAGTTTTTAGATATTTTTCATTTGAAAAACCGGGTTTTTAACTATAATTCAAAAGTTTTGTATATCATTTATATCCAGTAACTCTGTAGGTTTGTAGCCCGCGCGCAGAGGCATCATTTGACACCTCGCACGTGCGTGTGCCTTGTGAATAGAGAACTTTGAAAATACTTAATTTTCTCTAATAAACCTAATTTTACGCCAAGTTTCATCTAATTTTTTTTGCCCTAAATCGTCTTTGATCTTAGTATAAATATCAGTTTTAAAATGCGGGTTCTGCGAGCTCTAGTCCCTTTATAATAACGAAAAAAAACAAGTTTTTAGATATTTTTCAGTTGAAAAACCGATTTTTTAACCATAATTCAATTTTTTTGTAAAGCATTTATATCTTGCAACTCCGTAGTTCAGTATCCCTTGCGGAGATGCATGGTTTGACACCTCGCACGTGCGTGCGCCTAGTGAATGGAGAACTTTGAAAATACTTAATTTTCTCTAAAAAACCTAATTTTACACCAAGTTTCATCTAAAAAAAATTGCCCCAAATCGTCTTTGATCTTAGTATAAATATCAGTATTATAGTGCGGGTTCTGCGAGCTCAATTCCATTTTTCTTAACGAAAAAAAACCCAAGGTTTTTCATATTTTTCAGTTGGAAAACCGGGTTTTTAACCATAATAGAATTTTTTTTAAAGCATTTATATCCAGTAAATTATTTAATTTTCTCTAAGAAACATAATTTTACACTAAGATTGTTCTAAAAATTTTTGCTCTAAATCGTCTTTGATCTTAGTTTCAATATCAGTATTATAGTGCAGGTTCTGCGAGCTCAATTCCATTTTTCTTAACGAAAAAAATACCAAGGTTTTACATATTTTTCAGTTGAAAAACCGGGTTTTTAACCATAATTCAAATTTTTTGTAAAGCATTTATATCCAGTAACTCCGTAGGTCAGTATCCCTTGCGGAGACTTAATTTCAATATCACTATTATAGTGCGGGCTCTGCGAGCTCGAGTCCCTTTTTAATAACGGAAAAAACAAGTTTTTAGATATTTTTCAGTTGAAAAACCGGGTTTTTAACTATAATTCAAAAGTTTTGTATATCATTTATATCCAGTAACTCTGTAGGTTTGTAGCCCGCGCGCAGAGGCATCATTTGACACCTCGCACGTGCGTGTGCCTTGTGAATAGAGAACTTTGAAAATACTTAATTTTCTCTAAAAAACCTAATTTTACACCAAGTTTCATCTAATTTTTTTTGCCCTAAATCGTCTTTGATCTTAGTATAAATATCAGTTTTAAAGTGCGGGTTCTGCGAGCTCTAGTCCCTTTTTGGTAACGAAAAAAAACAAGTTTTTAAATATTTTTCAGTTGAAAAACCGACTTTTTACCGTAATTCAAATTTTTTGTAAAGCATTTATATCCCATAACTCTCTAGGTCAGTATCCCTTGCGGAGACTTAGTTCCAATATCAGTATTATAGTGCGGGTTCTGCGAGCTCGAGTCCCTTTTAAATAACGAAAAAAAACTAGTTTATAGATATTTTTCAGTTGAAAAACCGGGTTTTTAACTATAATTCAAAAGTTTTGTATATCATTTATATCCAGTAACTCTGTAGGTTTGTAGCCCGCGCACAGAGGCATGATTTGACACCTCGCACGTGCGTGTGCCTTGTGAATAGAGAACTTTGAAAATACTTAATTTTCTCTAATAAACCTAATTTTACGCCAAGTTTCATCTTATTTTTTTTGCCCTAAATCGTCTTTGATCTTAGTATAAATATCAGTTTTAAAATGCGGGTTCTGCGAGCTCTAGTCCCTTTATAATAACGAACAAAAACCAAGTTTTTAGATATTTTTCAGTTGTAAAACCGATTTTTTAATCATAATTCAACTTTTTTGTAAAGTACTTATATTCCGTAACTCCGTAGTTCAGTATCCCTTTCGGAGATGCATGTTTTGACACCTTGCACGTGCGTGCGCCTAGCGAATAGAGAACTTCGAAAATATTTTATTTTCTCAAAAAAACCCAATTTTATATTAAGTTTCATCTCAAAATTTATGCTCTTAATCGTCTTTGACCTTAGTTTCAATACCAGTATTATAGTGCGGGTTCTGCGAGCTCGCGTCACTTTTCAATAACGAAAAAAACCAAGTTTTTAGATATTTTTCAGTTGAAAAACCGGGTCTTTAACCATAATTAAAAAGTTTTGTATATCATTTATATCCTGTAACTCCGTAGGTCAGTATCCCTTGCGGAGACTTAGTTTCAATATCAGTATTATAGTGCGGGTTTTGCGAGCTCGAGTCCCTTTTTAATAACGAAAAAAACCAAGTTTTTTGATATTTTTCAGTTGAAAAACCGATTTTTTAATCATAATTCAACTTTTTTGTAAAGTACTTATATTCCGTAACTCCGTAGTTCAGTATCCCTTTCGGAGATGCATGTTTTGACACCTTGCACGTGCGTGCGCTTAGCGAATAGAGAACTTCGAAAATATTTTATTTTCTCAAAAAAACCCAATTTTATATTAAGTTTCATCTCAAAATTTATGCTCTTAATCGTCTTTGACCTTAGTTTCAATATCAGTATTATAGTGCGGGTTCTGCGAGCTCGCGTCACTTTTCAATAACGAAAAAAACCAAGTTTTTAGATATTTTTCAGTTGAAAAACCGGGTCTTTAACCATAATTAAAAAGTTTTGTATACCATTTATATCCCGTAACTCCGTAGGTCAGTATCCCTTGCGGAGACTTAGTTTCAATATCAGTATTATAGTGCGGGTTCTGCGAGCTCGAGTCCCTTTTAAATAACGAAAAAAAACTAGTTTATAGATATTTTTCAGTTTAAAAACCGGGTTTTTAACCATAATTCAATTTTTTTGTAAAGCATTTATATCCCGTATCTCCGTAGGTCAGTATCCCTTGCGGAGACTTAGTTTCAATATCAGTATTATAGTGCGGGTTCTGCGAGCTCGAGTCCCTTTTTAATAACGAAAAAAAACAAGTCTTTAGATATTTTTCAGTTGGAAAACCGGGTTTTTAACCATAATTCAAATTTTTTGTAAAGCATTTATATCCAGTAACTCCGTGGGTCAGTATCCCTTGCGGAGACTTAGTTTCAATATCAGTATTATAGTGCGGGTTCTGCGAGCTCGAGTCCCTTTTTAATAACGGAAAAAAACTAGTTTTTAGATATTTTTCAGTTGCAAAACCGATTTTTTAACCATAATTCAATTTTTTTGTAAAGCATTTATATCTTGTAACTCCGTAGGTCAGTATCCCTTACGGAGACTTAATTTCAATATCACTATTATAGTGCGGGCTCTGCGAGCTCGCGTCACTTTTCAATAACGAAAAAAAACAAGTTTTTAGATATTTTTCAGTTTAAAAACCGATTTTTTAATCATAATTCAACTTTTTTGTAAAGTACTTATATTCCGTAACTCCGTAGTTCAGTATCCCTTTCGGAGATGCATGTTTTGACACCTTGCACGTGCGTGCGCCTAGCGAATAGAGAACTTCGAAAATATTTTATTTTCTCAAAAAAACCCAATTTTATATTAAGTTTCATCTCAAAATTTATGCTCTTAATCGTCTTTGACCTTAGTTTCAATACCAGTATTATAGTGCGGGTTCTGCGAGCTCGCGTCACTTTTCAATAACGAAAAACACCAAGTTTTGAGATATTTTTCAGTTGAAAAACCGGGTCTTTAACCATAATTAAAAAGTTTTGTATATCATTTATATCCTGTAACTCCGTAGGTCAGTATCCCTTGCGGAGACTTAGTTTCAATATCAGTATTATAGTGCGGGTTTTGCGAGCTCGAGTCCCTTTTTAATAACGGAAAAAAACTAGTTTTTAGATATTTTTCAGTTGCAAAACCGATTTTTTAACCATAATTCAATTTTTTTGTAAATTATTTATATCTTGTAACTCCGTAGGTCAGTATCCCTTGCGGAGACTTAATTTCAATATCACTATTATAGTGCGGGCTCTGCGAGCTCGAGTCCCTTTTTAATAACGGAAAAAACAAGTTTTTAGATATTTGTCATTTGAAAAACCGGGTTTTTAACTATAATTCAAAAGTTTTGTATATCATTTATATCCAGTAACTCTGTAGGTTTGTAGCCCGCGCGCAGAGGCATCATTTGACACCTCGCACGTGCGTGTGCCTTGTGAATAGAGAACTTTGAAAATACTTAATTTTCTCTAATAAACCTAATTTTACGCCAAGTTTCATCTAATTTTTTTTGCCCTAAATCGTCTTTGATCTTAGTATAAATATCAGTTTTAAAATGCGGGTTCTGCGAGCTCTAGTCCCTTTATAATAACGAAAAAAAACAAGTTTTTAGATATTTTTCAGTTGCAAAACCGATTTTTTAACCATAATTCAATTTTTTTGTAAAGCATTTATATCTTGCAACTCCGTCGTTCAGTATCCCTTGCGGAGATGCATGGTTTGACACCTCGCGCGTGCGTGCGCCTAGTGAATGGAGAACTTTGAAAATACTTAATTTTCTCTAAAAAACCTAATTTTACACCAAGTTTCATCTAATTTTTTTTGCCCTAAATCGTCTTTGATCTTAGTATAAATATCAGTTTTAAAGTGCGGGTTCTGCGAGCTCTAGTCCCTTTTTGGTAACGAAAAAAAAACAAGTTTTTAAATATTTTTCAGTTGCAAAACCGATTTTTTAACCATAATTCGAATTTTTTGTAAAGCATTTATATCCTGTTACTCCGTAGGTCAGTATCCCTTGCGGAGACTTAGTTTCAATATCAGTATTATAGTGCGGGTTCTGCGAGCTCGAGTCTCTTTTTAATAACGAAAAAAAACAAGTCTTTAGATATTTTTCAGTTGAAAAACCGACTTTTTCCATAATTCAAATTTTTTGTTAAGCATTTATATCCCATAACTCCGTAGGTCAGTATCCCTTGCGGAGACGCATCTTTTGATAACTCGCACGTGCGTGCGCCTTGCGAATATAGAACTTCGAAATATTTTATTTTCTCAAAAAAATCCAATTCTATACTAAGTTTCATCTCAAAACTTATGCTCTAAATCGTCTTTGACCTTAATTTCAATATCAGTATTATAGTGCGGGTTCTGCGAGCTCGAGTCCCTTTTAAATAACGAACAAAAACCAAGTTTTTAGATATTTTTCAGTTGAAAAACCGGGTCTTTAACCATAATTAAAAAGTTTTGTATATCATTTATATCCAGTAACTCCGTAGGTCAGTATCCCTTGCGGAGACTTAGTTTCAATATCATTATTATAGTGCGGGTTCTGCGAGCTCGAGTCCCTTTTAAATAACGAAAAAAAACTAGTCTATAGATATTTTTCAGTTGGAAAACCGGGTTTTTAAACATAATTCAAATTTTTTGTAAAGCATTTATATCCAGTAACTCCGTTGGTCAGTATCCCTTGCGGAGACTTAGTTTCAATATCACTATTATAGTGCGGGCTCTGCGAGCTCGAGTCCCTTTTTAATAACGGAAAAAACAAGTTTTTAGATATTTTTCATTTGAAAAACCGGGTTTTTAACTATAATTCAAAAGTTTTGTATATCATTTATATCCAGTAACTCTGTAGGTTTGTAGCCCGCGCGCAGAGGCATCATTTGACACCTCGCACGTGCGTGTGCCTTGTGAATAGAGAACTTTGAAAATACTTAATTTTCTCTAAAAAACCTAATTTTACACCAAGTTTCATCTCAAAATTTATGCTCTTAATCGTCTTTGACCTTAGTTTCAATACCAGTATTATAGTGCGGGTTCTGCGAGCTCGCGTCACTTTTCAATAACGAAAAAAACCAAGTTTTTAGATATTTTTCAGTTGAAAAACCGGGTCTTTAAGCATAATTAAAAAGTTTTGTATATCATTTATATCCTGTAACTCCGTAGGTCAGTATCCCTTGCGGAGACTTAGTTTCAATATCAGTATTATAGTGCGGGTTTTGCGAGCTCGAGTCCCTTTTTAATAACGAAAAAAACCAAGTTTTTAGATATTTTTCAGTTGAAAAACCGATTTTTTAATCATAATTCAACTTTTTTGTAAAGTACTTATATTCCGTAACTCCGTAGTTCAGTATCCCTTTCGGAGATGCATGTTTTGACACCTTGCACGTGCGTGCGCTTAGCGAATAGAGAACTTCGAAAATATTTTATTTTCTCAAAAAAACCCAATTTTATATTAAGTTTCATCTCAAAATTTATGCTCTTAATCGTCTTTGACCTTAGTTTCAATACCAGTATTATAGTGCGGGTTCTGCGAGCTCGCGTCACTTTTCAATAACGAAAAACACCAAGTTTTGAGATATTTTTCAGTTGAAAAACCGGGTCTTTAACCATAATTAAAAAGTTTTGTATATCATTTATATCCCGTAACTCCGTACGTCAGTATCCCTTGCGGAGACTTAGTTTCAATATCAGTATTATAGTGCGGGTTCGGCGAGCTCGAGTCCCTTTTAAATAACGAAAAAAAACTAGTTTATAGATATTTTTCAGTTTAAAAACCGGGTTTTTAACCATAATTCAAATTTTTTGTAAAGCATTTATATCCAGTAACTCCGTGGGTCAGTATCCCTTGCGGAGACTTAGTTTCAATATCAGTATTATAGTGCGGGTTCTGCGAGCTCGAGTCCCTTTTTAATAACGGAAAAAACAAGTTTTTAGATATTTTTCATTTGAAAAACCGGGTTTTTAACTATAATTCAAAAGTTTTGTATATCATTTATATCCAGTAACTCTGTAGGTTTGTAGCCCGCGCGCAGAGGCATCATTTGACACCTCGCACGTGCGTGTGCCTTGTGAATAGAGAACTTTGAAAATACTTAATTTTCTCTAATAAACCTAATTTTACGCCAAGTTTCATCTAATTTTTTTTGCCCTAAATCGTCTTTGATCTTAGTATAAATATCAGTTTTAAAATGCGGGTTCTGCGAGCTCTAGTCCCTTTATAATAACGAAAAAAAACAAGTTTTTAGATATTTTTCAGTTGAAAAACCGATTTTTTAACCATAATTCAATTTTTTTGTAAAGCATTTATATCTTGCAACTCCGTAGTTCAGTATCCCTTGCGGAGATGCATGGTTTGACACCTCGCACGTGCGTGCGCCTAGTGAATGGAGAACTTTGAAAATACTTAATTTTCTCTAAAAAACCTAATTTTACACCAAGTTTCATCTAAAAAAAATTGCCCCAAATCGTCTTTGATCTTAGTATAAATATCAGTATTATAGTGCGGGTTCTGCGAGCTCAATTCCATTTTTCTTAACGAAAAAAACCCAAGGTTTTTCATATTTTTCAGTTGGAAAACCGGGTTTTTAACCATAATAGAATTTTTTTTAAAGCATTTATATCCAGTAAATTATTTAATTTTCTCTAAGAAACATAATTTTACACTAAGATTGTTCTAAAAATTTTTGCTCTAAATCGTCTTTGATCTTAGTTTCAATATCAGTATTATAGTGCAGGTTCTGCGAGCTCAATTCCATTTTTCTTAACGAAAAAAATACCAAGGTTTTACATATTTTTCAGTTGAAAAACCGGGTTTTTAACCATAATTCAAATTTTTTGTAAAGCATTTATATCCAGTAACTCCGTAGGTCAGTATCCCTTGCGGAGACTTAATTTCAATATCACTATTATAGTGCGGGCTCTGCGAGCTCGAGTCCCTTTTTAATAACGGAAAAAACAAGTTTTTAGATATTTTTCAGTTGAAAAACCGGGTTTTTAACTATAATTCAAAAGTTTTGTATATCATTTATATCCAGTAACTCTGTAGGTTTGTAGCCCGCGCGCAGAGGCATCATTTGACACCTCGCACGTGCGTGTGCCTTGTGAATAGAGAACTTTGAAAATACTTAATTTTCTCTAAAAAACCTAATTTTACACCAAGTTTCATCTAATTTTTTTTGCCCTAAATCGTCTTTGATCTTAGTATAAATATCAGTTTTAAAGTGCGGGTTCTGCGAGCTCTAGTCCCTTTTTGGTAACGAAAAAAAACAAGTTTTTAAATATTTTTCAGTTGAAAAACCGACTTTTTACCGTAATTCAAATTTTTTGTAAAGCATTTATATCCCGTAACTCTCTAGGTCAGTATCCCTTGCGGAGACTTAGTTCCAATATCAGTATTATAGTGCGGGTTCTGCGAGCTCGAGTCCCTTTTAAATAACGAAAAAAAACTAGTTTATAGATATTTTTCAGTTGAAAAACCGGGTTTTTAACTATAATTCAAAAGTTTTGTATATCATTTATATCCAGTAACTCTGTAGGTTTGTAGCCCGCGCACAGAGGCATCATTTGACACCTCGCACGTGCGTGTGCCTTGTGAATAGAGAACTTTGAAAATACTTAATTTTCTCTAATAAACCTAATTTTACGCCAAGTTTCATCTTATTTTTTTTGCCCTAAATCGTCTTTGATCTTAGTATAAATTATTAGTTTTAAAATGCGGGTTCTGCGAGCTCTAGTCCCTTTATAATAACGAACAAAAACCAAGTTTTTAGATATTTTTCAGTTGTAAAACCGATTTTTTAATCATAATTCAACTTTTTTGTAAAGTACTTATATTCCGTAACTCCGTAGTTCAGTATCCCTTTCGGAGATGCATGTTTTGACACCTTGCACGTGCGTGCGCCTAGCGAATAGAGAACTTCGAAAATATTTTATTTTCTCAAAAAAACCCAATTTTATATTAAGTTTCATCTCAAAATTTATGCTCTTAATCGTCTTTGACCTTAGTTTCAATACCAGTATTATAGTGCGGGTTCTGCGAGCTCGCGTCACTTTTCAATAACGAAAAAAACCAAGTTTTTAGATATTTTTCAGTTGAAAAACCGGGTCTTTAACCATAATTAAAAAGTTTTGTATATCATTTATATCCTGTAACTCCGTAGGTCAGTATCCCTTGCGGAGACTTAGTTTCAATATCAGTATTATAGTGCGGGTTTTGCGAGCTCGAGTCCCTTTTTAATAACGAAAAAAACCAAGTTTTTTGATATTTTTCAGTTGAAAAACCGATTTTTTAATCATAATTCAACTTTTTTGTAAAGTACTTATATTCCGTAACTCCGTAGTTCAGTATCCCTTTCGGAGATGCATGTTTTGACACCTTGCACGTGCGTGCGCCTAGCGAATAGAGAACTTCGAAAATATTTTATTTTCTCAAAAAAACCCAATTTTATATTAAGTTTCATCTCAAAATTTATGCTCTTAATCGTCTTTGACCTTAGTTTCAATACCAGTATTATAGTGCGGGTTCTGCGAGCTCGCGTCACTTTTCAATAACGAAAAAAACCAAGTTTTTAGATATTTTTCAGTTGAAAAACCGGGTCTTTAACCATAATTAAAAAGTTTTGTATATCATTTATATCCTGTAACTCCGTAGGTCAGTATCCCTTGCGGAGACTTAGTTTCAATATCAGTATTATAGTGCGGGTTTTGCGAGCTCAAGTCCCTTTTTAATAACGAAAAAAACCAAGTTTTTTGATATTTTTCAGTTGAAAAACCGATTTTTTAATCATAATTCAACTTTTTTGTAAAGTACTTATATTCCGTAACTCCGTAGTTCAGTATCCCTTTCGGAGATGCATGTTTTGACACCTTGCACGTGCGTGCGCTTAGCGAATAGAGAACTTCGAAAATATTTTATTTTCTCAAAAAAACCCAATTTTATATTAAGTTTCATCTCAAAATTTATGCTCTTAATCGTCTTTGACCTTAGTTTCAATATCAGTATTATAGTGCGGGTTCTGCGAGCTCGCGTCACTTTTCAATAACGAAAAAAACCAAGTTTTTAGATATTTTTCAGTTGAAAAACCGGGTCTTTAACCATAATTAAAAAGTTTTGTATACCATTTATATCCCGTAACTCCGTAGGTCAGTATCCCTTGCGGAGACTTAGTTTCAATATCAGTATTATAGTGCGGGTTCTGCGAGCTCGAGTCCCTTTTAAATAACGAAAAAAAACTAGTTTATAGATATTTTTCAGTTTAAAAACCGGGTTTTTAACCATAATTCAATTTTTTTGTAAAGCATTTATATCCCGTATCTCCGTAGGTCAGTATCCCTTGCGGAGACTTAGTTTCAATATCAGTATTATAGTGCGGGTTCTGCGAGCTCGAGTCCCTTTTTAATAACGAAAAAAAACAAGTCTTTAGATATTTTTCAGTTGGAAAACCGGGTTTTTAACCATAATTCAAATTTTTTGTAAAGCATTTATATCCAGTAACTCCGTGGGTCAGTATCCCTTGCGGAGACTTAGTTTCAATATCACTATTATAGTGCGGGCTCTGCGAGCTCGAGTCCCTTTTTAATAACGGAAAAAACAAGTTTTTAGATATTTTTCATTTGAAAAACCGGGTTTTTAACTATAATTCAAAAGTTTTGTATATCATTTATATCCAGTAACTCTGTAGGTTTGTAGCCCGCGCGCAGAGGCATCATTTGACACCTCGCACGTGCGTGTGCCTTGTGAATAGAGAACTTTGAAAATACTTAATTTTCTCTAATAAACCTAATTTTACGCCAAGTTTCATCTAATTTTTTTTGCCCTAAATCGTCTTTGATCTTAGTATAAATATCAGTTTTAAAATGCGGGTTCTGCGAGCTCTAGTCCCTTTATAATAACGAAAAAAAAACAAGTTTTTAGATATTTTTCAGTTGAAAAACCGATTTTTTAACCATAATTCAATTTTTTTGTAAAGCATTTATATCTTGCAACTCCGTAGTTCAGTATCCCTTGCGGAGATGCATGGTTTGACACCTCGCACGTGCGTGCGCCTAGTGAATGGAGAACTTTGGAAATACTTAATTTTCTCTAAAAAACCTAATTTTACACCAAGTTTCATCTAAAAAAAATTGCCCCAAATCGTCTTTGATCTTAGTATAAATATCAGTATTATAGTGCGGGTTCTGCGAGCTCAATTCCATTTTTCTTAACGAAAAAAAACCCAAGGTTTTTCATATTTTTCAGTTGGAAAACCGGGTTTTTAACCATAATTGAATTTTTTTTAAAGCATTTATGTCCAGTAAATTATTTAATTTTCTTTAAGAAACATAATTTTACACTAAGATTATTCTAAAAATTTTTGCTCTAAATCGTCTTTGATCTTAGTTTCAATATCAGTATTATAGTGCAGGTTCTGCGAGCTCAATTCCATTTTTCTTAACGAAAAAAATACCAAGGTTTTACATATTTTTCAGTTGAAAAACCGGGTTTTTAACCGTAATTCAAATTTTTTGTAAAGCATTTATATCCAGTAACTCCGTAGGTCAGTATCCCTTGCGGAGACTTAATTTCAATATCACTATTATAGTGCGGGCTCTGCGAGCTCGAGTCCCTTTTTAATAACGGAAAAAACAAGTTTTTAGATATTTTTCAGTTGAAAAACCGGGTTTTTAACTATAATTCAAAAGTTTTGTATATCATTTATATCCAGTAACTCTGTAGGTTTGTAGCCCGCGCGCAGAGGCATCATTTGACACCTCGCACGTGCGTGTGCCTTGTGAATAGAGAACTTTGAAAATACTTAATTTTCTCTAAAAAACCTAATTTTACACCAAGTTTCATCTCAAAATTTATGCTCTTAATCGTCTTTGACCTTAGTTTCAATACCAGTATTATAGTGCGGGTTCTGCGAGCTCGCGTCACTTTTCAATAACGAAAAAAACCAAGTTTTTAGATATTTTTCAGTTGAAAAACCGGGTCTTTAAGCATAATTAAAAAGTTTTGTATATCATTTATATCCTGTAACTCCGTAGGTCAGTATCCCTTGCGGAGACTTAGTTTCAATATCAGTATTATAGTGCGGGTTTTGCGAGCTCGAGTCCCTTTTTAATAACGAAAAAAACCAAGTTTTTAGATATTTTTCAGTTGAAAAACCGATTTTTTAATCATAATTCAACTTTTTTGTAAAGTACTTATATTCCGTAACTCCGTAGTTCAGTATCCCTTTCGGAGATGCATGTTTTGACACCTTGCACGTGCGTGCGCTTAGCGAATAGAGAACTTCGAAAATATTTTATTTTCTCAAAAAAACCCAATTTTATATTAAGTTTCATCTCAAAATTTATGCTCTTAATCGTCTTTGACCTTAGTTTCAATACCAGTATTATAGTGCGGGTTCTGCGAGCTCGCGTCACTTTTCAATAACGAAAAACACCAAGTTTTGAGATATTTTTCAGTTGAAAAACCGGGTCTTTAACCATAATTAAAAAGTTTTGTATATCATTTATATCCCGTAACTCCGTACGTCAGTATCCCTTGCGGAGACTTAGTTTCAATATCAGTATTATAGTGCGGGTTCGGCGAGCTCGAGTCCCTTTTAAATAACGAAAAAAAACTAGTTTATAGATATTTTTCAGTTTAAAAACCGGGTTTTTAACCATAATTCAAATTTTTTGTAAAGCATTTATATCCAGTAACTCCGTGGGTCAGTATCCCTTGCGGAGACTTAGTTTCAATATCAGTATTATAGTGCGGGTTCTGCGAGCTCGAGTCCCTTTTTAATAACGGAAAAAACAAGTTTTTAGATATTTTTCATTTGAAAAACCGGGTTTTTAACTATAATTCAAAAGTTTTGTATATCATTTATATCCAGTAACTCTGTAGGTTTGTAGCCCGCGCGCAGAGGCATCATTTGACACCTCGCACGTGCGTGTGCCTTGTGAATAGAGAACTTTGAAAATACTTAATTTTCTCTAATAAACCTAATTTTACGCCAAGTTTCATCTAATTTTTTTTGCCCTAAATCGTCTTTGATCTTAGTATAAATATCAGTTTTAAAATGCGGGTTCTGCGAGCTCTAGTCCCTTTATAATAACGAAAAAAAACAAGTTTTTAGATATTTTTCAGTTGAAAAACCGATTTTTTAACCATAATTCAATTTTTTTGTAAAGCATTTATATCTTGCAACTCCGTAGTTCAGTATCCCTTGCGGAGATGCATGGTTTGACACCTCGCACGTGCGTGCGCCTAGTGAATGGAGAACTTTGAAAATACTTAATTTTCTCTAAAAAACCTAATTTTACACCAAGTTTCATCTAAAAAAAATTGCCCCAAATCGTCTTTGATCTTAGTATAAATATCAGTATTATAGTGCGGGTTCTGCGAGCTCAATTCCATTTTTCTTAACGAAAAAAAACCCAAGGTTTTTCATATTTTTCAGTTGGAAAACCGGGTTTTTAACCATAATAGAATTTTTTTTAAAGCATTTATATCCAGTAAATTATTTAATTTTCTCTAAGAAACATAATTTTACACTAAGATTGTTCTAAAAATTTTTGCTCTAAATCGTCTTTGATCTTAGTTTCAATATCAGTATTATAGTGCAGGTTCTGCGAGCTCAATTCCATTTTTCTTAACGAAAAAAATACCAAGGTTTTACATATTTTTCAGTTGAAAAACCGGGTTTTTAACCATAATTCAAATTTTTTGTAAAGCATTTATATCCAGTAACTCCGTAGGTCAGTATCCCTTGCGGAGACTTAATTTCAATATCACTATTATAGTGCGGGCTCTGCGAGCTCGAGTCCCTTTTTAATAACGGAAAAAACAAGTTTTTAGATATTTTTCAGTTGAAAAACCGGGTTTTTAACTATAATTCAAAAGTTTTGTATATCATTTATATCCAGTAACTCTGTAGGTTTGTAGCCCGCGCGCAGAGGCATCATTTGACACCTCGCACGTGCGTGTGCCTTGTGAATAGAGAACTTTGAAAATACTTAATTTTCTCTAAAAAACCTAATTTTACACCAAGTTTCATCTAATTTTTTTTGCCCTAAATCGTCTTTGATCTTAGTATAAATATCAGTTTTAAAGTGCGGGTTCTGCGAGCTCTAGTCCCTTTTTGGTAACGAAAAAAAACAAGTTTTTAAATATTTTTCAGTTGAAAAACCGACTTTTTACCGTAATTCAAATTTTTTGTAAAGCATTTATATCCCATAACTCTCTAGGTCAGTATCCCTTGCGGAGACTTAGTTCCAATATCAGTATTATAGTGCGGGTTCTGCGAGCTCGAGTCCCTTTTAAATAACGAAAAAAAACTAGTTTATAGATATTTTTCAGTTGAAAAACCGGGTTTTTAACTATAATTCAAAAGTTTTGTATATCATTTATATCCAGTAACTCTGTAGGTTTGTAGCCCGCGCACAGAGGTATCATTTGACACCTCGCACGTGCGTGTGCCTTGTGAATAGAGAACTTTGAAAATACTTAATTTTCTCTAATAAACCTAATTTTACGCCAAGTTTCATCTTATTTTTTTTGCCCTAAATCGTCTTTGATCTTAGTATAAATATCAGTTTTAAAATGCGGGTTCTGCGAGCTCTAGTCCCTTTATAATAACGAACAAAAACCAAGTTTTTAGATATTTTTCAGTTGTAAAACCGATTTTTTAATCATAATTCAACTTTTTTGTAAAGTACTTATATTCCGTAACTCCGTAGTTCAGTATCCCTTTCGGAGATGCATGTTTTGACACCTTGCACGTGCGTGCGCCTAGCGAATAGAGAACTTCGAAAATATTTTATTTTCTCAAAAAAACCCAATTTTATATTAAGTTTCATCTCAAAATTTATGCTCTTAATCGTCTTTGACCTTAGTTTCAATACCAGTATTATAGTGCGGGTTCTGCGAGCTCGCGTCACTTTTCAATAACGAAAAAAACCAAGTTTTTAGATATTTTTCAGTTGAAAAACCGGGTCTTTAACCATAATTAAAAAGTTTTGTATATCATTTATATCCTGTAACTCCGTAGGTCAGTATCCCTTGCGGAGACTTAGTTTCAATATCAGTATTATAGTGCGGGTTTTGCGAGCTCGAGTCCCTTTTTAATAACGAAAAAAACCAAGTTTTTTGATATTTTTCAGTTGAAAAACCGATTTTTTAATCATAATTCAACTTTTTTGTAAAGTACTTATATTCCGTAACTCCGTAGTTCAGTATCCCTTTCGGAGATGCATGTTTTGACACCTTGCACGTGCGTGCGCTTAGCGAATAGAGAACTTCGAAAATATTTTATTTTCTCAAAAAAACCCAATTTTATATTAAGTTTCATCTCAAAATTTATGCTCTTAATCGTCTTTGACCTTAGTTTCAATATCAGTATTATAGTGCGGGTTCTGCGAGCTCGCGTCACTTTTCAATAACGAAAAAAACCAAGTTTTTAGATATTTTTCAGTTGAAAAACCGGGTCTTTAACCATAATTAAAAAGTTTTGTATATCATTTATATCCCGTAACTCCGTAGGTCAGTATCCCTTGCGGAGACTTAGTTTCAATATCAGTATTATAGTGCGGGTTCTGCGAGCTCGAGTCCCTTTTAAATAACGAAAAAAAACTAGTTTATAGATATTTTTCAGTTTAAAAACCGGGTTTTTAACCATAATTCAATTTTTTTGTAAAGCATTTATATCCCGTATCTCCGTAGGTCAGTATCCCTTGCGGAGACTTAGTTTCAATATCAGTATTATAGTGCGGGTTCTGCGAGCTCGAGTCCCTTTTTAATAACGAAAAAAAACAAGTCTTTAGATATTTTTCAGTTGGAAAACCGGGTTTTTAACCATAATTCAAATTTTTTGTAAAGCATTTATATCCAGTAACTCCGTGGGTCAGTATCCCTTGCGGAGACTTAGTTTCAATATCAGTATTATAGTGCGGGTTCTGCGAGCTCGAGTCCCTTTTTAATAACGGAAAAAAACTAGTTTTTAGATATTTTTCAGTTGCAAAACCGATTTTTTAACCATAATTCAATTTTTTTGTAAAGCATTTATATCTTGTAACTCCGTAGGTCAGTATCCCTTACGGAGACTTAATTTCAATATCACTATTATAGTGCGGGCTCTGCGAGCTCGCGTCACTTTTCAATAACGAAAAAAAACAAGTTTTTAGATATTTTTCAGTTTAAAAACCGATTTTTTAATCATAATTCAACTTTTTTGTAAAGTACTTATATTCCGTAACTCCGTAGTTCAGTATCCCTTTCGGAGATGCATGTTTTGACACCTTGCACGTGCGTGCGCCTAGCGAATAGAGAACTTCGAAAATATTTTATTTTCTCAAAAAAACCCAATTTTATATTAAGTTTCATCTCAAAATTTATGCTCTTAATCGTCTTTGACCTTAGTTTCAATACCAGTATTATAGTGCGGGTTCTGCGAGCTCGCGTCACTTTTCAATAACGAAAAACACCAAGTTTTGAGATATTTTTCAGTTGAAAAACCGGGTCTTTAACCATAATTAAAAAGTTTTGTATATCATTTATATCCTGTAACTCCGTAGGTCAGTATCCCTTGCGGAGACTTAGTTTCAATATCAGTATTATAGTGCGGGTTTTGCGAGCTCGAGTCCCTTTTTAATAACGGAAAAAAACTAGTTTTTAGATATTTTTCAGTTGCAAAACCGATTTTTTAACCATAATTCAATTTTTTTGTAAATTATTTATATCTTGTAACTCCGTAGGTCAGTATCCCTTGCGGAGACTTAATTTCAATATCACTATTATAGTGCGGGCTCTGCGAGCTCGAGTCCCTTTTTAATAACGGAAAAAGCAAGTTTTTAGATATTTGTCATTTGAAAAACCGGGTTTTTAACTATAATTCAAAAGTTTTGTATATCATTTATATCCAGTAACTCTGTAGGTTTGTAGCCCGCGCGCAGAGGCATCATTTGACACCTCGCACGTGCGTGTGCCTTGTGAATAGAGAACTTTGGAAATACTTAATTTTCTCTAATAAACCTAATTTTACGCCAAGTTTCATCTAATTTTTTTTACCCTAAATCGTCTTTGATCTTAGTATAAATATCAGTTTTAAAATGCGGGTTCTGCGAGCTCTAGTCCCTTTATAATAACGAAAAAAAACAAGTTTTTAGATATTTTTCAGTTGCAAAACCGATTTTTTAACCATAATTAAATTTTTTTGTAAAGCATTTATATCTTGCAACTCCGTCGTTCAGTATCCCTTGCGGAGATGCATGGTTTGACACCTCGCGCGTGCGTGCGCCTAGTGAATGGAGAACTTTGAAAATACTTAATTTTCTCTAAAAAACCTAATTTTACACCAAGTTTCATCTAATTTTTTTTGCCCTAAATCGTCTTTGATCTTAGTATAAATATCAGTTTTAAAGTGCGGGTTCTGCGAGCTCTAGTCCCTTTTTGGTAACGAAAAAAAAACAAGTTTTTAAATATTTTTCAATTGCAAAACCGATTTTTTAACCATAATTCGAATTTTTTGTAAAGCATTTATATCCTGTTACTCCGTAGGTCAGTATCCCTTGCGGAGACTTAGTTTCAATATCAGTATTATAGTGCGGGTTCTGCGAGCTCGAGTCTCTTTTTAATAACGAAAAAAAACAAGTCTTTAGATATTTTTCAGTTGAAAAACCGACTTTTTCCATAATTCAAATTTTTTGTTAAGCATTTATATCCCATAACTCCGTAGGTCAGTATCCCTTGCGGAGACGCATCTTTTGATAACTCGCACGTGCGTGCGCCTTGCGAATATAGAACTTCGAAATATTTTATTTTCTCAAAAAAATCCAATTCTATACTAAGTTTCATCTCAAAACTTATGCTCTAAATCGTCTTTGACCTTAATTTCAATATCAGTATTATAGTGCGGGTTCTGCGAGCTCGAGTCCCTTTTAAATAACGAACAAAAACCAAGTTTTTAGATATTTTTCAGTTGAAAAACCGGGTCTTTAACCATAATTAAAAAGTTTTGTATATCATTTATATCCAGTAACTCCGTAGGTCAGTATCCCTTGCGGAGACTTAGTTTCAATATCATTATTATAGTGCGGGTTCTGCGAGCTCGAGTCCCTTTTAAATAACGAAAAAAAACTAGTCTATAGATATTTTTCAGTTGGAAAACCGGGTTTTTAAACATAATTCAAATTTTTTGTAAAGCATTTATATCCAGTAACTCCGTTGGTCAGTATCCCTTGCGGAGACTTAGTTTCAATATCACTATTATAGTGCGGGCTCTGCGAGCTCGAGTCCCTTTTTAATAACGGAAAAAACAAGTTTTTAGATATTTTTCATTTGAAAAACCGGGTTTTTAACTATAATTCAAAAGTTTTGTATATCATTTATATCCAGTAACTCTGTAGGTTTGTAGCCCGCGCGCAGAGGCATCATTTGACACCTCGCACGTGCGTGTGCCTTGTGAATAGAGAACTTTGAAAATACTTAATTTTCTCTAATAAACCTAATTTTACGCCAAGTTTCATCTAATTTTTTTTGCCCTAAATCGTCTTTGATCTTAGTATAAATATCAGTTTTAAAATGCGGGTTCTGCGAGCTCTAGTCCCTTTATAATAACGAAAAAAAAACAAGTTTTTAGATATTTTTCAGTTGAAAAACCGATTTTTTAACCATAATTCAATTTTTTTGTAAAGCATTTATATCTTGCAACTCCGTAGTTCAGTATCCCTTGCGGAGATGCATGGTTTGACACCTCGCACGTGCGTGCGCCTAGTGAATGGAGAACTTTGAAAATACTTAATTTTCTCTAAAAAACCTAATTTTACACCAAGTTTCATCTAAAAAAAATTGCCCCAAATCGTCTTTGATCTTAGTATAAATATCAGTATTATAGTGCGGGTTCTGCGAGCTCAATTCCATTTTTCTTAACGAAAAAAAACCCAAGGTTTTTCATATTTTTCAGTTGAAAAACCGACTTTTTACCGTAATTCAAATTTTTTGTAAAGCATTTATATCCAGTAACTCCGTAGGTCAGTATCCCTTGCGGAGACTTAATTTCAATATCACTATTATAGTGCGGGCTCTGCGAGCTCGAGTCCCTTTTTAATAACGGAAAAAACAAGTTTTTAGATATTTTTCAGTTGAAAAACCGGGTTTTTAACTATAATTCAAAAGTTTTGTATATCATTTATATCCAGTAACTCTGTAGGTTTGTAGCCCGCGCGCAGAGGCATCATTTGACACCTCGCACGTGCGTGTGCCTTGTGAATAGAGAACTTTGAAAATACTTAATTTTCTCTAAAAAACCTAATTTTACACCAAGTTTCATCTAATTTTTTTTGCCCTAAATCGTCTTTGATCTTAGTATAAATATCAGTTTTAAAGTGCGGGTTCTGCGAGCTCTAGTCCCTTTTTGGTAACGAAAAAAAACAATTTTTTAAATATTTTTCAGTTGAAAAACCGACTTTTTACCGTAATTCAAATTTTTTGTAAAGCATTTATATCCCATAACTCTCTAGGTCAGTATCCCTTGCGGAGACTTAGTTCCAATATCAGTATTATAGTGCGGGTTCTGCGAGCTCGAGTCCCTTTTAAATAACGAAAAAAAACTAGTTTATAGATATTTTTCAGTTGAAAAACCGGGTTTTTAACTATAATTCAAAAGTTTTGTATATCATTTATATCCAGTAACTCTGTAGGTTTGTAGCCCGCGCACAGAGGCATCATTTGACACCTCGCACGTGCGTGTGCCTTGTGAATAGAGAACTTTGAAAATACTTAATTTTCTCTAATAAACCTAATTTTACGCCAAGTTTCATCTAATTTTTTTTGCCCTAAATCGTCTTTGATCTTAGTATAAATATCAGTTTTAAAATGCGGGTTCTGCGAGCTCTAGTCCCTTTATAATAACGAAAAAAAACAAGTTTTTAGATATTTTTCAGTTGAAAAACCGATTTTTTAAGCATAATTCAATTTTTTTGTAAAGCATTTATATCTTGCAACTCCGTAGTTCAGTATCCCTTGCGGAGATGCATGTTTTGACACCTCGCACGTGCGTGCGCCTAGTGAATGGAGAACTTCGAAAATATTTTATTTTCTCAAAAAAACCCAATTTTATATTAAGTTTCATCTCAAAATTTATGCTCTTAATCGTCTTTGACCTTAGTTTCAATACCAGTATTATAGAGCGGGTTCTGCGTGCTCGCGTCCCTTTTAAATAACGAACAAAAACCAAGTTTTTAGATATTTTTCAGTTGTAAAACCGATTTTTTAATCATAATTCAACTTTTTTGTAAAGTACTTATATTCCGTAACTCCGTAGTTCAGTATCCCTTTCGGAGATGCATGTTTTGACACCTTGCACGTGCGTGCGCCTAGCGAATAGAGAACTTCGAAAATATTTTATTTTCTCAAAAAAACCCAATTTTATATTAAGTTTCATCTCAAAATTTATGCTCTTAATCGTCTTTGACCTTAGTTTCAATATCAGTATTATAGTGCGGGTTCTGCGAGCTCGCGTCACTTTTCAATAACGAAAAAAAACAAGTTTTTAGATATTTTTCAGTTGAAAAACCGGGTCTTTAACCATAATTAAAAAGTTTTGTATATCATTTATATCCAGTAACTCCGTAGGTCAGTATCCCTTGCGGAGACTTAGTTTCAATATCATTATTATAGTGCGGGTTCTGCGAGCTCGAGTCCCTTTTAAATAACGAAAAAAAACTAGTCTATAGATATTTTTCAGTTGGAAAACCGGGTTTTTAAACATAATTCAAATTTTTTGTAAAGCATTTATATCCAGTAACTCCGTGGGTCAGTATCCCTTGCGGAGACTTAGTTTCAATATCACTATTATAGTGCGGGCTCTGCGAGCTCGAGTCCCTTTTTAATAACGGAAAAAACAAGTTTTTAGATATTTTTCATTTGAAAAACCGGGTTTTTAACTATAATTCAAAAGTTTTGTATATCATTTATATCCAGTAACTCTGTAGGTTTGTAGCCCGCGTGCAGAGGCATCATTTGACACCTCGCACGTGCGTGTGCCTTGTGAATAGAGAACTTTGAAAATACTTAATTTTCTCTAATAAACCAAATTTTACGCCAAGTTTCATCTAATTTTTTTTGCCCTAAATCGTCTTTGATCTTAGTATAAATATCAGTTTTAAAATGCGGGTTCTGCGAGCTCTAGTCCCTTTATAATAACGAAAAAAAAACAAGTTTTTAGATATTTTTCAGTTGAAAAACCGATTTTTTAACCATAATTCAATTTTTTTGTAAAGCATTTATATCTTGCAACTCCGTAGTTCAGTATCCCTTGCGGAGATGCATGGTTTAACACCTCGCACGTGCGTGCGCCTAGTGAATGGAGAACTTTGAAAATACTTAATTTTCTCTAAAAAACCTAATTTTACACCAAGTTTCATCTAAAAAAAATTGCCCCAAATCGTCTTTGATCTTAGTATAAATATCAGTATTATAGTGCGGGTTCTGCGAGCTCAATTCCATTTTTCTTAACGAAAAAAAACCCAAGGTTTTTCATATTTTTCAGTTGGAAAACCGGGTTTTTAACCATAATTGATTTTTTTTTAAAGCATTTATATCCAGTAAATTATTTAATTTTCTCTAAGAAACATAATTTTACACTAAGATTATTCTAAAAATTTTTGCTCTAAATCGTCTTTGATCTTAGTTTCAATATCAGTATTATAGTGCAGGTTCTGCGAGCTCAATTCCATTTTTCTTAACGAAAAAAATACCAAGGTTTTACATATTTTTCAGTTGAAAAACCGGATTTTTAACCATAATTCAAATTTTTTGTAAAGCATTTATATCCAGTAACTCCGTAGGTCAGTATCCCTTGCGGAGACTTAATTTCAATATCACTATTATAGTGCGGGCTCTGCGAGCTCGAGTCCCTTTTTAATAACGGAAAAAACAAGTTTTTAGATATTTTTCAGTTGAAAAACCGGGTTTTTAACTATAATTCAAAAGTTTTGTATATCATTTATATCCAGTAACTCTGTAGGTTTGTAGCCCGCGCGCAGAGGCATCATTTGACACCTCGCATGTGCGTGTGCCTTGTGAATAGAGAACTTTGAAAATACTTAATTTTCTCTAATAAACCTAATTTTACGCCAAGTTTCATCTAATTTTTTTTGCCCTAAATCGTCTTTGATCTTAGTATAAATATCAGTTTTAAAATGCGGGTTCTGCGAGCTCTAGTCCCTTTATAATAACGAAAAAAAAACAAGTTTTTAGATATTTTTCAGTTGAAAAACCGATTTTTTAACCATAATTCAATTTTTTTGTAAAGCATTTATATCTTGCAACTCCGTAGTTCAGTATCCCTTGCGGAGATGCATGGTTTGACACCTCGCACGTGCGTGCGCCTAGTGAATGGAGAACTTTGAAAATACTTAATTTTCTCTAAAAAACCTAATTTTACACCAAGTTTCATCTAATTTTTTTTGCCCTAAATCGTCTTTGATCTTAGTATAAATATCAGTTTTAAAGTGCGGGTTCTGCGAGCTCTAGTCCCTTTTTGGTAACGAAAAAAAAACAAGTTTTTAAATATTTTTCAGTTGAAAAACCGACTTTTTACCGTAATTCAAATTTTTTGTAAAGCATTTATATCCCATAACTCTCTAGGTCAGTATCCCTTGCGGAGACTTAGTTCCAATATCAGTATTATAGTGCGGGTTCTGCGAGCTCGAGTCCCTTTTAAATAACGAAAAAAAACTAGTTTATAGATATTTTTCAGTTGAAAAACCGGGTTTTTAACTATAATTCAAAAGTTTTGTATATCATTTATATCCAGTAACTCTGTAGGTTTGTAGCCCGCGCACAGAGGCATCATTTGACACCTCGCACGTGCGTGTGCCTTGTGAATAGAGAACTTTGAAAATACTTAATTTTCTCTAATAAACCTAATTTTACGCCAAGTTTCATCTAATTTTTTTTGCCCTAAATCGTCTTTGATCTTAGTATAAATATCAGTTTTAAAATGCGGGTTCTGCGAGCTCTAGTCCCTTTATAATAACGAAAAAAAACAAGTTTTTAGATATTTTTCAGTTGAAAAACCGATTTTTTAAGCATAATTCAATTTTTTTGTAAAGCATTTATATCTTGCAACTCCGTAGTTCAGTATCCCTTGCGGAGATGCATGTTTTGACACCTCGCACGTGCGTGCGCCTAGTGAATGGAGAACTTCGAAAATATTTTATTTTCTCAAAAAAACCCAATTTTATATTAAGTTTCATCTCAAAATTTATGCTCTTAATCGTCTTTGACCTTAGTTTCAATACCAGTATTATAGAGCGGGTTCTGCGAGCTCGCGTCCCTTTTAAATAACGAACAAAAACCAAGTTTTTAGATATTTTTCAGTTGTAAAACCGATTTTTTAATCATAATTCAACTTTTTTGTAAAGTACTTATATTCCGTAACTCCGTAGTTCAGTATCCCTTTCGGAGATGCATGTTTTGACACCTTGCACGTGCGTGCGCCTAGCGAATAGAGAACTTCGAAAATATTTTATTTTCTCAAAAAAACCCAATTTTATATTAAGTTTCATCTCAAAATTTATGCTCTTAATCGTCTTTGACCTTAGTTTCAATATCAGTATTATAGTGCGGGTTCTGCGAGCTCGCGTCACTTTTCAATAACGAAAAAAAACAAGTTTTTAGATATTTTTCAGTTGAAAAACCGGGTCTTTAACCATAATTAAAAAGTTTTGTATATCATTTATATCCAGTAACTCCGTAGGTCAGTATCCCTTGCGGAGACTTAGTTTCAATATCATTATTATAGTGCGGGTTCTGCGAGCTCGAGTCCCTTTTAAATAACGAAAAAAAACTAGTCTATAGATATTTTTCAGTTGGAAAACCGGGTTTTTAAACATAATTCAAATTTTTTGTAAAGCATTTATATCCAGTAACTCCGTGGGTCAGTATCCCTTGCGGAGACTTAGTTTCAATATCACTATTATAGTGCGGGCTCTGCGAGCTCGAGTCCCTTTTTAATAACGGAAAAAACAAGTTTTTAGATATTTTTCATTTGAAAAACCGGGTTTTTAACTATAATTCAAAAGTTTTGTATATCATTTATATCCAGTAACTCTGTAGGTTTGTAGCCCGCGCGCAGAGGCATCATTTGACACCTCGCACGTGCGTGTGCCTTGTGAATAGAGAACTTTGAAAATACTTAATTTTCTCTAATAAACCTAATTTTACGCCAAGTTTCATCTAATTTTTTTTGCCCTAAATCGTCTTTGATCTTAGTATAAATATCAGTTTTAAAATGCGGGTTCTGCGAGCTCTAGTCCCTTTATAATAACGAAAAAAAAACAAGTTTTTAGATATTTTTCAGTTGAAAAACCGATTTTTTAACCATAATTCAATTTTTTTGTAAAGCATTTATATCTTGCAACTCCGTAGTTCAGTATCCCTTGCGGAGATGCATGGTTTAACACCTCGCACGTGCGTGCGCCTAGTGAATGGAGAACTTTGAAAATACTTAATTTTCTCTAAAAAACCTAATTTTACACCAAGTTTCATCTAAAAAAAATTGCCCCAAATCGTCTTTGATCTTAGTATAAATATCAGTATTATAGTGCGGGTTCTGCGAGCTCAATTCCATTTTTCTTAACGAAAAAAAACCCAAGGTTTTTCATATTTTTCAGTTGGAAAACCGGGTTTTTAACCATAATTGATTTTTTTTTAAAGCATTTATATCCAGTAAATTATTTAATTTTCTCTAAGAAACATAATTTTACACTAAGATTATTCTAAAAATTTTTGCTCTAAATCGTCTTTGATCTTAGTTTCAATATCAGTATTATAGTGCAGGTTCTGCGAGCTCAATTCCATTTTTCTTAACGAAAAAAATACCAAGGTTTTACATATTTTTCAGTTGAAAAACCGGATTTTTAACCATAATTCAAATTTTTTGTAAAGCATTTATATCCAGTAACTCCGTAGGTCAGTATCCCTTGCGGAGACTTAATTTCAATATCACTATTATAGTGCGGGCTCTGCGAGCTCGAGTCCCTTTTTAATAACGGAAAAAACAAGTTTTTAGATATTTTTCAGTTGAAAAACCGGGTTTTTAACTATAATTCAAAAGTTTTGTATATCATTTATATCCAGTAACTCTGTAGGTTTGTAGCCCGCGCGCAGAGGCATCATTTGACACCTCGCACGTGCGTGTGCCTTGTGAATAGAGAACTTTGAAAATACTTAATTTTCTCTAAAAAACCTAATTTTACACCAAGTTTCATCTAATTTTTTTTGCCCTAAATCGTCTTTGATCTTAGTATAAATATCAGTTTTAAAGTGCGGGTTCTGCGAGCTCTAGTCCCTTTTTGGTAACGAAAAAAAAACAAGTTTTTAAATATTTTTCAGTTGAAAAACCGACTTTTTACCGTAATTCAAATTTTTTGTAAAGCATTTATATCCCATAACTCTCTAGGTCAGTATCCCTTGCGGAGACTTAGTTCCAATATCAGTATTATAGTGCGGGTTCTGCGAGCTCGAGTCCCTTTTAAATAACGAAAAAAAACTAGTTTATAGATATTTTTCAGTTGAAAAACCGGCTTTTTAACTATAATTCAAAAGTTTTGTATATAATTTATATCCAGTAACTCTGTAGGTTTGTAGCCCGCGCACAGAGGCATCATTTGACACCTCGCACGTGCGTGTGCCTTGTGAATAGAGAACTTTGAAAATACTTAATTTTCTCTAAAAAACCTAATTTTACACCAAGTTTCATCTAATTTTTTTTGCCCTAAATCGTCTTTGATCTTAGTATAAATATCAGTTTTAAAATGCGGGTTCTGCGAGCTCTAGTCCCTTTATAATAACGAAAAAAAACAAGTTTTTAGATATTTTTCAGTTGAAAAACCGATTTTTTAACCATAATTCAATTTTTTTGTAAAGCATTTATATCTTGCAACTCCGTAGTTCAGTATCCCTTGCGGAGATGCATGTTTTGACACCTCGCACGTGCGTGCGCCTAGTGAATGGAGAACTTCGAAAATATTTTATTTTCTCAAAAAAACCCAATTTTATATTAAGTTTCATCTCAAAATTTATGCTCTTAATCGTCTTTGACCTTAGTTTCAATACCAGTATTATAGAGCGGGTTCTGCGAGCTCGCGTCCCTTTTAAATAACGAACAAAAACCAAGTTTTTAGATATTTTTCAGTTGTAAAACCGATTTTTTAATCATAATTCAACTTTTTTGTAAAGTACTTATATTCCGTAACTCCGTAGTTCAGTATCCCTTTCGGAGATGCATGTTTTGACACCTTGCACGTGCGTGCGCCTAGCGAATAGAGAACTTCGAAAATATTTTATTTTCTCAAAAAAACCCAATTTTATATTAAGTTTCATCTCAAAATTTATGCTCTTAATCGTCTTTGACCTTAGTTTCAATATCAGTATTATAGTGCGGGTTCTGCGAGCTCGCGTCACTTTTCAATAACGAAAAAAAACAAGTTTTTAGATATTTTTCAGTTGAAAAACCGGGTCTTTAACCATAATTAAAAAGTTTTGTATATCATTTATATCCAGTAACTCCGTAGGTCAGTATCCCTTGCGGAGACTTAGTTTCAATATCATTATTATAGTGCGGGTTCTGCGAGCTCGAGTCCCTTTTAAATAACGAAAAAAAACTAGTCTATAGATATTTTTCAGTTGGAAAACCGGGTTTTTAAACATAATTCAAATTTTTTGTAAAGCATTTATATCCAGTAACTCCGTGGGTCAGTATCCCTTGCGGAGACTTAGTTTCAATATCACTATTATAGTGCGGGCTCTGCGAGCTCGAGTCCCTTTTTAATAACGGAAAAAACAAGTTTTTAGATATTTTTCATTTGAAAAACCGGGTTTTTAACTATAATTCAAAAGTTTTGTATATCATTTATATCCAGTAACTCTGTAGGTTTGTAGCCCGCGCGCAGAGGCATCATTTGACACCTCGCACGTGCGTGTGCCTTGTGAATAGAGAACTTTGAAAATACTTAATTTTCTCTAATAAACCTAATTTTACGCCAAGTTTCATCTAATTTTTTTTGCCCTAAATCGTCTTTGATCTTAGTATAAATATCAGTTTTAAAATGCGGGTTCTGCGAGCTCTAGTCCCTTTATAATAACGAAAAAAAAACAAGTTTTTAGATATTTTTCAGTTGAAAAACCGATTTTTTAACCATAATTCAATTTTTTTGTAAAGCATTTATATCTTGCAACTCCGTAGTTCAGTATCCCTTGCGGATATGCATGGTTTAACACCTCGCACGTGCGTGCGCCTAGTGAATGGAGAACTTTGAAAATACTTAATTTTCTCTAAAAAACCTAATTTTACACCAAGTTTCATCTAAAAAAAATTGCCCCAAATCGTCTTTGATCTTAGTATAAATATCAGTATTATAGTGCGGGTTCTGCGAGCTCAATTCCATTTTTCTTAACGAAAAAAAACCCAAGGTTTTTCATATTTTTCAGTTGGAAAACCGGGTTTTTAACCATAATTGATTTTTTTTTAAAGCATTTATATCCAGTAAATTATTTAATTTTCTCTAAGAAACATAATTTTACACTAAGATTATTCTAAAAATTTTTGCTCTAAATCGTCTTTGATCTTAGTTTCAATATCAGTATTATAGTGCAGGTTCTGCGAGCTCAATTCCATTTTTCTTAACGAAAAAAATACCAAGGTTTTACATATTTTTCAGTTGAAAAACCGGATTTTTAACCATAATTCAAATTTTTTGTAAAGCATTTATATCCAGTAACTCCGTAGGTCAGTATCCCTTGCGGAGACTTAATTTCAATATCACTATTATAGTGCGGGCTCTGCGAGCTCGAGTCCCTTTTTAATAACGGAAAAAACAAGTTTTTAGATATTTTTCAGTTGAAAAACCGGGTTTTTAACTATAATTCAAAAGTTTTGTATATCATTTATATCCAGTAACTCTGTAGGTTTGTAGCCCGCGCGCAGAGGCATCATTTGACACCTCGCACGTGCGTGTGCCTTGTGAATAGAGAACTTTGAAAATACTTAATTTTCTCTAAAAAACCTAATTTTACACCAAGTTTCATTTAATTTTTTTTGCCCTAAATCGTCTTTGATCTTAGTATAAATATCAGTTTTAAAGTGCGGGTTCTGCGAGCTCTAGTCCCTTTTTGGTAACGAAAAAAAAACAAGTTTTTAAATATTTTTCAGTTGAAAAACCGACTTTTTACCGTAATTCAAATTTTTTGTAAAGCATTTATATCCCATAACTCTCTAGGTCAGTATCCCTTGCGGAGACTTAGTTCCAATATCAGTATTATAGTGCGGGTTCTGCGAGCTCGAGTCCCTTTTAAATAACGAAAAAAAACTAGTTTATAGATATTTTTCAGTTGAAAAACCGGGTTTTTAACTATAATTCAAAAGTTTTGTATATAATTAATATCCAGTAACTCTGTAGGTTTGTAGCCCGCGCACAGAGGCATCATTTGACACCTCGCACGTGCGTGTGCCTTGTGAATAGAGAACTTTGAAAATACTTAATTTTCTCTAATAAACCTAATTTTACGCCAAGTTTCATCTAATTTTTTTTGCCCTAAATCGTTTTTGATCTTAGTATAAATATCAGTTTTAAAATGCGGGTTCTGCGAGCTCTAGTCCCTTTATAATAACGAAAAAAAACAAGTTTTTAGATATTTTTCAGTTGAAAAACCGATTTTTTAACCATAATTCAATTTTTTTGTAAAGCATTTATATCTTGCAACTCCGTAGTTCAGTATCCCTTGCGGAGATGCATGTTTTGACACCTCGCACGTGCGTGCGCCTAGTGAATGGAGAACTTCGAAAATATTTTATTTTCTCAAAAAAACCCAATTTTATATTAAGTTTCATCTCAAAATTTATGCTCTTAATCGTCTTTGACCTTAGTTTCAATACCAGTATTATAGAGCGGGTTCTGCGAGCTCGCGTCCCTTTTAAATAACGAACAAAAACCAAGGTTTTAGATATTTTTCAGTTGTAAAACCGATTTTTTAATCATAATTCAACTTTTTTGTAAAGTACTTATATTCCGTAACTCCGTAGTTCAGTATCCCTTTCGGAGATGCATGTTTTGACACCTTGCACGTGCGTGCGCCTAGCGAATAGAGAACTTCGAAAATATTTTATTTTCTCAAAAAAACCCAATTTTATATTAAGTTTCATCTCAAAATTTATGCTCTTAATCGTCTTTGACCTTAGTTTCAATACCAGTATTATAGTGCGGGATCTGCGAGCTCGCGTCACTTTTCAATAACGAAAAAAACCAAGTTTTTAGATATTTTTCAGTTGAAAAACCGGGTTTTAATCTATAATTCAAAAGTTTTGTATATCATTTATATCCAGTAACTCTGTAGGTTTCTAGCCCACGCGCAGAGGCATCATTTGACACCTCGCACGTGCGTGTGCCTTGTGAATAGAGAACTTTGAAAATACTTAATTTTCTCTAAAAAACCTAATTTTACACCAAGTTTCATTTAATTTTTTTTGCCCTAAATCGTCTTTGATCTTAGTATAAATATCAGTTTTAAAGTGCGGGTTCTGCGAGCTCTAGTCCCTTTTTGGTAACGAAAAAAAACAAGTTTTTAAATATTTTTCAGTTGCAAAACCGATTTTTTAACCATAATTCGAATTTTTTGTAAAGCATTTATATCCTGTTACTCCGTAGGTCAGTATCCCTTGCGGAGACTTAGTTTCAATATCAGTATTATAGTGCGGGTTCTGCGAGCTCGAGTCTCTTTTTAATAACGAAAAAAAACAAGTCTTTAGATATTTTTCAGTTGAAAAACCGACTTTTTCCATAATTCAAATTTTTTGTATATCATTTATATCCTATAACTCCGTAGGTCAGTATCCCTTGCGGAGACTTAGTTTCAATACCAGTATTATAGAGCGGGTTCTGCGAGCTCGCGTCCCTTTTAAATAACGAACAAAAACCAAGTTTTTAGATATTTTTCAGTTGTAAAACCGATTTTTTAATCATAATTCAACTTTTTTGTAAAGTACTTATATTCCGTAACTCCGTAGTTCAGTATCCCTTTCGGAGATGCATGTTTTGACACCTTGCACGTGCGTGCGCCTAGCGAATAGAGAACTTCGAAAATATTTTATTTTCTCAAAAAAACCCAATTTTATATTAAGTTTCATCTTAAAATTTATGCTCTTAATCGTCTTTGACCTTAGTTTCAATATCAGTATTATAGTGCGGGTTCTGCGAGCTCGCGTCACTTTTCAATAACGAAAAAAAACAAGTTTTTAGATATTTTTCAGTTGAAAAACCGGGTCTTTAACCATAATTAAAAAGTTTTGTATATCATTTATATCCAGTAACTCCGTAGGTCAGTATCCCTTGCGGAGACTTAGTTTCAATATCATTATTATAGTGCGGGTTCTGCGAGCTCGAGTCCCTTTTAAATAACGAAAAAAAACTAGTCTATAGATATTTTTCAGTTGGAAAACCGGGTTTTTAAACATAATTCAAATTTTTTGTAAAGCATTTATATCCAGTAACTCCGTGGGTCAGTATCCCTTGCGGAGACTTAGTTTCAATATCACTATTATAGTGCGGGCTCTGCGAGCTCGAGTCCCTTTTTAATAACGGAAAAAACAAGTTTTTAGATATTTTTCATTTGAAAAACCGGGTTTTTAACTATAATTCAAAAGTTTTGTATATCATTTATATCCAGTAACTCTGTAGGTTTGTAGCCCGCGCGCAGAGGCATCATTTGACACCTCGCACGTGCGTGTGCCTTGTGAATAGAGAACTTTGAAAATACTTAATTTTCTCTAATAAACCTAATTTTACGCCAAGTTTCATCTAATTTTTTTTGCCCTAAATCGTCTTTGATCTTAGTATAAATATCAGTTTTAAAATGCGGGTTCTGCGAGCTCTAGTCCCTTTATAATAACGAAAAAAAAACAAGTTTTTAGATATTTTTCAGTTGAAAAACCGATTTTTTAACCATAATTCAATTTTTTTGTAAATCATTTATATCTTGCAACTCCGTAGTTCAGTATCCCTTGCGGAGATGCATGGTTTAACACCTCGCACGTGCGTGCGCCTAGTGAATGGAGAACTTTGAAAATACTTAATTTTCTCTAAAAAACCTAATTTTACACCAAGTTTCATCTAAAAAAAATTGCCCCAAATCGTCTTTGATCTTAGTATAAATATCAGTATTATAGTGCGGGTTCTGCGAGCTCAATTCCATTTTTCTTAACGAAAAAAAACCCAAGGTTTTTCATATTTTTCAGTTGGAAAACCGGGTTTTTAACCATAATTGATTTTTTTTTAAAGCATTTATATCCAGTAAATTATTTAATTTTCTCTAAGAAACATAATTTTACACTAAGATTATTCTAAAAATTTTTGCTCTAAATCGTCTTTGATCTTAGTTTCAATATCAGTATTATAGTGCAGGTTCTGCGAGCTCAATTCCATTTTTCTTAACGAAAAAAATACCAAGGTTTTACATATTTTTCAGTTGAAAAACCGGATTTTTAACCATAATTCAAATTTTTTGTAAAGCATTTATATCCAGTAACTCCGTAGGTCAGTATCCCTTGCGGAGACTTAATTTCAATATCACTATTATAGTGCGGGCTCTGCGAGCTCGAGTCCCTTTTTAATAACGGAAAAAACAAGTTTTTAGATATTTTTCAGTTGAAAAACCGGGTTTTTAACTATAATTCAAAAGTTTTGTATATCATTTATATCCAGTAACTCTGTAGGTTTGTAGCCCGCGCACAGAGGCATCATTTGACACCTCGCACGTGTGTGTGCCTTGTGAATAGAGAACTTTGAAAATACTTAATTTTCTCTAAAAAACCTAATTTTACACCAAGTTTCATCTAATTTTTTTTGCCCTAAATCGTCTTTGATCTTAGTATAAATATCAGTTTTAAAATGCGGGTTCTGCGAGCTCTAGTCCCTTTATAATAACGAAAAAAAACAAGTTTTTAGATATTTTTCAGTTGAAAAACCGATTTTTTAACCATAATTCAATTTTTTTGTAAAGCATTTATATCTTGCAACTCCGTAGTTCAGTATCCCTTGCGGAGATGCATGTTTTGACACCTCGCACGTGCGTGCGCCTAGTGAATGGAGAACTTCGAAAATATTTTATTTTCTCAAAAAAACCCAATTTTATATTAAGTTTCATCTCAAAATTTATGCTCTTAATCGTCTTTGACCTTAGTTTCAATACCAGTATTATAGAGCGGGTTCTGCGAGCTCGCGTCCCTTTTAAATAACGAACAAAAACCAAGGTTTTAGATATTTTTCAGTTGTAAAACCGATTTTTTAATCATAATTCAACTTTTTTGTAAAGTACTTATATTCCGTAACTCCGTAGTTCAGTATCCCTTTCGGAGATGCATGTTTTGACACCTTGCACGTGCGTGCGCCTAGCGAATAGAGAACTTCGAAAATATTTTATTTTCTCAAAAAAACCCAATTTTATATTAAGTTTCATCTCAAAATTTATGCTCTTAATCGTCTTTGACCTTAGTTTCAATACCAGTATTATAGTGCGGGATCTGCGAGCTCGCGTCACTTTTCAATAACGAAAAAAACCAAGTTTTTAGATATTTTTCAGTTGAAAAAACCGGGTTTTAATCTATAATTCAAAAGTTTTGTATATCATTTATATCCAGTAACTCTGTAGGTTTCTAGCCCACGCGCAGAGGCATCATTTGACACCTCGCACGTGCGTGTGCCTTGTGAATAGAGAACTTTGAAAATACTTAATTTTCTCTAAAAAACCTAATTTTACACCAAGTTTCATCTAATTTTTTTTGCCCTAAATCGTCTTTGATCTTAGTATAAATATCAGTTTTAAAGTGCGGGTTCTGCGAGCTCTAGTCCCTTTTTGGTAACGAAAAAAAACAAGTTTTTAAATATTTTTCAGTTGCAAAACCGATTTTTTAACCATAATTCGAATTTTTTGTAAAGCATTTATATACTGTTACTCCGTAGGTCAGTATCCCTTGCGGAGACTTAGTTTCAATATCAGTATTATAGTGCGGGTTCTGCGAGCTCGAGTCTCTTTTTAATAACGAAAAAAAACAAGTCTTTAGATATTTTTCAGTTGAAAAACCGACTTTTTCCATGATTCAAATTTTTTGTTAAGCATTTATATCCCATAACTCCGTAGGTCAGTATCCCTTGCGGAGACTTAGTTTCAATATCAGTATTATAGTGCAGGTTCTGCGAGCTCGAGTCCCTTTTAAATAACGAAAAAAAACTAGTTTTTAGATATTTTTCAGTTTAAAAACCGGGTTTTTAACCATAATTCAATTTTTTCATAAAGCATTTATATCCCGTATCTCCGTAGGTCAGTATCCCTTGCGGAGATGCATTTTTTGACACCTCGCACGTGCGTGCGCCTAGTGAATAGAGAACTTTGAAAATACTTAATTTTCTCTAAAAAACCTAATTTTACACCAAGTTTCATCTAAAAAAAATTGCCGCAAATCGTCTTTGATCTTAGTATAAATATCAGTATTATAGTGCGGGTTCTGTGAGCTCAATTCCATTTTTCTTAACGAAAAAAAACCAAGGTTTTTCATATTTTTCAGTTGGAAAACCGGGTTTTTAACCATAATTGAATTTTTTTTAAAGCATTTATATCCAGTAAATTATTTAATTTTCTCTAAGAAACATAATTTTACACTAAGATTATTCTAAAAATTTTTGCTCTAAATCGTCTTTGATCTTAGTTTCAATATCAGTATTATAGTGCAAGTTCTGCGAGCTCAATTCCATTTTTCTTAACGAAAAAAATACCATGGTTTTACATATTTTTCAGTTGAAAAACCGGGTTTTTAACCATAATTCAAATTTTTTGTAAAGCATTTATATCCAGTAACTCCGTAGGTCAGTATCCCTTGCGGAGACTTAATTTCAATATCACTATTATAGTGCGGGCTCTGCGAGCTCGAGTCCCTTTTTAATAACGGAAAAAACAAGTTTTTAGATATTTTTCAGTTGAAAAACCGGGTTTTTAACTATAATTCAAAAGTTTTGTATATCATTTATATCCAGTAACTCTGTAGGTTTGTAGCCCGCGCGCAGAGGCATCATTTGACACCTCGCACGTGCGTGTGCCTTGTGAATAGAGAACTTTGAAAATACTTAATTTTCTCTAAAAAACCTAATTTTACACCAAGTTTCATTTAATTTTTTTTGCCCTAAATCGTCTTTGATCTTAGTATAAATATCAGTTTTAAAGTGCGGGTTCTGCGAGCTCTAGTCCCTTTTTGGTAACGAAAAAAAACAAGTTTTTAAATATTTTTCAGTTGCAAAACCGATTTTTTAACCATAATTCGAATTTTTTGTAAAGCATTTATATCCTGTTACTCCGTAGGTCAGTATCCCTTGCGGAGACTTAGTTTCAATATCAGTATTATAGTGCGGGTTCTGCGAGCTCGAGTCTCTTTTTAATAACGAAAAAAAACAAGTCTTTAGATATTTTTCAGTTGAAAAACCGACTTTTTCCATAATTCAAATTTTTTGTATATCATTTATATCCTATAACTCCGTAGGTCAGTATCCCTTGCGGAGACTTAGTTTCAATACCAGTATTATAGAGCGGGTTCTGCGAGCTCGCGTCCCTTTTAAATAACGAACAAAAACCAAGTTTTTAGATATTTTTCAGTTGTAAAACCGATTTTTTAATCATAATTCAACTTTTTTGTAAAGTACTTATATTCCGTAACTCCGTAGTTCAGTATCCCTTTCGGAGATGCATGTTTTGACACCTTGCACGTGCGTGCGCCTAGCGAATAGAGAACTTCGAAAATATTTTATTTTCTCAAAAAAACCCAATTTTATATTAAGTTTCATCTTAAAATTTATGCTCTTAATCGTCTTTGACCTTAGTTTCAATATCAGTATTATAGTGCGGGTTCTGCGAGCTCGCGTCACTTTTCAATAACGAAAAAAAACAAGTTTTTAGATATTTTTCAGTTGAAAAACCGGGTCTTTAACCATAATTAAAAAGTTTTGTATATCATTTATATCCAGTAACTCCGTAGGTCAGTATCCCTTGCGGAGACTTAGTTTCAATATCATTATTATAGTGCGGGTTCTGCGAGCTCGAGTCCCTTTTAAATAACGAAAAAAAACTAGTCTATAGATATTTTTCAGTTGGAAAACCGGGTTTTTAAACATAATTCAAATTTTTTGTAAAGCATTTATATCCAGTAACTCCGTGGGTCAGTATCCCTTGCGGAGACTTAGTTTCAATATCACTATTATAGTGCGGGCTCTGCGAGCTCGAGTCCCTTTTTAATAACGGAAAAAACAAGTTTTTAGATATTTTTCATTTGAAAAACCGGGTTTTTAACTATAATTCAAAAGTTTTGTATATCATTTATATCCAGTAACTCTGTAGGTTTGTAGCCCGCGCGCAGAGGCATCATTTGACACCTCGCACGTGCGTGTGCCTTGTGAATAGAGAACTTTGAAAATACTTAATTTTCTCTAATAAACCTAATTTTACGCCAAGTTTCATCTAATTTTTTTTGCCCTAAATCGTCTTTGATCTTAGTATAAATATCAGTTTTAAAATGCGGGTTCTGCGAGCTCTAGTCCCTTTATAATAACGAAAAAAAAACAAGTTTTTAGATATTTTTCAGTTGAAAAACCGATTTTTTAACCATAATTCAATTTTTTTGTAAATCATTTATATCTTGCAACTCCGTAGTTCAGTATCCCTTGCGGAGATGCATGGTTTAACACCTCGCACGTGCGTGCGCCTAGTGAATGGAGAACTTTGAAAATACTTAATTTTCTCTAAAAAACCTAATTTTACACCAAGTTTCATCTAAAAAAAATTGCCCCAAATCGTCTTTGATCTTAGTATAAATATCAGTATTATAGTGCGGGTTCTGCGAGCTCAATTCCATTTTTCTTAACGAAAAAAAACCCAAGGTTTTTCATATTTTTCAGTTGGAAAACCGGGTTTTTAACCATAATTGATTTTTTTTTAAAGCATTTATATCCAGTAAATTATTTAATTTTCTCTAAGAAACATAATTTTACACTAAGATTATTCTAAAAATTTTTGCTCTAAATCGTCTTTGATCTTAGTTTCAATATCAGTATTATAGTGCAGGTTCTGCGAGCTCAATTCCATTTTTCTTAACGAAAAAAATACCAAGGTTTTACATATTTTTCAGTTGAAAAACCGGATTTTTAACCATAATTCAAATTTTTTGTAAAGCATTTATATCCAGTAACTCCGTAGGTCAGTATCCCTTGCGGAGACTTAATTTCAATATCACTATTATAGTGCGGGCTCTGCGAGCTCGAGTCCCTTTTTAATAACGGAAAAAACAAGTTTTTAGATATTTTTCAGTTGAAAAACCGGGTTTTTAACTATAATTCAAAAGTTTTGTATATCATTTATATCCAGTAACTCTGTAGGTTTGTAGCCCGCGCACAGAGGCATCATTTGACACCTCGCACGTGTGTGTGCCTTGTGAATAGAGAACTTTGAAAATACTTAATTTTCTCTAAAAAACCTAATTTTACACCAAGTTTCATCTAATTTTTTTTGCCCTAAATCGTCTTTGATCTTAGTATAAATATCAGTTTTAAAATGCGGGTTCTGCGAGCTCTAGTCCCTTTATAATAACGAAAAAAAACAAGTTTTTAGATATTTTTCAGTTGAAAAACCGATTTTTTAACCATAATTCAATTTTTTTGTAAAGCATTTATATCTTGCAACTCCGTAGTTCAGTATCCCTTGCGGAGATGCATGTTTTGACACCTCGCACGTGCGTGCGCCTAGTGAATGGAGAACTTCGAAAATATTTTATTTTCTCAAAAAAACCCAATTTTATATTAAGTTTCATCTCAAAATTTATGCTCTTAATCGTCTTTGACCTTAGTTTCAATACCAGTATTATAGAGCGGGTTCTGCGAGCTCGCGTCCCTTTTAAATAACGAACAAAAACCAAGGTTTTAGATATTTTTCAGTTGTAAAACCGATTTTTTAATCATAATTCAACTTTTTTGTAAAGTACTTATATTCCGTAACTCCGTAGTTCAGTATCCCTTTCGGAGATGCATGTTTTGACACCTTGCACGTGCGTGCGCCTAGCGAATAGAGAACTTCGAAAATATTTTATTTTCTCAAAAAAACCCAATTTTATATTAAGTTTCATCTCAAAATTTATGCTCTTAATCGTCTTTGACCTTAGTTTCAATACCAGTATTATAGTGCGGGATCTGCGAGCTCGCGTCACTTTTCAATAACGAAAAAAACCAAGTTTTTAGATATTTTTCAGTTGAAAAAACCGGGTTTTAATCTATAATTCAAAAGTTTTGTATATCATTTATATCCAGTAACTCTGTAGGTTTCTAGCCCACGCGCAGAGGCATCATTTGACACCTCGCACGTGCGTGTGCCTTGTGAATAGAGAACTTTGAAAATACTTAATTTTCTCTAAAAAAACCTAATTTTACACCAAGTTTCATCTAATTTTTTTTGCCCTAAATCGTCTTTGATCTTAGTATAAATATCAGTTTTAAAGTGCGGGTTCTGCGAGCTCTAGTCCCTTTTTGGTAACGAAAAAAAACAAGTTTTTAAATATTTTTCAGTTGCAAAACCGATTTTTTAACCATAATTCGAATTTTTTGTAAAGCATTTATATACTGTTACTCCGTAGGTCAGTATCCCTTGCGGAGACTTAGTTTCAATATCAGTATTATAGTGCGGGTTCTGCGAGCTCGAGTCTCTTTTTAATAACGAAAAAAAACAAGTCTTTAGATATTTTTCAGTTGAAAAACCGACTTTTTCCATGATTCAAATTTTTTGTTAAGCATTTATATCCCATAACTCCGTAGGTCAGTATCCCTTGCGGAGACTTAGTTTCAATATCAGTATTATAGTGCAGGTTCTGCGAGCTCGAGTCCCTTTTAAATAACGAAAAAAAACTAGTTTTTAGATATTTTTCAGTTTAAAAACCGGGTTTTTAACCATAATTCAATTTTTTCATAAAGCATTTATATCCCGTATCTCCGTAGGTCAGTATCCCTTGCGGAGATGCATTTTTTGACACCTCGCACGTGCGTGCGCCTAGTGAATAGAGAACTTTGAAAATACTTAATTTTCTCTAAAAAACCTAATTTTACACCAAGTTTCATCTAAAAAAAATTGCCGCAAATCGTCTTTGATCTTAGTATAAATATCAGTATTATAGTGCGGGTTCTGTGAGCTCAATTCCATTTTTCTTAACGAAAAAAAACCAAGGTTTTTCATATTTTTCAGTTGGAAAACCGGGTTTTTAACCATAATTGAATTTTTTTTAAAGCATTTATATCCAGTAAATTATTTAATTTTCTCTAAGAAACATAATTTTACACTAAGATTATTCTAAAAATTTTTGCTCTAAATCGTCTTTGATCTTAGTTTCAATATCAGTATTATAGTGCAAGTTCTGCGAGCTCAATTCCATTTTTCTTAACGAAAAAAATACCATGGTTTTACATATTTTTCAGTTGAAAAACCGGGTTTTTAACCATAATTCAAATTTTTTGTAAAGCATTTATATCCAGTAACTCCGTAGGTCAGTATCCCTTGCGGAGACTTAATTTCAATATCACTATTATAGTGCGGGCTCTGCGAGCTCGAGTCCCTTTTTAATAACGGAAAAAACAAGTTTTTAGATATTTTTCAGTTGAAAAACCGGGTTTTTAACTATAATTCAAAAGTTTTGTATATCATTTATATCCAGTAACTCTGTAGGTTTGTAGCCCGCGCGCAGAGGCATCATTTGACACCTCGCACGTGCGTGTGCCTTGTGAATAGAGAACTTTGAAAATACTTAATTTTCTCTAAAAAACCTAATTTTACACCAAGTTTCATCTAATTTTTTTTGCCCTAAATCGTCTTTGATCTTAGTATAAATATCAGTTTTAAAGTGCGGGTTCTGCGAGCTCTAGTCCCTTTTTGGTAACGAAAAAAAACAAGTTTTTAAATATTTTTCAGTTGAAAAACCGACTTTTTACCGTAATTCAAATTTTTTGTAAAGCATTTATATCCCATAACTCTCTAGGTCAGTATCCCTTGCGGAGACTTAGTTCCAATATCAGTATTATAGTGCGGGTTCTGCGAGCTCGAGTCCCTTTTAAATAACGAAAAAAAACTAGTTTATAGATATTTTTCAGTTGAAAAACCGGGTTTTTAACTATAATTCAAAAGTTTTGTATATCATTTATATCCAGTAACTCTGTAGGTTTGTAGCCCGCGCACAGAGGCATCATTTGACACCTCGCACGTGCGTGTGCCTTGTGAATAGAGAACTTTGAAAATACTTAATTTTCTCTAATAAACCTAATTTTACGCCAAGTTTCATCTAATTTTTTTTGCCCTAAATCGTTTTTGATCTTAGTATAAATATCAGTTTTAAAATGCGGGTTCTGCGAGCTCTAGTCCCTTTATAATAACGAAAAAAAACAAGTTTTTAGATATTTTTCAGTTGAAAAACCGATTTTTTAACCATAATTCAATTTTTTTGTAAAGCATTTATATCTTGCAACTCCGTAGTTCAGTATCCCTTGCGGAGATGCATGTTTTGACACCTCGCACGTGCGTGCGCCTAGTGAATGGAGAACTTCGAAAATATTTTATTTTCTCAAAAAAACCCAATTTTATATTAAGTTTCATCTCAAAATTTATGCTCTTAATCGTCTTTGACCTTAGTTTCAATACCAGTATTATAGAGCGGGTTCTGCGAGCTCGCGTCCCTTTTAAATAACGAACAAAAACCAAGGTTTTAGATATTTTTCAGTTGTAAAACCGATTTTTTAATCATAATTCAACTTTTTTGTAAAGTACTTATATTCCGTAACTCCGTAGTTCAGTATCCCTTTCGGAGATGCATGTTTTGACACCTTGCACGTGCGTGCGCCTAGCGAATAGAGAACTTCGAAAATATTTTATTTTCTTAAAAAAACCCAATTTTATATTAAGTTTCATCTCAAAATTTATGCTCTTAATCGTCTTTGACCTTAGTTTCAATACCAGTATTATAGTGCGGGATCTGCGAGCTCGCGTCACTTTTCAATAACGAAAAAAACCAAGTTTTTAGATATTTTTCAGTTGAAAAACCGGGTTTTAATCTATAATTCAAAAGTTTTGTATATCATTTATATCCAGTAACTCTGTAGGTTTCTAGCCCACGCGCAGAGGCATCATTTGACACCTCGCACGTGCGTGTGCCTTGTGAATAGAGAACTTTGAAAATACTTAATTTTCTCTAAAAAACCTAATTTTACACCAAGTTTCATTTAATTTTTTTTGCCCTAAATCGTCTTTGATCTTAGTATAAATATCAGTTTTAAAGTGCGGGTTCTGCGAGCTCTAGTCCCTTTTTGGTAACGAAAAAAAACAAGTTTTTAAATATTTTTCAGTTGCAAAACCGATTTTTTAACCATAATTCGAATTTTTTGTAAAGCATTTATATCCTGTTACTCCGTAGGTCAGTATCCCTTGCGGAGACTTAGTTTCAATATCAGTATTATAGTGCGGGTTCTGCGAGCTCGAGTCTCTTTTTAATAACGAAAAAAAACAAGTCTTTAGATATTTTTCAGTTGAAAAACCGACTTTTTCCATAATTCAAATTTTTTGTATATCATTTATATCCTATAACTCCGTAGGTCAGTATCCCTTGCGGAGACTTAGTTTCAATACCAGTATTATAGAGCGGGTTCTGCGAGCTCGCGTCCCTTTTAAATAACGAACAAAAACCAAGTTTTTAGATATTTTTCAGTTGTAAAACCGATTTTTTAATCATAATTCAACTTTTTTGTAAAGTACTTATATTCCGTAACTCCGTAGTTCAGTATCCCTTTCGGAGATGCATGTTTTGACACCTTGCACGTGCGTGCGCCTAGCGAATAGAGAACTTCGAAAATATTTTATTTTCTCAAAAAAACCCAATTTTATATTAAGTTTCATCTTAAAATTTATGCTCTTAATCGTCTTTGACCTTAGTTTCAATATCAGTATTATAGTGCGGGTTCTGCGAGCTCGCGTCACTTTTCAATAACGAAAAAAAACAAGTTTTTAGATATTTTTCAGTTGAAAAACCGGGTCTTTAACCATAATTAAAAAGTTTTGTATATCATTTATATCCAGTAACTCCGTAGGTCAGTATCCCTTGCGGAGACTTAGTTTCAATATCATTATTATAGTGCGGGTTCTGCGAGCTCGAGTCCCTTTTAAATAACGAAAAAAAACTAGTCTATAGATATTTTTCAGTTGGAAAACCGGGTTTTTAAACATAATTCAAATTTTTTGTAAAGCATTTATATCCAGTAACTCCGTGGGTCAGTATCCCTTGCGGAGACTTAGTTTCAATATCACTATTATAGTGCGGGCTCTGCGAGCTCGAGTCCCTTTTTAATAACGGAAAAAACAAGTTTTTAGATATTTTTCATTTGAAAAACCGGGTTTTTAACTATAATTCAAAAGTTTTGTATATCATTTATATCCAGTAACTCTGTAGGTTTGTAGCCCGCGCGCAGAGGCATCATTTGACACCTCGCACGTGCGTGTGCCTTGTGAATAGAGAACTTTGAAAATACTTAATTTTCTCTAATAAACCTAATTTTACGCCAAGTTTCATCTAATTTTTTTTGCCCTAAATCGTCTTTGATCTTAGTATAAATATCAGTTTTAAAATGCGGGTTCTGCGAGCTCTAGTCCCTTTATAATAACGAAAAAAAAACAAGTTTTTAGATATTTTTCAGTTGAAAAACCGATTTTTTAACCATAATTCAATTTTTTTGTAAATCATTTATATCTTGCAACTCCGTAGTTCAGTATCCCTTGCGGAGATGCATGGTTTAACACCTCGCACGTGCGTGCGCCTAGTGAATGGAGAACTTTGAAAATACTTAATTTTCTCTAAAAAACCTAATTTTACACCAAGTTTCATCTAAAAAAAATTGCCCCAAATCGTCTTTGATCTTAGTATAAATATCAGTATTATAGTGCGGGTTCTGCGAGCTCAATTCCATTTTTCTTAACGAAAAAAAACCCAAGGTTTTTCATATTTTTCAGTTGGAAAACCGGGTTTTTAACCATAATTGATTTTTTTTTAAAGCATTTATATCCAGTAAATTATTTAATTTTCTCTAAGAAACATAATTTTACACTAAGATTATTCTAAAAATTTTTGCTCTAAATCGTCTTTGATCTTAGTTTCAATATCAGTATTATAGTGCAGGTTCTGCGAGCTCAATTCCATTTTTCTTAACGAAAAAAATACCAAGGTTTTACATATTTTTCAGTTGAAAAACCGGATTTTTAACCATAATTCAAATTTTTTGTAAAGCATTTATATCCAGTAACTCCGTAGGTCAGTATCCCTTGCGGAGACTTAATTTCAATATCACTATTATAGTGCGGGCTCTGCGAGCTCGAGTCCCTTTTTAATAACGGAAAAAACAAGTTTTTAGATATTTTTCAGTTGAAAAACCGGGTTTTTAACTATAATTCAAAAGTTTTGTATATCATTTATATCCAGTAACTCTGTAGGTTTGTAGCCCGCGCACAGAGGCATCATTTGACACCTCGCACGTGTGTGTGCCTTGTGAATAGAGAACTTTGAAAATACTTAATTTTCTCTAAAAAACCTAATTTTACACCAAGTTTCATCTAATTTTTTTTGCCCTAAATCGTCTTTGATCTTAGTATAAATATCAGTTTTAAAATGCGGGTTCTGCGAGCTCTAGTCCCTTTATAATAACGAAAAAAAACAAGTTTTTAGATATTTTTCAGTTGAAAAACCGATTTTTTAACCATAATTCAATTTTTTTGTAAAGCATTTATATCTTGCAACTCCGTAGTTCAGTATCCCTTGCGGAGATGCATGTTTTGACACCTCGCACGTGCGTGCGCCTAGTGAATGGAGAACTTCGAAAATATTTTATTTTCTCAAAAAAACCCAATTTTATATTAAGTTTCATCTCAAAATTTATGCTCTTAATCGTCTTTGACCTTAGTTTCAATACCAGTATTATAGAGCGGGTTCTGCGAGCTCGCGTCCCTTTTAAATAACGAACAAAAACCAAGGTTTTAGATATTTTTCAGTTGTAAAACCGATTTTTTAATCATAATTCAACTTTTTTGTAAAGTACTTATATTCCGTAACTCCGTAGTTCAGTATCCCTTTCGGAGATGCATGTTTTGACACCTTGCACGTGCGTGCGCCTAGCGAATAGAGAACTTCGAAAATATTTTATTTTCTCAAAAAAACCCAATTTTATATTAAGTTTCATCTCAAAATTTATGCTCTTAATCGTCTTTGACCTTAGTTTCAATACCAGTATTATAGTGCGGGATCTGCGAGCTCGCGTCACTTTTCAATAACGAAAAAAACCAAGTTTTTAGATATTTTTCAGTTGAAAAAACCGGGTTTTAATCTATAATTCAAAAGTTTTGTATATCATTTATATCCAGTAACTCTGTAGGTTTCTAGCCCACGCGCAGAGGCATCATTTGACACCTCGCACGTGCGTGTGCCTTGTGAATAGAGAACTTTGAAAATACTTAATTTTCTCTAAAAAACCTAATTTTACACCAAGTTTCATCTAATTTTTTTTGCCCTAAATCGTCTTTGATCTTAGTATAAATATCAGTTTTAAAGTGCGGGTTCTGCGAGCTCTAGTCCCTTTTTGGTAACGAAAAAAAACAAGTTTTTAAATATTTTTCAGTTGCAAAACCGATTTTTTAACCATAATTCGAATTTTTTGTAAAGCATTTATATACTGTTACTCCGTAGGTCAGTATCCCTTGCGGAGACTTAGTTTCAATATCAGTATTATAGTGCGGGTTCTGCGAGCTCGAGTCTCTTTTTAATAACGAAAAAAAACAAGTCTTTAGATATTTTTCAGTTGAAAAACCGACTTTTTCCATGATTCAAATTTTTTGTTAAGCATTTATATCCCATAACTCCGTAGGTCAGTATCCCTTGCGGAGACTTAGTTTCAATATCAGTATTATAGTGCAGGTTCTGCGAGCTCGAGTCCCTTTTAAATAACGAAAAAAAACTAGTTTTTAGATATTTTTCAGTTTAAAAACCGGGTTTTTAACCATAATTCAATTTTTTCATAAAGCATTTATATCCCGTATCTCCGTAGGTCAGTATCCCTTGCGGAGATGCATTTTTTGACACCTCGCACGTGCGTGCGCCTAGTGAATAGAGAACTTTGAAAATACTTAATTTTCTCTAAAAAACCTAATTTTACACCAAGTTTCATCTAAAAAAAATTGCCGCAAATCGTCTTTGATCTTAGTATAAATATCAGTATTATAGTGCGGGTTCTGTGAGCTCAATTCCATTTTTCTTAACGAAAAAAAACCAAGGTTTTTCATATTTTTCAGTTGGAAAACCGGGTTTTTAACCATAATTGAATTTTTTTTAAAGCATTTATATCCAGTAAATTATTTAATTTTCTCTAAGAAACATAATTTTACACTAAGATTATTCTAAAAATTTTTGCTCTAAATCGTCTTTGATCTTAGTTTCAATATCAGTATTATAGTGCAAGTTCTGCGAGCTCAATTCCATTTTTCTTAACGAAAAAAATACCATGGTTTTACATATTTTTCAGTTGAAAAACCGGGTTTTTAACCATAATTCAAATTTTTTGTAAAGCATTTATATCCAGTAACTCCGTAGGTCAGTATCCCTTGCGGAGACTTAATTTCAATATCACTATTATAGTGCGGGCTCTGCGAGCTCGAGTCCCTTTTTAATAACGGAAAAAACAAGTTTTTAGATATTTTTCAGTTGAAAAACCGGGTTTTTAACTATAATTCAAAAGTTTTGTATATCATTTATATCCAGTAACTCTGTAGGTTTGTAGCCCGCGCGCAGAGGCATCATTTGACACCTCGCACGTGCGTGTGCCTTGTGAATAGAGAACTTTGAAAATACTTAATTTTCTCTAAAAAACCTAATTTTACACCAAGTTTCATCTAATTTTTTTTGCCCTAAATCGTCTTTGATCTTAGTATAAATATCAGTTTTAAAGTGCGGGTTCTGCGAGCTCTAGTCCCTTTTTGGTAACGAAAAAAAACAAGTTTTTAAATATTTTTCAGTTGAAAAACCGACTTTTTACCGTAATTCAAATTTTTTGTAAAGCATTTATATCCCATAACTCTCTAGGTCAGTATCCCTTGCGGAGACTTAGTTCCAATATCAGTATTATAGTGCGGGTTCTGCGAGCTCGAGTCCCTTTTAAATAACGAAAAAAAACTAGTTTATAGATATTTTTCAGTTGAAAAACCGGGTTTTTAACTATAATTCAAAAGTTTTGTATATCATTTATATCCAGTAACTCTGTAGGTTTGTAGCCCGCGCACAGAGGCATCATTTGACACCTCGCACGTGCGTGTGCCTTGTGAATAGAGAACTTTGAAAATACTTAATTTTCTCTAATAAACCTAATTTTACGCCAAGTTTCATCTAATTTTTTTTGCCCTAAATCGTTTTTGATCTTAGTATAAATATCAGTTTTAAAATGCGGGTTCTGCGAGCTCTAGTCCCTTTATAATAACGAAAAAAAACAAGTTTTTAGATATTTTTCAGTTGAAAAACCGATTTTTTAACCATAATTCAATTTTTTTGTAAAGCATTTATATCTTGCAACTCCGTAGTTCAGTATCCCTTGCGGAGATGCATGTTTTGACACCTCGCACGTGCGTGCGCCTAGTGAATGGAGAACTTCGAAAATATTTTATTTTCTCAAAAAAACCCAATTTTATATTAAGTTTCATCTCAAAATTTATGCTCTTAATCGTCTTTGACCTTAGTTTCAATACCAGTATTATAGAGCGGGTTCTGCGAGCTCGCGTCCCTTTTAAATAACGAACAAAAACCAAGGTTTTAGATATTTTTCAGTTGTAAAACCGATTTTTTAATCATAATTCAACTTTTTTGTAAAGTACTTATATTCCGTAACTCCGTAGTTCAGTATCCCTTTCGGAGATGCATGTTTTGACACCTTGCACGTGCGTGCGCCTAGCGAATAGAGAACTTCGAAAATATTTTATTTTCTCAAAAAAACCCAATTTTATATTAAGTTTCATCTCAAAATTTATGCTCTTAATCGTCTTTGACCTTAGTTTCAATACCAGTATTATAGTGCGGGATCTGCGAGCTCGCGTCACTTTTCAATAACGAAAAAAACCAAGTTTTTAGATATTTTTCAGTTGAAAAACCGGGTTTTAATCTATAATTCAAAAGTTTTGTATATCATTTATATCCAGTAACTCTGTAGGTTTCTAGCCCACGCGCAGAGGCATCATTTGACACCTCGCACGTGCGTGTGCCTTGTGAATAGAGAACTTTGAAAATACTTAATTTTCTCTAAAAAACCTAATTTTACACCAAGTTTCATTTAATTTTTTTTGCCCTAAATCGTCTTTGATCTTAGTATAAATATCAGTTTTAAAGTGCGGGTTCTGCGAGCTCTAGTCCCTTTTTGGTAACGAAAAAAAACAAGTTTTTAAATATTTTTCAGTTGCAAAACCGATTTTTTAACCATAATTCGAATTTTTTGTAAAGCATTTATATCCTGTTACTCCGTAGGTCAGTATCCCTTGCGGAGACTTAGTTTCAATATCAGTATTATAGTGCGGGTTCTGCGAGCTCGAGTCTCTTTTTAATAACGAAAAAAAACAAGTCTTTAGATATTTTTCAGTTGAAAAACCGACTTTTTCCATAATTCAAATTTTTTGTATATCATTTATATCCTATAACTCCGTAGGTCAGTATCCCTTGCGGAGACTTAATTTCAATATCACTATTATAGTGCGGGCTCTGCGAGCTCGAGTCCCTTTTTAATAACGGAAAAAACAAGTTTTTAGATATTTTTCATTTGAAAAACCGGGTTTTTAACTATAATTCAAAAGTTTTGTATATCATTTATATCCAGTAACTCTGTAGGTTTGTAGCCCGCGCGCAGAGGCATCATTTGACACCTCGCACGTGCGTGCGCTTAGCGAATAAAGAACTTCGAAAATATTTTATTTTCTCAAAAAAACCCAATTTTATATTAAGTTTCATCTCAAAATTTATGCTCTTAATCGTCTTTGACCTTAGTTTCAATATCAGTATTATAGTGCGGGTTCTGCGAGCTCGCGTCACTTTTCAATAACGAAAAAAACCAAGTTTTTAGATATTTTTCAGTTGAAAAACCGGGTCTTTAACCATAATTAAAAAGTTTTGTATATCATTTATATCCCGTAACTCCGTAGGTCAGTATCCCTTGCGGAGACTTAGTTCCAATATCAGTATTATAGTGCGGGTTCTGCGAGCTCGAGTCCCTTTTAAATTACGAAAAAAAACTAGTTTTTAGATATTTTTCAGTTTAAAAACCGGGTTTTTAACCATAATTCAAATTTTTTGTAAAGCATTTATATCCCGTATCTCCGTAGGTCAGTATCCCTTGCGGAGACTTAGTTTCAATATCAGTATTATAGTGCGGGTTCTGTGAGCTCGAGTCCCTTTTTAATAACGAAAAAAAACAAGTCTTTAGATATTTTTCAGTTGGAAAACCGGGTTTTTAACCATAATTCAAATTTTTTGTAAAGCATTTATATCCAGTAACTCCGTGGGTCAGTATCCCTTGCGGAGACTTAATTTCAATATCACTATTATAGTGCGGGCTCTGCGAGCTCGAGTCCCTTTTTAATAACGGAAAAAACAAGTTTTTAGATATTTTTCAGTTGAAAAACCGGGTTTTTAACTATAATTCAAAAGTTTTGTATATCATTTATATCCAGTAACTCTGTAGGTTTGTAGCCCGCGCGCAGAGGCATCATTTGACACCTCGCACGTGCGTGTGCCTTGTGAATAGAGAACTTTGAAAATACTTAATTTTCTCTAAAAAACCTAATTTTACACCAAGTTTCATCTAATTTTTTTTGCCCTAAATCGTCTTTGATCTTAGTATAAATATCAGTTTTAAAGTGCGGGTTCTGCGAGCTCTAGTCCCTTTTTGGTAACGAAAAAAAAACAAGTTTTTAAATATTTTTCAGTTGAAAAACCGACTTTTTACCGTAATTCAAATTTTTTGTAAAGCATTTATATCCCATAACTCTCTAGGTCAGTATCCCTTGCGGAGACTTAGTTCCAATATCAGTATTATAGTGCGGGTTCTGCGAGCTCGAGTCCCTTTTAAATAACGAAAAAAAACTAGTTTATAGATATTTTTCAGTTGAAAAACCGGGTTTTTAACTATAATTCAAAAGTTTTGTATATAATTTATATCCAGTAACTCTGTAGGTTTGTAGCCCGCGCACAGAGGCATCATTTGACACCTCGCACGTGCGTGTGCCTTGTGAATAGAGAACTTTGAAAATACTTAATTTTCTCTAAAAAACCTAATTTTACACCAAGTTTCATCTAATTTTTTTTGCCCTAAATCGTCTTTGATCTTAGTATAAATATCAGTTTTAAAATGCGGGTTCTGCGAGCTCTAGTCCCTTTATAATAACGAAAAAAAACAAGTTTTTAGATATTTTTCAGTTGAAAAACCGATGTTTTAACCATAATTCAATTTTTTTGTAAAGCATTTATATCTTGCAACTCCGTAGTTCAGTATCCCTTGCGGAGATGCATGTTTTGACACCTCGCACGTGCGTGCGCCTAGTGAATGGAGAACTTCGAAAATATTTTATTTTCTCAAAAAAACCCAATTTTATATTAAGTTTCATCTCAAAATTTATGCTCTTAATCGTCTTTGACCTTAGTTTCAATACCAGTATTATAGAGCGGGTTCTGCGAGCTCGCGTCCCTTTTAAATAACGAACAAAAACCAAGTTTTTAGATATTTTTCAGTTGTAAAACCGATTTTTTAATCATAATTCAACTTTTTTGTAAAGTACTTATATTCCGTAACTCCGTAGTTCAGTATCCCTTTCGGAGATGCATGTTTTGACACCTTGCACGTGCGTGCGCCTAGCGAATAGAGAACTTCGAAAATATTTTATTTTCTCAAAAAAACCCAATTTTATATTAAGTTTCATCTCAAAATTTATGCTCTTAATCGTCTTTGACCTTAGTTTCAATACCAGTATTATAGTGCGGGATCTGCGAGCTCGCGTCACTTTTCAATAACGAAAAAAACCAAGTTTTTAGATATTTTTCAGTTGAAAAAACCGGGTTTTAATCTATAATTCAAAAGTTTTGTATATCATTTATATCCAGTAACTCTGTAGGTTTCTAGCCCACGCGCAGAGGCATCATTTGACACCTCGCACGTGCGTGTGCCTTGTGAATAGAGAACTTTGAAAATACTTAATTTTCTCTAAAAAACCTAATTTTACACCAAGTTTCATCTAATTTTTTTTGCCCTAAATCGTCTTTGATCTTAGTATAAATATCAGTTTTAAAGTGCGGGTTCTGCGAGCTCTAGTCCCTTTTTGGTAACGAAAAAAAACAAGTTTTTAAATATTTTTCAGTTGCAAAACCGATTTTTTAACCATAATTCGAATTTTTTGTAAAGCATTTATATCCTGTTACTCCGTAGGTCAGTATCCCTTGCGGAGACTTAGTTTCAATATCAGTATTATAGTGCGGGTTCTGCGAGCTCGAGTCTCTTTTTAATAACGAAAAAAAACAAGTCTTTAGATATTTTTCAGTTGAAAAACCGACTTTTTCCATGATTCAAATTTTTTGTTAAGCATTTATATCCCATAACTCCGTAGGTCAGTATCCCTTGCGGAGACTTAGTTTCAATATCAGTATTATAGTGCAGGTTCTGCGAGCTCGAGTCCCTTTTAAATAACGAAAAAAAACTAGTTTTTAGATATTTTTCAGTTTAAAAACCGGGTTTTTAACCATAATTCAATTTTTTCATAAAGCATTTATATCCCGTATCTCCGTAGGTCAGTATCCCTTGCGGAGATGCATTTTTTGACACCTCGCACGTGCGTGCGCCTAGTGAATAGAGAACTTTGAAAATACTTAATTTTCTCTAAAAAACCTAATTTTACACCAAGTTTCATCTAAAAAAAATTGCCGCAAATCGTCTTTGATCTTAGTATAAATATCAGTATTATAGTGCGGGTTCTGTGAGCTCAATTCCATTTTTCTTAACGAAAAAAAACCAAGGTTTTTCATATTTTTCAGTTGGAAAACCGGGTTTTTAACCATAATTGAATTTTTTTTAAAGCATTTATATCCAGTAAATTATTTAATTTTCTCTAAGAAACATAATTTTACACTAAGATTATTCTAAAAATTTTTGCTCTAAATCGTCTTTGATCTTAGTTTCAATATCAGTATTATAGTGCAAGTTCTGCGAGCTCAATTCCATTTTTCTTAACGAAAAAAATACCATGGTTTTACATATTTTTCAGTTGAAAAACCGGGTTTTTAACCATAATTCAAATTTTTTGTAAAGCATTTATATCCAGTAACTCCGTAGGTCAGTATCCCTTGCGGAGACTTAATTTCAATATCACTATTATAGTGCGGGCTCTGCGAGCTCGAGTCCCTTTTTAATAACGGAAAAAACAAGTTTTTAGATATTTTTCAGTTGAAAAACCGGGTTTTTAACTATAATTCAAAAGTTTTGTATATCATTTATATCCAGTAACTCTGTAGGTTTGTAGCCCGCGCGCAGAGGCATCATTTGACACCTCGCACGTGCGTGTGCCTTGTGAATAGAGAACTTTGAAAATACTTAATTTTCTCTAAAAAACCTAATTTTACACCAAGTTTCATCTAATTTTTTTTGCCCTAAATCGTCTTTGATCTTAGTATAAATATCAGTTTTAAAGTGCGGGTTCTGCGAGCTCTAGTCCCTTTTTGGTAACGAAAAAAAACAAGTTTTTAAATATTTTTCAGTTGAAAAACCGACTTTTTACCGTAATTCAAATTTTTTGTAAAGCATTTATATCCCATAACTCTCTAGGTCAGTATCCCTTGCGGAGACTTAGTTCCAATATCAGTATTATAGTGCGGGTTCTGCGAGCTCGAGTCCCTTTTAAATAACGAAAAAAAACTAGTTTATAGATATTTTTCAGTTGAAAAACCGGGTTTTTAACTATAATTCAAAAGTTTTGTATATCATTTATATCCAGTAACTCTGTAGGTTTGTAGCCCGCGCACAGAGGCATCATTTGACACCTCGCACGTGCGTGTGCCTTGTGAATAGAGAACTTTGAAAATACTTAATTTTCTCTAATAAACCTAATTTTACGCCAAGTTTCATCTAATTTTTTTTGCCCTAAATCGTTTTTGATCTTAGTATAAATATCAGTTTTAAAATGCGGGTTCTGCGAGCTCTAGTCCCTTTATAATAACGAAAAAAAACAAGTTTTTAGATATTTTTCATTTGAAAAACCGGGTTTTTAACTATAATTCAAAAGTTTTGTATATCATTTATATCCAGTAACTCTGTAGGTTTGTAGCCCGCGCGCAGAGGCATCATTTGACACCTCGCACGTGCGTGCGCTTAGCGAATAAAGAACTTCGAAAATATTTTATTTTCTCAAAAAAACCCAATTTTATATTAAGTTTCATCTCAAAATTTATGCTCTTAATCGTCTTTGACCTTAGTTTCAATATCAGTATTATAGTGCGGGTTCTGCGAGCTCGCGTCACTTTTCAATAACGAAAAAAACCAAGTTTTTAGATATTTTTCAGTTGAAAAACCGGGTCTTTAACCATAATTAAAAAGTTTTGTATATCATTTATATCCCGTAACTCCGTAGGTCAGTATCCCTTGCGGAGACTTAGTTCCAATATCAGTATTATAGTGCGGGTTCTGCGAGCTCGAGTCCCTTTTAAATAACGAAAAAAAACTAGTTTATAGATATTTTTCAGTTTAAAAACCGGGTTTTTAACCATAATTCAAATTTTTTGTAAAGCATTTATATCCCGTATCTCCGTAGGTCAGTATCCCTTGCGGAGACTTAGTTTCAATATCAGTAGTATAGTGCGGGTTCTGCGAGCTCGAGTCCCTTTTTAATAACGAAAAAAAACAAGTCTTTAGATATTTTTCAGTTGGAAAACCGGGTTTTTAACCATAATTCAAATTTTTTGTAAAGCATTTATATCCAGTAACTCCGTGGGTCAGTATCCCTTGCGGAGACTTAGCTTCAATATCAGTATTATAGTGCGGGTTCTGCGAGCTCGAGTCCCTTTTTAATAACGGAAAAAAACTAGTTTTTAGATATTTTTCAGTTGCAAAACCGATTTTTTAACCATAATTCAATTTTTTTGTAAAGCATTTATATCTTGTAACTCCGTAGGTCAGTATCCCTTGCGGAGACTTAATTTCAATATCACTATTATAGTGCGGGTTCTGCGAGCTCGAGTCCCTTTTTAATAACGAAAAAAAACAAGTCTTTAGATATTTTTCAGTTGGAAGACCGGGTTTTTAACCATAATTCAAATTTTTTGTAAAGCATTTATATCCAGTAACTCCGTGGGTCAGTATCCCTTGCGGAGACTTAGTTTCAATATCAGTATTATAGTGCGGGTTCTGCGAGCTCGAGTCCCTTTTTAATAACGGAAAAAAACTAGTTTTTAGATATTTTTCAGTTGCAAAACCGATTTTTTAACCATAATTCAATTTTTTTGTAAAGCATTTATATCTTGCAACTCCTTAGTTCAGTATCCCTTGCGGAGATGCATGGTATAACACCTCGCACGTGCGTGCGCCTAGTGAATGGAGAACTTTGAAAATACTTAATTTTCTCTAAAAAACCTAATTTTACACCAAGTTTCATCTAAAAAAAATTGCCCCAAATCGTCTTTGATCTTAGTATAAATATCAGTATTATAGTGCGGGTTCTGCGAGCTCAATTCCATTTTTCTTAACGAAAAAAAACCCAAGGTTTTTCATATTTTTCAGTTGGAAAACCGGGTTTTTAACCATAATTGTTTTTTTTTTTAAGCATTTATATCCAGTAAATTATTTAATTTTCTCTAAGAAACATAATTTTACACTAAGATTATTCTAAAAATTTTTGCTCTAAATCGTCTTTGATCTTAGTTTCAATATCAGTATTATAGTGCAGGTTCTGCGAGCTCAATTCCATTTTTCTTAACGAAAAAAATACCAAGGTTTTACATATTTTTCAGTTGAAAAACCGGATTTTTAACCATAATTCAAATTTTTTGTAAAGCATTTATATCCAGTAACTCCGTAGGTCAGTATCCCTTGCGGAGACTTAATTTCAATATCACTATTATAGTGCGGGCTCTGCGAGCTCGAGTCCCTTTTTAATAACGGAAAAAACAAGTTTTTAGATATTTTTCAGTTGAAAAACCGGGTTTTTAACTATAATTCAAAAGTTTTGTATATCATTTATATCCAGTAACTCTGTGGGTTTGTAGCCCGCGCGCAGAGGCATCATTTGACACCTCGCACGTGCGTGTGCCTTGTGAATAGAGAACTTTGAAAATACTTAATTTTCTCTAAAAAACCTAATTTTACACCAAGTTTCATCTATTTTTTTTTGCCCTAAATCGTCTTTGATCTTAGTATAAATATCAGTTTTAAAGTGCGGGTTCTGCGAGCTCTAGTCCCTTTTTGGTAACGAAAAAAAAACAAGTTTTTAAATATTTTTCAGTTGAAAAACCGACTTTTTACCGTAATTCAAATTTTTTGTAAAGCATTTATATCCCATAACTCTCTAGGTCAGTATCCCTTGCGGAGACTTAGTTCCAATATCAGTATTATAGTGCGGGTTCTGCGAGCTCGAGTCCCTTTTAAATAACGAAAAAAAACTAGTTTATAGATATTTTTCAGTTGAAAAACCGGGTTTTTAACTATAATTCAAAAGTTTTGTATATAATTTATATCCAGTAACTCTGTAGGTTTGTAGCCCGCGCACAGAGGCATCATTTGACACCTCGCACGTGCGTGTGCCTTGTGAATAGAGAACTTTGAAAATACTTAATTTTCTCTAAAAAACCTAATTTTACACCAAGTTTCATCTAATTTTTTTTGCCCTAAATCGTCTTTGATCTTAGTATAAATATCAGTTTTAAAATGCGGGTTCTGCGAGCTCTAGTCCCTTTATAATAACGAAAAAAAACAAGTTTTTAGATATTTTTCAGTTGAAAAACCGATTTTTTAACCATAATTCAATTTTTTTGTAAAGCATTTATATCTTGCAACTCCGTAGTTCAGTATCCCTTGCGGAGATGCATGTTTTGACACCTCGCACGTGCGTGCGCCTAGTGAATGGAGAACTTCGAAAATATTTTATTTTCTCAAAAAACCCAATTTTATATTAAGTTTCATCTCAAAATTTATGCTCTTAATCGTCTTTGACCTTAGTTTCAATACCAGTATTATAGAGCGGGTTCTGCGAGCTCGCGTCCCTTTTAAATAACGAACAAAAACCAAGTTTTTAGATATTTTTCAGTTGTAAAACCGATTTTTTAATCATAATTCAACTTTTTTGTAAAGTACTTATATTCCGTAACTCCGTAGTTCAGTATCCCTTTCGGAGATGCATGTTTTGACACCTTGCACGTGCGTGCGCCTAGCGAATAGAGAACTTCGAAAATATTTTATTTTCTCAAAAAAACCCAATTTTATATTAAGTTTCATCTCAAAATTTATGCTCTTAATCGTCTTTGACCTTAGTTTCAATACCAGTATTATAGTGCGGGATCTGCGAGCTCGCGTCACTTTTCAATAACGAAAAAAACCAAGTTTTTAGATATTTTTCAGTTGAAAAACCGGGTTTTAATCTATAATTCAAAAGTTTTGTATATCATTTATATCCAGTAACTCTGTAGGTTTCTAGCCCACGCGCAGAGGCATCATTTGACACCTCGCACGTGCGTGTGCCTTGTGAATAGAGAACTTTGAAAATACTTAATTTTCTCTAAAAAACCTAATTTTACACCAAGTTTCATCTAATTTTTTTTGCCCTAAATCGTCTTTGATCTTAGTATAAATATCAGTTTTAAAGTGCGGGTTCTGCGAGCTCTAGTCCCTTTTTGGTAACGAAAAAAAACAAGTTTTTAAATATTTTTCAGTTGCAAAACCGATTTTTTAACCATAATTCGAATTTTTTGTAAAGCATTTATATCCTGTTACTCCGTAGGTCAGTATCCCTTGCGGAGACTTAGTTTCAATATCAGTATTATAGTGCGGGTTCTGCGAGCTCGAGTCTCTTTTTAATAACGAAAAAAAAACAAGTCTTTAGATATTTTTCAGTTGAAAAACCGACTTTTTCCATAATTCAAATTTTTTGTTAAGCATTTATATCCCATAACTCCGTAGGTCAGTATCCCTTGCGGAGACTTAGTTTCAATATCAGTATTATAGTGCGGGTTCTGCGAGCTCGAGTCCCTTTTAAATAACGAAAAAAAACTAGTTTTTAGATATTTTTCAGTTTAAAAACCGGGTTTTTAACCATAATTCAAATTTTTTGTAAAGCATTTATATCCAGTAACTCCGTAGGTCAGTATCCCTTGCGGAGACTTAATTTCAATATCACTATTATAGTGCGGGCTCTGCGAGCTCGAGTCCCTTTTTAATAACGGAAAAAACAAGTTTTTAGATATTTTTCAGTTGAAAAACCGGGTTTTTAACTATAATTCAAAAGTTTTGTATATCATTTATATCCAGTAACTCTGTAGGTTTGTAGCCCGCGCGCAGAGGCATCATTTGACACCTCGCACGTGCGTGTGCCTTGTGAATAGAGAACTTTGAAAATACTTAATTTTCTCTAAAAAACCTAATTTTACACCAAGTTTCATCTAATTTTATTTGCCCTAAATCGTCTTTGATCTTAGTATAAATATCAGTTTTAAAGTGCGGGTTCTGCGAGCTCTAGTCCCTTTTTGGTAACGAAAAAAAACAAGTTTTTAAATATTTTTCAGTTGAAAAACCGACTTTTTACCGTAATTCAAATTTTTTGTAAAGCATTTATATCCCATAACTCTCTAGGTCAGTATCCCTTGCGGAGACTTAGTTCCAATATCAGTATTATAGTGCGGGTTCTGCGAGCTCGAGTCCCTTTTAAATAACGAAAAAAAACTAGTTTATAGATATTTTTCAGTTGAAAAACCGGGTTTTTAACTATAATTCAAAAGTTTTGTATATCATTTATATCCAGTAACTCTGTAGGTTTGTAGCCCGCGCACAGAGGCATCATTTGACACCTCGCACGTGCGTGTGCCTTGTGAATAGAGAACTTTGAAAATACTTAATTTTCTCTAATAAACCTAATTTTACGCCAAGTTTCATCTAATTTTTTTTGCCCTAAATCGTTTTTGATCTTAGTATAAATATCAGTTTTAAAATGCGGGTTCTGCGAGCTCTAGTCCCTTTATAATAACGAAAAAAAACAAGTTTTTAGATATTTTTCAGTTGAAAAACCGATTTTTTAACCATAATTCAATTTTTTTGTAAAGCATTTATATCTTGCAACTCCGTAGTTCAGTATCCCTTGCGGAGATGCATGTTTTGACACCTCGCACGTGCGTGCGCCTAGTGAATGGAGAACTTCGAAAATATTTTATTTTCTCAAAAAAACCCAATTTTATATTAAATTTCATCTCAAAATTTATGCTCTTAATCGTCTTTGACCTTAGTGTCAATACCAGTATTATAGTGCGGGTTCTGCGAGCTCGCGTCACTTTTCAATAACGAAAAAAACAAAGTTTTTAGATATTTTTCAGTTGAAAAACCGGGTCTTTAACCATAATTAAAAAGTTTTGTATATCATTTATATCCTATAACTCCGTAGGTCAGTATCCCTTGCGGAGACTTAATTTCAATATCACTATTATAGTGCGGGCTCTGCGAGCTCGAGTCCCTTTTTAATAACGGAAAAAACAAGTTTTTAGATATTTTTCATTTGAAAAACCGGGTTTTTAACTATAATTAAAAAGTTTTGTATATCATTTATATCCAGTAACTCTGTAGGTTTGTAGCCCGCGCGCAGAGGCATCATTTGACACCTCGCACGTGCGTGCGCTTAGCGAATAAAGAACTTCGAAAATATTTTATTTTCTCAAAAAAACCCAATTTTATATTAAGTTTCATCTCAAAATTTTTGCTCTTAATCGTCTTTGACCTTAGTTTCAATATCAGTATTATAGTGCGGGTTCTGCGAGCTCGCGTCACTTTTCAATAACGAAAAAAACCAAGTTTTTAGATATTTTTCAGTTGAAAAACCGGGTCTTTAACCATAATTAAAAAGTTTTGTATATCATTTATATCCCGTAACTCCGTAGGTCAGTATCCCTTGCGGAGACTTAGTTCCAATATCAGTATTATAGTGCGGGTTCTGCGAGCTCGAGTCCCTTTTAAATAACGAAAAAAAACTAGTTTATAGATATTTTTCAGTTTAAAAACCGGGTTTTTAACCATAATTCAAATTTTTTGTAAAGCATTTATATCCCGTATCTCCGTAGGTCAGTATCCCTTGCGGAGACTTAGTTTCAATATCAGTATTATAGTGCGGGTTCTGCGAGCTCGAGTCCCTTTTTAATAACGAAAAAAAACAAGTCTTTAGATATTTTTCAGTTGGAAAACCGGGTTTTTAACCATAATTCAAATTTTTTGTAAAGCATTTATATCCAGTAACTCCGTGGGTCAGTATCCCTTGCGGAGACTTAGCTTCAATATCAGTATTATAGTGCGGGTTCTGCGAGCTCGAGTCCCTTTTTAATAACGAAAAAAAACTAGTTTTTAGATATTTTTCAGTTGCAAAACCGATTTTTTAACCATAATTCAATTTTTTTGTAAAGCATTTATATCTTGTAACTCCGTAGGTCAGTATCCCTTGCGGAGACTTAATTTCAATATCACTATTATAGTGCGGGTTCTGCGAGCTCGAGTCCCTTTTTAATAACGAAAAAAAACAAGTCTTTAGATATTTTTCAGTTGGAAGACCGGGTTTTTAACCATAATTCAAATTTTTTGTAAAGCATTTATATCCAGTAACTCCGTGGGTCAGTATCCCTTGCGGAGACTTAGTTTCAATATCAGTATTATAGTGCGGGTTCTGCGAGCTCGAGTCCCTTTTTAATAACGGAAAAAAACTAGTTTTTAGATATTTTTCAGTTGCAAAACCGATTTTTTAACCATAATTCAATTTTTTTGTAAAGCATTTATATCTTGCAACTCCGTAGTTCAGTATCCCTTGCGGAGATGCATGTTTTGACACCTCGCACGTGCGTGCGCCTAGTGAATGGAGAACTTCGAAAATATTTTATTTTCTCAAAAAAACCCAATTTTATATTAAATTTCATCTCAAAATTTATGCTCTTAATCGTCTTTGACCTTAGTGTCAATACCAGTATTATAGTGCGGGTTCTGCGAGCTCGCGTCACTTTTCAATAACGAAAAAAACAAAGTTTTTAGATATTTTTCAGTTGAAAAACCGGGTCTTTAACCATAATTAAAAAGTTTTGTATATCATTTATATCCTATAACTCCGTAGGTCAGTATCCCTTGCGGAGACTTAATTTCAATATCACTATTATAGTGCGGGCTCTGCGAGCTCGAGTCCCTTTTTAATAACGGAAAAAACAAGTTTTTAGATATTTTTCATTTGAAAAACCGGGTTTTTAACTATAATTAAAAAGTTTTGTATATCATTTATATCCAGTAACTCTGTAGGTTTGTAGCCCGCGCGCAGAGGCATCATTTGACACCTCGCACGTGCGTGCGCTTAGCGAATAAAGAACTTCGAAAATATTTTATTTTCTCAAAAAAACCCAATTTTATATTAAGTTTCATCTCAAAATTTTTGCTCTTAATCGTCTTTGACCTTAGTTTCAATATCAGTATTATAGTGCGGGTTCTGCGAGCTCGCGTCACTTTTCAATAACGAAAAAAACCAAGTTTTTAGATATTTTTCAGTTGAAAAACCGGGTCTTTAACCATAATTAAAAAGTTTTGTATATCATTTATATCCCGTAACTCCGTAGGTCAGTATCCCTTGCGGAGACTTAGTTCCAATATCAGTATTATAGTGCGGGTTCTGCGAGCTCGAGTCCCTTTTAAATAACGAAAAAAAACTAGTTTATAGATATTTTTCAGTTTAAAAACCGGGTTTTTAACCATAATTCAAATTTTTTGTAAAGCATTTATATCCCGTATCTCCGTAGGTCAGTATCCCTTGCGGAGACTTAGTTTCAATATCAGTATTATAGTGCGGGTTCTGCGAGCTCGAGTCCCTTTTTAATAACGAAAAAAAACAAGTCTTTAGATATTTTTCAGTTGGAAAACCGGGTTTTTAACCATAATTCAAATTTTTTGTAAAGCATTTATATCCAGTAACTCCGTGGGTCAGTATCCCTTGCGGAGACTTAGCTTCAATATCAGTATTATAGTGCGGGTTCTGCGAGCTCGAGTCCCTTTTTAATAACGAAAAAAAACTAGTTTTTAGATATTTTTCAGTTGCAAAACCGATTTTTTAACCATAATTCAATTTTTTTGTAAAGCATTTATATCTTGTAACTCCGTAGGTCAGTATCCCTTGCGGAGACTTAATTTCAATATCACTATTATAGTGCGGGTTCTGCGAGCTCGAGTCCCTTTTTAATAACGAAAAAAAACAAGCCTTTAGATATTTTTCAGTTGGAAGACCGGGTTTTTAACCATAATTCAAATTTTTTGTAAAGCATTTATATCCAGTAACTCCGTGGGTCAGTATCCCTTGCGGAGACTTAGTTTCAATATCAGTATTATAGTGCGGGTTCTGCGAGCTCGAGTCCCTTTTTAATAACGGAAAAAAACTAGTTTTTAGATATTTTTCAGTTGCAAAACCGATTTTTTAACCATAATTCAATTTTTTTGTAAAGCATTTATATCTTGCAACTCCTTAGTTCAGTATCCCTTGCGGAGATGCATGGTTTAACACCTCGCTCGTGCGTGCGCCTAGTGAATGGAGAACTTTGAAAATACTTAATTTTCTCTAAAAAACCTAATTTTACACCAAGTTTCATCTAAAAAAAATTGCCCCAAATCGTCTTTGATCTTAGTATAAATATCAGTATTATAGTGCGGGTTCTGCGAGCTCGAGTCCCTTTTTAATAACGGAAAAAAACTAGTTTTTAGATATTTTTCAGTTGCAAAACCGATTTTTTAACCATAATTCAATTTTTTTGTAAAGCATTTATATCTTGTAACTCCGTAGGTCAGTATCCCTTGCGGAGACTTAATTTCAATATCACTATTATAGTGCGGGTTCTGCGAGCTCGAGTCCCTTTTTAATAACGAAAAAAAACAAGTCTTTAGATATTTTTCAGTTGGAAGACCGGGTTTTTAACCATAATTCAAATTTTTTGTAAAGCATTTATATCCAGTAACTCCGTGGGTCAGTATCCCTTGCGGAGACTTAGTTTCAATATCAGTATTATAGTGCGGGTTCTGCGAGCTCGAGTCCCTTTTTAATAACGGAAAAAAACTAGTTTTTAGATATTTTTCAGTTGCAAAACCGATTTTTTAACCATAATTCAATTTTTTTGTAAAGCATTTATATCTTGTAACTCCATAGGTCAGTATCCCTTGCGGAGACTTAATTTCAATATCACTATTATAGTGCGGGCTCTGCGAGCTCGAGTCCCTTTTTAATAACGGAAAAAACAAGTTTTTAGATATTTTTCATTTGAAAAACCGGGTTTTTAACTATAATTCAAAAGTTTTGTATATCATTTATATCCAGTAACTCTGTAGGTTTGTAGCCCGCGCGCAGAGGCATCATTTGACACCTCGCACGTGCGTGTGCCTTGTGAATAGAGAACTTTGAAAATACTTAATTTTCTCTAATAAACCTAATTTTACGCCAAGTTTCATCTAATTTTTTTTGCCCTAAATCGTCTTTGATCTTAGTATAAATATCAGTTTTAAAATGCGGGTTCTGCGAGCTCTAGTCCCTTTATAATAACGAAAAAAAACAAGTTTTTAGATATTTTTCAGTTGAAAAACCGATTTTTTAACCATAATTCAATTTTTTTGTAAAGCATTTATATCTTGCAACTCCGTAGTTCAGTATCCCTTGCGGAGATGCATGTTTTGACACCTCGCACGTGCGTGCGCCTAGTGAATGGAGAACTTTGAAAATACTTAATTTTCTCTAAAAAACCTAATTTTACACCAAGTTTCATCTAAAAAAAATTGCCGCAAATCGTCTTTGATCTTAGTATAAATATCAGTATTATAGTGCTGGTTCTGCGAGCTCAATTCCATTTTTCTTAACGAAAAAAAACAAGTTTTTAGATATTTTTCAGTTGGAAAACCGGGTTTTTAACCATAATAGAATTTTTTTGTAAAGCATTTATATCTTGCAACTCCGTAGTTCAGTATCCCTTGCGGAGATGCATGTTTTGACACCTCGCACGTGCGTGCGCCTAGTGAATGGAGAACTTTGAAAATACTTAATTTTCTCTAAAAAACCTAATTTTACACCAAGTTTCATCTAAAAAAAATTGCCGCAAATCGTCTTTGATCTTAGTATAAATATCAGTATTATAGTGCGGGTTCTGCGAGCTCAATTCCATTTTTCTTAACGAAAAAAAACCAAGGTTTTTCATATTTTTCAGTTGGAAAACCGGGTTTTTAACCATAATTGAATTTTTTTTAAAGCATTTATATCCAGTAAATTATTTAATTTTCTCTAAGAAACATAATTTTACACTAAGATTATTCTAAAAATTTTTGCTCTAAATCGTCTTTGATCTTAGTTTCAATATCAGTATTATAGTGCAGGTTCTGCGAGCTCAATTCCATTTTTCTTAACGAAAAAAATACCAAGGTTTTACATATTTTTCAGTTGAAAAACCGGGTTTTTAACCATAATTCAAATTTTTTGTAAAGCATTTATATCCAGTAACTCCGTAGGTCAGTATCCCTTGCGGAGACTTAATTTCAATATCACTATTATAGTGCGGGCTCTGCGAGCTCGAGTCCCTTTTTAATAACGGAAAAAACAAGTTTTTTGATATTTTTCAGTTGAAAAACCGGGTTTTAATCTATAATTCAAAAGTTTTGTATATCATTTATATCCAGTAACTCTGTAGGTTTCTAGCCCACGCGCAGAGGCATCATTTGACACCTCGCACGTGCGTGTGCCTTGTGAATAGAGAACTTTGAAAATACTTAATTTTCTCTAAAAAACCTAATTTTACACCAAGTTTCATCTAATTTTTTTTGCCCTAAATCGTCTTTGATCTTAGTATAAATATCAGTTTTAAAGTGCGGGTTCTGCGAGCTCTAGTCCCTTTTTGGTAACGAAAAAAAACAAGTTTTTAAATATTTTTCAGTTGCAAAACCGATTTTTTAACCATAATTCGAATTTTTTGTAAAGCATTTATATCCTGTTACTCCGTAGGTCAGTATCCCTTGCGGAGACTTAGTTTCAATATCAGTATTATAGTGCGGGTTCTGCGAGCTCGAGTCTCTTTTTAATAACGAAAAAAAACAAGTCTTTAGATATTTTTCAGTTGAAAAACCGACTTTTTCCATAATTCAAATGTTTTGTTAAGCATTTATATCCCATAACTCCGTAGGTCAGTATCCCTTGCGGAGGCGCATCTTTTGATAACTCGCACGTGCGTGCGCCTTGCGAATATAGAACTTCGAAATATTTTATTTTCTCAAAAAAATCCAATTCTATACTAAGTTTCATCTCAAAACTTATGCTCTAAATCGTCTTTGACCTTAATTTCAATATCAGTATTATAGTGCGGGTTCTGCGAGCTCGAGTCCCTTTTAAATAACGAACAAAAACCAAGTTTTTAGATATTTTTCAGTTGTAAAACCGATTTTTTAACCATAATTCAAATTTTTTGTAAAGCATTTTTATCCTGTTACTCCGTAGGATAGTATCCCTTGCGGAGACGCATTTTTTGACATCTCGCACGTGCGTGCGCCTTGCGAATATAGAACTTCGTAAATATTTTATTTTCTCGAAAAAATCTTAATTTTATAGTAAGTTTCATCTCAAAATTTATACTCTAAATCGTCTTTGACCTAAGTTTCAATATCAGTATTATAGTGCGGGTTCTGCGAGCTCGAGTCCCTTTTTAATAACGAAAAAAAACAAGTCTTTTGATATTTTTCAGTTGGAAAACCGGGTTTTTAACCATAATTAAATTTTTTGTAAAGCATTTATATCCCGTAACTCCGTAGGTCAGTATCCCTTGCGGAGACTTAGTTTCGATATCAGTATTATAGTGCGGGTTCTGCGAGCTCGGGTCCCTTTTTAATTACGAAAAAAACCAAGTTTTTAGATATTTTTCAGTTTAAAAACCGATTTTTTAATCATAATTCAACTTTTTTGTAAAGTACTTATATTCCGTAACTCCGTAGTTCAGTATCCCTTTCGGAGATGCATGTTTTGACACCTTGCACGTGCGTGCGCCTAGCGAATAGAGAACTTCGAAAATATTTTATTTTCTCAAAAAAACCCAATTTTATATTAAGTTTCATCTCAAAATTTATGCTCTTAATCGTCTTTGACCTTAGTTTCAATATCAGTATTATAGTGCAGGTTCTGCGAGCTCGCGTCACTTTTCAATAACGAAAAAAACCAAGTTTTTAGATATTTTTCAGTTGAAAAACCGGGTCTTTAACCATAATTAAAAAGTTTTGTATATCATTTATATCCAGTAACTCCGTAGGTCAGTACCCTTGCGGAGACTTAGTTTCAATATCATTATTATAGTGCGGGTTCTGCGAGCTCGAGTCCCTTTTAAATAACGAAAAAAAACAAGTCTTTAGATATTTTTCAGTTGGAAAACCGGGTTTTTAACCATAATTCAAATTTTTTGTAAAGCATTTATATCCAGTAACTCCGTGCGTCAGTATCCCTTGCGGAGACTTAGTTTCAATATCAGTATTATAGTGCAGGTTCTGCGAGCTCAATTCCATTTTTCTTAACGAAAAAAATACCACGGTTTTACATATTTTTCAGTTGAAAAACCGGGTTTTTAACCATAATTCAAATTTTTTGTAAAGCATTTATATCCAGTAACTCCGTAGGTCAGTATCCCTTGCGGAGACTTAATTTCAATATCACTATTATAGTGCGGGCTCTGCGAGCTCGAGTCCCTTTTTAATAACGGAAAAAACAAGTTTTTAGATATTTTTCAGTTGAAAAACCGGGTTTTTAACTATAATTCAAAAGTTTTGTATATCATTTATATCCAGTAACTCTGTAGGTTTGTAGCCCGCGCGCAGAGGCATCATTTGACACCTCGCACGTGCGTGTGCCTTGTGAATAGAGAACTTTGAAAATACTTAATTTTCTCTAAAAAACCTAATTTTACACCAAGTTTCATCTAATTTTTTTTGCCCTAAATCGTCTTTGATCTTAGTATAAATATCAGTTTTAAAGTGCGGGTTCTGCGAGCTCTAGTCCCTTTTTGGTAACGAAAAAAAACAAGTTTTTAAATATTTTTCAGTTGAAAAACCGACTTTTTACCGTAATTCAAATTTTTTGTAAAGCATTTATATCCCATAACTCCGTAGGTCAGTATCCCTTGCGGAGACTTAGTTTCAATATCAGTATTATAGTGCGGGTTCTGCGAGCTCGAGTCCCTTTTAAATAACGAAAAAAAACTAGTTTTTAGATATTTTTCAGTTTAAAAACCGGGTTTTTAACCATAATTCAATTTTTTCATAAAGCATTTATATCCCGTATCTCCGTAGGTCAGTATCCCTTGCGGAGATGCATGTTTTGACACCTCGCACGTGCGTGCGCCTAGTGAATAGAGAACTTTGAAAATACTTAATTTTCTCTAAAAAACCTAATTTTACACCAAGTTTCATCTAAAAAAAATTGCCGCAAATCGTCTTTGATCTTAGTATAAATATCAGTATTATAGTGCGGGTTCTGCGAGCTCAATTCCATTTTTCTTAACGAAAAAAAACCAAGGTTTTTCATATTTTTCAGTTGGAAAACCGGGTTTTTAACCATAATTGAATTTTTTTTAAAGCATTTATATCCAGTAAATTATTTAATTTTCTCTAAGAAACATAATTTTACACTAAGATTATTCTAAAAATTTTTGCTCTAAATCGTCTTTGATCTTAGTTTCAATATCAGTATTATAGTGCAGGTTCTGCGAGCTCAATTCCATTTTTCTTAACGAAAAAAATACCAAGGTTTTACATATTTTTCAGTTGAAAAACCGGGTTTTTAACCATAATTCAAAATTTTTTGTAAAGCATTTATATCCAGTAACTCCGTAGGTCAGTATCCCTTGCGGAGACTTAATTTCAATATCACTATTATAGTGCGGGCTCTGTGAGCTCGAGTCCCTTTTTAATAACGCTACGCACTCAGATGTCGCTACGCCCCCGCAAGGGGGCGTGGCTAGCGGAACCGGGGCATAGCCCCCTGTCCGCGGAGGGTTCGCGGTGGCCCATTAATATGGGCCCCTCATCGGAGCGGCCTAATGCGGCCTATGGATGTTTGGCCCGCGTGCCTAGGCGCGGGCCCTGTGATAGGGTATCTGTGATTGTTTCTGTAGTCGCGCCGCGACACTGTTACACAGTATCGCTTCTTCACGACATCTCGGCGGTCTGTCCCCGCCAGGTGAGACCCCCAGTTGCCTGGGGGAGGCCCGGCGAGGACGACCAGCGACGAGATGGCGACTTTATGGCGCTTCTACAGGTCAATGTAGCCTATACCCGACCCACTTATCAGAGCTAGCCAAACCATGACCCGGGTAATAGGCGGAATAAGAGTGTGAGAGCGGCATAGTACTGTAGTGTAACGCCGCCCGGTGAATACGTGTAGTCGCGACCGCAGCTGCGACTATACGTGCATATATATGTGCCTGTATAGAGGTGAATGTCTGTTTTTGTTACGTATTCATACCTATATTAACTTAGAATACAAATACGTAACAGATGCATGTGATTTGTGACGTATTTATTGTCTCAAGCAAGCCGCGTGTAGCCTGGGTGCCGCTTGCTTGGGCGTCATGTCCGGTGCGATGGGGTCAGTCGTCCGCTACCAGGTCGCGGGGCAGGGGTCTCGCGTCAGGCGGGCGCGTGTGCCAGGGCGCTATCTGCTTGACATGAGGCCAAGCGGATGCGTCGGCACGCGCGAACATGCCTTTCGCGAGGTGCCTCACAAACTCATCCAGGCTCTCAATCCCGAGGTCCCGGTGTAGTTCGCTGTTTCTCACACAGCGAGGAGCGTCAACGATGGTCCGCAGCGCAAGGTTCTGTTGCGCGCGGAGCAGGAGCGGAGCGGCGCATTTATGCGCAGTCCGTCCCCTCCGCACCATTCCTAGGCCGGGAGTCGGCCGACGAGCTGCCAGGCTGAGGGGGGGGTAAAGAGCCCCCGGCAGCCTTGGCACCCCCTCTCTTCCGTTGGGTGGGTGCGCCACAGGCTTTTCCGCCAGCTCTGTGCCCAGCGGGCCTCCCTGCAGCTGTACAGAGGCTGCAGTTTGGCACCGCGGAGCACTGGGCCGCCTTGTGGCCGGGCTGGCCGCAGCGATAGCATTGCTCGCTGCGGTCCGTTTCGGCGGTGCACCGCGCCCGGACATGCCCAATGTCCAGGCATCGGTAGCAACGCATAGCCCTGGGCTGCAGCAGCTTGACCCTCGCTGCAACCCACCCCACCCTCAAACGTCCCCCGTCGGCGACCTTACTAGCCGCCGCCACCGGGCACCGCACCCAAATCGTGCCGAGCCCGGAAGCGTCGGCGCGAATGTCGCCCGTCCGCACGTCCCCGGGTGGACATCCGCCGGCCTCGGCGACGGCCGCCACGACCTCAGCCGGGGTCGTCGAGTCGTCCAAGCCATCGACGCGCAGGTCTGCGGTCTTCATCGGCCTGGACACTCAGACGTCCTCCGGGTTGAGGACCTCCCTCAGCTTGGCGGCCAGTATGTCGGGCTTTTCCCCGCTGGAGACTCCCGACACCTCAAGAAGCCGCGCCCCCGTCATCGCCGGCTTCATTCTGAAGCCGGACGGTGTGCCAAGGTCCGGGAACGCGACTTTGGCTTTCGCCTCCGTCAGGACCGCCTTATAAGTGACGCCCCTTTCAACGGCTCCGGGCTGCAGCGTTATAACTACAGCCGCGGAGCGTGGGGCTCTGACCTTAGGCGGTCCCTTTGCCTTCTGGGGTGCGGGTGCTACAGCGGGTGTTGGTGCTGGCGGCGCTGTCTTCTTCTTCCCCTTCTTATTCCTCTTGACGACCGTCGTCCAGGTCTCCGAGCTAGGCCCAGGCGCGGTCGCCAGAGGTGCCGCTGGAGGTTCCGCAGTGCGGGAGGTGGCCGTCTGGGGCGTGGGCTTTTTGGCGGCTTTCCCCCCGGATTGGCTCGGTTTAGCCAGCACGGCCGTCGGCCCCCCCCCCGTCAGACGCCTCCTTCCTTCGCCTGTCCCCAGCGAGCGGAGGGCGGATGGACTCTGCCGGGAGTAGCCTCGCCTCTATGGCCTCAAGGCGGGCACCCACCATGTCTCCGCACTGCATCATGCAAATGCGGACGATCTTCTCGACCTCCGCATCCACAAGTGCAGGCTTCGACGAGGCAGGCGATGGAGCCAACGACGGGGCCGCAACGTGAGAAGACCCGGTGGCCGCGGGAGCCATCCTCTGGATGGCAAACTGCCGCTCGAGGTCCTCGAGCTCGGATCGGAGACGGCCGTTCTCCTCCCAAAGCTTCGGCGTCTCCTCCGTGCCAGTGCGCTTTACGAGGACCTCAACCGCCTCCCGGATGCCCTCAGCCGCCTCCTTCAGAGCGCGCGTAAACGTGCCCTTCAGATTGCCCGATTTGGTGGCAACCCTCAGGACGACGTCCACGCCGTCTAACACCTGGCGACTGAGCGCCACCGCCGTTGGGCTCCCTCCAGCCATCCGAGCGCAGCGCCGCTCTCGGGCCTGTCGGGCCAACTCGCTGACCTCGTCAGCCACGACAGCCCTTTGCTGCGCCCGCTTGGCGGCAGCGGCCTCCGCGTGATTTACTCCCAGCAGGGACATAGTGGAGCCCCCGCTCGAGTCCGCCATGGTCAGCCCTGGGTCGCTCTCCGCGCCCTCCATACGCTCCATTGGAGCTGGCGCAACAAAGAGACCCCGCCCATCACGCTCCGGTGGCATCCGAGCGTTGGCCCCACCTGGCACCATTCGGGCTCTGCCCCTCCGTGCCGATGCCACCTTAGCGGCCACCTCAGGATCCTCCTCGTTCGAGGAGAGGCTGCGCTTCCGAGATCTGGATCTCGAACGACCTGGAACGCACTCTTCAGCCTGCGAGTGCCCCGAGCCTACGCTCGACACGCTCGCCAACCTCACCCTCTCGGACGCACCCACACCGATCTGCTCGACCAAAACGATCGGCACCTTCTCCGGTTTTGAAGTGCGCCCGCGTGTGCTCTCAACGCACGTCAAGTCACTTTTGGGACTGGAGCCTCCTCGACTCTTGTTACCGTTTCCGGTAATCGGTACCTCCGCCAAAAATGGCACGTCATCATTTGGTGTTTTATTTGTTTTTACATTCATTGTGTTCCCACGAGTAGTGAAGGAAAATATGTCCACCTAGGCAGAGCCTCTTACATAGGTAAGCCTATTTACTGTAGAGGGCGGCAGGTATCTACAGGGGAAGCGCTAGCGACTGGTCCCCCACCAGCCACTCATCCTCTCGCCGCGCTTCAGAGCTTAGGATTGGGTCCCTACTTAACCTAACCTAATTATATATACATGTAATTTTTTTTTTTTTTTTTTATCCTAACTTTTTTTTTTGTTCCGCTGGGAAAAATGCATTACGCATACCCTCCCGTCGGGGGACGGGAGGGGTATGTGGGACTCCCCGGCAGAGTGCCGGTATACCCACTAAAAAACCCAGCGGTGTTCCCTCAATGCCGTTATGGGAAACTGGCACAGCCTTTACGTCCACGACCCTCCCGGCGCGTGCCCGCCTAGCTGGCGGGCCCCGCATGCCCCCCAAGCTGGGGGGCTACGGGAATGGCCGGGAACACCTGGCCATTCCCATCCGACACTGGTGGAGGCCTGTGCAATACAGGCAAGGGTGCCCCCGCATCCGTTGCCTGCTGGCCTCCACCTGGGAGGAGTCGGAGATGACTGTCATACTGACGTCTTCTTCGACCCCTCCTCCGCCTTCGGAGCGGCGCCGCGAGAGGGTCGTCCTCCCGCACGCGCCTCGGAAAGCACGTTAAGCTGTTGGTCCCGGGTGTCATTCATGGATCTTTGATAGTCGTTACGGGAAGTCAGAAGCCCGAAAGTCTGACAACCCTTCTTACCAAGGGGTATCGTATTACCCAGTAACTGCGTTGTGGAGGTCAGATAGGCAGTCGCTCCATGTAAAATATTGTAAAGTTAGAAACAGTACACGTGTAATTATATTATATTTACTTGAATACAAAATTTAGCGAATGAACAACTTCAATAAAAAAACTTCATCACCCTTTTCAGACCCTTGTGGGTTGAAATTAAAAAAACTTTTTTAACAAAAAAACAACCGACTTCCAAAAAAAAAAAACGAAATATTGAAAAATTACTTTAATTTCGGAAGTCGGTGACCTCGGTCCATTTTCGTTTTTTGCCACTGACTTCCGAAATTAAAGTAATTTTTCAATATTTAGTTTTTTTTTTTGGAAGTCGGTTGTTTTTTTGTTTAAAAGTTTTTATTTTTCACTTTTTAGTTATGGTACCTACCCCACAACAATTCGATTACCACTACTTGCTAGACCGCACAAACAACAGTGACACAAGATATACGAAGTGGATTAAGTACGTATTATCGAAGCTAACTCAAAAAGTACCCAAGCAAAGTTAATAAAAATCGGTTAATAATCATTTATACGTCTACTCCCCCTCTGCTTACAGAGGAAGGTGAGTGGGCGTAGATTGGGGAGGATTAGGTTAGGTTAGGTTAGGATTAAAAAAAAAAAAAAAAAAAATTACATGTATATATAATTAGGTTAGGTTAAGTAGGGACCCAATCCTAAGCTCTGAAGCGCGGCGAGAGGATGAGTGGCTGGTGGGGGACCAGTCCCTAGCGCTTCCCCTGTAGATACCTGCCGCCCTCTACAGTAAATAGGCTTACCTATGTAAGAGGCTCTGCCTAGGTGGACATATTTTCCTTCACTACTCGTGGGAACAGAATGAATGTAAAAACAAATAAAACACCAAATGATGACGTGCCATTTTTGGCGGAGGTACCGATTACCGGAAACGGTAACAAGAGTCGAGGAGGCTCCAGTCCCGAAAGTGACTTGAAGTGCGTTGAGAGCACACGCGGGCGCACTTCAAAACCGGAGAAGGTGCCGATCGTTTTGGTCGAGCAGATGGGTGTGGGTGCGTCCGAGAGGGTGAGGTTGGCGAGCGTGTCGAGCGTAGGCTCGGGGCGCTCGCAGGCTGAAGAGTGCGTTCCAGGTCGTTCGAGATCCAGATCTCGGAAGCGCAGCCTCTCCTCGAACGAGGAGGATCCTGAGGTGGCCGCTAAGGTGGGCATCGGCACGGAGAGGCAGAGCCCGAATGGTGCCAGGTGGGGCCAACGCTCGGATGCCACCGGAGCGTGATGGGCGGGGTCGCTTTGTTGCGCCAGCTCCAAGGGAGCGTATGGAGGGCGCGGAGAACGACCCAGGGCTGACCATGGCGGACTCGAGCGGGGGCTCCACTATGTCCCTGCTGGGAGTAAATCACGCGGAGGCCGCTGCCGCCAAGCGGGCGCAGCAAAGGGCTGTCGTGGCTGACGAGGTCAGCGAGTTGGCCCGACAGGCCCGAGAGCGGCGCTGCGCTCGGATGGCTGGAGGGAGCCCAACGGCGGTGGCGCTCAGTCGCCAGGTGTTAGACGGCGTGGACGTCGTCCTGAGGGTTGCCACCAAATCGGGCAATCTGAAGGGCACGTTTACGCGCGCTCTGAAGGAGGCGGCTGAGGGCATCCGGGAGGCGGTTGAGGTCCTCGTAAAGCGCACTGGCATGGAGGAGACGCCGAAGCTTTGGGAGGAGAACGGCCGTCTCCGATCCGAGCTCGAGGACCTCAAGCGGCAGTTTGCCGCCCAGAGGATGGCTCCCGCGGCCACCGGGTCTTCTCACGTTGCGGCCCCGTCGTTGGCTCCATCGCCTGCCTCGTCGAAGCCTGCACTTGTGGATGCGGAGGTCGAGAAGATCGTCCGCATTTGCATGATGCAGTGCGGAGACATGGTGGGTGCCCGCCTTGAGGCCATAGAGGCGAGGCTACTCCCGGCAGAGTCCATCCGCCCTCCGCTCGCTGGGGACAGGCGAAGGAAGGAGGCGTCTGACGGGGGGGGCCCGACGGCCGTGCTGGCTAAACCGAGCCAATCCGGGGGGAAAGCCGCCAAAAAGCCCACGCCCCAGACGGCCACCTCCCGCACTGAGGCACCTCCAGCGGCACCTCTGGCGACCGCGCCTGGGCCTAGCTCGGAGACCTGGACGACGGTCGTCAAGAGGAATAAGAAGGGGAAGAAGAAGACAGCGCCGCCAGCACCAGCACCCGCTGTAGCACCCGCACCCCAGAAGGCAAAGGGACCGCCTAAGGTCAGAGCCCCACGCTCCGCGGCTGTAGTTATAACGCTGCAGCCCGGAGCCGTTGAAAGGGGCGTCACTTATAAGGCGGTCCTGACGGAGGCGAAAGCCAAAGTCGCGTTCCCGGACCTTGGCACACCGTCCGGCTTCAGAATGAAGCCGGCGATGACGGGGGCGCGGCTTCTTGAGGTGTCGGGAGTCTCCAGCGGGGAAAAGCCCGACATACTGGCCGCCAAGCTGAGGGAGGTCCTCAACCCGGAGGACGTCCGAGTGTCCAGGCCGATGAAGACCGCAGACCTGCGCGTCGATGGCTTGGACGACTCGACGACCCCGGCTGAGGTCGTGGCGGCCGTCGCCGAGGCCGGCGGATGTCCACCCGGGGACGTGCGGACGGGCGACATTCGCGCCGACGCTTCCGGGCTCGGCACGATTTGGGTGCGGTGCCCGGTGGCGGCGGCTAGTAAGGTCACCGACGGGGGACGTTATAGGGTGGGTTGCAGCGAGGGTCAAGCTGCTGCAGCCCAGGGCTATGCGTTGCTACCGATGCCTGGACATTGGGCATGTCCGGGCGCGGTGCACCGCCGAAACGGACCGCAGCGAGCAATGCTATCGCTGCGGCCAGCCCGGCCACAAGGCGGCCCAGTGCTCCGCGGCGCCAAACTGCAGCCGCTGTACAGCTGAGAAATGAGAAAATTAGCATAATGACCAAGAGAATTTGAAGAGATTTTAATAGTCGTTAAGTTAAGTTACCCCTTATTTAAAGAGCTAATCTGACAAAACGCTAGGATAATTTTAGGCAAAATAATAATTATTACAATACCAAAATCAACCTATAATTAAGAAGACCATTTAGTGGTGACTATTTCTATTATAAATTACTAAAACAACTAGAGATGAGTCCGATATCATGTCACATGTGAAAATCATCGATATTTTAAAATCATGCAATGACAACGACAAAATCATCAATGCTTTTAAATCATTACTTGAATGAACATGAACGCGAACTTCGGTGATTCGGACGGGCCGTCACACTCGGGCGCTGTGGTGCGAATTGTGCGTGATACTGAAGCACGGACTGAAGTAACAATGACAGATCTCACAAGTTTCGATAATATGTGCTGGTGCTGGGCGGCGCGCACGGAACGGCAACAATATTTGCGTTTTTTTTACTTTTGAGATACAACAAAATAATGTATGGCGGAATTATGATCTTATAAAGGTCTTCAAAAAAGTCCGCGATGGCATATGTCTATCTCTTAAGATAACATACTATATCCATTTTATTGTCTTATTGAAGGTATTTGTTTGCCGAATTTTACTCTTGGAAATACGATTACGATAACAATACGCTATAATATCAGTAGCTATTAGCCAAATTATGTTCGTAGCTAAATAAGCTAGCTACTTATGTGTATTTCAAACAGTATACAAGAATATTTATCATAGAACCGTTACTAAACACGGCGGCCTTATGATCAAAATTTGTGCATTCCAAAACTTTCGTTACTTTTTCACTGACATATTTATCACTTTTCGATAAACTAACACTCAATATGAAATCTACACTTATTTCTCAGTAATTCTGAATAAGATTCTTCTAAGATTAAACCGTTTTCTCATTGAATCCATTACTTTACGCACGTAATAGATTATTGTGATTATAGGTATTGTTGTTATGTCATGAGTATTCATTTCACTGTTAAAACTTGATAAAATTGTAATGATTTGCATAACCTAAACTTGTAACAACTGTGAATACATAATTTACTTTATTCCAATAATTCTTTAGTTATTTATTTCAGTATGTCTGTAAAAGTAGATTAGTTAAAATATTAAGGAATAATGTAGCAAAACATAGGAAATATTCTAAGCGGAAATCCACCTTTTATGTCGTTGATATTTTATATTTTGGATGACGGTAGATTGAAACGTCAAAGTTGTTTGTTCTCGACTATAAGAGGGGGAGCTCCGGGTGTCAGAGCCCATTCTGGATCCAGACATCGACCAAAACGGAGCTCCGGCCTACAGGTAAAAGTTTAAGTACTTAATTCGATATTATACCTTAATTATTGCCTATTATGATTATGATTATGTTGTTGTGTAAAGCATATTATTGCCAATATTGCTAATGTGTTAAATTGTTTAATGGAATACTTATGTTCTTTCTTTTGCCATTATTATAATGTTGCTACTAATCTGAGTAAAGGTCCAATAGATAAAACTATCTGTTTTAACGGTAATTTATGGAAATGTAAGATGTAAGTTAATTGATATTATATCTTGATTATTGCTAATGACTGTTGCTCTGTATGTGTTAAAATATGGCTAATTGGCTAATATTGTATCGTGTTTAATCAAAGGAATATTCATGTTCTGTTTCTTTCCACTGGTAAAGTTTCTGTCTATGAGAAATGATCCTAGAGATTTATGTTGTAACAAAGTATATTATGCTAATGTAAAAATGTGTTGATAAAATACTTTAAGTTTCCATGGAGTTTCTCGCCGTTCTTCTCCACGAAGACCTAGTTTTGGAACGGACAACTAGCTTTCTCAAATAACGTTACTTTGACAAGCCTAATTGAAATAAATGCCTAGTCTTGTCTTTCTGTGCTTTTCTTTATAAAATCCTTTCCCTAGCACCATATTCATAGGGACTTTCATATATAGTAAACTACTAGTTACCATTCTGACACACAAAGCTTGCTAATAAAGTGGCTATCAATACCTATACATAAATGTAGTTTACATCCACTTTCTAACATCAGAAGTGGGATAGTGCTCTGTCTTACAATAGATTTAATAAATTTTATTTTTACTGTTTTCATGATCAATGCTGGAACAATCGGTGCTGTGCTGAAAGCCATTGGTGTCGGCGGTTCCCCGACTCAACTCTCACCATAACGATGTCATCGTGCTGCAAACTCTGTGCGGACTGCAGGACTGCGGAGCTGCAAGTTGCCGTTACATCTTCAAAAGGCATTCCAAGGATTAAATGGACCATCAGTACGAATTGGCTAAAGTCTGTAAGGCCTTAAGAGGCTCTGCTTTGATATTATATTGAAATCTGGGACAATCTCCAGTTGATAGTGCATCATAGGAAAAACTTATGTACCCAACCTATAAATTGAAATTTTAAAACAAAATGTTTGTATTTTAGAAGTTAAGCTTCAACTGATAAATGCCTATTAAAATCCTTATATAACAATGATATTTATAGGAAGAGCTACATAAAACAAAAGTAATTTTATTTGTTTCCGCTGGTCAGTCATTTGCTTGGTGCAAGTCTATCCCACTAGCAGCGGGTGGAGGGGACTTGACACGTCTAGGCAGTTGGCAAAAAATGTACTTATCAGTATGGCCATGATAAACATATAAATATAATTATTGTGTCTAAAAATAAATACTTGATATACCTACCCTAAATGTAATTATTATCTGTTGTTAGGAATGCTCCACAAAACTAATAATGATTAAATATTTTGTTACTATGTTAGATACTTAGATTATAATTACTCAATGCTAGTTCTCGCAAAAATGAAACTTGGCATAAAAAAATAAGAATCTAGTGCTCACATAGGGCTGAGAATAAAATGCAAGTATTCACAAGATTAAACTTGGCATAGCAAATATTCTAGTATTAAAAAGATAATGACTGTTGAGAATAAGTTACAAGTTTTCAAAAATAAAACCCAGTGTTACTGAAATACTGATTCTGGTGTCAAAAATATTTTTATTTTGAAGATACAATTTTGAGGAACTATAAATATTTCATAATATAGTAAAATAATAATAAATTCTTTATTCGAGCAACCATGACACTCATACAACCCCTACCATGACCTGACCTGAGTAGTACCTAAGTCAAAGAGTAAATGAAATAATATATTTATCTTTCATCCAATACTAATATGTAAGAAATAGTGAATATAATTTAAATTGTTAAAAAACAAATATGACAAGGTCAAAGGTTATTGGTAGGTCTCTTTATTCTATTGTTTTTCACTTTCAAAGTGCTTACTGACAGTATTGTTAAAATAAACTTTTAATTTTCTCTGAACCGCTACCCTGGGTCTTGATGATTTTGTTTTGGATTATAACCTTTTACTTTATAAGAAGTAGGTGCTTAATGTTCAGTGTCAAAAACTGAAATTATTTAACAAAAAATGAAATAAGGATTATCAATACAATTTGCAATAATATTGTCAGATTGACCGAGCAATGTATTGTTTTGATTTTATCAATAATTAATACTGGATATTGTTTGATAAACCGGATAAATAGATGAATTATTGCTTTTCAGTTATTTTGTAAACTGACTATTAGGTACTGCTCTGAAATATTTATATAATTGATATAAGTTACAATGTTGGTTGACTATTTACTTGATTCTATTGTTTGTTAACAGCAGCAGAGCTAGGTAAAACCTAGTCATTGTTATTGACGTATTCTGATCACTTAAACTAGAAACGTAACATAAAAAGTTGAAACTTCTGAATCAGTCACTGTTGATGTTGTAGAACAATAAATCACACATGAACGTCAGCTGTCAGAATAATAGATGAGATTGACTTATGGAAAAGTTCCATGAGTCCAGTACGAGTAAGTGTTCCATTTTAACAATATTTTATGAAACCTAAAACTTACGTTCTGAAATAAAAGGGTTGTAATTGAAAATATATTATTATGATATTTGCATTTCTGTAATTGATATTTCTTAGGCAAATGTATTTTTCCATTTGCTATAAGGTTATTATTTATAATATAATAATAATAATAATAATAATCATTTAATTCGGAAAACATCCTTAATGTGATAGTATTACAACTTAGAAAAATATGTTGGTAGCACTAAAAAATAAAAATAAAAAACAATATTACGATCAAAACTACAAATTATGTACCTAAATAAAAATCATTATTAGAATAGCATTAAATCAAAATTAAATTAAATTACCACTAAAACAAAATCAATTCAGATATAAATTATAAATTAACATTAAATTAAATCAATCATTTTCGGTTTTGTTTTATGGGATTATTTAATTATATGTTGTCTAAAGTAAAAAAAAAAATTAAACAAAAAAAAAAGGAATAAGTAATTTGATGTATAAAAGTATATTACACATATATACTCAAAATACTTACTACTTACTTATTTAACAATTGAAAATTAAATATTTATACAAATATTCATTGTTTATCATTTGTGTTCAATTAAACATTGGTTGTCTGAAATTATAAAATGATATAAGCTTATAACAAAACAGTTTTTACATTACTGCTGGTCGGTCGCTGCCCTGATATCAGTCTGAAATTCATTCGCAGCAGGTGGTAGGGCTGGTATGTCAAGGCCAGAGGCTTTTTTAGGAATTGTTGGTCGGTCACTGCCCGATATTAGTTTGAAATTCATGTGCAGCAAATGATGAGAACTGATATGCCAAGGCCAGAGACTTAAAAATAAATATAATTAGTTGGGCAGGTACTTCGAGAGCGAAGTACAGGTCAGTCTGGCCGTGATAGATTATTCCAATAGTTTCAGTTTGTTTACTACACTAACTTACGTCTGTTTCTTTAATTGGACACAAAGAAAAACATGCCTATATTAATGTTGTCTGTTGTTAATTCACTAAATGATTTTTATAACAAACTTATTTTTAACTTATTTTTAAATTTTAAATAGTGATAACGGGTATAAGGAGCGGAGCCACAGTGGTGTGGTGGAGTTGCTCTTCGACTTTCAAGACGTTAACATCTAAGTATTGGTTTAGAATGGCGGCAAGATGTACTTAAGTAATATTGGGATTATTAATTTAAAATTAGTTTTGTAATATCATGTATAATATTTATAAACCGCTGGGTAGCCTCCTATTTGGTGCCAAGTTATCTCACGGGCAGCGGGTGAATGTGACTGGTATATGTATGTAGTTGGCTACTGTTTATAGTCCGCTGGTAGGCTCCTATTTAGTGTCGAGTTATCTCACCGACAGCGGGTGAATGTGACTGACATGTCTATGTAGTTGGCTAATGTTTATAGTCCGCTGGTAGGCTCCTATTTGGTGTCGAGTTATCTCACCGACAGCGGGTGAATGTGACTGACATGTCGATATAGATGGCTAGTGTTCGCTGGTTTACATATTTGTTTTGTGGCTGGTCTATCTCGATAGCAGCGAATTGAATGTGGACCTCCATGCTTATGTAAATACTTCTAAATGAGAAAATAAATAATATATTTTTCTTTCATTGTAAAATTAACAGCACCTGGAAATACTTCGAGGACGAAGTACTAGGTCAGTATGGCCGTAATAGATTATTGTGATTATAGGTATTGTTGTTATGTCATGAGTATTCATTTCACTGTTAAAACTTGATAAAATTGTAATGATTTGCATAACCTAAACTTGTAACAACTGTGAATACATAATTTACTTTATTCCAATAATTCTTTAGTTATTTATTTCAGTATGTCTGTAAAAGTAGATTAGTTAAAATATTAAGGAATAATGTAGCAAAACATAGGAAATATTCTAAGCGGAAATCCACCTTTTATGTCGTTGATATTTTATATTTTGGATGACGGTAGATTGAAACGTCAAAGTTGTTTGTTCTCGACTATAAGAGGGGGAGCTCCGGGTGTCAGAGCCCATTCTGGATCCAGACATCGACCAAAACGGAGCTCCGGCCTACAGGTAAAAGTTTAAGTACTTAATTCGATATTATACCTTAATTATTGCCTATTATGATTATGATTATGTTGTTGTGTAAAGCATATTATTGCCAATATTGCTAATGTGTTAAATTGTTTAATGGAATACTTATGTTCTTTCTTTTGCCATTATTATAATGTTGCTACTAATCTGAGTAAAGGTCCAATAGATAGAACTATCTGTTTTAACGGTAATTTATGGAAATGTAAGATATGACTATGTTGCTCTGTATGTGTTAAAATATGGCTAATTGGCTAATATTGTATTGTGTTTAATCAAAGGAATATTCATGTTCTGTTTCTTTCCACTGGTAAAGTTTCTGTCTATGAGAAATGATCCTAGAGATTTATGTTGTAACAAAGTATATTATGCTAATGTAAAAATGTGTTGATAAAATACTTTAAACCAAGTTTCCATGGAGTTTCTCGCCGTTCTCCTCCACGAAGACCTAGTTTTGGAACGGACAACTAGCTTTCTCAAATAACGTTACTTTGACAAGCCTAATTGAAATAAATGCCTAGTCTTGTCTTTCTGTGCTTTTCTTTATAAAATCCTTTCCCTAACACCATATTCACAGGGACTTTCATATATAGTAAACTACTAGTTACCATTCTGACACAAAAAGCTTGCCAATAAAGTGGCTATCAATACCTATACATAAATGTAGTTTACATCCACTTTCTAACACACGTATAACCTTGATAAATGTTTACATTAAGTACCGCGCCACACCGCCACACGACCACAGAGTACAGACGTAATTTGTTTTCTTTTTTTTTTTCGTTCGTTTAGTGGTATTCCCGCTAAAATGTCAACCGGCAAGTATTAGTCGGTTAATCGAATTCTACAGCCAGATAGTGTTGCAAGTACAAAATAAATGTCAAATATTTGGTCCGATTGCGAACGTGACCCTGAGAAAAGTTATGCACCAATGGTGTTCATTAGACACATTACATTAAGTTTTCGATGCGCAAGCAAATATCGCATATCCCCTCAACGTTGCATGCTCATTGTTGCCCAGTTCCTGCAGATAGCCAGTGTTAGTGTCCCAATATTAAAAAGATAGATAAACTAAAATACCTAGGTTATTAGATGAAACCCTTTCCTTCAAACAATATATGGAGGCTCTAAATAATATAATTCGTAAGCTGATATATAATATTTTGATGATTGAAAGATTTTGGTTTTTATTGCCAAGTCTAACATCTGGGATGTGTCGTGATCGAAAAGTCCTAGCTTCAATATTTTACCAGATCCTTTTTTCACGTTACTAATTATATGATCTATGCAGGTATTTAGTCTTGTTGGCTCATTAATATGGAATGTCAGATTATAATTTTGTATTATGTCAAGAACTACCAGTTTTATATCCACCAGTACCAGTACCAGTACCAGTATTATATCAAATAACTTCTCCCGCTCAGAGCGGAGCGGGAGGGCGTGTCAGAATTTTACTGACTAAAACCCACCTATTACTACTTCAGTTGCCTTTGTGCCAGGGCCACGGTATCCCTTTCGGAAAAAACCCGCAACCCTGGCAGGCATTGGTCCTAGCGGACCCCGTCAGTTTGTGCTGACATCTCTTTGTGGCACGCGTAGAACACAACGCGCCGTCAACCTGGGCCTGGTCCTTACCAGACGGCGAGCTGCCCATTGCTCGCCGTCCGCAAGCCCGCGCCTACGGTGGCCGGCAATCGCCAATTGATTCCCGCCGCCCAATGCGTCTTCTGCGGCGACTAGGGGCGTGAGGGCGCACAAACTACCTCTCCCTCACGCGTTCCGCCGCCTCCTTCGCAAGCATTACTGCTTCGCAGAAGGAGGTGACGGCCTCCCATGCACTCTCGCTCCGTACCATGGACCATTACGGGACACTGCACGCTAAACATCTTAACTGGAAATCACACATTAATATTTTATGTAAGAAAATGAGTAAATCCGCATATGCTTTACATATATTATCATCAATAATAAACACGGATGCACTTCTTTCTGCCTACTACGGTATAGCAGAATCCTACTTACGATATGGAATAATATTTTGGGGTAACTCAACCGAAAAAGAAACAGCTTTTAAAGCTTAAAAAAGATGCTTACGGGCGATGTTTAAGCTTAAAACAACCGAAAGTTGCATGCCATACTTTAAACAGTATAAAATACTAACACTACCATGTTTGTACATACTAGAAGTAGCTGTGTATGTTAAGTCGAACCCTAATCGTTTTAAACGTCTTGCCGATGTATTTTCACGTAATAGGCGTGATAATACCCTACCTACTGTGTCATCATCCCGCTAAGACAACACTAATGCGCAAAAGTGTCTACTGCATGGCTCCAGTCATATATGATAGAATACCTAAAACCTGGAAAGAATTGCCGCTATCATTATTTAAAAAAAGGCTTCGAAGCTTTTCAACGGTCAAAGCATACTATAGCGTAATAGAATATTTAAGTGAAAAAAAATTTGAAACTTAGACTGTTAATATTGTTTTAAAATAAGAATTATGTTAGGTTTTGTGGTGTGTTTTGTTCCGTTTGTTAATGTTTAGATTAGTTTAGTGGAATAATTAATCCGTAATGTTTGCATGCCTACTGGTAAAATATGGCAGAAATTATTCCCTGTATCACCATGTACTGTACCCATATTTGCAAAAAATAAAATATCTTATCTTATCTTAAGATAACAGCGTGACGCTAGCGCTGGTGAAAACAAGTGTGAGAGTAAGATCACATAATTTTCAGATCTAATGTTTGTATTACCGTAATCACGGTATTGGGGCGTCAATACCGGTATTGTAAAAGGCCAAAATAAAATCCGTGATCACGGTATTACGGGATCCCGGAATACCGATATTGAAAGCCCTAGACTCAGCAGTCCTGACTCTCTGTATATTTCGACTGATGTGACCAAAACTACAAACGTAGTATTCAGGGAAGTTTTATTAAAATGTGGCTCTACTAGAAACGTAGTATTCAGGGAAGTTTTATCAAATAGGCAGTAAAAAGTACACGTTAACGGGGCGACTTCCTCGGGGTATCTAGTTAAGATGGGCGTGTCTCAAGGTTCAATTCTTGGGCCTTTTCTATTTCTAGTTTATATTAATGACCTTCCTTACATGATGGCTAACTTATCGGCTAAAATTCTATTTGCTGATGCCACATCTCTAATTTTTTAAATATATAGAAAAGACACGGATGTCTTACATGTCAACGATAGTCTCGCTGTTCCTTCAAAATGGTTCGCAGGTAATAATCTTTTACTTAATGTGAATAAAACTAAATGTCTTACGTTCTCATTACCAAATGTACCCCAAGTGGGTCTAAATTTAAAACTTTATGGCAAGAAACTAGATGCTATTACAGAAACTGTATTTCTAGGAATTACTTTAGATTCGAAATTGCAATGGGGTGCCCACATTAGAGCTCTTTCAGGTAGATTAAGTTCAGCTGCATATGCAGTAAAAAAAATAAGGCAGTTAACTGATATAGCTAGGTTAGTATACTTTGCTTATTTCCACAGTATTATGTCTTATGGCGTTCTGCTGTGGGGATGGGCAGCTGACGTAGATTCCATTTTCATTCTACAAAAGAGAGCATTCCGCGTGATCTATAAAATGGGTCCCTTAGAAATAAATTCAAATATACTAACTTTGCCTTCTCTTTATATCTTAGAAAGTATTTTGTATGTTCGCAAAAACTTAGGACTTTTCAAAATAAGAAGCGATTTCCATAATATAAATACACGTAGTACACACCAAATTGTGATACCCAAATTCAGATTAACTAAAACTAGCAAGTCATTTCTTATATACAGTATCCGCTTTTATAACAAGTTGCTAAAGTCGGTTACAGAACTTAGCGATGGAAAGTGCAAAACCCACATCAAACGCGTCCTTATCAAAAAGCATATTATAAAATAAAAGACTACGTTGAAGACAAGGAAGTTTGGCAATAATTCCTTCTGCACATGTGGCTTCTCTGGTACCTTATAAACAACATAACTATGTAAATGTATATTAACTGCTCCCAAATATCAATGTTTATTTAGATCTTTTTAACTATTTTTTTACATACTTCCTTGACATAATCTTTTCATTATTTGACATTATTTACCTACAAATCGAATTCCAATTCTTTATTAGTGGCTTTTGTAGACATGATATTTATTCAGATATGGTACTGTAGTTGTAATTGCAATCATGTCATTAATATTTTATATACTTAGATTATTTTCTATTTTGTGAATGTGAGAACGTTGTAGGCCTAGTAGAGTGTAGATTTGTTGGCACTTTTCTATTTTGTTAAGTACCTGGTAATTGTTGAAAGGCCTACACTGTCCTCCCATACCTATTATCACTGTTATTTAATAATATTGTAAAGCCAATTATTTTTAAAAGAGTAACTGTGGAGTTTCTTGCCGGCTCTTCTCCTTATGAAACGACTAATTGGAACCGTGCACCTAGCTTCTGACGTTTCATAAGTGCCCATGTAGGTTTATGTGAAATAAAATATTTTGATTTTGATTTTTGATTTTGGCTGATACTTTAGTATATTGTGACGTCTTACGACTTCCACGCGAACGAAGTCGCGAGCAGAAGCTAGTTTAAAATAAATCCAGAAAGTCCGCTTTGCTAATGTTTACTTATCTATGACATGTGGTCACTATGGGTGAAATGTATTTGTATTTGTGTGTAACCTACTTATACAATGCCTGAAATAAAAATGATTTGATTTGATTTGACATTTTTTTTTATTTTTTTTGCATTTTGAGTTAAGTATTCCACTTTTCAGTCATTAGAGTTCAGTTTTCCCCCCTGAGGGCGATTCTCTCAGGGGGGAAAACTGAACTCCAATGATAAAAAATCTAGGTCTAAATAGAGGTGCTAATAAACTAATATGCATCTCCGCCATTTGTGACGGGATTTTGATCTAATATTTACAATGTATTTGATGCCAAAGCCATCTTCTTTATAAAAATTCAACAATTTCAATTTTTTTTGAAAATATTTAGCGCGAACTACAAGTACCACAAAAAACAAATTTAGAATTGACAAAATGTCAAAGAGACAATTTTATGGTCGCGTTCACAAATATGGCAGCGTTCACGCAATTCCCACCAATAATTGACCGAATGAAATGAATGAAACCGGCGTTTACTAAATTATATTATGTTTTCATGAAATGACAACATCGGTTATCTCGCGTCGAGAAGACGAAGTCACGACGAGATATCTTCTCGAGCGTGGTGCGCATGTTACGAAAAGTGACAAACGAATCGAGAACGACAAATTTTCTCATCTCGTTTATGAAATATGTCGACTTGCGCATGTTAGCCCTGCAGGGCTGAATGAAGCCTTTGAAAATGGTAAAAAGTGAAAAAAAAAAAATGGGCGTGTATTGTTTGGTATAACAACAGATAGTCTAATTTCATTTGACATAACTTTCATATGCTATAATTTTCATATGCTATAAAAACATATAACCTAACTTCATATGACATAATGTTATATTTGATATAATTTTCATTTTATCTAATTTCATTTAGTATAACGTTCATTTCATATAGTTTTCAAATTGTATAATGCTCTTTTTATATAATGTTCATTTGACCTAATTTTCATATTAACTAATTTTCTAAGGTAACGCTACTACACTAGGGGGAGGGGGGGAGGTGTAGAACCCCCCTGTGAAGGAAAAAGTGTGGACTCCCCCCCCTTTATGAGATATGTTTTTTTTAAACTACACGGAGCGGGTCTAAATTGGTTTTTAAACAATAATAAAGTAAATGAAATTTCCAAGGTCAAGATCAACACCCTTAAAGTCAAGGTCAAACCAAAATATAATTAAATCTTGGAATATTACTTTGTGACTAGCTCTGAGGTCAAAGGTATTTTCGATAACAGATGTCTCAAAGTAAGGCGTAGTTGACGGAGCCCGCTATGCGGGGCTCCTACTTCTGGGTGGTTTAAAAAAAAATAACCACGAAGGGGATGGCGGGGTCTGTTCGCTCGCTCACTTGACCCCGCCATCCCCTTCTAACATAACCCGTCCGAGTCGGGGTGAACCAAGTCCAGAGCTCACTTCGCTCGCTCTTGCATCCTAAGTTTTTATTTGCCTCACTGACAGACTACGTGAAGTGACAACAAAATGGCGTCGTTTTACGTTTGTTTTCAACTAACGGCAATAGTCGGTAAATTATTCTGTTAATTTAATAGCACTAATTTAAATTAGCAAAATATATGTAATATAATATGTAAATAGAAATAATATGTATATTAAAAAAACCGGCCAACTGCGTGTACGACCACGCACAATGAAGATGGATGAAAAAAAAAAAAAGCATTAAGTGTTCCGTACTTGGAAAGAATTTATCCTAAGAACAAACTTAACATCGTAGTTGGTAAACATAATCTCCCATACATTCCAACTGCAAATGTAAGTTTGTACGCACAATATCGAGAGATTTACCATGTTATTTTAAGACCATAGACTTCTTATAGATTTTCCTGTAATCTATAAGTATAGAACTATATTTTGTATTTTTTCAAAATTTTAGCCTCAGTAGTTTCGGAGATAAGGGGGGGAATGGTCAATTTTCGTCTATTTTTACTTATAACTTTAAAACGATTTATTTTAAAATTATTTTTTTTTTAAATTGAGACCCTCACAGTAAGTCCTTTCATTTAATATGTCACACGGTACAGTTTGCAAAACTTTTTTTAATTTTCTTGTTTGCCTCCCAAAACTGACTCCAATATTCTAAATGCATTTATTTAAGGTTCACGTCCGTGTTTGGGTCACTCAAATTGATATGTATACCAAATTTCAACTTAATCGGTCCATTACATTCGGAGCAAATTGGCTGTGACAGACGGACAAACAGACAGACAGACACACGAGTGATAAGGGTTCTGTTTTTTCCTTTTGAGGTACGGAACCCTAAAAGTATCTAAATCACTAAAATTTACGTATTTATTTCATTATTAACATGAAGTAAAACATTTTACGTAAAACGAAACGTTCAATGGCGAGACAAAATGTCAAAAATGAGAAAATATTGTTACATTTCTACGAGTTTTTTTTTTTCGTAAACCATCTATTTCCGCACCTTAAAATTTTACGTGTAGGCTTCTAATAATATTACATTTCTGTAAAAAAAAAAATGGACTCCCAAATCGTAGGATGGTAAAGCGAAACTTAGCCAGTGCAACCCCTTCGCCCTTAAATAGACATTTCCAAATTTTAATAAACGTTACTTAAAGATTTTGAATATTATAAGAACTGAATATTATATTAATTGAATCAGTTTTGAGATATGGTGTTATTTTTTGGGGAAATTCAACCAATAGAGAAATTATTTTTAAAGCACAAAAAAAGTGTATCAGGACAATGTTTGGTTTGCAGGTCATAGAAACATGTAAACCATTATTTATTAAATTTGAAATCTTAACTCTTCCATCCTTATATATTTTTGAAGTTGCTGTATTTGTTAAGACCAAACCTAATTTGTTTAAAAAAATGTCAGATATTAATAACCGAAGTCGACGGGATAAAAATAGCTTGTGCGTAAGAAGGTCCCACACAGCATTAATGTACAAAAGTGTATTTTGCATGGCACCAGTCATATTTAACCACATACCACGGTCAATCAAAGAATTAAACGTGAGCTTATTTAAGAAACGGCTAAAATCCTTACTAATGAACAAAGCATATTACAGTATTTCGGAATTCATGACAGACAAAAATGTAATGACAGAATGTTGACATGCTAATATAATATTGTACATAATTATATTATTTTTTGTATATTGACTTTAGTATCGTATATTGACATTAGCATTGTTTATTGACATTAGTATTGCATATTGACATTAGCATTGTATATTGACACAGTCTATATTTTTTTTTATTATTATTTGTTTTCAGTCTGTGTTGATAAGTACCTACTTTATTGAAATTTTTATATTATTTTTTCTCTTTTTATTGACATTGATTTCTGTTGCTATAATTTTTATTAATGAATCCGTATTATGAATTGTGTGATTATATTTGTGTTAATCTGTGTGATTATATTTGTGTTAATCTGTGTTCTTATTGTGATTATTGATTACAATCATTTGTACGCTCTCTGGCATAGCATAGCGCACTCTTTATTATCTTTTATACCATTATTATTGTATATACCTATGTTAAACAAATGAATAAATGACTTATGACTTATGAATATTATTTCAAATGTGCATTATATAAACTGTTAATTATACCATATGAAATTAGGTAAAATGAAATTATATCAATAATTCATTATATCATTTGATCGTTATATTCAAAAAGAATTATAGTAAATGAAATTAGGTCATATGATAATTAGAACTTTTGTTATTATATCAAACGTTACACACCCAAAAAAATATAGTAGGATGAAACCCATTGAAAAAGGAAGACAATATAACAAAAATTAAAGGAAAAATAATTTACGGGCGATCTGAGGTCGGAAGTGGAAGAGGGGGGGGTTTTAAGGGTAAAAAACGGTTTATCTCGATTTCCGGCAAAACAACAAGTCCTATGGAAAAAAGTTACATGGCCAAGTTGAAGGTAATAAAAAGATCTGCAACTTTTGTATTTGCTGTTTTTTCACATAACCTCAAAATGTATGTGAAAAATTCAAATAACCAAGTTTTTGGTTTTTTTATTTTTATCTTTTACATAACATTTCTTTTTTTTTATCACGAAATTTAAATGAAAACTTACCTTTCTAGGTCCCAAACAACTGTATTTTTTTATTTAAAATGTTTATTTATTTACCTTATTTTGACTTAATATCGAAAAAGCATCCTAATTTTCGCTCGAAAATTCTCACGTCAAAATATCTGCCTTTTTTTGAAGTCAGTAGGCTTTTTGTTTGTTGAAATCTCTACTTTCTGATGGTGTAAAAAATATACAATACTGTAGTAAATTTTCTCAAAAAATGAAAAAAACTAAAAAAACTCGAAACCGATTTTTTTTTAAATCATTATGTACAATTTTGAGCTATTTATTAAAATGTACCCTTTAATTACTCGAAAAACGTAAGATTCCATGTTACATTGATAATAAAAAAAATACAAATCCAAAAAACATGCGAAAATAGTTGTTCTAAATATTATAGATAGGATTTCAAGGGGATTTCATAAGATTTTTTGTATTTATTGTCGATTATTTTCTTGCTAGATCCCATTAAACGATTCATAGCTGCTTTTTTTATTTCATACACTTGCTTATCATCTGCCTTATTGCAGATTATACAAACAGATTCATCCATACTGATAATCTGAAAAGACAAAATCAAATTAATAATGGCTTTACAGTTTTATCATAAGTACAACTAAATTTGTTTGTGCAAAATAAACGAAATTATTATTTTTTATGTACTAAAATGTCGCTCGATTTAAAAAATTTAGGTTATGTTACGTTAAAAGTATTATTTATGAAATAAAATATTACAATTTTTATTTTAGAGTTAATTGATACAGATTAAAATACAGGTAGTACTTACCTTGCTATTGTAGATTCCAAAAGTTTATTTTAAAGTTTTGTCACAATTCTCTTGAAATAACTCAGCTTGCACTTGTATTTTTATGAACGATGTTGTTCCCTGCTGTTTTTTTTTTTTAAATCTCATATACTGTCTTACGATTTTTACAGCTGCTACGAAAAAACAGGTAGTAAGGCCCAGAAGACCCTCCTAGCTCCTTCCCCACTTCTCTATGAAATACCTTTTGTTGGGCTAAAATTTTCCGTAGATCGCTCAGGTATATAAATTATCTTAACCCTTAAATTGGCAGTGTACTCCACCAAAGTCATAAACTTTGAAAAAGTCGATTATAGTACGAATATTTAAAAAAATACCATTTATTATTATTTTTAGCTTACATTAATTGTATATTTTGGTATAAAAAATATTAGGATGTAGTAACTTCAAAAATTATCCGTCAAATTCAAAATGTCTTCGAAGCGGTCAGGTGTCTTTGCGTCACAGGTAAGTTTTTTTAAAGATTTTCTATACTTTTTTGGGTGAGACTTGTGGTTATTAGGCTTTACATTGCTTAGTGACATTATAAATAATATCAGTCGTTCGTAATTTTATGTGTAAATTACATAATCGCAATTTTATAAGTTACAAAATTTGTGTGTACTCCGTGAACACCGTTGCCAAGTACATAGTAAAGAACGCAAAATAGACTTCGGTATACACGAAGCACATTGCCAAGTACACAAAGAAATGCAAACAGGCTTTTTTTTTTGTTTGTTTTGATATAAAATAACATCGGTGGAGGTGTGGATAGTATGTCATACAGCATGTTTTTTTCTTTTACTGTAGTGCTTGAACCTGACACGATCGCATAAGAGTTTAGCTTTGATCACGAAAAAAAAAATGCATGTTCCGATGACAATTCTAGTTCGGATGACGAATCACACTTCCTTCCACCATCTTCACCTAAGCTCAGCTCTGACCCACCTTCATTAGACTCCTCATTTGAAAGACTGTACATTCTGGAAGACGACCACAACGACTCTGAATAACGTATTTGACTGCAACATTGATGATGTACCACTAACACCAACGCTCCAAGAGATTTTTCCATCTCCGTCAACTAATAATTACAACGCCATACCAACATTGAATTCAATACAATCATTACCCACTCCATCCGTAGAACATCTGCAGTCACCAGTTCCTAGCATGTCAAAAGCTTCGCCTTTGCCGATCCCTAGATCTAAACGAAAGAAACCTTCAGTAGTAGTAAATAAAGTTAAGAAAACTAAATTTCCATTGATCTACAGCTGGAAAAAAAACGTATTTACGCCATAGGGGATGTAGGAGTACACGAGCTTCATAAAACACAAAACGAAACGGTATAGGAATATTTTTGTTGTTTTTTTTTTTTTTCATCGGACATTATTTCAGTTATTGTTCACAACAGAACCTTATATTCGGTTCAACAACATGGCAAATTTCTTGCAATTGAAATGTTAATGGGTGTGTTCACATGCCATACAATCATACACTGATTACTGGGCAAGAAAAACCCTATATCCTCTAATAGCTGATGAAATACCCCTAAAACGTTACCAACAAATACGCCGCAACCAGGGGCGTTCCTTTCATTAAAGCCGAAAAGCCCGGCTTTCAATCAAAAGTTACATACTCAAGGAATAATATTTAAATTCCTCGCCTCTTTCATCACGCACCGTTGCCAAGCTATCTCCGATGACGCAGTTGCGATCTCGCTCTAACGTTATAGCGTTAAGCAGGAGGCAAGATCGTATCGATGAATGAAGTATAGCTTTCTCGCTCACACAAAGTGGCTTCATATTGGACTTCTAACCTCTCATTTTTTCGCAAAGAAATGTGTTAACGTCCTTGATATGATAGTATGTACTCATTTTGCAAATGTTCGAATTTTTAAGCCCGGCTTTTGACTTTTTATGAATGAAACGAATCGTAGTAAGAGGTGGTAGGATTGTAGATCCTGAGTATGTCTGCGCGAGTCGCTGCGCAAAGCGTGAATTTGCATGATATAATTTCAAATGAATTATTTTGAGCGGTTACTGACGCCGTTTATGTTTTGATTTTTTTTTAAATTTTCTGTGAGTTTAAGTGTTGTGATTAGTTTTTGCTGTAATTACCTTCTTTTTGAAGTGATGAAAAAGTTTCTTATCATTAAAATTAATTCAGAATTTCATGCAATTGTTCCTTGTGAAAGACTAAAGTGTGTATTGGTGTGCAATCGTTACTTGGAAAAAGGTAAATACTTTGAGTTTTACAGACAAATATAATCTCGCTGAATATATTATGCGTGTCGATCACAATCACGCTTTTTTTCAAAGATTAGGTTGATGTTGTGTGTCATTTAGCACTGTAAGAACTTCCTTTCCGAGGTCACAATGAGTTTAAAACCTCATTCAATGGAGGCATTTTCTTAGGGCTTGTATCTTTGCTTTCTATAAACGACCTAGTCTTAGAGAAACATATGCAGCAACAAGATGGAACAAACCGGAGCCCAGTTACTTATCAAACGAATTAAATGTAAACAATGTGTAGTTAGAAATCACAAATCAATCAATTATTTGTGCGCCATCTAGTAGCCGTATTGTAATATTTTTTCCCATAACAACTGTTGCGAATTTGCGAGCGTTTGAAATATGAATTAATACGACTCGAAGAGCTGTGTTGTGCCAAAAATGATAATAGATGGCTCACGTATCATATTTTACACGATACTGACAACTTGTACGTAAAATAGTTGTGATTTTGTAAAGGATTACCAGTAGGTACTCTTCGTATTTAAAATTTACCTATATTTAAGCATAACATCACGCCTGTATTCCCCGGAGGGTTAAGCAGAGGTATACCTACCTAGCTACACCCACATTTTTCCAGTCATGTTTTGTTGTTAATTCATATTTAAATATTTAGGTATATATCCATACTTTATCTAGCAACTTATACCACTGATATTTGTTTCATCAAATTTGTTGAAAAACATACATAGTGGTAATTGGTATTAGTTTTTGGAACAAAAGAATAAATCTCCATTACTTAGAATTAAGAAAAACGATTATTAATTAGTTCTTTAACGGCTCAGTCGGTAGGCGCCACTTTGCAGGCGATAGGGTAGGATGTGTTTTTTTATTCAAAATATATATTGGCTTGCCCTAATTTTGACCACTAGGCACGCCACTGGCCGCAACGTTCACTTTGTGGATAATAGCATAGAGGACTCAGATCGCTATAACAACATACCTACGCCCTGTTATAGAGAAGATCAGACGAATAATAATTGCTTGAAGATAGAGGAAGGGCAGTACTCAATAGATGAGATGATGATCTCATATAAAGGCACGAAAGCTGGGAAAAGGAGGCAGTACATAAAGAACAAGCCGAAAATGCGCAGTACAATAATGCATCTGTTTTGTGGTTGGAGAAACTAACTAAAGAAATTGCTTGTGGCAATTTCACACCCAATGAATATTGTTCAATACAAATTATCACTACATATTATAAAACAAAGTCCTCCGCCGCGTCTGTCTGTTCGCGATAAACTCAAATACTACTGCACCGATTCTCATGCTGTTTTCACCAATGGATAGCTTGGTTTTCGAGGAAGGTTTTAGTATATAATTTGTTATGTTTTTGTATGCATTTTTGTATGAATTAACGATATTTGTTGGAGGTGTCGGAAAAAAATAAGCCATCTGGGAGCTTTCAACGAAAACGCTGTCTAAACCCTTTGAGATATAACAAAATAATGTGTGGTGGAATTATGTATCTTATAAAGATCTTCAAAAAAGACCGCGATGGCATATGTCTATCTCTTCAGGATAACATACTATATCCATTTTATTGACTTTTTGTAGGTATTTGTTTGCCGAATTTTACTCTTGGAAATACGATTACGATAACAATACGCTATAATATCAGTAGCTATTAGCCAAATTATGTTCGCAGATAAATAAGCTAGCTACTTATGTGTATTTCAAACAGTGTGCAAGAATATTTATCATAAAAACGTTACTAAACACGTCGGCCTTATGATCAAAATTTGTGCATTCCAAAACTTTCGTTACTTTTTCACTGACATATTTATCACTTTTCGATAAACCAACACTCAATACGAAATCTACACTTATTTCTCAGTAATTCTGTATAAGATTCTTCAAAGATTAAACCGTTTTCTCATTGAATCTTTACGCACGTATAACCTTGATGAATGTTTACATTAAGCACCGCACCACACCGCCACACGACCACAGAGTACAGACGTGTTTTGTTTTCTTTTTTTTTTCGTCCGTTTAGTGGTGTTCCCGCTAAAATGTCAACCGGTCAAGTATTAGTCGATTTATCGAATTCTACAACCAGATCGTGTTGCAAGTACAAAATAAATGTCAAATATTTCGTCCAATTGCGAACGTGACCCTGAGAAAAGTTATGCACCAATGGTGTTCATTATATATTCAAAAGCTACGATTTATTGTAAATCCAAAAATAATTAGGCAAGTATACTTTGCTCTTTGTCAGTCAATTTTGACTTACTGTATTACTTCATGGGGTGGGGCGAATACAATTTTGTTATTGACCATTGAAAGAGCTCAAAGAGCTATTCTCAAAATCGCTACTTGCCGCCCTTTCCTTTTCCCCACTAACCTCCTGTATAAATCTTGTGAAGTACTAACAGTTCGACAGCTATTTATAATGAGCACTGTACTAAAACAACATGCAACACTTCCATACAGCACTGAATTTACTAAAAAGAGACGGAAAGATATAGTTTGCCCTCAAAAAAGTACAAAACATGCTTTCACAGCCAAATTTTATATGTACCTCGGACCGCTACTCTATAACAGGCTAAATGAAAAGGGAAACATCTACTCCTTAAATCATAGTAATTGCAAGAAAATCCTGAAGGAAACTCTTCAAACTATGTCCTATGAAGATACAGAGAAATTATTACTAGTAGTAAATATTTTTTGTATTATTGTTATTTTGTTTTTTAATTAGTTAGCTAAGTTAAGATTCTATAATTTTATACACCTTTTTACATATGTACCAATGATATTAATATGATGTGATTATTTAATCAATTAATGTTACCTCCAATCGCCTGAAACACAGGATTAACTAGTTCAGGCACAAATAATGAGTGAACTTGAGATAGATATAAGAAAAACTGTATTTAACTTTATACCTTATATTTTTGAATAAATTTTATTATTATTAGATATTTCGAGCGTTTTATCAGCACAAACGGTGTATCATGCGACATTTCGGAGGATTTCGTTTTGTTTTCACATTGTTGGTACTTACGTGAATTATTTTAAAATTATTGTTGTGTCGCACTTTTATTTCGTGTTGTAATTTGGTAAGTACAATTGATTGCTTTAAGAATTTGAGTGAAATTTCGTATTTTGATTTTGTGTTTGTTATCTTTAGGTAAAGACTCATTCACGTTCAGAATATATGTAATTACTTTTATTATATTAAATCATTTGTTTCGGTTTCTATTCACATAGTGAATCACATTAAAATTAATATTAAGTTAGAATTTTGAGATATAGCCTGGGATATGGAGAAGGACATAGGGTACTTTTTTATGCGATAATCGACATCCACGCGGGCGAAGCCGCGGGCAAAAGCTAGTATAAATATATAAAAGAAGAAACTGACTGACTGACTGACTGACTGACTGACTGACCGACTGACTGACATATCAACGCACAGCCCCAACCGCTGGGTCTAGAGATTCCAAATTTGGCACGTGGGTTCCTTATGAGGTCTAAGGGTGCACTAAGAAAGGATCTTTGGAAATTCTACCCCTAAGGGGATAAAATAGGGGATGAAAGTTTGTATGAAAGTCCGTAAGTTTTGAAGTAAGAATCTTCAAATTTGTTGTCCAGGCTGATGATTGAAAATTAATTTATATGTGTCTCAGCGTTTTTGATAATTCCACCCCCAAAGGGTTAAAAAGGGGGATGAAGTTAAGTTCCTTAATTTTCGAAGAAAAATGTCAAATTTTTACTATCTAGGCTTATGGTTGGAAGCCAAAGCGTGTTGTCGGATTTTCAACCCTTAAGGGGATGAAAAGGGGGATGAAATTTTATTTTTAATTAAAATTCTTTATTTTTTAAGTTAAAATCACTAAAATTTCGGCTTATATTTAGAAACTATCACAACCAACGTAAATCGTTGCTTTTTCAACCGACTTTTCAAAAAGGAATTGGGGTTCTGAATTCGGGTGTATTTTATTTTATTTTTAATGTTTGTTACCTCAGAACTCCGTCGTTTGTGAACCGATTTGGCAAATTCTTTATTATATGAAAAGATATACTTCCAAATTGGTCCCAAAATCCAGTTCTGATGATGGAATCCATGAGGAATTGAGGGAACTCCTCAAATTCTATAGGCAAACATATAGCGATTTTTGTATTTTCATTAAAAAACTCAAGCATTTGCATTCAGTAAGTATCATTTGATGAAGTGGAACTGATGAAGAAGACCGCAAATAGCCTCAAATGTTCCTCAATGATGAGTATTTCACGGGTGGTGATAAGATATCTCGATTAAGATAGATAAGCGACTATGAAGCAAATTTAAATAAATAATTCTGATAAAAATGGTACCATCGAACTGATCTGAAGATGAAGCTTGAAGGTATGCACCGGAACTCCGTAATTAAACAATGTATCCTAGCCGTGTTTGGGCTTATTGGAATTGTCATGAGATGCACTCGGGCTGTAAATGATTATTAACCGATTTTTATTAACTTTGCTTGGGTACTTTTTGAGTTAGATTCGATAATACGTACTTAATCCACTTCGTGTATCTTGTGTCACTGTTGTTTGTGCGGTGTAGCAAGTAGTGGTAATCGAATTGTTGTGGGGTAGGTACCATAACTAAAAAGTGAAAAATAAAAACTCTAAAGACCAACCGCGGCAAATACGTGTAGCTTAACCTGATCGATTGACGTTTGCGGCTGTTATTATTTAGCCACGGGCCCCTCCCCCGGAGAACCCCCCATCCCCTTCTCCGGGTCAATCGATATAGATTAGGATAGATTAGGTTAGATTAGATTAGGATATGTAGAGTACACGTCAGCTAAGAAAGGATGTTTGAAAATTTAAACTTTAAGGTGGTAAAAAGGAGGGATTTCGGTTGTTTGAAAAATCTTATTCCTTGAGTTTATAAACTTGAAACTTGGCACGAATGCGTATCTTATTATTTATTTATTAAAACTTTATGCACAAGTAAAAAAAATACTGTACAAAGGCGGACTTTATGCCTGAGGCATTTTCTATCAGTCAACCTTAGGGTGATGCAGAGACAAAACATGGCGGGTGCAACATAAGGGATAGATAACTCGAAAAAGGAAAAATTCAAGTAAACTAATATATAAATAGATACACACATACATAAATATAAGCAAAATAAACAGTGTCAGGTGAAATAACGATTGGTAGGGGAGAAAACGAATCAGCGCTGGGATGATTCAGCAAACTTCTTACGAATATGTTCACGTGCCTTCACTTTAAATGATATTCGACTGGTTGCCATCCTGATATGCAGAGGGAGCGCATTCATAATAAAGTTTGATTATTTCAGTTTTTGTTTTTAAACTACCCCATAAAGCGGGTGTCAAAGTTTGTATGGAAAAACTGATGACTATCAATCAACACAAACAAGCTCAAAACACTGAACGGATTTCGCTGAAATTTGGCAAACAGATATTTATTGTGACGCAGGCATCCGCTAAGAACGGATTTTTGAAAATTCAACCCGTAAAGTGGTAAAAAGGGGTGATTTTATTTGTTTGAAAAATCTTATTCCTTAAGTTATCAATAAACATTAAACTGGGCACAAGGAGGGATTGGGGGATGTCAAAGATTCTATGGAAAAAAACCTTAACGGACTGATCTATTTCAGAATAAATTTCCATTCCATACATTGTAGGCTCTAAGCAGGGCTTTAAAGGGGTGAAATCGGGGAGATTTAGATTGTATGAAAAATCAATTATTTTTTAGTTCATAAACTAGAAACTCAACACAAATACTTCTTAATACATAAAAACACAAAGTTTCTCATAATTCGTTTTTCAAAACATCCCCTCTTAAAGTGCTTATTCTTATTTATTTATTTATTTATGTAAAAATTTATGTACACACAAAACAAGACAGGAAAAAAGAGAAAGAAGGAAGAAAGAGGGTAGACCGTTTTGTCTGCTCATAAATACCCACCCGCAGTGACTTCAGTTTATCCGTGATCATGGTGCTTGCAACAGCGCCGAAATATAGGAAACTCAGAACAATGAATAAACATGCTAAATATCCCGCTTATGTTAATAATAATATGTACACACATATAAACAGACAAGAAGAAAAGAACAGAAAAATACGTACAAATGTGATGCTTATTTCTAATGAAATCTCTTCCAGCATACTTGCGATAGGAAAGTAGATATAGAGATGTAGACAACGTGTAGAAGAGAAAAAATAAAATAAAAAATATACATAAAATCAAAATAGCTATACACTAATATAAATACTTATAAACATACAATAAGAGAATATACTTACATATATACTTCTAAAATAAATATCACTCAAATAATAAATACATAATAATATGCAACTATGACGAAGTAGAAAGATTACGAGTATAAGGGGTTTTTTAGAATTGATCCCAAACAGGGGAATGAGGGGTAATTAAGTTTTTAGGGGAGTATTTAACTGCGTGCCTTGAATAACTCAAAAGTTTTTATTTTTAAGTTTTTGAATTACTCAAAAGTATTTTGAATCCCGGTCATAGGGTACTTTCATTCGCGGTAGTACGTTCCCGTTGAATTTTTTCCGACATCCTCGCGGGCGAAGCTGCGGGCAAAAGCTATCTCTATATCTATATATATAAAATTCAAAGTACTGACTGACTGACTGATATATCAACGCAAAAAAAGGGGTAAAATAGGGGATGGAAGTTTATATGAAAGTCCGTCAGTTTTGAAGTTAGGATCTTCAAATTTTGTGATTAGGCTGACGATTATCTATATACTAAAATGGTAAACAGACTGACTGACAGACTGGCTGATATATCATAGACTAGCTTTTGCCCGCGGCTTCGCCCGCGTGGATGTCGATTATCGCATAAAAAAGTACCCTATGTCCTTCTCCATATCCCAAGCTATATCTCAAAATCCTAACTTAATATTAATTTTAATGTTATTCACTATGTGAATAGAAACCGAAACAAATGATTTAATATAACAAAAGTACATATGTTCTGAACGTGAATGAGTCTTTACCTAAAGATAACAAACACAAAATCAAAATACGAAATTTCACTCAAATTCTTAAAGCAATCAATTGTACCTAATTACAACACGAAATAAAAATGCGACACAAATAATAATGTTAAAATAATTCACGTAAGTACCAACAATGTGAAAACAAAACGAAATCCTCCGAAATGTCGCATGATACACCGTTTGTGCTGATAAAACGCTAGAAATATGTAATCGTCATGAACACCAGTGGTGCATAACTTTTCTCAGGGTCACGTTTGCAATTGGACGATTTATTTGACATTTATTTTGTACTTGCAACACGATCTGGCTGTAGAATTCGATTAATCGACTAATACTTGACCGGTTGACATTTTAGCGGGAACACCACTAAACGAACGAAAAAAAAAAAAGAAAACAAAATACGTCTGTGGTCGTGTGGCGGTGTGGCGCGGTGCTTAATGTAAACATTCATCAAGGTTGTACGTGCGTAAAGTAATGGATTCAATGTGAAAACGGTTTAATCTTAGAAGAATCTTATACAAAATTACTGAGAAATAACTGTAGATTTCGTTTTGAGTCTTAGTTTATCAAAAAGTGATAAATATGTCAGTGAAAAAGTAACGAAAGTTTTGGAATGCACAAATTTTGATCATAAGGCCGCCGTGTTTAGTAATGTTTTTAGATAAATATTCTTGTATACTCTTCGAAATACACATAAGTAGCTAGCTTATTTATCTACGAACATAATTTGGCTAATAGCTACTGATATTATAGCGTATTGTTATCGTAATCGTGTTTCCAAGAGTAAAATTCGGCAAACAAATACCTACAAAAAGACAATAAAATGGATATAGTATGTTATCCTTAAGAGATAGACATATGCCATCGCGGATTTTTTTGAAGACCTTTATAAGATACATAATTCCACCATACATTATTTTGTTATATCTCAACGGGTTTAGACAGCGTTTTCGTTGAAAGCTCCCAGACGGCTTATTTTTTCCGACACCTCCAACAAATATCGTTAATTCATACAGAAATGCATACAAAAAGTTAACAAATTATATACTAAAACCTTCCTCGAGAACCAAGCTATCCATTGGTGAAAACAACATGAGAATCGGTGCAGTAATTTTTGAGTTTATCGCGAACAGACAGACAGACAGACAGACAGACGCGGCGGAGGACTTTGTTTTATAATATGTAGTGATAGTGATAGTGATGTAGTGATAGTGATAGTGATATATAAAATTCTAAGTCCTGACTGACTGTCCTGTCTGTACTGACTGACTGATATATCAACGCACAGCCCAAACTGCTGGGTCTAGAGATTCCAAATTTGGCACATAGGTTCCTTAAGAGGTCTAGGAGTACACAAAGAAAGGATTTTTGGAAATTCCACCCCTAAGGGGATAAAGTAGGGGATGAAAATTTGTATGAAAGTCCGTCAGTTTTGAAGTTAGGATCTTCAAATTTTGTGATTAGGCTGACGATTTAAAATTAATGTATAAGTGTCTCAGCGTTTTTGATTATTCCTTCCTCGAAGGGTTAAAAAGGGGGATGAAGTTGAAAAGTCCTTAATTTTCGAAGAAAAATCACTCAACTTACTATCTAAGCTTATGGTTGGAAGATAACGCAACGGTGTTGTTGAGTGAAAAGGGAGATGAAATTTGGTTATTAATTCAAGTTCTTTATTTTTTAAGTTAAAATCACTAATATTTCGGCTTATGGTTGGAAACTAATACAACGTTAATCGTTGTTTTATTGTTTAATTTGTAGGGACAATGTAAGTATGAATGTTATGCGTCAGCGGTTTGTAGTATGAAAGAGAAGTATGCATGGGCGATCGCCAGTTACTGCGCACTGGCCGATCCGTGTGCTCCTGTTTACTCGTGGGACCTTTTTCGGAAATAAATAAGTATACAACAGTAGTCAAGCCAGTGTCTTTATTTATACAAACAAGTGTCGTGGTAACTCCCGTGGCAAATCCCGTAGGTACACACCAGAGACCTACAATGGTGACCCCGAACAACTTCGAATCAAAATCAGAAAGAGTGCGTAATTGAGGGTTTGTCACGGCAACAAAAAAAAATCAGCAGGATGGCTCAAACTCCAGTGAGGATGCCAGAGGCAGGAGATTACAAGCCACCGGGATCGGTGAGTGGCGCGGCCGCAGCAGAAGTAGCAAATATCTCGGTAATATCACGCGTACCGATGATGTGGGTCGATATGCCGAGGATGTGGTTCGCCCAAGTGGAAAGTGTACTAGCACCGCAGAAGCTTGGTCATCAAGCTAAATACGACTTTGTAGTTGCAAGATTAGATCGGGAAGCATTACAGCAGGTCAGCGATATTGTCTTGTCTCCTCCGCTAACAGATAAGTACAAGACATTAAAAGAGCGACCGCTACACGTTGTCGAAGAGAGTGCCGAAAGACAGTTCCAGAAACTTGTAAGCGAGATGGAACTAGGTACGCAAAAGCCAACACAGTTATTGCGACGTATGCGCGAATTTTTGTTAACGGTTTGTGGTCTGTATAAATGACTAGCAGCCCGTCCCGGCTTCGCACGGGGTAGTTCTATCGCTAATAGTTTCGGCAGCGCATTCGACGAAAGACATTTTAAGACTCATTTTTCTACACCTTCGGTTACATTGTTCAAATTTTACCAAGGATCCCTAATTTTTTTCAAAATGAAATGTAGCCTATGTCAAATTGGAAGAATGTAGCATTCTATTGGTGCAAGAATTTTTTAAATCGGCCCAGTACTTTTTGAGCCTATTCATTACAAACATACAAACATACAAAAATAGGTACAAATCTTTCCTCTTTATAATATTAGTGTAGATGTGTCTATGCTAAGAATGAATTCTGTAACAGTATTTATGTAAGTAATCTATTAGTGGCGTTGTCATAAGGAATACTGTGGACCCCAAGGGGCGATTATTATGTTTATAGCAGAGTAGGTCCTTATGGCAACTACCCTTAACATATATTTTGACCATTTGTTGTATAGCAACAATGTCAAGTCGGCCCTTGAAAAACAGGTGTCCGCAAATTAAAATGTAGAACACAATGTATTGCGGAAAAATGACCAACATATTTTGCAAAATATGTATGAATGTAAAAGTAAAACATACAATAATATAAATGCAAAAATGCACTGATCACTAGGTCACATGTTGTAATATAGAAAAAGTAAAGGTAATAAGAAAACAAGTCTAGCGGTGACAAGTACACAGTGTTAAAAAAAAAAAAAAAAAACACAGTCACAATGGGAAAAACATACAGCAAGGAAGAAGTGATAATTGTCCAAAACGGCGCAGTGGAAGCCCAAGCATATAAATACAACATGACAATAACAATAATAGGGGTTTTCATGGTGATTATAATATTCTTTGGGGTCGTCACGTACTGTCGCAATCGTATCAAAAATTGGATAAATAAAATGATGACGACAAATGCTTGGAATGTAGCACAACGCCCGCAGCCACAGCAAGCTAGTTATGCATAACCAGACACCTGACACTCATTCATGGAACAGTGTAATATAATTCCATGACTCAAGATAAGCCAGTGAACAGTGCAACTTAGTAAACAATATTGTAACGTAGTAAATGATAATGTGACCAGGTGGTACAATTATTTAAAGGACATGTTAGTGTTAAGATTTAAAAAATTTAAAAAATATGTAAAATCTGGGGGGAGTAATGTAGGGACAATGTAAGTATGAATGTTATGCGTCAGCGGTTTGTAGTATGAAAGAGAAGTATGCATGGGCGATTGCCAGTTACTGCGCACTGGCCGATCCGTGTGCTCCTGTTTACTCGTGGGACCTTTTTCGGAAATAAATAAGTATACAACAGTAGTCAAGCCAGTGTCTTTATTTATACAAACAAGTGTCATGGTAACTCCCGTGGCAAATCCCGTAGGTACACACCAGAGACCTACAAATTTTAACCCACAAGGGTCTGAAAAGGGGGATTAAGTTTTGTATTGAAGCAGTTCATTCGCTACATTTTGTATTCAAGTAAAAATAATATAATTACACGTGTACTGTTTTTAACTTTACAGTATTTTACATGCATCGACTGTCTATCTGACCTCCACAACGCAGTTACTGGGTAATACGATACCCCTTGGTAAAAATGGTTGTCAGAGTTTCGGGCTTCTGATTTTTCGTAACGATTGTCAAAGATCCATGAATGACATCCGGGATCAACAGCTTAACGTGCTTACCGAGGCGCGGAAGGGTCTCTGTATGTAAAGATGGTCACCCATCCACAGACCAACTGCGGCAAGTGTAGCTTAACCAGGTGGATACCAGTCCTTTACAGTAGGTGTTTATTTACAGTATTCCTCAAATATCACACGTAGTGGAGGACAAATAGTCATGAACAAAGCTCTATACTGTTATTGTTATAATAATTCATAATTATCTAGAAAAATGAATTTATACTCTACGCAGACGAAGTAAAATAAAATAGTAACAAAGTCAAACCTTACATTGAATATTCGAATCTGATGCCGAAAATATAGTTTTTAGAATTTTGGTCTGTTTGTTTGTATGTATGTTCTGGTTTGCGCGAAAACGAATGGACGGATTTAGATGTTATTTGGTACCCAGATAGTTTATAACCTGCATTAACATATAGGTTATTTTTTAATCCCGGTAGTACGTTCGGCTTATTCCACAAATCCCCCCTGAAAATCCCCCTTAGGAGGAAAAGTGGAATCTATAAAAAAAGTCTAGAATTCACCCCTGATAATCCCGCTTAGGAGGGAAAACTAGAATTGAAAAAAAAAACTTATTCCAAGATCCCCTGAAAGTGATTTTTTTTTTACATTAGAGTTCAGTTTTCCCCACTGAGGGGGATTCTCTGGGGGGATTAAAGAAAGAAAGAAAGAATAACGTTTTTTTGGTCACAGTTCGTGAAACACAAAATACAAAAAAAATAAAAAGTGAAATAAAAAAGATAAAATAAGATAAGACAAGATAAAATAAGATAAGATTAGTGAAATAAGCCGGATTATCAGTGGTGAATTCTAGACTGGTTTTTATATATTCCACTTTTCCTCCCAAGGGGGATTTATCAGGGGGGATTCATGGAATAAACCGTACATTCCCGTCGGCTATTTTTTGACATCCACGCGGGCGAAGCCGCGGGCAGAAGCTAGTTATTGATAATTTTCCAAACCGTCTTTATTTTATCGTCCGCTGATTTAACCTTGTTACTGATGAATAAGGCTTTAGCTGCCTTTCAAGTGTTCTTAAAAATTCTAGAGTAAGTAGCAACATACTTATTAAAAGTTTCTGTGTTAATATGAGGCTTAAGGCCATACAACTCGAAAAGTCTTTCCCTACTTTTCCTGAGTCCTTTAGTTGCCCAGTCACTAAATAAAAACCTAGGGCTGATAGTTCTAGTGTTCTTTTTAAAATAATTATTGAACTCGGTTTGGACTACTGAAAATAATTCTTTATACAAAATATTAACATTGTTCATTGTAAGGTCCTGGTCATTTAAATTTATTTAAATTAACTGTTGTTAATGGTCTGAACTGTATCTGCACTTTTTGTATTGGTATGTTGGACTCAAAAGTTATGGTTTGACCGCTGTGATCAGAAGGGAGATAATTAACTATGGCTTTATCTAAATAGGTGCAGCAACAAAAAACATTATCAATACATGTAGCAGTAGTCGTAGTTATTCTGGTTGGTTCTACAAACACATTTGACAAATTAAATTATTTAAACAAATTTAATAATCTACTGGTATTTGAATTATTTTCTAAAATATTAATGTTAAAATCACCACAGATAATTACTGATTTATTACCAGTTGCAAGTTTTGCCAAAACATCTTCCATAACAGACTCAAATGTAGAGTAGTTTTGATAATTTGGGGGTCTATAAACGCACACTATAACATGCTTATCTAGCTCAACACAAGACAACTTAATGCTATGTTCAACCGACAGTTCACCTATGTCTTTACGAGTTTTTGATTTAATACAATTTTTTATTAAAATTAGTGAACCAGCACGCAGCATTGATTTTCGGTTAAAACAACTGGCCACACTATAATTCTCATAGTTAATTAACATTTCATGTTCTTTTAACCAATGCTCAGTTAAACAGATAATGTCAAACATTGTTTTTTCTAAAAACAATTCAATTTCCAATTGTTTGGAAGAAAAACCTTGAATATTTTTGGTGAAATAATTTCAAGGTTTTCTGCTTAGCCCCTTTTCTACAGTTAACTATACTAGGGCTAGAAAATACCTTTTTGCTCTTAAGTGTAACTATACTGTTAGTGGTATCTTCTGTTGTCTTACAAACTAGTTTAAATTATTTGAGCTAACCACCATATTATTAGTACTATTACTAACTGTGGTGCTAATTGTACATGACTTCGACATACTAATTATGTCTGGGTTAATATTAAAAGCTAATAGCCTAGCTATTTGACGTCTAAAACTAATGGGCAGATACACAGTATCCCTAGTCGACCTTAGCTTATCAACAAAAATGTTGGTGTCATAAAATATAAACTTGTCACTATGGTGACTAACTAAAAAATGCATGTAATTATTTAACATTAGCTTCTGCCCGCGGCTTCGCCCGCGTGGATGTCTAAAAATAGCCGACGGGAATGTACGGTTTATTCCACGAATCCCCCCTGATAAATCCCCCTTGGGAGGAAAAGTGGAATATATAAAAACCAGTCTAGAATTCACCACTGATAATCCAGCTTATTTCACTAATCTTATCTTATCTTATCTTATTTTATCTTGTCTTATCTTATTTTATCTTTTTTATTTCACTTTTTATTTTTTTTGTATTTTGTGTTTCACGAACTGTGACCAAATAAACGTTATGCTTTCTTTCTTTCTTTCTTTAATCCCCCCAGAGAATCCCCCTCAGTGGGGAAAACTGAACCCTAATGTAAAAAAAAAATCACTTTCAGGGGATCTTGGAATAAGTTTTTTTTTTCAATTCTAGTTTTCCCCCCTAAGCGGGATTATCAGGGGTGAATTCTAGACTTTTTTTATAGATTCCACTTTTCCTCCTAAGGGGGATTTTCAGGGGGGATTTGTGGAATAAGCCGAACGTACTACCGGGATTAAAAAATAACCTATATGTTAATCCAGGTTATAAACTATCTGTGTACTAAATTACATCTAAATCCGTCCATCCGTTTTCGTGAAAACCAGAACATACATACAAACAAACAGACCAAAATTCTAAAAACTATATTTTCGGCATCAGATTCGAATATTCAATGTAAGGTTTGACTTCGTTACTATTTTATTTTACTTCGTTTGCGTAGAGTATAAATTCATTTTTCTAGATAATTATGAATTATTATAACAATAACAGTATAGAGCTTTGTTCATGACTATTTGTCCTCCACTACGTGTGATATTTGAGGAATACTGTAAATAAACACCTACTGTAAAGGACCGGTATCCACCTGGTTAAGCTACACTTGCCGCAGTTGGTCTGTGGATGGGTGACCATCTTTACATACAGAGACCCTTCCGCGCCTCGGTAAGCACGTTAAGCTGTTGATCACGGATATCATTCATGGATCTTTGACAATCGTTACGAGAAATCAGAAGCCCGAAACTCTGACAACCATTTTTACCAAGGGGTATCGTATTACCCAGAACTGCGTTGTGGAGGTCAGATAGACAGTCGCTGCATGTAAAATACTGTAAAGTTAAAAACAGTACACGTGTAATTATATTATTTTTACTTGAATACCAAATGTAGCGAATGAACTGCTTCAATACAAAACTTAATCCCCCTTTTCAGACCCTTGTGGGTTAAAATTAAACAATAAAACAACGATTAACGTTGTATTAGTTTCCAACCATAAGCCGAAATATTAGTGATTTTAACTTAAAAAATAAAGAACTTGAATTAATAACCAAATTTCCTCCCCCTTTTCACTCAACAACACCGTTGCGTTATCTTCCAACCATAAGCTTAGATAGTAAGTTGAGTGATTTTTCTTCGAAAATTAAGGACTTTTCAACTTCATCCCCCTTTTTAACCCTTCGAGGAAGGAATAATCAAAAACGCTGAGACACTTATACATTAATTTTAAATCGTCAGCCTAATCACAAAATTTGAAAATCCTAACTTCAAAAGTGACGGACTTTCATACAAACTTTCATCCCCTACTTTATCCCCATAGGGGTAGAATTTCCAAAATTCCTTTCTTTGTATACTCCTAGACCTCTTAAGGAACCTATGTGCCAAATTTGGAATCTCTAGACCCAGCAGTTTGGGCTGTGCGTTGATATATCAGTCAGTCAGTACAGACAGGACAGTCAGTCAGGACTTAGAATTTTATATATCTATGATATATCAGCCAGTCAGTCAGTCAGTCTGTTTACCATTTTAGTATATAGATAATCGTCAGCCTAATCACAAAATTTGAAGATCCTAACTTCAAAACTGACGGACTTTCATATAAACTTCCATCCCCTATTTTACCCCTTTTTTTGCGTTGATATATCAGTCAGTCAGTCAGTACTTTGAATTTTATATATATAGATATAGAGATACCTTTTGCCCGCGGCTTCGCCCGCGTGGATGTCGGAAAAAATTCAACGGGAACGTACTACCGCGAATGAAAGTACCCTATGACCGGGATTCAAAATACTTTTGAGTAATTCAAAAACTTAAAAATAAAAACTTTTGAGTTATTCAAGGCACGCAGTTAAATACTCCCCTAAAAACTTAATTACCCCTCATTCCCCTGTTTGGGATCAATTCTAGAAAACCCCTTATACTCGTAATCCTTTTTTTTTTTTCATTCAGAAGAATAAAGGATCCCTATCTTTCTACTTCGTCATAGTTGCATATTATTATGTATTTATTATTTTCCACTACATTGTAGTTCTAAGTATATATTTGAGTGATATTTATTTTAGAAGTATATATGTAAATATATTCTCTTATTGTATGTTTATAAGTATTTATATTAGTGTATAGCTATTTTGATTTTATGTATATTTTTTATTTTATTTTTTCTCTTCTACACTTACACACGTTGTCTACATCTCTATATCTACTTTCCTATCGCAGGTATGCTGGAAGAGATTTCATTAGAAATAAGCATCACCGTTGTACGTATTTTTCTGTTCCTTTCTTCTTGTCTGTTAATATGTGTGTACATAAATTGTTAAATAAATAAATAAGAATAAGCACCTTAAGAGGGGATGTTTTGAAAAACGAATTATGAGAAACTTTGTGTTTTTATGTATTAAGAAGTATTTGTGTTGAGTTTCAAGTTTAAGAACTAAAAAATAATTGTTTTTTCATACAATCTAAATCTCCCCGATTTCACCCCTTTAAAGCCCTTCTTAGAGCCTACAATGTATGGAATGGAAATTTATTCAGAATCAATCAAGAATCAAGAATCAAATAATTTATTTCAATTAAACCATTTACAGGCACTTTTGAATTGTCAAGCAGTCGGTCAGTAAGAAAAATTAAGCTACATTCCCATTCCAAAGCGTAGGTACCTATGGAGAAGAACGGGAAGGACACTCTTTTAAATTAAATTGTTTCAAAAGTATTCGTTACATCTATAATGTTGCATTTATAACTAAAAGTGAGAACGATGTAAAAATAAAAATAATAAAAACTTACACGTTAAAAGCGTCAAGCGTAGGTACAACAAATAGAAACAAAATAAAATAAAATAACCCGTGGCAGCTAAGAGATGACCAGTCCCAACTGACGGCGCCCGTTCACGAACATGACGCATGGATTAGCACCATTCAGCTCAACCATTTTGAAGGGAGCTAAATGATCCAACACACACGCCACCATCAGCGAGACCTTTAAGTGAGCATGACATACTCTCAACCGCCAGGGCACATTCAATCCAATAAAAGACATATTACCCGGTCAATGGTAGCTCTATAGTACATAGGACTCACACCTGTGCTATGCATTTATATAATACAAAGGAGATTGAGTTTATACAGGTGTCCAGAAAGGGTATCGGGTATTTGTTTTCGCGCCATATTCGAAACGGGGCGTCTAAAGGGTGCGGGGAGGGGTTCGTGGCGTCCGCCATTTTGTGGAGTTTTAGTCACGATGGAACAGTACTCGGGGACGCATCGCGCATTTTGCGTACGAGCGTATTATCGTAATGGTGATTCAATAGTGACTGCTCAGCGTCTCTATCGTGCGGAATATCGTACACGCCACGCGCCAAGTGACGATAGCATTAGGAAATGGATCAGGATGTTCGAGAATACAGGTGCGACAGTTAAAATTCAAAACTCTGGTCGTCCTCGTTCAGTTCGCGATGAAGAAACAATTGAAGAAGTTGAGGCGTCGGTTCGTCAAAATCCGACTTTATCCATCCGAAAGCGAAGCCAAGCGTTGAACATAAAAAAATCGTCTTTACATTCGATTTTAAAGAAAGACTTACATCTAAAAGCCTATAAAATTCAATTGGTTCAAGAATTGAAGGATACGGACTATGCTAATCGACTGAATTTTGCGAACGAAATGCTGCAGCGATTTAACAACTTTAACAACATACTGTTCAGTGACGAAGCAAATTTTCACCTGAATGGTCATGTTAATAAGCAGAATTGTCGGTACTGGGCAGTGGAGAATCCGAGACGAAAGCATGAACGACCCCTGCATAGCCCAAAGGTCGTTGTTTGGGCCGCTATGTCTGCTAAAGGCATAATTGGTCCTTATTTTCATGAAGATCAACGAGGCCGAGCAATTAATGTGAATAGTGACCGTTATTGCGATATGTTGCGTAATTTTTTGGTCCCAGAGTTGCAGGAGTTTGCAGGTTTCAACTCAAGAACGTGGTTCCAGCAAGATGGGGCCACTTGCCATACCTCAAATGACTCAATGGAAGTTGTTAACGAATTATTCCCTAATAAAGTCATTTCGCGAAGGGCATAGCCCGCTTGACTATTTTGCATGGGGATACCTTAAAAGTAAGGTTTATCAAAACAATCCGACGAATCTAACCCACTTAAAGCAAAACATCAGGTCAGAAATGGCAGCAATATCAATAGCTATGTGTCAACGTGTTATCGCCAATCTTCGTTTCCGTTTAGAAGAGTGCCAGCAACATAACGGTCATCATTTGGATAACATCATCTTTTCCAAATAATTCTCCAATTCATATGCTAATAATAAACAATAAACTTTTTTATTGGATACAAATAATTTTTGTTTCATTGAACTTTTATACAAATAATTTATTAATTTTTATCAGCGATGTAATCCCCCAACTTATAATATGCCCGCCTGCATAGTGTGCGTTTTATACAAGATTTAAATTTAGTCTCATTCAGTTGAAGTATGTGGGGAGGAATTTTATTGTAACATTTTAAACAGTACCCCATGAAAGATGAGTCTACTTTAGCCAGTCTGAAACCTGGTTGAGCTAATAGGTCCCTATTTCTAGTACTATAATTATGTCTTTCACCTCTTTTTCTAAAAAGATGTAAATTTTTCCTTACGTACATGATGTTTTCGTAGATATATTGACAAGGTACCGTCATGATGTTAATATCCTTAAACAGTTCCCTTAGAGAATCGCGCCTGCGGAGATTATATATGGCTGTGATGGCTCTTTTCTGCAGAATAAAAATAGACTCGATGTCTGCAGCCCGTCCCCAAAGTAAAATACCGTAAGACATTATACTATGGAAGTAACTGAAATAGACTAGTCTCGCGGTATCTACATCAGTAAATTGACGGATTTTTCTGACAGCATATGCTGCTGAACTTAGCCGTCCTGCAAGAGATGTTAAATGAGGACCCCATTGTAGTCTTGAATCGAGCGTGATCCCCAGGAAAACAGTTTTATCGACGAATTCTAGTTTCTCTTGATTCAATACTATCTCACAATCACTACTTTTGACATTTGGTAAAGAAAATTTTATGCACTTCGTTTTTTTCCCATTTAATACTAAATTATTAGCAGTAAACCAATTTTGGACCTGCAATAGAGCGTTATTTACGTCGTCAAAATTTGTAGCACGTCTATCTACCTTAAAAATTAAGGAAGTATCGTCAGCAAAGAACACCATTTGTGGTTGATTTTTTAATAAATGGAGTAGATCATTTATATACACTAAAAAAAGGAAAGGACCCAATATCGAGCCTTGTGGAACACCCATTTTTACTTTTAAACCGAGTGAATTGATACCATTTATTTGAACTTGCTGTTGTCTATCATTTAAATAAGATTTTACTAAACTAAGTGCAAGTTTTCCAAGTCCGTAATGCTCAAGTTTCAAAAGTAAGGTTTCGTGATCGACGCAATCAAATGCCTTGAAGAGGTCACAAAAGATTCCTATGGCGTCTAGGGCCTCTTCCCACGCGTTAAAAATGTGTCTTAATAATGTTACACCGGCGTCAGTCGTGCAACGTCCTTTGGTGAAACCATACTGTTGTTCGTGAAGGATTTTATTCGTGTTAAAATGATTGAGCATTTGATTAAGCATTACCTTTTCAAACACCTTACTGAAAACCGGCAACACGGATACGGGTCTATAATTATTGGTGTCTTTACTGTCCCCGGATTTGAAAAGTGGTATTACCTTACTGTATTTCATTAAATCCGGGAAGACTCCTTGATCTACACACAAGTTAAATATTAAGGCTAAGTAAGGCGCTATAGTCTCAATTATAGAGGTACAGACTTTAATAGACATTCCCCAAAGATCTTCGGTTAATTTGATCTTGATTTGCTTAAAAGCTTTTATTACTATTATGGGGTTAATATGCTTAAAGTTAAATTCAATCGGGCAGGCTGAAACGTTCGCCTTTACTAAATCAAAAGAGAGCGAGGGTGAGGAATTTAAGGTTTCAGTCGTTTTGAGTGGGATACTGGTAAAGAAATTTACAAATTCTTGCGCAACTACTTTGTTATCGCAAATAAGACCACACGACGTCTCCAGTGTATAATCAGAATTATGCTTTTTGTTCCTATTTGTTTCATTATTGATAATTTTCCAAACCGTCTTTATTTTATCGTCTGCTGATTTAACCTTGTTACTGATGAATAAGGCTTTAGCTGCCTTACAAGTGTTCTTAAAAATTCTAGAGTAAGTAGCAACATACTTATTAAAAGTTTCTGTGTTAATATGAGGCTTAAGGCCATACAACTCGAAAAGTCTTTCCCTACTTTTCCTGAGTCCTTTAGTTTCCCAGTCACTAAATAAAAACCTAGGGCTGATAGTTTTAGTGTTCTTTTTAAAATAATTATTGAACTCGGTTTGGACTACTGAAAAGAATTCTTTATACAAAATATTAACATTGTTCATTGTAAGGTCCTGAACATTTAACTTATAAATTAAAGTGCTATTAAATTTATTTAAATTAACTGTTGTTAATGGTCTGAACTGTATCTGCACTTTTTGTATTAGTATGTTGGACTCAAAAGTTACGGTTTGACCCCTGTGATCAGAAGGGAGATAATTAACTATGGATTCTGAAATAGATCAGTCCGTTAAGGTTTTTTTTCCATAGAATCTTTGACATCCCCCAATCCCCCCTTGTGCCAAGTTTAAGGTTTATTGATAACTTAAGGAATAAGATTTTTCAAACAAATAAAATCACCCCTTTTTACCACTTTACGGGTTGAATTTTCAAAAATCCGTTCTTAGCGGATGCCTGCGTCACAATAAATATCTGTTTGCCAAATTTCAGCGAAATCCGTTCAGTGGTTTGAGCTATATGTGTTGATTGATAGTCATCAGTTTTTCCATACAAACTTTGACACCCCGTTTATGGGGTAGTTTAAAAAAAAAAACTGAAATAATCAAACTTTATTATGAATGCGCTCCCTCTGCATATCAGGATGGCAACCAGTCGAATATCATTTAAAGTGAAGGCACGTGAACATATTCGTAAGAAGTTGGCTGAATCATCCCAGCGCTGATTCGTTTTCTCCCCTACCAATCGTTATTTCACCTGACACTGTTTATTTTGCTTATATTTATGTATGTATGTATGATAGCGCTGACAAATAAAAACAGTTCCGTAGACTGAAACAAACGTCATAACGGCTGATGTTGTAACGGAAACACGAATCAGTGCAATAAATAGTGATTTTGCATTACATCATAAAATCGTATTAAATAATAATGAATAATAATGTTTAATCATATTGTTAATTTGAAGGTTCGTTTTTATTTAAGTATTAATTTAAAAGTCTAAGAAGGAAATTGGAACATTGTTACCGTTAGTTTTTTTAAATAAAATTATTGTTACCTAACCAAATTTACAATTTAAAAAGGGTTATTAACTACAAATCAAATATTGTGCGCACTTACATTATTTTTACTAAATACAATCTAAACTGTAAAAACAAATGACAACGGAAGTCGTCGCTGTCTGACGTCAACGTCAGACAGCAACGACTTATAACAACCCTATTATTATATTATTATTATTTATAACATCAATGTTATAAATAGGCTCACTCTAGTCAGTGACTAGAGTGAGCCTATTTATTACTGAGCGCTCTGTGACTAGTAGTCACAGAGCGCTCAGTATTAAATTGTATTTTGAACTGTAAACATCTAGTTGTAAAATAAAGTTGTGTGAATCATTGTTGGTGTGTAATAAAAAGTGTTTACAAGATGTCTGATCGTTATCATTTGAGATCCCTGAGCCCTCCCGCTCTTACATGTATCTATTTATATATTAGTTTACTTGAATTTTTTCTTTTTCGAGTTATCTATTCCTTATGTTGCACCTGCCATGTTTTGTCTCTGCATCACCCTAAGGTTGACTGATAGAAAATGCCTCAGGCATAAAGTCCGCCTTTGTACAGTATTTTTTTTACATGTGCATAAAGTTTTAATAAATAAATAATAAGATACGAATTCGTGCCAAGTTTCAAGTTTATAAACTCAAGGAATAAGATTTTTCAAACAACCGAAATCCCTCCTTTTTACCCCCTTAAAGTTTAAATTTTCAAACATCCTTTCTTAGCTGACGTGTACTCTACATAACCTAATCTAATCTAACCTAATCTATTTCGATTCTCTCGGAGAAGGGGATGGGGGGGTTCTCCGGGGGAGGGGTCCGTGGCTAAATAATAACAGCCGCAAACATCAATCGATCAGGTTAAGCTACACGTAATTGCCGCGGTTGGTCTGTAGATGGATGACCATCTTTGCATACAGAGACCCGTCCGTGCCTCGGAAAGCACGTTAAGCTGTTGGTCCCGGCTGTCATTCATGGATCTTTGATAGTCGTTACGGGAAGTCAGAAGCCCGAAAGTCTGACAACCATTCTTACCAAGGGGTATCGTATTACCCAGTAACTGCGTTGTGGAGGTCAGATAGGCAGTCGCTCCATGTAAAATATTGTAAAGTTAGAAACAGTACACGTGTAATTATATTATTTTTACTTGAATACAAAATTTAGCGAATGAACAACTTCAATAAAAAAACTTCATCACCCTTTTCAGACCCTTGTGGGTTGAAATTAAAAAAAACTTTTTAACAAAAAAACAACCGACTTCCAAAAAAAAAAAACTAAATATTGAAAAATTACTTTAATTTCGGAAGTCGGTGACCTCGGTCCATTTTCGTTTTTTGCCACTGACTTCCGAAATTAAAGTTATTTTTCACTTTATAGTTTTTTTTTTGGAAGTCGGTTGTTTTTTTGTTTAAAAGTTTTTATTTTTCACTTTTTAGTTATGGTACCTACCCCACAACAATTCGATTACCACTACTTGCTACACCGCACAAACCACAGTGACACAAGATATACGAAGTGGATTAAGTACGTATTATCGAAGCTAACTCAAAAAGTACCCAAGCAAAGTTAATAAAAATCGGTTAATAATCATTTATAGCCCGAGTGCATCTCATGACAAGAAGAGGGCACTACTGTGCGTAAACAAACATCTGCTCCGTGTATTTTAAAGTTTTAAAATAATTTGAGAGACAATACAGTTTAAAAAGTGATTAAAGTTGTGACAATCAGGAACTTGTAGTGATTTAAGTTGAAGTACGCGAGTTTTAGACAAGTACTACGAAGATTATTTAAAAATAAAACAAAGTGTCATTTTTAACGTACGAAAAACATATTTACAAAATGTTATCGGCGGCTCCTTAAGCTGAGCTCAAAGATCCTCATAGCCACCGAAAACTGCGTGACGGACCAAAACCCTATCTAAAGTACAATAGTGATTATAAAATTAACGTAATTAACTATATAAATAAATCAGAAACTGCTTGTCATCCTGGTAAATAATACATAACAGCGCCATCTATCATCTAGTATACGAAATAGCTCCAATCATCGAACCATCGATTTGACAGACGTAGTTAATAACACTACTATCCGCTAGATGACAGCACCAGTAACAAAAATACTCAAAATGGCACAAATATGCGCAGGTTGTACACAAGATCTCCCAACCAGCGAACATCTAACCTGCACATCTACACTAATATTATAAAGAGGAAAGATTTGTACCTATTTTTGTATGTTTGTAATGAATAGGCTCAAAAAGTACTGGGCCGATTTAAAAAATTCTTTCACCAATAGAATGCTACATTCTTCCAATTTGACATAGGCTACATTTCATTTTGAAAAAAATTAGGGATCCTTGGTAAAATTTGAACAATGTAACCGAAGGTGTAGAAAAATGAGTCTTAAAATGTCTTTCGTATTGTCTACCCCGTGCGAAGCCGGGACGGGCTGCTAGTTATATACATAGTTGCAAATACGATCTGGAGTGTGCAAATATCTCCAGAGAACATTTTAATATAGCAATGACTGCGGACCATAATAAAACATGGAAATGTCAAGATTGCCGTTGCAAAATGCCCAAAATAGGAAACTCGAACACTTCATACGCCCACAAGTTTCTATTCACAACCAGCAAATAACATCATCCAATGAAGAAAGCAACGTCACGTTTAGAAAAGGAACCACATACCCCTCCAATGATACATCCACTTTTGAGGAACTCAGTTTATTAGGAGACACACTCCACCCAGATGACAAAAAACCTATGAGTACCAAGATACAATCTGAACTCTCATTGCAAAGTTTAAGCGAAATAATTATGATACGTCTGAAGGAGAATAATGAGTCAATAATATCCGAACTACGAAGCACTATACAAATAGAAATTAATAAAGCTATTGCCAAACTCACAGAAGATGTCGAGCAAAAAACTAATTACCTATCAAAACAAAATGATCAAAGAAAACTAGAACTAGAAAAAGTTAACACTACAATAGAAAACCTAATAAAAGAAAATAAAAAACTCAAAAAAGAAATATTAGAAATAAAATCCATATCTGTTTCCCCAGTTATTAAATGCACGGAAAGTAATTCTAAGAAGATAGTTCTGTACGGCTTCGCCGAGTACTTAAGAGAGTCTGAAGCTGATCTGCATGACAGAGTAATTGATATGTTTCAAGAAATTTCGCATGTGGACCTAAGCGGCTACATAGAAACTATGCATAGATTAGGCAGGAATAACACCGGTACCCGACCTTTGGTAATAGAATTAATAAGTAAAAGAATGGCGAAGTACATTATCAAAAATAGCCACTTTTTTCAAGGTACAAGACTATCTCTATCCGAATTTTTAGATGAAAATGCACGTAAAGAAAGGCAACTTATGCGAGAAGAAATGTTAAAGGCAAGAAAGAAAGGCTTATATTCGATAATCCGAAACAATCAATTATATGTCGAGGGAGAAATAATAAATATAAGGAATAAAACAAACAAACTAAACTACATAACTGATGAGACAAATGATAATACAAAAATAACCCAAAACAATAGTAACAGCAACGACCAACATAAGGAAACAATTAGTAACGTAAATACAGAGCATAACTCCTTTCGAAGTCACAGGACAACAATTTAACATTTTGTTCCAAAATATACAAAGTGTTTGCAATAAACAACACATAATTGAAGTTTTCATTGAAGGAAACCTAATATATAACGCAATATGCTTAACAGAAACCTGGTTATCGACAGCAAAACAAACCTTGATACAATTTAGCGGATATAAAATTGCTGCATCATACTGCCGAAATACGCGAGGAGGTGGAGGCGTCTGCATCCTGCTCCAAGATCACATCAATTTTATAGAAAGGAATGATATCGCAGATATGTCCATAGAATATGTAATAGAATTATGTGCATTAGAATTGCCCAAAGAAAATATATTATTACTAGTGATATATTGGAATAAAAGAGAGGGAGATGTATTTATAAGTCAATTAAAAATTGTTCTAAACTATATAAACAATAAATACAACAAATTTGATATTATTATAGGCGGGGATTTTAACATGAATATTATAGAAAACAACAGGAAGACTAGTCAATTCATAGATCTAATGCTAGAGTTTAAACTTACACAACACATAAAAAAACCCACACGTATTACTCAAACTACATCTACATGCTTAGATTTGATATTTACAAACTTTAACGCTAATAAAATATTTACAACCGTGGAGGAATTAGGTTTCTCAGACCATAGCGGAACAGCAATACAAATCTCTATACCACACATAACCACTACACAAACTACCTGGTACGCAAAAAAGAGATTATTTAACGATATAAATATATTAAAGTTTAAGTCAGCATTACAAGCCATAGACTGGAACAAAATAATAATAAAAGATCTAAATGTGAACGATAACTATAAAGAATTTAACGATACGCTAATCAGTGTCTTGAACAAATGCATACCTTTACGTAAAATTAAATTAAAATCAATTTTTAAGAAAAAATGGTTAAGCAAGGGTATCAAAACCTCCTGCAAAAATAAGAGATTATTAAAAACACTTACACTTAAAACAAAAAACCCAATACTATCACAATACTATAGAAAATATGAAAAAATATTAAAAAACACAGTAACAACGGCAAAAAAAATACAATATATCGACAAAATAAAAAAATCTAATAACAAAGTAAAAACAATGTGGAACATAATAAATGAGCGAACCAATAAAACCATAAAAAAGACAAGTTTAACATAAAATTACAAACAAACAATAAAACAACCTCTGAGCCAAAACTAGTAGCCAATATGTTCAACAACTTTTTTGCATCCATCGGCGAGGGAAGTCCTTTACGAGCAAACAATGAGCCGAGAAGTATCCCAGTGGTTTCACCTACCGTAAATACAATGTTCCTCACTCCTGTAAACCCTTACGAAATAAATATTATGTTAAAAAACCTAAAAAATAAAAAAAGTCACGGCATAGACGAACTTCCACCCTGTCTACTCAGAAAATGCGCTGATGAGCTTACACTACCATTTTTTAAACTGTTAAACCAGTCATTTGAAGAAGGTGTATTCCCTGATCAACTGAAAATAGCATTAGTAAAACCTTTGCATAAGAAAAATTCCAAAACAGATCCAAGTAATTACCGCCCAATAGCTCTACTGCCCACAGCTTCAAAAATTTTTGAGAAGGCAATGTGTAATCGCGTCTACACTTTCTGCGAAAAATATAAAATATTTGACGAATGCCAACATGGCTTTCGGAAAAATCGATCAACATCATTAGCAGTCTATAAATTTATACAGGAAGCCCTAAATATAATAAATAATAAGAAATACGCAGTAGGAATAATGCTTGACATGACCAAAGCCTACGACAAAGTCCAATATGATATTCTACTAAACAAGCTTTATAGAATAGGGATCCGCGGCAAATCGCATGAATGGTTTAAATCCTACCTAGAAAATAGGGCACAGTTGGTAGAAATAGAATACTTCAATAACAATTCAAGCGAACTTCAAAAGCTCCGGTCTGACAGAAAGGCCATAAACGCATCTATACCACAAGGAAGTGTTATTGGATGTCTTCTATTTCTCATCTACGTAAATGATCTCCCAAAATTCATAGCAGAATCCGGACCATGCGTTTTGTTTGCGGACGACATCTCCATTCTCACCTCTTGCCATGACAATACAAATCTAAATAATACCCTGAACGAGATACTTAGCAAAATAATAACATGGATGAACGAACACAACCTCGAAATTAACTTCACAAAGACTAAGCTCATAACTTTCTATCCCCACCAAAAACATCCTCTAAATGTAGTTTTTTCTTTTAATAATATTTCAATAGAAACCGTAAACGAATTCTCATTACTAGGCATTACCATAGACAAGAATATAAATTGGAAGTCACACGTACAAAAAATTTAATCCAAACTTTCAAAATTCTTTTATGCTTTTCGTGAAGTTAAAAAAACCACAAATTTACAGACTGCCTTGGTAACATACTACGCTTATGCTTATGCCTGGCTTAGTTACGGCATAATAATGTGGGGAAACAGTACAGATGCACTGACACTGTTTACAGTTCAAAAGAAATTTGTCCGTATCTTAGTAAATATACAACAAATAGATAGCTGCAAACCCCATTTTATCAACCAAAATATTTTAACACTGCCTTGTATTTATATACTAGAAATATGCAAGTTTGCTCATAAACACCAAGACTTTTACACAAAACGAGAAGACATACAAACAAGATACACACTCCGATACAAACACGACTAAACCTACCAACATCCCGCTTAAAGATGCATTCAACAGGCCCTCTAGTTATGTCTATAAAAATATATAATAATTTACCCGAATCAATAAAAAAAGAAAAAAAAATCCATCTTTTTACAAATAAATTAAAAAACCTATTGATAAGTAAATGCTATTACAGTGTTAACGAATATTTAAATGATAAATCCCTTAAATGCAATTAAAATACAAATGTTTTATTTTTATTATTATTTTAAATTATGTTAGATTATAAGTCGTCTTCTCTACTTCCTGTTTCTTTTGCTGTGCCCGACAGGGTCCACGATTGTTTCTTAATTTATGTTTACCACCTAAGCTTATACATTGTGGAATGCAATAAAGATTTGAGTATTGAGTATTGAGTACAATTTCAATAAGCCCAAACACGGCTAGGATACATTGTTTAATTACGGAGTTCCGGTGCATACCTTCAGGCTTCATCTTCAGATCAGTTCGATGGTACCATTTTCATCAGAATTATTTATTTAAATTTGCTTCATAGTCGCTTATCTATCTTAATCGAAATATCTTATCGCCACCCGTGAAATACTCATCATTGAGGAACATTTGAGGCTATTTGCGGTCTTCTTCATCAGTTCCACTTCATCAAATGATACTTACTGAATGCAAATGCTTGAGTTTTTTATGAAAATACAAAAATCGCTATATGTTTGCCTATAGAATTTGAGGAGTTCCCTCAATTCCTCATAGATCCCATCATCAGAACTGGATTTTGGGACCAATTTCGAAGTATATCCTTTCAAATAATAAAGAATTTGCCAAATCGTTTCACAAACGACGGAGTTCTGAGGTAACAAACATTAAAAATAAAATAAAATACACCCGAATTCAGAACCCCAATTCCTTTTTGAAAAGTCGGTTCTAAAAAAAAAAACAACGATTTACGTTGGTTGTGTTAGTTTCTAAATAAAAGCCGAAATTTTAGTGATTTTAACTTAAAAAATAAAGAATTTTAATTAAAAACAAAATTTCATCCCCTTAAGGGTTGGAAATCCGACAACACGCTTTGGCTTCCAACCATAAGCCTAGATAGTAAAAATTTGTCATTTTTCTTCGAAAATTAAGGAACTTAACTTCATCCCCCTTTTTAACCCTTTGGGGGTGGAATTATCAAAAACGCTGAGACACATATCAATTAATTTTCAATCATCAGCCTGAACAAAAAATTTGAAGATCCTTACTTCAAAACTGACGGACTTTCATACAAACTTTCATCCCCTATTTTATCCCCTTAGGGGTAGAATTTCCAAAGATCCTTTCTTAGTGCACTCCTAGACCTCACCAGGAACCCACGTGCCAAATTTGGAATCTCTAGACCCAGCGGTTGGGGCTGTGCGTTGATATGTCAGTCAGTCAATCAGTCAGTCAGTCAGTTTCTTCTTTTATATATTTAGAAGATAGATAGATGTGAATGTATTTGTTTTGCCTGTTTGACAAGTGCTCAAAATAGGGAAAAGCACACAGAATTATTTTATTACAAGTCAACTTTAATAGTTTGGTGACACTATCAGTGATATCATCTTTTTTAACGTTAAAACTATTACCTATAAATACAGTAATAATCGCCTTAGGATCATATACTTTCCTAGTTATTGAAGACATTATTTGATTGTAAGAAGTCTGAGGCATACAACAGTTTTGAGAAGAATGACTCAGATTGTTGCTAAGTAATTTTCCTAAACCTCTTCCTATACTATCTGAGAACATAACTGAATGATAACAATCATGACTACTGGAAGATGGACAACTACTAATCTCAGGCTGTACCACATGAGATAGACCTTGTACTATATCAGATATATCATGGTTGAGGATACAGGCTTGAGACAAACTCTCAGTCTGGGACGGGTCCTCCGTTGCCTCAGGCTGGACAGCATCAGGGATTGAAACCTGACAAGTACACTGACACATAACTAACTCATTAGCAGCAAGAATATGTTCTTTAATTTGGTTCTGAGAGCTCACATATTTAATGTAAAGGGAACTAAGTCTGCCCTCAAGTGCCTGTATGTCAGACTGTAAGCGCTGTGTATCAATTTCATAGATTTTTTTGCTGTCTTCTAATTTGATTTGATAATTTTTTAACTTATTGATTGGATCAACATGCTCTTTTCTTTGTGGAATATGTTTAGAAAAGTGTTTATGTTGTTTTCTAATTTGATTATATTTTTTTAATTATTCTATTTAGTTTTGCATATTTTTTCATTTTATTATGACTAACTTTATAACAAACATTCTGTTTCAGCAAGGAATCCTTAGTCAGTTCAATATTTGTAATGGAATGAGGGTTAAAATTACTATTTAATAATTCATTATACAAGAGGTTATTTTCTTTAACCTGAGTACATTCTTTTTCTTTCTCTAAATGGATAATACGACTATTAGCATGAATTAATAATTCATCTTCTAGGTCCCTAACTTGACTTAAAGCCTCCTCATACAAGTTACTACAGTCGTTGAAACCATCCGTGACCACCTTCAGTTGGTCGCGTTCATCAACAATATTTAGATATTGCTGATTTAGGTCTACTAGCTCCCGTTTAAGGCTTGAGTTTTTGTTGATTATCTTCTTGACTTCCTGCTCACTTTCATCATTCTCCTGTAACAACTGTTGACATTGGAGTTTCGATGCTTCAAGGTCTTGGAGGGCCATTCTCAATTTAAGCTCCATATCCTGAGTAGTAGCCTTACGAGTCATCACAGGCATGGTTTCGGAATTTGTTACTGAAATTAGAATAAAGAAACAGTGAGAACAAGTCGGACAGATAAATAAAATAAAGTTGGAAATTAAAGGGAAAATGGGAGAAATTAGTGTTGTTCAGAAGAGAAATGAGGTAGGCTACTGAATTGGCTTGAAGAGCTATTATCAAAGCTATATTATCAAATTGAATGTAAAATTTTAATGCTTTTAATACCTTAGGATTTTACTTTTCCTAATGAAGGTAGGCTGCCTCGACTTTGAAGTTATTATTCGATATTAAAGTATAACAACAATGCAAAATTAAAGATCATGAACGTCTTTGTTGTTGTATTTTAAATTAAATATCAGATTGAGAGTAACCGAATCTTCGCTAAGTTTCGTTTTCTACGATGTAAAAAATGCGATTTTAACCCAATCAGAGAGCTAAATCAGCGAAGTATTTATGTTAAGACTTAACTAGGACGTGTAAAAGAGTTTAAGCAACGATTGTGTGCTATTATAAAGCACTATTATAAAGTAAAAGTAAAGGAATACTCCCCGTTTAAATCCGTAGTTCGAACGTCAGCTGTTGGTTTTAGGTTACCGGTGTGTAACCAAACACTGTGTTTTACTTTAGTTAATTACAGGAAAACAATAATCCTGGATATTTATAATAATAATAATAATAATAATAATCATTTATTTCAGATTTCTCCATATAAATTGTTAGTAACACGAAAATACTTAAGAGCTAATGTTAGTAAACAAAACTAATATAATAAAAGATAGATTTTAGGACAATCCGACACCAGAACGCATGTATCCTACTTCACTACGTGCAGCCGCATCCAGCGCTCAAGCATCGGAGAATCCCACCGGTCCGTCAATACGCTCAAGATGCTGTTGGAACTAGCTCGCATGCGAGTCAGGGTCGAGGTGCAACGTTTACGCATGATTGTCGCAAAACTGTCGACGTGGGCCTCGGCAAACATGCCGGAGGCACTGCAATACCGCAGCAGACCCATCAGCATCCTGAACGCATTGTTATACTGCACTCGCAGGTCACTGTATGTCCTCTGCAAATAGCCAACCCACAGGCTGCACGTGTAAAAGGATTGACAGTATGCCTTAAAAAGCGTTACCTTTACTTGTGTTGTACAGCGTGCAAACCTGCGAGCCAGCATATTACATCGAACAGCCAACGACCTGCGCTCTCTCTCAATGTCAGTACTGTCCTTTAAATCCTCAGTGACCCAATGACCTAAATACTTAAATTTAGTAACCCTTTTTAAAGGCGTACCATTCAAGACTATAACAGGTACATTTTCATAGTGCTTAGTACCTTATTTAAATATCATAAGCTCAGATTTTGTTGAGTTGTATTTTAGGCCATGAGTGTTCGCGTAAGTCTCACAAATCTTTATGAGCTCCCTCAACGCACAGATCGAGGGGCTCAGCAGCACCATATCGTCAGCATAGCTTATATTGTTAATACAGACACTATCTATATGACAGCCGATTCTAGTGTTTCTGAGCTCCCCGATCAGCTCGTTCAAACAGAAGTTAAAAAGAAGAGGGGAGGAGAGTCCCCCTTGCCTCACTCCGCACTCCAGCTTGTACTCATCCGAGAGAGCGCCAGACCATCTCACCTGATTTTTATGCTATTATATTACGTTTACACGTAAAATTAGACCTTAATTTTACTTAATTACTAATTAAACTTGATATTATAATAAAGAACAAAAATTTTATGCGTTCTGCAGTCCCGTTTTGCTCAGGTGTGTACGGTGTGGTCGTCTGGTGTATGATACCATTACTTTTCAAATAATCTGAGAAGCTCTTGTTTACATATTCTGAGCCATTATCTGTTCTGAGAATTTTAATATGAGCATCAAGTTGATTTTCTGCTTCATGCTTGAATTCTTTGAATTTCTCAAGAGCTTCAGATTTGTTTCGGAGAAAGTATGTATAAACCTTTTTTGAATAGTCATCAATAAACGTCAGAAAGTATTTGGCACATCCTAGTGTTTGAGTTTCCATTGGCCCACATACATCTGAGTGAATCAACTGAAGCGGACTCTTTGCTTTGTCTCCTTCATTTTTAAAAGGTAGTTGTGTCTGTTTACCTTTCTTGCAGGTTACACATGTCAGATTTTCTTTATTTGCCGAGAATGTTACATGGTTGGTGTATTCTGGTAATTTCTTCGAACTGTTAAAATTCAAATATGCCATCCTCTGGTGCCACAGGAAGAAATCATTATCTTCAACGTCAGACATGCATGCATAGCCTTCCCCAGGCATATTCAGCCGGTACATGTTGTTGATGATACTAGCTGTTGCTACTATTTTACCTCTATTATTCATAACTAGCTTCTGCCCGCAGCTTCGCCCGCGTGGATGTCGAAAAATAGCCGACGGGAATGTACGGTTTATTCCACGAATCCCCCTTGATAAATCCCCCTTGGGAGGAAAAGTGGAATATATAAAAACCAGTCTAGAATTCACCACTGATAATCCGGCTTATTTCACTAATCCCCCCAGAGAATCCCCCTCAGTGGGGAAAACTGAACCCTAATGTAAAAAAAAAATCACTTCCAGGGGATCTTGGAATAAGTTTTTTTTTTCAATTCTAGTTTTCCCCCCTAAGCGGGATTATCAGGGGTGAATTCTAGACTTTTTTTTATAGATTCCACTTTTCCTCCTAAGGGGGATTTTCAGGGGGGATTTGTGGAATAAGCCGAACGTACTACCGGTATTAAAAAATAACCTATATGTTAATCCAGGTTATAAACTATCTGTGTACTAAATAACATCTAAATCCGTCCATCCGTTTTCGTGCAAACCGGAACATACATACAAACAAACAGACCAAAATTCTAAAAACTATATTTTCGGCATCAGATTCGAATATCCAATGTAAGGTTTGACTTCGTTACTATTTTATTTTACTTCGTCTGCGTAGAGTATAAATTCATTTTTCTAGATAATTATGAATTATTATAACAAAACAGTATAGAGCTTTGTTCATGACTAATTGTCCTCCACTACGTGTGATATTTGAGGAATACTGTAAATAAACACCTACTATAAAGGACCGGTATCCACCTGGTTAAGCTACATTTGCCGCAGTTGGTCTGTGGTTGGGTGACCATCTTTACATACAGAGACCCTTCCGCGCCTCGGTAAGCACGTTAAGCTGTTGATCCCGGATGTCATTCATGGATCTTTGACAATCGTTACGAGAAATCAGAAGCCCGAAATTCTGACAACCATTTTTACCAAGGGGTATCGTATTACCCAGTAACTGCGTTGTGGAGGTCAGATAGACAGTCGCTGCATGTAAAATACTGTAAAGTTAAAAACAGTACACGTGTAATTATATTATTTTTACTTGAATACAAAATGTAGCGAATGAACTGCTTCAATACAAAACCTATTCCCCCTTTTCAGACCCTTGTGGGTTAAAATTAAACAATACACTAATTTTATAAAGAGGAAAGATTTGTACCTATTTTTGTATGTTTGTATGTTTGTAATGAATAGGCTCAAAAAGTACTGGGCCGATTTAAAAAATTCTTTCACCAATAGAATGCTACATTCTTCCAATTTGACATAGGCTACATTTCATTTTGAAAAAAATTAGGGATCCTTGGTAAAATTTGAACAATGTAACCGAAGGTGTAGAAAAATGAGTCTTAAAATGTCTTTCGTCGAATGCGCTGCCGAAACTATTAGCGATAGAACAAAATAATGTACAACAATATTGAAGAACATCATAATGTCTACAAAAAACTACTACTACTACTACAAAAAACTCTACCCCGTGCGAAGCCGGGACGGGCTGCTAGTTAAACAATAAAACAACGATTAACGTTGTATTCGTTTCCAACCATAAGCCGAAATATTAGTGATTTTAACTTAAAAAATAAAGAACTTGAATTAATAACCAAATTTCATCCCCCTTTTCACTCAACAACACCGTTGCGTTATCTTCCAACCATAAGCTTAGATAGTAAGTTGAGTGATTTTTCTTCGAAAATTAAGGACTTTTCAACTTCATCCCCCTTTTTAACCCTTCGAGGAAGGAATAATTAAAAACGCTGAGACACTTATACATTAATTTTAAATCGTCAGCCTAATCACAAAATTTGAAGATCCTAACTTCAAAACTGACGGACTTTCATACAAATTTTCATCCCCTACTTTATCCCCTTAGGGGTGGAATTTCCAAAAATCCTTTCTTTGTGTACTCCTAGACCTCTTAAGGTACCTATGTGCCAAACTTGGAATCTCTAGACCCAGCAGTTTGGGCTGTGCGTTGATATATCAGTCAGTCAGTACAGACAGGACAGTCAGTCAGGACTTAGAATTTTATATATCTATGATATATCAGCCAGTCAGTCAGTCAGTCTGTTTACCATTTTAGTATATAGATAATCGTAAGCCTAATCACATAATTTGAAGATCCTAACTTCAAAACTGACGGACTTTCATATAAACTTCCATCCCCTATTTTACCCCTTTTTTGCGTTGATATATCAGTCAGTCAGTCAGTACTTTGAATTTTATATATATAGATATAGAGATAGCTTTTGCCCGCGGCTTCGCCCGCGTGGATGTCGGAAAAAATTCAACGGGAACGTATTACCGCGAATGAAAGTACCCTACGACCGGGATTCAAAATACTTTTGAGTAATTCAAACACTTAAAATAAAAACTTTTAAGTTATTCAAGGCACGCAGTTAAATACTCCCCTAAAAACTTAATTACCCCTCATTCCCCTGTTTGGGATCAATTCTAGAAAACCCCTTATACTCGTAATCCTTTTTTTTTTTTCTTTCAGAAGAATAAAGGATCACTATCTTTCTACTTCGTCATAGTTGCATATTATTATGTATTTATTATTTTCCACTACATTGTAGTTCTAAGTATATTCTCTTATTGTATGTTTATAAGTATTTATATTAGTGTATAGCTATTTTGATTTTATGTATATTTTTTATTTTATTTGTTCTCTTCTACACGTTGTCTACATCTCTATATCTACTTTCCTATCGCAGGTATGCTGGAAGAGATTTCATTAGAAATAAGCATCACCTTTGTACGTATTTTTCTGTTCCTTTCTTCTTGTCTGTTTATATGTGTGTACATAAATTGTTAAATAAATAAATAAATAAGAATAAGCACCTTAAGAGGGGATGTTTTGAAAAACGAATTATGAGAAACTTTGTGTTTTTATGTATTTAGAAGTATTTGTGTTGAGTTTCAAGTTTATGAACTAAAAAATAATTGATTTTTCATACAATCTAAGTGTCCCCGATTTCACCCCTTTAAAGCCCTTCTTAGAGCCTACAATGTATGGAATGGAAATTTATTCTGAAATAGATCAGTCCGTTAAGGTTTTTTTCCATAGAATCTTTGACATCCCCCAATCCCCCCTTGTGCCAAGTTTAATGTTTATTGATAACTTAAGGAATAAGATTTTTCAAACAAATAAAATAACCCCTTTTTACCACTTTACGGGTTGAATTTTCAAAAATCCGTTCTTAGCGGATGCCTGCGTCACAATAAATATCTGTTTGCCAAATTTCAGCGAAATCCGTTCAGTGGTTTGAGCTATATGTGTTGATTGATAGTCATCAGTTTTTCCATACAAACTTTGACACCCCCTTTATGGGGTAGTTTAAAAAAAATACTGAAATAATCAAACTTTATTATGAATGCGCTCCCTCTGCATATCAGGATGGCAACCAGTCGAATATCATTTAAAGTGAAGGCACGTGAACATATTCGTAAGAAGTTGGCTGAATCATCCCAGCGCTGATTCGTTTTCTCCCCTACCAATCGTTATTTCACCTGACACTGTTTATTTTGCTTATATTTATGTATGTATGTATCTATTTATATATTAGTTTACTAGATTTTTTTCTTTTTCGAGTTATCTATCCCTTATGTTGCACCTGCCATGTTTTGTCTCTGCATCACCCTAAGGTTGACTGATAGAAAATGCCTCAGGCATAAAGTCCGCCTTTGTACAATATTTTTTTTACTTGTGCATAAAGTTTTAATAAATAAATAATAAGATACGAATTCGTTCCAAGTTTCAAGTTTATAAACTCAAGGAATAAGATTTTTCAAACAACCGAAATCCCTCCTTTTTACCCCCTTAAAGTTTAAATTTTCAAACATCCTTTGTATATTTTGCTTATACACTGGGGCTAATTAAAGTCCAATTACATTAAAAAATTGTTTAATGAAAAATGATGCGTACAATAACGAGGTTGGTAGCGGAGTGACTTAGACACTACGGGTGGAAGGGAACAGCGGAAGTACGATAACGCCTGGTAAAATATTGTTAGCAATTAGCTGCCAATCGATATGATGTGGAGGTTGACAACGGTGAGGCAATAGGCCGCAACATATTCCCGGCCGTTGAAAGGTTCCTTTCAAGCATTCAGTTCCTCAGCGGTAGGAAGCGGACATAGTCGGGTGAACGGCCGACGAACGCATCCTCGAGGAGTTTTGATTTCAGCGACTCGTGCCACTCCATCTGGTCCAGGGAACAGCCGCAGAACTCGTCCAAGGCGCCAGCTTAGTGGAGGCGCATTATCTTCTGCCAGCAGTACCATATCGCCCACGTTGAGCTGAGCATTTCCTTTGCGCCACTTCGTTCGCTGCTGCAGCTCCGATAAATACTCTTTCTGCCATCTTTGCCAGAAATGTTGTCTTATTGTTTCAAGGCGTTTGTATCTATTATGTTGGTTGCCATCTTTCTCTGCCAGGGCTGGTAAGGGTAGCGCAATTAACGGCCGACCTATGATGAAGTGCCCTGGGGATAAGGAGAGGAGGTCATTAGGACTGGATGACAAAGGACACAAGGGACGGCTATTAAGAATCGCCTCCACTTGTGCAAACAGCGTTATAATTTCTTCAAATGTCAGATTACTATTGCCTATAACCCGTTTGATGTGGTATTTTGCCGATTTAACGCCGGCTTCCCAAATGCCGCCGAAGTGAGGAGCGTAAGTAGGTATAAAATTGAACTTAATACCCTGTTGACTTGCAAAATCAGATATTAGTTCTGTATTTTGTTTGAGGAAATCACCTATCTCCTTCGCGGCAGCGACAAAATTGCGACCGTTGTCGCTAAATATTTCAGATGGTTTTCCTCTACGCGCAATGAACCTTCTCAGTGTCATCACAAATGCATTTTTAGTTAAGTCGCTAACTGCCTCTAAATGAATGCATTTGTAACGTAAACACACAAAAATACACATATAACACTTTATTAAGCGACTTCCACGACCTTTACGATTAAGAATATAAAAAGGTCCAGCAAAGTCCAATCCAACGGACAAAAACGGAAAATCTGGGTTCACGCGCTGTGAAGGTAAATCACCCATTTTCGGGCACAGCGTTCTGCCACTTAAGCGCCTGCATCGCACGCAGTTGTTAGCTGTCCGCCTAGCAAGATGTTTACCATTGATAGGCCAGACTGTTTCCCTTACTGTTGCTAACAGCAATTGCGGGCCTGCATGCAAATTCACGAGATGCTCATTGTCAAAATACAATTTGGTTAATTTATGCGCGGCGTGCAAAAGTATTGGATGCCTTTTTTCAAAATTACATGCGGACGCATTTATGCGTCCACCGACACGAATTAAATTATCTTTATCTAAAAACGGAGACAATGATAATATTTTACTGCGGGCCGGCAGTTGTTTACCCCTTAAAAGTAAATCGTATTCAGTAGGAAAAGAATCATGTTGGGCGATAACACATAATAAATGCAATGACTCACGCAGCTCATCAGCTGTTAGTATACCTACACGTTTGTCCTTCGGATGCTTTATGTTAAATATAAATCGCCGACAACGTGCAATCAGGTTACGAAGTTTGTTGAATGATGTAAAATTATTAAAATCTATTAAATTATTATTATTAACTATTGACGTGAATGCTTTTAGTTCAGGTAAGTCATTCACCATGAATTCTTTTAACAGTGGCCATTTAGATTCATTTTGATGCAAGAAGCCAGGGCCTGACCACCATATTTCCATGGATAGTAAATTTTTTGCATCCACTCCCCTAGATATTAAATCTGCAGGGTTCATTGCAGTGGGCACATAACGCCACGATGACGCCTTAGTTAGTTCGACTATTTCACATACACGATTAGCTACGAACATTTTTAATTTAGTTGGGTCACTGTTTATCCAACTCAGAACGACACTGGAGTCACACCAGTGTACCAACCTTCCCGGCCTGCACCGGAGTGAATCAACAACAGATTTACAAAGTTTAGCGGCCAATAGTGCAGCACATAATTCAAGGCGTGGTATTGTCGTCGGCTTTATAGGCGATACCTTTGACTTGGCGCATAATAGCTTGATAGTGCTGTCACCATTACAATTTATTGATTTTAAATAAATACACGCGCCATAAGCACATTGAGACGCATCACTAAACGAGTGCAATTCTATAAGTTCAGGCATATTACATAACACTAATCTAGGAATCTGAAATTTATGCAAATATTCTAGATTGTCTGTAAATTTTAGCCAATCGGCCCTCAAGTCTTTGGTAACCGGTTCGTCCCAATCTAATTTTTGTTGCCACATCTTTTGTAGTATTATTTTAGGCTGAATTATAACCGGACTTAGAATTCCCAAAGGGTCGAAAATTTTAAAAGAATTTGACATAACAAACCGTTTTGTGATCGATGCTTGTTTATCAACCGTAAAGCTTTTAATTGGAAAAAATAACGTGTCACTGGATGGCGTCCATCCGAGGCCAAGAGTACTTGATGATTCACTAATAGTTAAGTTGTCTTGATTTAAGTTTAGATTTTCAAAAATTAATGGGTTATTACTTTTATATTTTCTCAAATTAAAACAGCCTTTTTTTTAAAGCTTCGGAAACGCTCTTTTGAATGTAACGTAAATCCTGTGCGTTATCAGCGCCCGTTATTAGGTCATCCACGTAAAAATCCTTTTGAATGATGCATTTTATTGTTTCATCATCTTGTTCCTCACCCAGTTGCTGTAGACAACGTGTGCTTAGATAACTGGCGCTTGCGGTGCCATAGGTGAGTGTATTTAAGTTGTAAGCTCTAATAGGTTGCGACTCGTTCTCCCGCCATAGAATACGCTGTAGACAACGGTCCTTTTCAGCTACGAGAACCTGCCGATACATTTTTTCAATGTCCCCAGTTAAGAGGAACTTGTATTGTCTAGCACGGATTAATATAGCAAAGAGAGAGTCTTGGAGGGACGGGCCTACCATTAAGATATCGTTTAGAGCATAACCGGACGTGGACGCTGCTGACCCATCAAAAACAACACGCAACTTAGTCGACTCACTTTCTTGTTTTAATACCGCGTGATGACATAAATAATACGATGGGCCTTGTTTCTCCTTAGCTAAGGAAAGATGCCCTAATTCGGCGTATTCGTTAATAAATTCTGAGTAATCAGATTTCAATAGTGGATGTTTTCTAAAACGTTTTTATAAACAATGCAACCGCTTTTTTGCTAAGTTATAAGTATCTCCTAGGCAGTCTGGAGTGTCCTTTAGTGGTAGGTTTACACAAAACCTGCCCGTGATTTCTCTACGAGTGTGAGCGATAAAATGTTTTTCGCAAATCTTTTCATCTTCGCTCATTACACGTTTTGTGGGAATTTCTTCTAATTCCCAGAATTTACTTAGTGATTTTTCAAAATCATTTTGGTTTGACACTATGACTTTATTGCAATAAATATTTTTATTAGCAACATATGAATTTATAGGTCCGGATATTATCCAGCCTAGCTGTGTACTTATCAGCTTTGGATTTTGTGGGCCAAGGGAACGCTGCTCGTCACCTAGGATGTCCCAAAATAGATCAACGCCAATCAAGACGTCTACAGGTGCCGGCTGACCGAATGTAGGATCAGCTAGTACAATGTTTTTAGGCAAATTCAATGAATTAATATTGACCGGGTACTTTGGTATTAAACCGGTTAATTCTTTTAAAATAAGGCAATAACATTTTGCACTGTATTTATGATCTAAAGATTTAATTTGCACATTGCAACTTTCGGCAATGTGAGAAGAAACTGTGTTTCCAATTCCTACGACCTTTAGCGAGTCAATATGTATAGATTTGACTGAAAGCCTATCCTTTAATGCTTTAGAAATAAAGGATGATTGGCTGCCGCAGTCTAGCAGCGCTCTAACCTTCTCCTTTTGCTGGGTCAATGGATTAGAGACTTCAATCATAGCCGTTGACAAAAGTGTTTGACTTGAATTTCGTCTTGAAAAGCTAGCAATCGTTTCACCATTATTACAGTTACGCTCGTCTACCGCTAAAAGATTATTAACATCAGGGCATGCCGTAGGGCGGTGCAGCAAACTATGGTGCCTTTTATTGCACTCACGGCACGGTCCCATGCGACATCCTCCTACATGATGTCCCTGCCTAAGGCAGTTAACACACAGTTTATAATTATTGACATCTAGCATTCTTTCATCTATCCCCTTTGCCTTAAAAGTGGGACAATCAAAAATTCTGTGATTATCGGTACAAATAACACATAAATAGGCGTTAGAACTGCTAGTACTATTAGTATTTTTGGCTTTATTCAACTTAGTATTAGAAGCAGCAAATGATTTCGTATGGGTATTTTGACCGGGACGTTTTTGACTATTTACGGGAGTAGAACTACTGCGAGCACCGCCTATGTAGCACTTGGGTAGACTGTTATCTTGTTTATTGCGATTTAATGACTCCAAAACATCCGCGCGGTCAGTCATGAACTTATAGAACTGTTCTAACGTTGGGTTATCTTCGTCTATGTGCTTAGTATATTCCTCGAATTTCACTACCGTATTACTATCTAACTTTTCTGACAAAATAAAAATAAGTAGACCATCCCAATGGTCCGTGGGTTGTCCCAAACTGGCCAAGGCACGCAAGTTTTTCTTAACGTGGTCAACTAAAAATCTCAAGGACCTCTCTGATTCACGCGTAAGCTGTTTAATGTTAACAAGTGAATTTAAGTGGTGATTGATTAGAACCCTTTTATTGTCGTAACGATTACAAAGCAATTTCCATGCTTCTGAATAATTTGCGGTTGATACCCCAAGGTTTGTAATAATTCTCGCGGCATCACCTTCTAGATATGACATGAGATAATGAAACTTCTGAATTGATGTTATATGCTCATTTCTGTGTATCAAACTCTCAAAAGTGTCACGGAACTCCAACCATCGAAAATAAGAACCGTCAAACTTAGCTATTTGGATTTGAGGTAATTTTACGCCAGCTGCTTGATTATCCGAACAACAAGAATTATCATGAACGGAACCACGTCTGTGTTCACATTCGATCCTTGAAAATGTATCCGCTAATGTTTTTGCAGTGGCAATGTTGACCATAAGGTCGCACTCGATACTTTCGCGTTCATTAAGTTCAGCTTCCAAATTGTCTGAATTTAAGACCTCGATCTCACTTTGCAAGTCATCAGTTTTAACTGACAGTGCCTCGAATTTTGCAAGTTTTAACCTTAACTCAGTTATTTGTATAGTATTCAGCTCAGTAAGCTTTGAAATGCTACCCAAATAATTCCTAAACTTTGTTATCTGACCTTTGGCCGACGATCTTTTAACAATTAAATCTTTCAAACGACATTTATCCACAGATTCGTTAGGCATTGTGAGCGCGCACGTACAAAAGTACTAAGTTCAATAAATTATCAAAACAATTACTTTTAACGGTAAACAAAGTTAAAGAAAAGAATGGCTCACGCTCCTCAACTCGACGACACCTGGCGACCGCAAACCGGTTACACTCGCACAGCTGATTGCAGATGGGGAGTTATGTCACTCGGCTCGGCGTAGATAACAATCTGAAATTATCAGTGTTAATATTTATGCATTTATTATCGAACTAGGAAAAACGCTAGCGACCTTTGGACCTGCAGATTACGTTTCTTTGAATGTGTAGGGGCGTAGGTATAATGTAGGTATTGCTTGAATCCTACTTTTTACACGATTTAGTTTAAGAATAATAAGGAATATAACTATAGAAATAAATAAACATTCGTATTAACGACTTGTATGAATGAAGCTAATTATTGAACAAAGAAAATATTTTAACTTGTGGGTGAGTTGACAAAAGTATAAAATGACGATGCAATTTTCTTTAAATCTAATTAAATCCTAAACTCGTAGATGATTCTGGCTGCACCCGACACTTTCGATCTTGAACCCTTCTTCAATCTTCAATCACGCCAAAGAAGCCAGAAGCCAGCGCATTAGTTGGCCGGCAACGTGGTTTCGAGGTTTCTCATCCGGTTTCTTGCTACTTTTTCTTCGTAATTTATATTCTTGATTTGTATTTCTTCGTAATTTAGTTTGTATTTCCCCTCATGGGCCACCAATATGTATATTTTGCTTATACACTGGGGCTAATTAAAGTCCAATTACATTAAAAAATTGTTTAATGAAAAATGATGCGTACAATAACGAGGTTGGTAGCGGAGTGACTTAGACACTACGGGTGGAAGGGAACAGCGGAAGTACGATAACGCCTGGTAAAATATTGTTAGCAATTAGCTGCCAATCGATATGATGTGGAGGTTGACAACGGTGAGGCAATAGGCCGCAACATCCTTTCTTAGCTGACGTGTACTCTACATATTCTAATCTAATCTAACCTAATCTATCCTAATCTATATCGATTCTCCCGGAGAAGGGGATGGGGGGTTCTCCGGGGGAGGGGCCCGTGGCTAAATAATAACAGCCGCAAACGTCAATCGATCAGGTTAAGCTACACATAATTGCCGCGGTTGGTCTGTAGATGGATGACCATCTTTGCATACAGAGACCCGTCCGTGCCTCGGAAAGCACGTTAAGCTGTTGGTCCCGGCTGTCATTCATGGATCTTTGATAGTCGTTACGGGAAGTCAGAAGCCCGAAACTCTGACAACCATTCTTACCAAGGGGTATCGTATTACCCAGTAACTGCGTTGTGGAGGTCAGATAGGCAGTCGCTCCATGTAAAATATTGTAAAGTTAGAAACAGTACACGTGTAATTATATTATTTTTACTTGAATACAAAATTTAGCGAATGAACAACTCCAATCAAAAAACTTCATCACCCTTTTCAGACCCTTGTGGGTTGAAATTACAAAAACTTTTTAACAAAAAAATTGAAAAGAAAGAAAGAATTGTTGTGGGGTAGGTACCATAACTAAAAAGTGAAAAATAAAAACTTTTAAACAAAAAAACAACCGACTTCCAAAAAAAAAAAACTAAATATTGAAAAATTACTTTAATTTCGGAAGTCGGTGACCTCGGTCCATTTTCTTTTTTTGCCACTGACTTCCGAAATTAAAGTTATTTTTCACTTTATAGTTTTTTTTTTGAAAGTCGGTTGTTTTTTTGTTTAAAAGTTTTTATTTTTCACTTTTTAGTTATGGTACCTACCCCACAACAATTAGATTACCACTACTTGCTACACCGCACAAACAACAGTGACACAAGATATACGAAGTGGATTAAGTACGTATTATCGAAGCTAACTCAAAAAGTACCCAAGCAAAGTTAAGGCGTCGATATACGTGAATTGGGCTTTATTTAGGATACGTTAGAACCTTTTTTTTCCGTAACCCTTACAAGATTTTTTTCCAAAATAATATATATTAATCTACACTATATAAAGCATGTCCTCTTGGCTTCAAAAAAAATAAAAATATACTTGAAATATCATAAATAAATACGCAAAGTGGCCTCTATTTTTGTAACTTACTACCATTTTTCTCCTGAACTATCAATCACAGGATCTTTTAATTGCCACCAATATATTATATTAAGTAATGCAGAGGGGACCTTTGGCTTATTTTTGCCAAATAACTTTCTTAATTATTTATATAGATTTTTTTACGTAATCGCTACTCGCAAATCGCGTAGCCACCCCTCCGGCGCCCAATAAACCAGTGCGGGACGAGACGCTGTGCTGAACGGACCTATGACACTTTTCTCCGCAAACAAAATGATTGTCGGTGGCCCAACCAATTTGAAATTTTTTGGTTTTATATATAGTGTGTGTAAATATTAGGTTATTTTAGTGTGTAATTAGGTATTACGCTGTAAATATTAATTACTAGTTGTCGTTAATTCTTATTATAATATCAAAATGGGTGACAAAAAAAGACGCAAGAAGCGTAATTTGAAAATAGCATACAAGAGGAGATTACAAAGAATAAAACGGTAAGTACCTACTTAATATTTTATGTACTTGTTAGGTAATGAAAAAAAAAATGCACTGTCCCTCAAAACTTATTTGATACCATATTTATTAGGGAAGAGAAGAAGGTGGAAGGTGCGTATAAATTACGCAACCAGGTATTTATATCTATGTATCTATTATATATCTGTGTATCTATTATAGGATATTGTACTGTTATACTTTTTATATTTGCACCAATGACAACCCCATTTTATGTCCATAAATTCACTGTCCATGCCAAGGTTGCCTGGAAGAGATCGCAGTATGCGATAAGGCCGCCCATTGTATATTTTATAGTGTATAAGTTTTCTTTTCTTTTGTAATGTGTAATCTGATGTACAATAAAGTATATATAAATAAAAAATTAATTAATATTTACTTGCAAGTACGCCGACTAAGTGCCGCCCGAAATACTCGCAAGACTTCAAAGTATTTTGCTCCGTCTACGCTTGACGCGATTCTGGTCCTTATTTATATTAGGTTACGGATCAATGTTCTATGCAAGTATTTTTACTTTAAAGGTTTGGCAGTTTTTTTTTTGTAGACGCGATTGTGGTCCTTATTTATATTAGTTTACGAATCAATGTTCTATGCAAGTATTTTTTCTTCCAACAAGGCTTGGGGACTTTATCCAAAGTGTTTTACTCGGCTACTCGCTCTGTCGTCGCGACGCTCAGGCTAGTTCGTGACCGTACTTGCAAAATCGAATACCAGGGCTTCCAAGTACGTCCACCTTTAGACACCAGGGCTCGAAATACCTTCAAGTATTTTCTTCCTGCATGGAAAATAGATCCGTAAGATCATACAAATAAGGAGTACAATCGCGTATGCAAAAAACGATACTTCCAACCAAGCCTTGGTGGAAGAAAAATACTTTCATAGAACATTGATCCGTAACTTTATATAAATAAAGAACACAATCGCGTTTACACAAAAAAAAACTTGCAAAACCTTAAAAGTCAAAATACTTGCATTGGATCCAAGCCTTGTTGGAAGAAAAATACTTGCATAGAACATTGATCCGTAACTTTATAGAAATAAAGATCACAATCGCGTTTACAAAATAATACTTCCAAAATTTTAAAACTACTTTCATAGGACATTGTTCCGTGCGATCTTACCAATAAGGATCATGATCGCATTTGCGAAAGAGTTACGCGAGTTCGTAGACGGAAGGACGACTTTGTAGAAGCCGCTAGCCACCGCCAATCCGCCATTGTCACACAAAAATGTTTTGAAGGGCACTATTAATTTATAAATCATTTATGGTTGATATTTCGGTATTATCAACGTAAAACTATGACAACAAAAAGTATGAAAGTAACGAACATGGATATTAAACATTTTGTCAATTTTATTTTTATAAAATTTGTGTAGATATCTACAACATTATTTTTAGTATATGCGAAACCTGAATATAGTTTGTTCAGAATCAGTAACTGAATCGATTCCAATAATTTTTACACCATGTTATATTTTGATCCAAAAATATTAAATTTTATCAACAGTTAATTACAATACAATCACTGTACGGTTAGGTACCTATTGCCAAACTATTATCAATGAGTGTACGACACAGGAGGCGCGGGTTACGCGGGGGTACCGCGAACCGCCGCGAAATGAGTATGTTTTTGAACAGACGACCAGGTAACATAACAAGCTTAAAACTTCGTGATTTTTCATGATACAGTTTTGAAATTTTGTACATAGATTCCTTACACAAAAATACTAGATAGGTGTATCAGGTTTCGCATACTTAATCAAAAAATAATTTTGTATAAATATTTGAGATCAAATTATAATCTATTCTACAGCAGCATGTTTTTTAAAATGACAGTTATTTCTTTTTCTCAGTCAATTCAGACTTATATTGGCCTCAAATTGAATATATTTTTTGAGAACCCAGTTTACATTTTTTTTTTCGTGTTAAAATCATCCAATCAGTTCATCAATAGCCCTTTACGTTCCACACACCTTACCTCACATTTTTTTCTTTTCCAGTTCTAATACTAATGATTCATCATCTAGTTTACAACAAAACCAAATGGAAAATGAGGGCGAAAGGTAAAAGTTTTCACAATCTTTTTTGAAAATAATATTGTGTCAGTTTGGTGACAGCGGTTATTTTATGAGTATCGATACTTTCACACTTTTTTTTCTATTCCGTGATTGAACTCAATATTTTGCATAAAAAAACGTTGTTTGTTTACAGCTCCACTGCCAATAAATTATTATCACCCAGCGTACAACAAAAATCGGTGCATATAATAAATTATGGAGAACACAGGTATAATTTTGTTCTAAATAAACCCACAACTCAAGATATTACAGATTGAGGAAAGAAATTGGGTTATAGCAACAGCTACATTTATTTATTACACTTACACAATGATCTTCGTGACTTTTCAGTTCTACTACCAAGAGTCCCCCAAGTACTCAAGAGTCACATATTGAACTTAGTTTGCAGCAAGATCGAAACCAAATAACATATGATGAAGAAACAGAAGATACGAGGTTCTTTCTGTTCTTTAACAATCTTGAGTGAAATAGATAGAACACATTTTGAAGTTTGTTCCACTAACTTAAATTAATTTTGTTTCAGACTAAAATCTATTGGCAGACGTATCGTAAATGTAAGCCATTTTTTTAAAGAACTTCAGAATATATCATCCCATGGGCCTTTAAATTGCGGCTTACAGTCGATTGAAATTATATCTGAACGACTGACAGGCCTCATGACTAAATTGACGCTGAAGTGTCGTTTATGCAATATGATTTTTGTAATCGATGGAGACAATAGTCCAGAAGAAATGAACCTAAATACATGTGGTGTGGCTGGTGCAATAGTCGCAGGATGTGGACACGATCAATTTCAAGAAATTACATCTGCTCTAGGACTTCCTGAAATCTGGCCTAAAATGTACGACTATCATATGAACATAGTAAACAAAAAATGGGAGATCGAATTACTGAAGTCTATGAATGAAGCTGCTGAAGAGGAGCGAAGTGCAGCTATTGCAAAGGGTAGAGTAAATGCAGTAGGAATACCAATTATTGATGTCATAGCTGATGGGTGCTGGGTAAAGAGATCATATCAGAAAAACTACTCTTCACTCTCAGGAGCGGCAGCCATACTTGGTAAACGTACCAATAAAATACTCTATATGTCTGTTAAAAACAAATGTTGCTACATTTGTGCCCAAGCAGAAAAGAAAACAATCCCAGCCAAGGATCACATTTGCTATAAAAACTATACAGGTACATATTATAACATATAATTTAAGAAAGCAGAATATTGTAACAACATCATCTTACTTTTTATTACTTAACAAGCTAAAAATATTACATATTTACAGGTCCATCTACCGGTATGGAGTCAACAATTATTGTTGAGGGATTCAAAAAGAGCATAGAAATGCATAATTTGATTTATGGCAGAATTGTATCAGACGGGGATGCCAATACTTATTCTAAACTTCTACAAGAGAGGCCTTATGAAAATTTTACCATAGAAAAGATAGAATGCAGAAACCACTTACTCAGAAATTTCTGTAACAAGCTTCATAATCTTACAACTGACACGAAATTTATCATACGGTTCAGAAAACTGATAACAAAAAAAAATCTTATCTATGAGAAAAGTTGCTACAGTTGCAATTGCCAAGCACAAGAATACTGGTAATCCGATTCAATTGCATAATGATATAATGCTTGCGGCCGATCATGCTTTTGGACACCACATCAGCTGCAAAGAATATGTTTGTGACAAACATGGCCAAGTAGAAGATGCCAACAAAGAATTTTATACAAACTCTCTATGGCAGAAAATAAAATTAATATTGTCACAATTAGCTGCGCACTCGCGTAGCTTGTTGCACGATGTTGATAGTAATTCTGTAGAAAGATATCACAGCATTGTTGCTAAATTTGTAGGTGGCAAAAGGATCAACTTTGTCCAAAAATATCAATATCAAATGAGATGCAATGCTGCGGCTCTCTCATTTAATACTAAAAAACCATTGAGCCTGTTACATAAATCCATTGTAGGTAGAAGTCCAAAAGGAAAAATAAGCTACTTAGAAAGAAGAAGAATACGGCGACTCGAGAAAAATAGAAAATATACGAAAACTAAAAGAAGGATATTTGAAAATAGAAATGTCTCCTCTTCAAATTATGGAGAAGATTGCAGCAAACCAGACATGACCAAAGAAATGATGGAAGAAGCGAAAAAAATATTCTTAGAAAACCTTAAAAAATCTGAAGACCAAAGAAAAAGGATTGAAAGGGACACCATTCTCCAAAGTGACTCAAGTGAATGGCTTGAGTTGAGGCGAAATTTGTTTACAGCCTCCAACTTTGGAAAGATCGTTAAGAGACGCCAAGACATTAGTTGTAAGAACCTTGTAAAAGATTTAATATATAAAAAACCGTTAGATCACGTCAAATCCATTAACCACGGACGTGAAAACGAAGCAATTGCAAAAGCACAATTCGAAAAAGAGATGAATTTAAAAATTCGGGCCTGTGGTTTGTTTCTGGATGAAACAATCCCATTTCTTGGAGCTTCACCCGACGGTATCATAGAATCAGACACAATTTGCGAAATTAAGTGTCCCATTAGCGCTTTCAAAACTGGACTAGAGAAAGCCATTGCTGACAAAAAAGTAACATTTTATAAAAAGACAAAAACCGGCACCTATGTAGTTAATAAAGAACACGATTGGTATTATCAAGTCCAAGGACAACTGCATGTCACAAAAGCAGAAAAATGCATATTTGGCTTATAGTCTGGTGAAAATATACCAATTAAAACGGAAATTATATATAGAGACGACGAGTTTTGGAAAACTAAAATGGAACCCAAACTTACAATATTTTACACAGACTGCATATTGCCAGAATTAGTTGATCCGCGACTCCCAAGAAAAATGAATATTCGGGATCCTGAATACATAACCCAGGCTATAAACCAAAAAAGATGGGAAGGAAAACAAACAAAAAGATAGTGATGAAGAAATATCGGTAAATAATTTACAAGATGTTATAGCGATTGACCAAGCTTCTGTATCCTCACCAATTGCCTATAAATCACCAACCATCACGATTCAACGTAAACGTGAAGAAGAAATAATGAACACTGAAGATGGTATCGATGAACCATATGATGAACCAGAACCAAAGCGAGTATGTTTAAGGCAGTTAAACTTTTCTGAATTTTGAGATTAAATTTTTTCATATATACATATTGTGATTTTTTATTTTCCTTTAATTCTTCTGCAATAAGTTTTACCAATTTAATTATAATTAATAGATTTTTTCAACTAACAGTTTTAGTAGTCTGACAATGGTATAATTTTGTTGTCATGGTAACACAACAGCAACATCATATACATTTTGTTAGTATAATAGAACCCTTCAAAATCACGCAAATTGGCGATTTGATAGGTAATCCGGTCTCGATGGAGTTAGATTGACAGTTTTGGTAAATCTGACCGGTCCTTCCAAGTTCATAATGTCCCTGATTTTTTTAAAGTAAGTAGTAAATTTTATCGAGTAATTCAAGATATAAAAAACCGGCCAAGTGCGTGTCAGACCACGCACAATATAGTAGTAGTTGGGATAAATTTATCCCAAGAACAAACTTAACATTGTAGTTGAAAAACATGTACTCCCATACGGAATGTATGAGAGAACATGTTTCCACAACTGCAAATTTAAGTTGGTTGATTAGTACTCGTTAACTTGTAAAGCTTACTTAGCTGTGATAGTTTTCCTTTTAATTTCGTTATATATACTACTACCGTGAATTTTTTCAGATTTCCAAAACCAACCATTTAGCTGACAGGGGGGGGGACACTTGACTCTAACAAAAAAAATCTGTTAAAAGCTTAATATTTTGCAATAGGATACCTCAATCCAAAAATGGTTTTCACAAACTCACAATATTTTTGAACGACCTTTCTAACGACACCCAACAAATGGGGTAGATGAGGAAAAAAAAACATTCCCACTTTACGTGTAGGGGAGGTACCGTAAAAAAATATATTTTACTTGATTTTACTGTCGGCATGATTAATATGTATACCCATGCCAAATTACAGCATTCTAGTACAAACCGTCTCTGAGCTAAGCCTCGGACAGACAGACGGACATGGCGAAACTATAAGGGTTCCTCGTTTACTACGGAACCCTAAAAAGGTAACATGTAAAAGTCTCATCATCATAGTTAAACCTAAAACGCGTAATAGGTTCATAGATATTTATCATACAATATACGAATAGAGAAACTAAAATAATAATACTAAAGCTGATTCATTTACAGAAAAACTAAAATTAATGTTAATAAAAATAAAAAAACTATAAGTTATACAATATACATAATTATATTTTCCCTTACTTTCGGTCTTGAACATTCAAAAGGTTTTACACCTCTGCATTAGATACAGCTACTGGAAGCGATAAGTAGATAGCAAGCGGCGGGGGCCGGGCGCCGGGCGCGGCGATGCAATATTATAGCACAAAATTATAGTTCGCGTTGTACGAAATTATTGTTAGGGGTGGGAGGCGCACGCGGGGAGCTTTGAGTTAGTAGCCCACACGACCAAGGTCAATGGCATATATCCAGCTCTTAATAAAAATCGGTTAATAATCATTTATAGCCCGAGTGCATCTCATGACAATTCCAATAAGCCCAAACACGGCTAGGATACATTGTTTAATTACGGAGTTCCGGTGCATACCTTCAGGCTTCATCTTCAGATCAGTTCGATGGTACCATTTTCATCAGAATTATTTATTTAAATTTGCTTCATAGTCGCTTATCTATCTTAATCGAAATTATCTTATCGCCACCCGTGAAATACTCATCATTGAGGAACATTTGAGGCTATTTGCGGTCTTCTGCATCAGTTCCACTTCATCAAATGATACTTACTGAATGCAAATGCTTGAGTTTTTTATGAAAATACAAAAATCGCTATATGTTTTCCTATAGAATTTGAGGAGTTCCCTCAATTCCTCATAGATCCCATCATCAGAACTGGATTTTGGGACCAATTTGGAAGTATATCCTTTCAAATAATAAAGAATTTGCCAAATCGGTTCACAAACGACGGAGTTCTGAGGTAACAAACATTAAAAATAAAATAAAATACACCCGAATTCAGAACCCCAATTCCTTTTTGAAAAGTCGGTTGAAAAAAACAACGATTTACGTTGGTGGTGTCAGTTTCTAAATAAAAGCAGAAATTTTAGTGATTTTAACTTAAAAAATAAAGAATTTTAATTAAAAATAAAATTTCATCCCCCTTTTCATCCCCTTAAGGGTTGGAAATCCGACAACACGCTTTGGCTTCCAACTATAAGCCTAGATAGTAAAAATTTGTCATTTTTCTTCGAAAATTAAGGAACTTAACTTCATCCCCCTTTTTAACCGTTTGGGGGTGGAATTATCAAAAACGCTGAGACACATATCAATTAATTTTCAATCATCAGCCTGAACAAAAAATTTGAAGATCCTTACTTCAAAACTGACGGACTTTCATACAAACTTTCATCCCCTATTTTATCCCCTTAGGGGTAGAATTTCCAAAAATCCTTTCTTAGTGCACCCCTAGACCTCATAAGGAACCCACGTGCCAAATTTGGAATCTCTAGACCCAGCGGTTGGGGCTGTGCGTTGATATGTCAGTCAGTCAGTCAGTCAGTCAGTCAGTTTCTTCCTTTATATATTTAGAAGATAGATAACACAGCCAGTCTTGTCAAATCTTACTTGACCACCACTTTGAATGATTTGACTAACAGACAGTAAATTTGTTGTTAGTCCAGGAACACATAATACATTGGTAACCAAAACTTTGTTTTTATGACCTTTGCCATAAGTATCTAAGCTCACTTGCCCTGAGCATTGCACTGATAATACTTTGTTGTCTGCTACTCTTATAGTTTTAATTGTGGGAGAAGATACATTCTGAAGCAGATTTCTGTTTGGTCATGTGCGAGGAAGCACCGGAGTCCACATACCAGGCATCATCTTGTGTTGATGTTGCTACAAATACAGCAGCATATGAAGAACTATTTGATTTTTGTTGTGTGTCTTTAGCTTTAGATGTGCAACAAATTCCACATCTAAAGCTAAGGTCACAAAAGTCCAAAGACTTGTGACCATATTTATTACAAGTGTAGCACCGTGGTCCTTTAGATTGTTTTTTTATTATTTTTCTGAAACTTTTTATTGACTGAAAATGCTTCCGAATCATTTTCACATAGTCTTACATCTTGTAATAGTTTTGCTTTTATAGAATCTGAAGTAATTTTCATGCCTGAGCTCTCGATGGCAATTATCATTGGTCGATAAGATTCTGGCAGACCGGAGAGTAGCAATGTGCCTAGCCACTCATCATCTACTTTGAAACCAATGTTTCTGAGCTTATGAGTCGTGCTCATTATTTTACTCACTAACTGCCGAATACTCAAACGCAATTCAATTTTAAGTGGCCGTTAAGTCTAATGCTGTCTCTGTCACTTTAAACTGTTTTGTAGCGACAGAAACACTTATAAGAACGTCTTAAAGTTATGTAACGTTTGAGTATTTGGGCAATACTCCTCTACATTTTGACATTCACTCAGAGATGTATTACACAAATCACGCAGCAGTCCAACTCGATGTGTCAGCCCAGAGTCATTGACACGGTGGACTGTATTTTCATTAAAAAACTTCAGGCTTCTTTCTTGAACTTTTATTTCTTCTATTTCTTGTTCAGGACCGGCTTGCTGCTGAGTGTTGAGCGACGACTGTTGCTGATCGTGTTTTCGGCGACAAACCGGCCCTTTTATATACAATTTTACCATGTCACAAGTAGCGGGTAGCCCTGAGTGCATGTTCTGTCATATTTTCCAATCAGAGTACCGTATTGCTCATTTATTTTAGTTGGGCTCCGAACAGGTTTCGACCTGTTCGTGCGTGTCTGAGCCGCGCTCAGGGCCACCTTACAATCATCGCATGTACTTACGTCTAAGTGAAACAGCCCTACTCTTTGTACAGGAAGTCCCTACTATCAAATAAACATTTATTTAGGTAAAATCAACACTTATATCTATCTTAATTAATCAGACTTATTAAAATGAAACACATGATATACTTAAATCTACTTATTATCTATGATGGTGGAGCTCCGACGTCCGCAACATCCTCCCCCCGGCGCAGGGCTACCGTAGCCTTATCTTCCACGTAGAGGACGGCGAGCTTCGTGACTGGACGCCGCAGGTTGCCCGCTGCGGTTCTGACGTCAGCTGACCGCACCTTGCCGTCTGGACCGTAGTAGACCGCTTCCACGACGCCTCGAGGCCATGTCCCTCTTGGAAGCGAGGGGTCGACGACGACGACCAGGCTGCCGACTTGAAGGGGCGGCCGCTGGTCATCTGACGCTCCGCGGGGCACCAACGTGGGTAGATACTCGTTCACCCAGCGCCGCCAGAAGTGATCGGCGAGCGCTTGGGCAGCTCTCCATTGCTTGCGACTGACCTCCTCACAAGGCCCGGTACGGGGAAGGCCTGAGGAGGTCCCGATGAGAAAGTGGTTGGGTGTGAGAGCCTCTGGATCCTTGGGATCGACAGAGACATGGGTCAGAGGCCGAGAGTTTATGGCGTGTTCGGCCTCTGTCAGCAGCGTCAGCAGCACTTCTTCTTTCAGCGCCTTTTGATGCAGGACCGCCCCCAATGCTGTTTTCACGGAGCGCACTAGTCGTTCCCAAGCTCCCCCCATATGCGGCGCCCCTGGTGGGATGAACTTCCACTTCATTCGGTGCTTCAATCCAAATTGAACGAAATTTTGTGTCCATTCCTTGTAGGCCGCTCGTAGTTCGGCGTCCGCCCCTCTGAAGTTGGTACCGTTGTCTGAGTACATGACTCGAGGCCATCCTCTTCGCGCCGCCATCCTTCGTATCGCCATCAGTGCCGAATCGGTGGACAAGCTCGACGCCAACTCCAGGTGTACTGCCCTCGTGGTCAGGCATGTGAATAGGGCTCCCCATCGTTTTTCATGTCTTCTCCCTATGACTACCGTCATTGGTCCGAAATAATCGGTTCCGCAGTAGGTGAAGGGTCGCTGCGCTGTCATAGTTCGTTCCATAGGTAAGTCCCCTGTAGTTGGTTTCACCGGCGCAGCCTTTCTGATGCGGCAGAGTTGACATCGCTGTGCGATAGCACGCACCGTAGGACGTAGGTTGACCACCCAGTATCGCTGTCTTAGATCGTTGATCACGCGCTCGTTGTTAGCGTGGCCGGCTCTACGATGTGCATCCTCTATTAGTAGCCGCGCGAACGGGTGTTTGCCGTGTAGAATCACCGGTCTCTTCGTAGTGTCCGTGACCGCCGCGTGTCCGATTCTTCCTCTTACCCTGAGGACGTGATCTTCTAGATAAGGGTCCAGCTTATACAGGCTGCTGGATTTGGGCACTGGCTTCCCTTTTCGTAGTAGCTGTATTTCTTCGGCGTAGTCGTCTGACTGTGCTTGTTTCAGCCATAGTTTCTCGGCCTTTTCTATTAGGTCGACGGTCATCTGGCTGGTCCTGTCCTTGCACTTTTCCTTGAAAAGGAATGGTACGGCTGTGGCTCGTAGTAGCTTTTCGTACGAAGAGAATCTACTTATGTCAGGCAGGTGAGAAGGGCGTTCTCGTTCCTTTTTCTCTTCAGTTGTTACGTACGTCGCTTCGTCTCTGGCTGGGTTGTCTCTGGTATTTTCCTTCGGCCAGGACTCTTCGTCGTAGTACAGGAATGCGGGGCCGGCGAACCATCTGTCTTCGGGTTTCATCTGCACGATGTAGTTAGGGCGCGTAGCGTCGTCTGCAACATTGTGGTCGGTGGGCACCCACCTCCACTGGCTGGCGTCGGTAAGTTCCGCGATCTCGCCCAGGCGGTGCGCCACAAACGGGGTGTACTTCACTGCGTCCTTCTCGATCCATCGCAGAACGGTTTGCGAGTCTGTCCAGTAAATCACGCTTCTGGGCTTGACTCGGTGTTCCTTTTTGATCGTCTCTGCCAGTCGAGCGCCGATTACCGCTGCCTGTAGCTCTAGTCGCGGGATGGTTACTGGTTTCAGGGGGGCTACTCGTGCCTTCGCCGCTACCAGCCTCACGTCCACTCTTCCGTCTGGTTTCTGGATCCTCCAATAGGCTGCCGCTGCGTACGCTTGCTCGCTGGCGTCGCAGAAGACGTGTAGATCCACGACGTCGTCCGGGCCGCTGTTGTAGCACCTTGGGATGCGAAGCTTCGTTACCTCGTTCAGACTTCGTATCCATTCTTCGAAGTGCTGTGCATCTTGTTCCGGGAGTGTCTCGTCCCACCCAATGCCTTGTCGCCACAGGTTCTGGAGCACGATCTTGCCGGTGACCGTGAAGTGGCTGATGAGACCTAGAGGGTCATAGACTGCCATCACTGCTCCCAGTGCTTCTCGTTTTGTCGGCGCTCTGTCTTTAGTCTTTACTTCGGGTGACAGCCGACTTAGTCCAGTGTTGAATCCTAGCTTGTCTGGGCCCGTTTGCCATAGTAGGCCTAGTGTTTTGTCTGTGTTTTCTTCTCTGTGCCCGAATCTTACTTCCGTGTCATGTGCCGGTTTCTCCATCGTTAGGCTCTTTACTACGTTCGGTTTGTTTGAGCACCATCCTCTTAAATTGAAGTGCGCGTTCTGATGGATCTTCGAGACTTCACGCGCCGTCTTGATTGTTTCGTCCTCAGTCGCAACGCTGTCCACGTAGTCGTCCATGTAGTGGCTTGATGTTATAGCTTGCACGGCGTTGGGGTACTCTTGTGCGTACAGTCTTGCGTTGGCGTCTCGTACTGAGTGCGCGATGAAGGGTGAACACGAAGCTCCAAATATCATTGATGTCATTTTGTATTTCTTCGGTGGCTTCGTGCGTTCCTCGCCTCGCCAGAGAAACATCTGCGCAGCTTGATCTTGGGTTCTTATTTTCACTTGGAGAAACATTTCTTGTATGTCTGCAGTCACGGCTACTGGACGTTCTCTGAACCGGAACAGTATTCCTGGTAGTGACTTCAAGAGGTCCGGTCCTTCCAATAGATAGTCGTTAAGGCACACTCCACTGTATCGGTGAGCGGCGTCAAACACTAGACGCATCTTCCCCGGCTTGTTTGGGTTCACGACCGGGAAGTGCGGCAGGTACCACACTTTCTTGTTTTCATCTTCCGTTCCATCGCACTCCTGGGCGTATCCTTTGTCGAGTAGGTTTTTGACCAGAGTGCTGTACTGTGCCGCGAAGTGAGGTGATGAGTCCATCTTCTTTTCTATAATCTTCAATCTTCGCAAGGCGCAGTTGTAGTTGTTGGGCATCGATGCATCTTCATCACGCCATGGTAACCCGACTTCGAAGTGATCACCGACCTTCTTCATGGTACTCTGAACCACGTCAATCGCCTTCTGATCTTCTGGTTTGATCTTCTTGGCCAAAGAAACTCCTAGGGCGTCAATTCTGAAGTGCGACTTCATTAGCTCTTCCACACGACGTACATCATCTGTCTGTCTTGCCGTAGACACGTCGTATAGGTGTAGCACGACTTGTCCCTCTTGTTCTTTCAGCGTGGCGCGCGGTGCAGTCCCGTGGATCACCCATCCCAACTGGGTGTAGGAAGCAGCAGGTTCATTCTTCTTGCCCATGCGTAGCTCGCGCGTGACGATCAGGTGCCAGTTGTCAGCGCCTATTAACACCATCGGTTTTGCTTCCCCGTAGAGTGCATGTGCTTGTATGTCTCTGAGGTGTGGGTAGTTGGCCAGCGTCGACCTGTCCACAGTTTGGCTATGAAGTTGCAGGTCCTTCATTGTTCGTGCGCGTAGCTCCTGGAATTCCCCGCTCCGGCCGCGTATCTGTAGCTTGACCTCCTGGCTAAGTTCTTCGCGTTGTTGTGACGTCACGCTTTGGATGCGTAGAGTGGAAACTGGCCCTTTCACTTGTAAGCGGCGTGTCAGTTCTTCGTCGATGAGTGATATCGTTGAGCCTTCATCCAACAGGGCAAACGTGAGTATTTGCCCGCCGGGTCCTTTTAATATCACGGGGCACATTTTCAGTAGTACGCGCTGCGTCGCATCGCTTGACTCGGAGACGGTCATTACTGCTTCTTGTGGATGCGGCTTCTCGACGTCGGTTGCCTTGTCTGGCTTCTCTCTTGGTGGCGTCTCTTTCTCCTCTCGATCTTTGTGCAGCAACGCGTGGTGTGGGCGGCTGCAGTTTCCTTTGCCGCATCGCTTAGCTCGGCAGTTTTCACGTCGATGGCGGCTTGACACACACTTAAAACATAATTTAGCAGTACGTACCCATTCCCATCTTTCATCGACGTTCATTTTCAGGAACTTTGCACATTTCGGTACTTCATGGTCACTGCCACAACACAAACACTCTTGTTTTCTTTCTTCATCCTTTCCCGTCGTCGCGTAGATTGCTTCTCGGCTCGACTTCTTCTTGGCGACGAACTGTGGTGCATTCTTCGTTTCCTTCTTCGAGGTTGGTGCGGGCGTTGTACTTGTGAAGGCGTATCTCATAGCTCGGTCGGCCTCCTGCATCAGGAACCTGGACAGTAGTATCACTTCCGGTTCACGCGACGATTCCACTGTTTCGGAAGCGTAGTCACACCATCTAGATTTTATGTGCGGGCTCAACTTCTCTACAACTTCGCGCACTAACATCGGGTTCCATATGTATCCGCGGTTGTCCATCTTTGATAGCACACACACTATGTTTTGAAGTTTCACTGCGAACGAATTCAATTCACTGGCCGCGCCTGTGAGCCGAGGTAATTTCTTTAAATCTTCCGTTACTCGGTCCATGAGTATCTCTGGCCTCCCGTAGTACTGTTCCAGTGTCTTCATGATCACTTGCGGGTCGGACGCGGAGTACAGGAGTGCTGACACTGCTTCTCTTGCTTCTCCCTTGATGCAGTTGCGCAGTCTCGCCAAGTTCTCGATCGCGGTGAATCTGTATAAGCTCGACGAGTCGTTGTATGCCGCCTTAAACGGCAACCATTCGATGGCCGCTCCCGTGAACGTAGGTAGTTCAGTCACTTGTCGCGGAGGCGGGCGTACGTGCATCATCCTTTCTAACGTGTCGGCCAGCTGTTCGATTCCTCTTCCAACTCGACGTTCTCCTCTGGTGGGTGACCGCGAAGCCGATCGTTGTCTTCTTCGGTCGTTCCTGGCAGGTGCGGCGGCGTTGTTATACGTGGCAGGTTCGACGTGGACGGCGGTCTCTGGGGGGGCGACGTGCGTAGCGGCGGGGGGCGGCGGCTGCTCCATCTGTAGCTGGTCCGCGTCTGGGGGGTGGCTTCGGTCGACGTTCTGAAGCCACTCATCCACTCTGTCTTCGCTCATGCGCACGGAGCCCTCTTCACGGGCGTCCGCCTCTGCCTCGATCGTCGAAACTTCGTACTCGAGTCGCTTGTTGACGAGTGCCTTTTCGAGTTCCAGTTGCTCGTTCCTTATCGCAGCGATTCTCTTCTGTGCCTCGTATTCTGCCTTCTTCACTCTTGCCACGTCGCTACTGTATGATCTTCTGGAGCGTATCGTACTTGCTGTGTCCCTCACAGAAGTGTCGTATGCAGCTGTCATAGTTCTTGCCGAGTCCTGAGTTCGTAGTGCGGAGTACGTCAGCGGGTAGCGTGACGTAGTTGGTGTGGCGAGCGATTTACCGTAGACGTGCGCGGTCGCGGTGGCTCTACCAGTCAGTACGTGACGAGGAGCCGGCGCGGCGGGTGCGCCATCGGATGTTGTCAGCGCAACTCTCCCCGCCGCGGCGGTGGCGGGGGGTGCGATCGCGAGCGCGGGGGCGGCGGGATCGGTCCCGGTCGCGGGCGCACCAAACGGGGTGCGCGGGAGCGCGGACGCGATGGTCGACGGCGACCCAGGCGGATCTTCAAATGTGCGGGGGCGTCTGCTGTCATAGCCGGACTCCGTTTCGGTCTCCTTGGCCGTAATGCTTCTAGTCTTCATGCTTGATCGGCGATCTTCTATCTTCTATCGCGGTTCGAAGGACCAGATGACACGGTGGACTGTATTTTCATTAAAAAACTTCAGGCTTCTTTCTTGAACTTTTATTTCTTCTATTTCTTGTTCAGGACCGGCTTGCTGCTGAGTGTTGAGCGACGACTGTTGCTGATCGTGTTTTCGGCGACAAACCGGCCCTTTTATATACAATTTTACCATGTCACAAGTAGCGGGTAGCCCTGAGTGCATGTACTGTCATATTTTCCAATCAGAGTACCGTATTGCTCATTTATTTTAGTTGGGCTCCGAACAGGTTTCGACCTGTTCGTGCGTGTCTGAGCCGCGCTCAGGGCCACCTTACAATCATCGCATGTACTTACGTCTAAGTGAAACAGCCCTACTCTTTGTACAGGAAGTCCCTACTATCAAATAAACATTTATTTAGGTAAAATCAACACTTATATCTATCTTAATTAATCAGACTTATTAAAATGAAACACATGATATACTTAAATCTACTTATTATCTATGATGGTGGAGCTCCGACGTCCGCAACAGTCATCGAATGGTGACGACAACTTATCCCAAACTTCTTTGGCAGTGCGAGCTTCTTGAATGTGAACATTATTTGTCGGATCGACAGAGAGTATTATCTTTGTTTTTGCTTTTATATCTCGTTTTGCATTTGTAACTTGCTCAGAGTCGCATTCAACACAGTCCCACAGTTCTTCATGTTGTAAATAAGTTTGCATTGCAAATCGCCATGTTGCATAATTTTCACGACCGGTTAGCTTTTCAATAAATGCCATTTGATTATTTACAGCCATTTTGAGGAATTCACTGAGTTCTGATACGTAAATACTTTGCAAAAGTTCAACAAAACAAAAGTCACCGGTACCTCCAACTTGGCCCCATCAACTCCGATGTAGAAATAGCTCAGGAATTTGAAAACTTTTTTGGTAATATTCCCTTTAAAACTACAGAAACTTTAAATTCCTCACCCGCGCTTTCTGCTGCTTTACTTAGAAAGAATGTAAAGGCATACCCTTTGGAGTTCAGGTTTCAACATACAAACCCCCAGACTGTAATAAAAGCTTTTAAAGATCTTAAAATTAAATCAACAGAAGATCTTTGGGGAATGTCTGTAAAAGTCTGTAGGTCTATTATCGAAACCATTGCGCCCTATTTAGCTTTCATATTTAGCACCAGTGTAGACCAAGGAGTCTTTCCAGATCTCATGAAACACAGTAAAGTAGTTCCATTGTTCAAATCCGGTGATAGTAAGGAACCTAACAACTATAGGCCTGTGTCAATTCTTCCAGTTCTCAGTAAGGTGTTTGAAAAGTTGATACTCAATCAAATGTTACGTCACTTTAATAAAAACTCCATCTTTCATGAACAACAGTATGGTTTCACCAAGGGGCGTTGTACAACTGACGCCGGTGTCACCCTAATAAAGAACATTTTTAACGCTTGGGAAGAAGCATAAGATGCCATTGGAATCTTTTGCGACCTCTCTAAGGCGTTCGATTGCGTAAACCATGAGACACTTCTGCTGAAACTGGAGCACTACGGAATTAAGAATACCGCTCTTGATTTACTTAGATCATACCTGACAGATAGGAAGGTTAAAGTTCAGGTAAACGGCGTAAACTCATTAGGGTCTGAAATGAAAATGGGCGTTTCTCAAGGTTCGATATTGGGTCCAATCCTCTTTTTAGTTTACATTAACGATTTACCCCAATTACTTCAAAATCAACCGCATATGGTGTTATTTGCAGATGACACATCATTGATTTTTAAAATAGATCGACGGTCACAAAAACTTGACGACGTGAATAACTCTATTCTTCAGGTCCAAAATTGGTTTACTGTAAATAATTTGGTACTAAATAATAAAAAAACCAAATGCATTCGATTTAAGTTACCTAATGTTAGAAGTAGCGAATGTGACCTCATATTGAACGGAGAAAAACTGGAATTTATTAATCAAACGGTTTTTCTAGGAATCACGCTAGATGAGAAATTACAATGGGGACCTCATATAACATCTCTTGCGGGGCGGCTAAGCTCGGCCGCGTATGCTGTTCGAGAGATAAGACAGTTAACAGATATAGAAACCGCGCGTTTGGTTTATTTTAGCTACTTCCATAGCATTATGTCGTATGGCATTTTACTGTGGGGTCGGGCTGCCAACATTGAATCCATTTTTATTTTACAAAAGAGGGCTGTCAGAGCCATTTATAATCTACATCGCCGCGAATCTCTTAGAGAACTATTTGAAACGATTAATATAATGGCGGTACCTTGCCAATTCATTTATGAAAATATTATGTATGTAAGAAAAAATCTTAATAAAATCAGTGATAGGCATAATTTTAATTCTATAAATAAAGATAAAATAGATCAACCATTTTTCAGATTATCTAAGGTACATACATCTTATATGGGGTACTGTGTTAAATGTTACAATAAAATACCTTCTGATATATTACAATTAAATGAAAGAAAATTTAAAACTACACATATAAAAAGTACACTTTGTAAACAAGCATATTACAAATTAGAGGATTATATCCAAGATAAGAATGCTTGGAAACATGCTGGTCCTGCTCCATAGGACAATTTAGAGTCTAGACAAAATCAAACTGGTTGCTAATTTAACTGTATAATTTATAATTTTTATGATATAAATTTTATTTTCTGTGATTAATATTTTAACTCACACACTGACTTATTATATGTTTTTTTTATTTTTTTGGGAAATCATATACAATGTTTGTAAATATGTGAGCACCATGTACCTATCGCATTTATTATTTTTTCTGTTATTACTTCACTTTTCATTCTTTTTACCAATTGTGGTAAGTAATTTGGATGAAATTTTTATATTTTTTATTTTTTTATTCTAGGTACATAGTCTTCACCTATAAATATTAATTAATTGTATACAAACTATTGTTAACATTTTAAAAGAGTAAGTATGGAGTTTCTTGCCCATTCTTCTCCATACATAACTACATTTTGGAAGGCGCAACTAGAATCAATTAACTATTCATGTAATTTTTGACGTTCAAAATTGCATCTTCGTGCCTATTTGAAATAAACTATTTGACTTTGACTTTGACTTTGACATAACCTGATAGATTATAAGGAAACACTTATTTAATAATCAGTGGTTACTTTTATTGGAATATAAAACACAAAGCTAAACTTGTTCGTTTGATGGCACAGAGTAGAGAGCACATCATAGACGAAACTATTAAGAGGCGCGAAATTTAAAATTAGAACTTACATTCAATAATTTTACATGTTTTTTACTGCGATGACCTCTTGACGGGGACAGACGACGAATCCAGTCTATTGGAAATAGCCAGAGGAGTTTTTTCGAGCTTAAAAAATATCAATTTCCACTTAGAAAATGGTTATTAAATTGTACCCCCGTTCTGAAAAAACTAGAATTTTATGACTCAGATAAAATAACTGTTAATCTAAGTTCAAACGATTCATCTAAAACCTTAGGCATTTATTGGAACATTCACAAAGACACAATTTCATACACAGTACATTCAGATTTCGTATCACAAAAAAAAAATTACAAAACGGACAATTTTATCCACTATAGGTCATATTTTTGACCCACTAGGCCTAATTAGTCCATGCATACTCAAGGCTAAATTGCTAATGCAAACAGATGTGGATACATTAGTTGGGACGGTGAAATACCGGTTTCGATTCTATTACAATGGGCGAAGTTTGTTGAATCATTATCTTTTTAAATCAGTTAGCTATTCCTCGTTATGCATTCTATGAGTCATCAAGGAATAATATTGAACTACATATTTTTTGCGACGCATCTCAACAAGCGTACGGTGCTTGCGTATACGTACGTACTTATACAACACATGGCAAAATCAATGTACAGTTACTCATAGCGAAGGGACGGGTGGCTCCTTTGAAAACACTTACAATTCCGCGACTTGAATTATGCGCTGCGTTAAAGTAATAAAGTTATAAATTCTCTTCGTAAAAAAAACAACTATAAGTGTTATTATTGGAGCGACTCGATAATAGTTTTATCATGGACTAGCTTTTGCCCGCGGCTTCGCCCGCGTGGATGTCGGAAAAAATCCAACGGGAACGTACTACCGGGATTAAACAAACTTTTGAGTAATTCAAAAACTTAAAAATAAAAACTTTTGAATTATTTAAGGCACGTAGTAAAAATCTCCCCTAAAAACATAATTACCCCTCATTGGAGATCAATTTTCAAAAACCCCATATAGTCGTAACCCTTTTTTATGTCAAAAGAACTCAAACTCAAACTCTTTATTGCATTCATGTGTACAATTAGTTGTTACAACTTCTAAATATATAAAAGAAGAAACTGACTGACTGAATGACTGACTGACATATCAACGCACAGCCCCAACCGCTGGGTCTAGAGATTCCAAATTTGGCACGTGGGTTCCTTATGAGGTCTAAGGGTGCACTAAGAAAGGATCTTCGGAAATTCTACCCCTAAGGGGATAAAATAGGAGATGAAAGTTTGTATGAAAGTCCGTCAGTTTTGAAGTAAGGATCTTCAAATTTTTTGTTTAGGCTGATGATTGAAAATTAATTTATACGTATCTCAGCGTTTTTGATAATTCTTCCCCCAAAGGGTTAAAAAGGGGGATGAAGTTAAGTTCCTTAATTTTCGAAGAAAAATGACAAATTTTTACTATCTAGGCTTATGGTTGGAAGCCAAAGCGTGTTGTCGGATTTCCAACCCTTAGGGGAATGAAAAGGGGGATGAAATTTTGTTTTTAATTAAAATTCTTTATTTTTTAAGTTAAAATCACTAAAATTTCGGCTTATGTTTAGAAACTAACACAACCAACGTAAATCGTTGTTTTTTTCAACCGACTTTTCAAAAAGGAATTGGGGTTCTGAATTCGGGTATATTTTATTTAATTTTTAATGTTTGTTACCTCAGAACTCCGTCATTTGTGAACCGATTTGGCAAATTCTTTATTATTTGAAAGGATATACTTCCAAATTGGTCCCAAAATCCAGTTCTGATGATGGGATCTATGAGGAATTGAGGGAACTCCTCAAATTCTATAGGCAAACATATAGCGATTTTTGTATTTTCATAAAAAACTCAAGCATTTGCATTCAGTAAGTATCATTTGATGAAGTGGAACTGATGAAGAAGACCGCAAATAGCCTCAAATGTTCCTCAATTATGAGTATTTCACGGGTGGCGATAAGATATTTCGATTAAGATAGATAAGCGACTATGAAGCAAATTTAAATAAATAATTCTGATGAAAATGGTACCATCGAACTGATCTGAAGATGAAGCCTGAAGGTATGCACCGGAACTCCGTAATTATACAATGTATCCTAGCCGTGTTTGGGCTTATTGGAATTTTCATGAGATGCACTCGGGCTATAAATGATTATTAACCGATTTTTATTAACTTTGCTTCGGTACTTTTTGAGTTAGCTTCGATAATACGTACTTAATCCACTTCGTATACCTTGTGTCACTTTTGTTTGTGCGGTGTAGCAAGTAGTGGTAATCGAATTGTTGTAGGGTAGGTACCATTACTAAAAAGTGAAAAATAAAAACTTTTAAACAAAAAAACAACCGACTTCCAAAAAAAAAAACTATAAAGTGAAAAATAACTTTAATTTCGGAAGTCAGTTGCAAAAAACGAAAATGGACCGAGGTCACCGACTTTATTACCGAAATTAAAGTAATTTTTCAATATTTAGTTTTTTTTTTTGGAAGTCGGTTGTTTTTTTGTTAAAAAGTTTTTTTAATTTCAACCCACAAGGGTCTGAAAAGGGTGACGAAGTTTTTTTATTGGAGTTGTTCATTCGCAAAATTTTGTATTCAAGTAAATATAATATAATTACACGTGTACTGTTTCTAACTTTACAATATTTTACATGGAGCGACTGCCTATCTGACCTCCACAACGCAGTTACTGGGTAATACGATACCCCTTGGTAAGAATGGTTGTCAGACTCGGGCTTCTGACTTCCCGTAACGACTATCAAAGATCCATGAATGACAGCCGGGACCAACAGCTTAACGTGCTTTCCGAGGCACGGACGGGTCTCTGTATGCAAAGATGGTCACCCATCTACAGACCAACCGCGGCAATTACGTGTAGCTTAACCTGATCGATTGACGTTTGCGGCTGTTATTATTTAGCCACGGGCCCCTCCCCCGGAGATCCCCCCCATCCCCTTCTCCGGGAGAATCGATATAGATTAGGATAGATTAGGTTAGATTAGATTAGGATATGTAGAGTACACGTCAGCTAAGAAAGGATCTTTGAAAATTTAAACTTTATGGGGGTAAAAAGGAGGGATTTCGGTTGTTTGAAAAATCTTATTCGTTGAGTTTATAAACTTTAAACTTGGCACGAATGCGTATCTTATTATTTATTTATTAAAACTTTATGCACAAGTAAAAAAAATACTATACAAAGGCGGACTTTATGCCCGAGGCATTTTCTATCAGTCAACCTTAGGGTGATGCAGAGACAAAACATGGCAGGTGCAACATAAGGGATAGATAACTCGAAAAAGGAAAATTTCAAGTAAACTAATATATAAATAGATACATACATAAATAAATATAAGCAAAATAAACAGTGTCAGGTGAAATAACGATTGGTAGGGGAGAAAACGAATCAGCGCTGGGATTATTCAGCCAACTTCTTACGAATATGTTCACGTGCCTTCACTTTAAATGATATTCGACTGGTTGCCATCCTGATATGCAGAGGGAGCGCATTCATAATAAAGTTTGGTTATTTCAGTTTTTTTTTTAAACTACCCCATAAAGAGGGTGTCAAAGTTTGTATGGAAAAACTGATGACTATCAATCAACACATATAGCTCAAACCACTGAACGGATTTCGCTGAAATTTGGCAAACAGATATTTATTGTGACGCAAGCATCCGCTAAGAACGGATTTTTGAAAATTCAACCCGTAAAGTGGTAAAAAGGGGTGATTTTATTTGTTTTTTTTTTTTTTTTTTAATCTTTATTTTTTTATAGAAGGTTTGATCAAACATGATCATGCCACCCTCATAGGCCTCACAAAGATTAACTTATCTACGCTTACTGGCTAATTTAACTAAATTATACAATGTCTTAGCCTCATCTGACAGAGGACGGGCCAGAATCAAGTTACACATGCCCATTTCCCGCAGATCCACATCATATTTGAGCCTTAATCTGACTCTCTCAACCTCGTTCCGGGCACATTCGACTAACACATGGTAAACATCCTCAACCACGCCACACTCAGCACAATTTGGTGAATTGGATTTACCCATCAGGAACGCAAAGTTGTTTAGCGGTATGTGCCCGGACCGAAGTCTTAGGGCTGTAACAACATCTGTCCTAGACAAACCAGACTCTGCAAACCACGGTGAAGACGTAAGGCAAGGCTGAATGGTCTTATACCAGATGCCTTTAGATAATGACCTCTCGTCAAAATACTCCCTCCAAATCTCTGTACACTTTTCCCTAACTAAGAATAAGCAATCCGAGAATAAGGGTAAGCAGGTGAATGGTATTCCATTACAACTAGCTTCTCTGGCCAGACGATCGGCTTCTTCATTTCCTGCTATGCCCACATGTGAAGGTACCCATTGAATTTTAACTATTTTATTTCTAATCCTGAGTTTGCGGAGCGATTCTAAAATGCTATAGGCTATCGGTGTGCCTCGAAAATTTGAGGTGCATCGAGCCAGATGTTGAATAGCACTCTTGGAATCTGTCAAAATAACATATTTCCCGACCATAAAGGAATCAATGTAAGAAATTGCTTCTGCTATGGCTATCAACTCCGTATACATAATAGAAATTTTCGCGTTAATCATCAATTGAATGGAGCTATTTGTTTGAGGATCATAAAGTGCCAAACCACTATTGCCAACATCGTTTTTGGAACCATCTGTGTATAATTTATAAAAATGTGAATAAGTATTTATTAAAAATTCATTGAAAATCTGTTGTAATTCGTAAGGTTTATACTGTTGTTTTGGCTTACAGATGGTCTTAATATCTGGTTCCAGTACCACTGAAAGATCTATACCACTAACCCATATGTCCAACGAAAACATTTCTAATTGTGTTGTTGAATAAACCGAGGTATTTTTGAAAACATCATGAATTAAAACTAAAAGGGATTTTTTCTTGTACCTCCAATAAACATTACGACAATAATTACTTAGCTTATCTAAGATTTTAATTATCTCATTACCTGAAAAGGACTTGCATCTAAACCAGAACTTGCCAGCAAGATAATACCTACGAGCACTCAGTGGCTGAATATGGAGTTCGTATTCCATCACGTGTATTGCGGTGCTTTTAATGAATCCTCCGATAATACGCATGCATTGGTTTTGTATTTTGTCTAGCTTGCCCAAGTGCGTTTTACAACTACTGTCATACAGCGCGCTAGCGTAATCTAACCTGCTTCGAAACATAGCCACGTAGACCCTTCTCAAAACAATCGGATGTATTCCCCAACCCGCACCCGTCACGGCTTTAAAAATATTTAATAATCTCAGACTTTTACCTCTCAATTCATTTATGTGCTTCGCCCAGCGCAATGATCTGTCTAACTACTACTCCTCCACTACTTGTTGTCTGCAAATAGAAACGCTTACATGCAATTTTACTGTTACAACCTAAATTAGATTTAGTTTTCACTTTATACTCATTGTTAATTTATTACATTAAGTATTTATGCACTTCCTAGCCTGAAGCACAGGTTCAACCTAGTTCAGGCAAATAAGCAATTGTGTTCTATTTTAATTGTTAAGGAACTTATTGTAAATGTGCCCTTTTTATAAATAAACGATTATTATATTATATTATTATTATTATTAACCATAGTCCCAAATATTTCACATTATCTACCACTTCCAACGTCATTCCGTTTATAGCGACATCAACCAATTCCCTCCGAAAACCTCTTTTAAAAACACATATTTTGCTCTTTGTAGGTGAAATATCTAACCCAATTTCAGAAAGAAGCTCAACGAATTTATTCAGACCTAACTGTATCTGTTTGCTTCCTTCCCGCACATTATCACAATATTTATGTATAACGCAAAATCGTCAGCGTATTGTGAAATACAAACATTATTGATATTATTGCAAATCTTTATAGTAGCTAAATTAAAAAGCAGAGGCGAAAAAGGGTCACCTTGAGCCAAACCGCGGCACGTATACCTACAAAATGAAACCGAGTCTACCTGCATTCTTAAATATCTTTCTTTTAAAAAATTCCACAAATACCTACACATTAAAGAACTAACTCCTAATTGTTGCAAAATACACACTAAACTTTTTATATCTACGTTATTGTACGCATTGTCGATATCCATAAAGGCAGCTATCGTCAGCTGATTATGAGCCAATTCTTTGAATATCATGTCATTAAAGCATACATTGTGATGCTAATCATGTTATGTAAATGGCAAAACTTATGTATGTGTAAGTTCTTATCAATGTGGTACCTACTTAGTTTTGGTGATTCAAACAAAAACCTTTTTCTTTACATAATTATATTTTCATTTCTAATAATAATGTTCTCACACAGTTGTATTTTGTTTAATATAAATACTCCTAGGTACCTATATTAAACAAAATTATTTAGATACCTAAGTAATTTCTTTTTCACACATTGGCATACATTGGCATATACTAAGCTTGCCACCAGGCGATAATAAACACATCTCACCGTATAGGTCTAGAATAACGGTTCATAGTGTATAATATAATGTTTTACCTGAAAATAAAACAGTTATTATATACGGAACCTTATTCTAGACCAATATTTTTAATCCTGCCTGGTGGACTCATAATCCACCGGAAGTGAGATGCAATGTGAAGAGCACGCCTGACTGTTCGGGCAAGCTCCACGCCACCTCCCCCCGGCCACAGCGGGGCGGAGCCGGGTGGGAGGGGAATAAGAGAGGTCGTGACGTCAGATCCGGAAAGTTGCTGTCTGTCTGTCTGTCTGTCTGTGTGAGACAGCAACTTTCACGACCTCTCTTATTCCCCTCCCACCCGGCTCCGCCCCGCTGTGGCCGGGGGGAGGTGGCGTTGAGCTTGCCCGAACAGTCAGGCGTGCTCTTCACATTGCATCTCACTTCCGGTGGATTATGAGTCCACCAGGCAGGATTAAAAATATAGGTCTAGAATAAGGTTCCGTATATAATAACTGTTCAACCCGTAAATTGGTAAAAAGGGGTGATTTTATTTGTTTGAAAAATCTTATTCCTTAAGTTATCAATAAACATTAAACTTGGCACAAGGGGGGATTGGGGGATGTCAAAGATTCTATGGAAAAAAAACCTTAACGGACTGGTCTATTTCAGAATAAATTTCCATTCCATACATTGTAGGCTCTAAGAAGGGCTTTAAAGGGGTGAAATCGGGGAGATTTAGATTGTATGAAAAATCAATTATTTTTTAGTTCATAAACTTGAAACTCAACACAAATACTTCTAAATACATAAAAACACAAAGTTTCTCATAATTCGTTTTTCAAAACATCCCCTCTTAAGGTGCTTATTCTTCTGAAAGAAAAAAAAAATTAAGGAATACGAGTATAAGGGGTTTTCGAGAATTGATCCCAAACAGGGGAATGAGGGGTAATTAAGTTTTTAGGGGAGTATTTAACTGCGTGCCTTGAATAACTCAAAAGTTTTTATTTTTAAGTTTTTGAATTACTCAAAAGTATTTTGAATCCCGGTCATAGGGTACTTTCATTCGCGGTAGTACGTTCCCGTTGAATTTTTCCCTCATCCACGCGGGTGAAGCCGCGGGCTAAAGCTATCTCTATATCTATATATATAAAATTCAAAGTACTGACTGACTGACTGATATATCAACGCAAAAAAAGGGGTAAAATAGGGGATGGAAGTTTATATGAAAGTCCGTCAGTTTTGAAGTTAGGATCTTCAAATTTTGTGATTAGGCTGACGATTATCTATATACTAAAATGGTAAACAGACTGACTGACTGACTGACTGGCTGATATATCATAGATATATAAAATTCTAAGTCCTGACTGACTGTCCTGTCTGTACTGACTGACTGATATATCAACGCATAGCCCAAACTGCTAGGTCTAGAGATTTCAAATTTGGCACATAGGTTCTTTAAGAGGTCTAGGAGTACACAAAGAAAGGATTTTTGGAAATTCCATCCCTAAGGGGATAAAGTAGGGGATGAAAATTTGTATGAACGTCCGTCAGTTTTGAAGTTAGGATCTTTAAATTTTGTGATTAGGCTGACGATTTAAAATTAATGTATAAGTGTCTCAGCGTTTTTAATTATTCCTTCCTCGAAGGGTTAAAAAGGGGGATGAAGTTGAAAAGTCCTTAATTTTCGAAGAAAAATCACTCAACTTACTATCTAAGCTTATGGTTGGAAGATAACGCAACGGTGTTGTTGAGTGAAAAGGGGGATGAAATTTGGTTATTAATTCAAGTTCTTTATTTTTTAAGTTAAAATCACTAATATTTCGGCTTATGGTTGGAAACTAACACAACGTTAATCGTTGTTTTATTGTTTAATTTTAACCCACAAGGGTCTGAAAAGGGGGATTAAGTTTTGTATTGAAGCAGTTCATTCGCTACATTTTGTATTCAAGTAAAAATTATATAATTACACGTGTACTGTTTTTAACTTTACAGTATTTTACATGCAGCGACTGTCTATCTGACCTCCACAACGCAGTTACTGGGTAATACGATACCCCTTGGTAAAAATGATTGTCAGGGTTTCGGGCTTCTGATTTCTCGTAACAATTGTCAAAGATCCATGAATGACATGCGGGATCAATAGCTTAACGGGCTTACCGAGGCGCGGACGGGTCTCTGTATGTAAATATGTTCACCCATCCACAGGCCAACTGCGGCAAATGTAGCTTAACCAGGTGGATACCGGTCCTTTACAGTAAGTGTTTATTTACAGTATTCCTCAAATATCACACGTAGTGGAGGACAATTAGTCATGAACAAAGCTCTATACTGTTATTGTTATAATAATTCATAATTATCTAGAAAAATGAATTTATACTCTACGCAGACGAAGTAAAATAAAATAGTAACGAAGTCAAACCTTACATTGAACATTCGAATCTGATGCCGAAAATATAGTTTTTAGAATTTTGGTCTGTTTGTTTGTATGTATGTTCCGGTTTGCACGAAAACGGATGGACGGATTTAGATGATATTTGGTACACAGATAGTTTATAACCTGGATTAACATATAAGTTATTTTTTAATCCCAGTAGTACGTTCGGCTTATTCCACAAATCCCCCCTGAAAATCCCCCTTAGGAGGAAAAGTGGAATCTATAAAAAAAGTCTAGAATTCACCCCTGATAATCCCGCTTAGGGGGGAAAACTAGAATTGAAAAAAAAAAAAACTCATTCCCAGATCCCTGAAAGTGATTTTTTTTTACATTAGGGTTCAGTTTTCCCCACTGAGGGGGATTCTCTGGGGGGATTAGTGAAATAAGCCGGATTATCAGTGGTGAATTCTAGACTGGTTTTAATATATTCCACTTTTCCTCCCAAGGGGGATTTATCAGGGGGAATTTGTGGAATAAACCGTACATTCCCGTCGGCAATTTTTTGACATCCACGCGGGCGAAGCCGCGGGCAGAAGCTATCATCTATATCTATAAAATGGTAAACTGACTGACTGACTGGGTGATATATCAACACACAGCCCAAACCGCTAATCCTAGAGACATGAAACTTGGAGGGTCTGTTCTTTGTGAAGAGTAGGTATCCGCTAAGAAAGGATTTTTGGGAATTCCACCCCTGAAGAGGAAAAATAGGGGATGGAAATTTATATGAAAGTCCGTCAGTTTTGAAGTTAGGATCTTCAAATTTTGTGTTTAAGCTGACGATTGAAAATTCATTTATACGTGTCTCAGCGTTTTTGATAATTCCACCCCCGAAGGGTTAAAAAGGGGGATGTAGTTGAAAAGTCCTTAATTTTCAAAGAAAAATCACTAAATTTACTATCTAGGCTTATGGTTGGAAGCTAACGCAACGGTGTTGTTAGAATTTCAACCCTTAAGGGGGTGAACAGGTGGATGAAATTTTGTTTTTAATTAAAGTTCTTTATTTTTTAAGTTAAAATCACTAATATTTCGGCTTATGGTTGGAAACTAATATCTATACCTTTCTAAGTAGCTGTTTATTGGGGATTCAAGACCACCGGAAGTCCAGCGTAAGTTGAGCCGTGATGGTGTGTAGTTTGGTGGAAGGTGGCGACCAGGTTATGTTGGTTTGTTGTGAAAACGGGGTGTTGAGCGGAAGTCGGTGGTAGGTACGTAGTGGTGTTATCGTGGTGCTGACAATGTTGCTGTGGTTGGGATGTTTCGTGTCTTGGAGATAAGAAGCTGTGACGTCGAGATTGCGGGTGGTGATAATAGTAGCTGTTTATTGGGGATTCAAGACCACCGGAAGTCCAGCGTAAGTTGAGCCGTGATGGTGTGTAGTTTGGTGGAAGGTGGCGACCAGGTTATGTTGTAGTGGTTGCGTAGTTAGTTCCCACGTTTTAGCGCGAGGTGTGACGTAGTACTGGTTCTGGCTGACTGTGTTGCGGGGGCATACCCACGCTGCCGATTGGCTGGTAATGATGGTGATAAGGATATATCGCATAACGGATGTTGCAGTTTGATATGGAATTGATTTACTACAACAGTACGTTTGTATTTATTTACATTCAGATAACAACATTGTTGGGTGAAGGTTTGATTTTACTGTTATCTCATAACGTTATTATTTTAAATGATTCATATGAAAGGCATTCGTGATATTATTTTCAAGAAAGATAGAGATGTGATAATGAATATTAAAACTAAAAGTATGCGGACTGCTCAGAAAATATCAAACACCGTTACATCGAAACATCAGGAGGACAATGCTGATGATGAAAGTTGTATGGAAGATTTGGTGACATCTTATATTGAAAACACACATTACATTGTATTCAAGACTGATGGTAAGATTACACATATATTTGCTCGAGTTGACGACGATGACGACGATGAGGCTGCGCAAAATGATTGTGTTAATTATAAAATAGAGAAAGGAAGTGACGATTATGATAACGCACCAGACGGAATAGATGAGTGTGGTAATTGTCCATTACCATCATCATCATTACCGGTGAGCACAACAATAGCTTCATCGATGAGTCTATATTATAGAGATGATAAACCACAGTACCAACAATACAGTTCAAAAACAAGTCGCTTGCGCACTTTCAGAGACTGGCCGCGACGTATGCGTCAGAAGCCTGAAGATCTTGCAGAAGCTGGTTTCTTTTATACTGGTAATGGAGACAGGACCATGTGTTTCCATTGTGGTGGAGGCTTAAAAGATTGGGAAGATGATGATGATCCATGGCAGCAGCATGTTCAGTGGTTTAGTGGTTGTGCTCATGTAAAGTCTAAACATACGTAGTGTTTTATGCAAGAATAAAATGGGAAGGTAAAAAAAGAAATAAAAAACTGTATACAAAATACAATGTATTTTATTATTAGATTATATAATGCCCCCAAGCCAAAGTGTTTATTCCATCCTTAGTAATACATCTTTTATCATCATTACCAGAAAGTATTTTGTTTTCTTTTAATTTGTGTATAAACATGATGCTTATCACTAGTAAACGTATACATGTTATCATATTTTACATAGTCACAATCAAGTGCTTTTTTATAATTTTCGAAATGTAGCTTTCTTACAATAGCGGCGGAGGTGCCTTTGTTTTTCTTTACAGTAAAATCATTTTGTAAAACATAACTATACATCTTAGAACGTAAACCAATAAACTCTGTAACGATACAACCATTGGTTTCATCTTTCATGAGACCAACCACCTTTTTATTGACTAATGGTAGATCATAAATGTTGTCTATGGGAAAATCAGAGGTGTCAAATCTGGTCTCTAAGTCACATCTAATATCTTCATAGAAATTTTCAGTTATGATTTGATAGTTGAAAGAATCGGTATCTGTGTAGAGTAATTGTACATTATTTTTGTATTTAGGTAGCATATAATTATGAGTAGTGAAATTGATACATAACATGTTTGGAAAGTTCTAGTACAGTGAAACCAATATAAATAGGTTTATTATACAATATTTTTGTTTTATTCATTTGCACCGCTATAAAATTTTCGGAGAAAATCTTACAACTATGAAAATTAGGATGAGCTATGTATCTTTCAGCACCGTACTTACATTTAGTCTTTACTTTCTCATCACTCCACATGTTACAAAGTTTCACATCAACTCGTTTCCTTACATTCTCTATGGTTTTACCAACAATTTAGTTGTTCATGAGTTTGTAGAAGTCTTTTTCAAAAGAGTTTTTCGCTCAGGTTCTTTTGTTAGTGTTTAAATCTATATAAGGCTTAAGCCATGGAGATTGCTGAAACGATAAGATCCTATGGATTTTTTCTTACAAACTAACCCATGTTCTTTGCATTGTTTCAAGTTAACATAGTGAATTACATAATTATGTTTGTTGTAGAGAGTAAGTAAAAGCTTTTTAGTTTTACCATTAGGCGGTGTTTTTGTTTCAGCACAAAATGGATAGTCATTGTGTAAATCATGTAGACACTGTGGATACTCCAGATCCATTTCCAAAATGTAACCGATATCTGAATCAGGACGCTGTGCTAATATATCGAATGAGTTAATTTCATCGCTCGTCAACCAAATAAAGTTTGCATAAGGTAGATATTGGCTCATGGCATAACCATACAAATTATTAACATCCAAGTACATGATAAAACTGTTATCCTTTGTGGAATTGTAAGTGGTTGGATCTATAAACTTATTATTAGCCTGAGCATGTCTTTTGGAAACTTGACTAATACCACCTCAAATACCAGACTGTAAGAACTGAATTATTTCATAATCGGTGAGAAGTTCGAGATTTATTCCTGTCTGTCTCAACATGGCATCCCACGAAAGACTGGGTGCTGTAAGGTGTCTACAAGGATCTAGTTTATATGCATTCAAACAGATACTACGGAAATTTTCAAACACTTCGGCAAGTAATAGGACATCTGTTTTGCGGTATAAATCACAGTATTCACCCAACGTTTTTAATTTAAATTTATTCCATACAGTTTGCGCATGTATGTAATCACTATCGGAAATATGTGTTTGTGTTAGTTCACTGTAAAACGATCGTTTATCGGGTAGTGTATCTTCGAGTTTGGTCCAACAGTCAAGGTGTTCGTATGGAAACACACCCTTTCGTGTTAAAAGACATTTGTTCTGGATCTGAAAAGTGTTCAGATAATATATGAAATTGATCTGGTGAGAGATTTTTCACCAGTTTGTCTAAACTGGTGGACATGAATTTAAAGGAATCAACGAAACGTATAGTTATTTCTTTTTGAGTGTTATCATCATCTCTATCTTTAAAATGCAACTTTTGACTAAATGAAATGTACTTTTCCTTATTCTGTGGTATGCACTCAATGGGGGCGCTATCTCTTGCAGCTAGTTCCTTAATGAATAAGTGACTATCGTATCCGCTTAAGTTATGAAAAAAAATGGGGATATAATTGGGTAGAGTATATTTTAAATTACATCGCTGATGTACTATACCTCTAATTTTCCCTGTGAAATGACAATGATCGGTGACCTTTTGATCTGATGATAACAATGGTTGCTCACAAATATAACAATGAGTAGATGTGTTATCCATTATTAAGCTTTCATTTTTATTTTGACAAAGTATTTTATTTGAATAATTATCAGCAATATAACGAGCGTCCAAATAGATATTATCTACAAACTTTTTAACGCAGTCTTCACCGCGATATGTAACAAATCTACTCAATGAATTATCATAGTTACAATGTATATAATACGCAAAAGCGCATGGAATATGCTCATGAGTGTAATAAGTGGTTTTTTCATTTCCTCCATTTTTGAGAGGGCTTAAAATTGATTCAAAATCCGCGTATATAACGAATGGTACAGAAAGTTGATGACTAATATTTTTGAAACTCAAGTACTTGTCTTCGGGAGTAGGCAGTTCTATTAAAGCCTTTTCACATCCTAACAATGTATGACGTTTAAGTTTAGACTCACTAGTGAAATATTGCAAGCATCCATCACAAAAAAAGATTTTATTTTTATGACCTGTAATTTGAGAGCGTATGAGACGAGGCATATGTTTTATCCAACAATAATGAGATTTACCATTATGTTTAGCATCTTCATAAAATAAAAGATTAACATGACGATTGTAGGTTTTAGCCTTAGATATATACATGGGCACGATATTTTTCTTTTTTTGAATACCATAAACGTTAATATTGATTTGGTTCAACACTTCGAAACGTTTGATTCCTTGAATCGATACCGGTAAATTAATTCCTGCTGTTTTGAAGACTGTCTCATAGTGCGGGTATGCTATTAGACGATTCGAGTGGGATTCAACTGGATAAAGGGCGCTTGCTACTGCCCAGAAAAAGCAGGCATTGTCGGTGTTCTTCACATTCACACATGCATGTTTACGTTGTATCTAATCCGGAAGCTGTATGTAAGAGCTGGCTTTTAGCGGTACATACTTGTTAATGTTTATCTCTAAAAATTCAATCTTCTCCAATGTCCATCCGCTATCTCTTTCTTGAAACTCTTCACATTTCTTCAGAAGTTTAGCACAGGTCTCGTTATAGTAATTAGATAAGTCCGATGATTGTTGTAAATGTATGTTTTTAGTGTTGAATGATTTTAGGTCTCTAATCACTTCATTCTCTACTACTATAATATACGTGCAGAAAAGTTCAATGTTTACCTTAACGTGTTTGTTTGATGTTATTTCCATTGTAAGCAATTCTTGAATTTTAGATGCAGCTCCTGCTAAGTAACCTTCCGGGTTTAATGTGGTTGATGATGATTCATTGATACGATATGTCACAATTCTACACTTGAACGCTGTATTCACAACATATGCGAAATAATCTCCTGCATCTTGTTTACATAGTAACTTATGACGTTTCGTTCTTGAAAGAGTAATTAATTTTTTTTTTATTATTAATTTTTTTTTTAAGCACTTTCGTATTACAAAAAGAAAGAAAGAAAGAAAGAAAAATAGGTTTATTTGTCACAGAAACACGTGCATACAAAAAGATAATTAACTTGAGTAGGTGGTATACAGAAAAAAAAAAAAAAAAAAAAACTAAATAGATCTACATTCCAATCACGAGCACAGAACAAAATAGTCGGCAACTGCACGTCATGACTGTGACAAGAAGGCGTCCACTCAGCATGATGCTGTGCTATGAGGGACCCACAGCACAGCGCTGATTTTCAGTGGTTACCCGGAAAAGACATACGGAAACCAAGTCAGGTTTAAAGAAATGAACATAAATAGGCAACTAGATAAAATAAAACAAACAGTACTCAGAATATAATCTAACTATACAACCTGATATACTAATAAATATTATTAGATAAAAATAAAACACAAAATAATCCGCAGGCATCACGCGCGTGTAGAAATAAATAAATAAAGTAGGTATCCACTAAAACATACTATTACGCAAGAATATAATTATGTCTCGCTCACACCCCCACCTTCGCGTCGCCTGCGCGCGCGCTCACAATCACATTATACAATACAATCAAAATACCGTTGCATTCCTCCATTTCTCTATTGCGTCTATGAGCGTGATGACGTACTGTGAGTCATCGAGCCGGGCGCCCGGCTCGCGCGCCTCGGACACTCGTACATTATTATGTTTAAAAAAAAACAAGTAGTAACAGCGTATGATATCTGCAAACGACTAGTAACTGATTAACTTGAATAATCAATTTATACTATTTTACTTTTTGTGGTTACATATTTGTGTGTTGTGGTTGGTATTGTGATAAAAGAAACAAAGTATGCTGTCAACTAAGTAAACACATTTTATTATTATTAATATTTTACAAAAAGCTTGAAAATAATAAATAATCGATTACAAAACATTTGATTTCTTGATCCACAATTGACATTTCATCATAGATATTTTCCACAATTGTATAGGCTTCAGGCAATGTTTTCACTTGGGCGAGCTTGAATCGTTTCCTAAAGAAATTCATACGGTTCTCATAGTAACCCTTCACCCTTGTTAAGTGACGTAAACGTGAATCAAGACAGTTCAGTAAATGTTTCAGACACCACCACTCTTCGCAACAGAGGACGATCGATTTTGTTTCAATGTTGATTATGACAAATTTGTTTCTTCCTTCTTGTTCATGTTCAGACAGGTTTATATACTTGATCACAAATTTTTGTTGTTCTCGCTGCTGCTGCTGCTGCTTTGGTAAAGGGATTGAACTAGATATGAAGAATCCTGATATTTCAGAGGCGTTTTCCATAAATATCATGTCCCACTCGTCTCTAGTTAATGTTATCCGATTAGCGATATCAATACACTCTCCCAGTAATCCATTGATTTGATCTGATGGCTTCAAATATGTTATAATGTATGGAATCGTGGAGCTGGAAACTTGATACATATACTTACAAACTTTAAAATGTAAGGGTGGAATCGACGGAGTATATGATGATGGATACATGTTGACGCTACAAGTGTTGATGATTATCTGCTCGCTCAACTACTGTGACAGCGAGTTTATGAAGTTATTTTTCTAACAGCTTTTGTAAGAATACTATATTCGAAGAGAGAGTCATTTATAATTAGACAATAAGCAGTCGTATCGCTCGGTATAGGTTTTTTAAATTCCAGCTCCAGTTTGATGTCTACAGTGCGTCCAGTGCCTGAACGAAGTGTGCCAGTTTGTCTGGAACAATCGATGATAGTCAGAGGGGTTTTCGTTTTGAAATGAGGTGGGCTTATTTGTACGCTGGAGCTCTTCAATCCATAATAGGATCTTTTAAAGTTTATGAATGCATTATACAAAAGTGAGAACACTCCCTTTTCAAAGTCATTGGCGAATGAGTCATACGGATAGTATTGGGAATTGAGATATAAACTTGCATTATACAAGTTGATATGATCAAAGATACTCTTATCTTTGTTTTCTTCATTATTACGTGAATTTTGGAATCCGACTATGACGTAACGGGGTTTCTCCAACTGTGTGGTTGTTTTCACAGTCCAAACATGTTTTTGGGATGCTGGCAACACTGGATACTCATAAAGATCCCACGAGCGGAATGCAATGGGAATTGGGATGTTGTTCTCCACATACTTCAACAAACGTAGTTTTTCTTTATCAGATACCTTAACAATGGGCATACGCCATGCTATACGGGTTATGTTAATGTCAATCTTTTTTGTTGCCTCTTTGAGAACTGCACAGTTGAGATTAGAAGAGCTTCGGTTCAATACCAGTTCATGTTTCGCGTTAACTATCACTTTATTGTAATCTTCAGCGAACCCCAACAAGTGTCGAAGTGGAATAGTGAAACAGAAGTCATCTTCAAACTCTTTATAACCATTCATATTCCAACCGCTATTTTCCAAACTTTTACACTCCTCTTCTCCATAGGACACCGCTCCCTTAATTGTGGTAGTAACACCGCAGTTTTTGTTCTATCAATCTCTACACCATTCAATTCATAGCGAATGTCTTGAAACAAGTGAGCAGGGGCATTGTTGATGAAAGCAGAAGATTTTGTAGTAGTACCCTCAATCACCAACTGACTCTCACAAGGCAGTACTATTGCATCTTGATCGTTGATACGGATTCGGATCTCATCATTGCTTTTATACGATTCACTGTAGGGTAAATATGAGTGATATTCAATTCCCTCTATACTATCATCAAATAACACACTATCTCCTATGTCTAGAATCGATGATGACGTCATTATAATTAGGACTTTATTCGTAATCCGAGTGATTGAAGAAACAATGCGTTATCTTTTGTTATCGTCGTTCTTGCTTCTACCTTCGGCTGCTGCTGCTGCTGCTTTTGGTGAGATGTTCCCTCCAGTTGGGAGTTGGAAAGACTGTGACATTGTATTGCCTCACCATTTGTTTTATAGATAATCATGATGTTATTTTCCTCATATGCAGACGAAGTGAAATGTTTTCGTTTCTAAAGTTCACAAGATTCCCTTGTTCGTTGACAATACGTACTTGTAAGTTTTGAATCGTCTTCGTCTTTATCGGTAAATAGATGAGATTTGGAGGACACTCTATAATTTGATATCCAGGAGGAACAGACGGTGAAAACTCATGTAGCACATGGGTTGATTTATTATTTATGAATGAGCCTCGAACAATATTGCATTCTACTCTTATAATGTTTGTGACTAGAATGTTTATCGCTTGATCAGAGAGATGCACGTGCTTTTTGAGGAGAATTTTGCGAGAGAAACCAAAAATGCTTCCGATACTGTTCTCTTTCTCAAAGTGTATATCATAATATGGAGAATAAAATGTGCACTTCATAGTATTCGTATTAAATAAATGATAAATGATAAATGATTTTATTTCTGTAAGTAGGTTTTTACAAACACTTTTACACGTCAATCATATTTTAAAACTAGATGAGGTCGGCGTTTCGTATCTGACTACTCTGAGAAGAAAGACCGAAACAAACTCAGAGATCACAGTCTCTTTTAAAGTCCAGACATAATTTTGGTCAAATCATGTGAAGACCATGTAGATTGGTGTCTGAAATGGTCTTTTGAAGAAAGAACCACACAGATTGAGTGGACCTATCCATTCAGTGCACGCATTTGTCAGTAATCGTGCAGCTCAACTCAGAACATAAGGAGCTCAACGATTCGACGAACAATACCAAAGAAAGGACATTTGGGCAGGCCGCATAAATTACTCAAACTGCCATACCATGATCAGAAAAAAAAAAAAAAAAAAATACTGAGAAGAAAAAAATAAAAATAAAGACCCACATAGTCTTTACATTCACAATAATTAAAATAATAATATTATACTTCACAAGTAAATATTCATGTCAATGTGTATAAAGCAATCACAATAAAAAAAGTTTCAATATGTAAAATTTGGAGCAGCTCAATCCCAAGCCTTTTTGTCCTCTATATAATCTTTAATGGTATAAAAGGCTTTCTGGCACAACTTACGTTTAATGAATGATTTGAATTTATTAATGCTTAGATCTTGAACGTGGCTTGGAAGTTTATTATAAAAGCGTATACATTGACATCTGAACGAACCACCTATTTTCTTGAGCCGAGTTTTAGGTACAACATACATGTGTTTGTTCCTAGTATTTATATTATGGATATCACTGTATTGTTTAAACAATTTTATGTTTTTATGGGCATATAAAAGATTTTCAAAAATATACTGAGAAGGCACAGTCATAACATTAATTTCCTTAAATTTCTCTCTGAGAGAGTGTCTCGAACTTAATTTATAAATTGATCGAACAGCTCTTTTCTGCAAAACAAAGATAGACTGAATGTCGGCGGCATTTCCCCACAACAGAATACCGTACGACATTACACTATGAAAATAACTAAAGTACACTAAACGGGCTGTCTCTAGGTCAGTTAAATTACGAATTTTTCTAACAGCGTATGCTGCGGAGCTCAGCTTCTTAGACAATTTATCTATATGTGGGCCCCACTGAAGCTTAGCATCCAAAGTTAAGCCCAAGAATACAGTGCTATCTTCAGGATTCAATTCTTCGACCTTTATCAACACATTATTTTTCACCTGCCTCACGTGAGGCAGCGTAAACTTAATACACTTGGTTTTTTTTTTCATTAAGTAGTAAATTATTAACATTGAACCAATGAACTACTTTTGAGATCGCGCTATTTACATCGTCAGTAACCAGCTCCTGACGTTTAAGTTTAAACAAAAGTGAAGTGTCATCCGCAAACAACACTATTTCATGATTATCCTTTATGAGGTAAGGCAAGTCATTAATATAAATCAGAAACAAGAAAGGACCAAGAATTGAGCCCTGTGGGACTCCCATTGTTACTAAAGATCCGGGAGATCTTTTCCCATTAACGTCAACGCTCTGAAACCTATTACTCAAGTATGAAGCAAGAAGATCCAGAGCGGTGTTCCGGATCCCGTAGTGGCGGAGTTTCCTGATTAACGTTTCATGAAGAACACAATCGAATGCCTTGGACAAATCACAAAAGATGCCCAAGGCATCACATTTATCTTCCCATGCATTATAAATATGTCCTAAAAGTTCAACACCAGCATCAGTAGTTGAACGACCCCTTGTAAAACCGAACTGTTTACTGTGTAATAATTTATTTTTATTAAAAAATCTTTGCAATTGGTCTAACATTAATTTCTCAAAAATTTTACTAAAGGTAGGTAGTACTGAAATAGGTCTATAATTTGTGGGGTCTGATGTACTACCTGATTTAAACAATGGTATTATTTTACTATTTTTCATAAGATCGGGAAACTCCCCACAGTCGATACAATTATTAAATATAAGAGCTAAAGTAGGTGCTACAATGTCAATAATAGACTTAGCAACTTCTACAGAATTACCCCACAGGTCCGCAGTCTTTTTGACGTTTAAAGTGTGAAAGGTTTTAATTATATCTCTACAGGTAATATGTTCAAAATTAAATTCTGAATCGCAAACATTAACATTTTCCTTAAGCAAAGACTTAGCAACAGAAGGTGAAGAGTTTAGGGATTTAGTAGTTAAAACGGGAATATCCGAAAAGAAATTTTCAAAGGCCGCGGCGACTTGTGAGTCTGATTTTATTATTTTGTCATTAATTGATAGGCTATAGTCAGTATTTCGGTTGCTAGACCTTCCCGTTTCACTATTAATAATATTCCAAGTCGTTTTAATAACATTACTACTGTTTTTAATCTTCGAACTCAAATAACGAGACTTGGCCATACAACAAACTTTTTTAAATAATTTTGAATAATTTCTAACATATAAATTAAATTCAGCGGTATTTACACAAGTCCTTTCATTGTACAGCTCATAAAGCCGTGTTCTACTTTTATGAATACCAATGGTAGCCCAATCACTGAAAGATGCGTTACTATTAACTGAGATAGTTTTGGGAATAAACGTGGAATGAAATTGTTTACAGTATATATAAAAAAAATCATCATATAGATGAATAGGATCAGCGTGAATAGACAAAGCTGGTAATTTATTAATTAGTTTAACTTTAAAAGCTTCCAAGCGACTTGTAGTTTTGGGATTAACAGTGATATCCTTTTTTGCCATTTTGTTATTTTGGTTTTGGATAGTAATCCGTTGCCCGCAATGATCAGAATCTAGTAAATTTATAATTTCTTTTTGGCTTGGTATAATATCCGTATAAATAGGGGTTATTCTTGTGGGCTCCGAAAATAGGTGTACAAGATTGTAGGACTGAAACAGACTTATTATTTTACTGCAAGAACCTGACTTTTCTAATAAATTAACATTAAAATCACCACAAGTGATAATGGACTTGTTCGAGTTACAAATCTTGTGTAACACTTCACCCATTACCTTTTCAAAGCAGTCATACAATCCTGAAGGAGGTCTGTACACACTTAATACGATAAACTGCTCCAATTCTATACAGGCTATTTCAATTATCCGCTCAACAGATAGGCTCACAATATCTTTACGGTCTTTAAATTTAAGCTGGTTACTTACTAAAATTAATGAGCCACCATGTATAGCATTTACTCTGCTGAACGAACTACCAACCTGGTGATTACTAAAATTGAACAAGAACTGGTGGCTTTTAAGCCAATGTTCAGTTATACAAAGAATATCAATACTGTTACAATTCATAAATAATTAGCTAGTATATCAATCATTTTAAAAGGATCGTCACCTGCTGTATTGTTGATCTCTTCTTCCAGATAGTGAATAATGCTATCCAGTTCATAGAAGCCTTCAGGAACTGTGATAGTATTATCTCCATAATGAAATAGGTTATTGCTCCTATCTACATTAGGAATAGAATTGAATGATTTAAAATTAATCAAAGCCCACTCGTATTCACCTTTACCCAGTTATATAGGTGGTAAAAAATCCACGTTCAATAAGGAATCCGTTCCATTAAGCGATAAAGAAAGAGACATTGTTACAATCTAAGAGAAGGATGTGAAATGATGAATGAGTGTTTTTTTTGGTATAGCATTTATATTTTATTTTATTCTAAACATATCATTACAAACATTAAACAGAAAACGTAAACATAAATGACCGCAATTATATGTCTGATCTTTCTGTACATTGTTATAGTTATAACTGATATTGATGACGTCATCACCACTTGACATGTATTCTAGAAACTCCTGCGGTGGTCTCAAATTTCCATAACTGTCAAAGTACTCGCAATTTTGATCTTTCTTCGCGTATGCTACCCAATGCGTTCCTGGCCCATGTGAATCGTCTAAATTTACAATCCCCGTTTCATACCTCAACGGCGGTGATTTTCGCTTCTGTAGAGCATCTCGCATGACTACACCCCGGAAATGAGGAATGTTTAGCTGCTTAATATATTTTACCAGCTCATAGTTGAGGAGGGTACGATTCGGTAGGGCAACGTTTAGTTTTTTTGATACGGTGTCAGATAGAGGCCCATACCCTTTTTGTAAGGAGCCATATACATACCCCTTCATACAGCTACTGGTACTCTATTACTCGATTGATCTTTCTTTTTGACCATTTCATAAATATTTTTTGCAGCGGTTGTGACACCACCAGCAAGAGATCCAGCAGCAGCCAAAGCGCCCAGTATCGGTATCAACGGAAGGAAGCCACCAGTTTTCGGTAGAGGAATAACCCTCGGCTTTTTCACATTCCTCTTGTTATCCTTGATGCTTCTTTTAGCAGCTTTAATAGCTGTGCTTATCAATTTAGTGGTAGACATTTTTTTAATCTTTCCACGTTTACCGCTCTTACCACCATGATGTCGTTGATGATGGTTCTTCACAGCTTTACGTGCAGCCGTTATAACCTTTGTGAGTGGCATCATTCCTAAACCTCTTTTTACTTTATGTTTCATTATTTTATTCACACCAAACGCCACCAATCGTTCAGATAAACTATTTGATTCAAGTTGACGTTTCTTCGCTGCTAATGCTAACTCCAAATCAGCTCTGTGTCGACGGTCTAAGGATGAGTCTTGAGCGTATGCAATGTCGTGTAATTTACAGGCCTCGTCCAAAGGATTAATACCTACATCACCTCTCTTTAAACGTTTTTCCAATTTTGTTCCGGGTCCACAAAAATTGTAGCCGGGCACGTGTAACTCGAAAGGTAGGTTATTGATGAGTGTATTGACTAAACCACTTCCGCCTTTCACAGAAGGTTCGTGAAGACTGATGTTATTTCTCTGTTGTACAATCATTTTAATTAAGAGAAGACTACCGGCTACTCTTACCGCTGTCGCTACTGTATTAAGATATATAAAGCATGAGCAAGCGATTAAATTGCTTATCTCAAAATGAAGTTTCAGAAGCAACCCACGTGTTTATCAGTTAAAGGATGGGATGTAAATTCAAAATACAATAGTAATAATATATATTATAGACATAGTGTACTCTTACCTAACAGTATCAGATGTCTAATATGTGGTCCATCTGGTTGTGGTAAGACTAATCTATTACTCACCTTACTGCTTGAGTTAAAAGGTCTGATATTTGAAAATGTCTACTTGTACTCCAAATCGTTAAATCAACCGAAATACATGTTTTTAAGCAAAGTGTTTAGTCAGGTTCCGGAAGTGAATTTCTACACTTTCTCAGATAAAAGTGAGGTAGCCTCACCGGAAGAGACTCAGAGCAATAGTAGTATTTTTGATGATGTTTCGATGGAAGATCAAGAACCTATCTGTTTACACTTTTCGATGGGTAGACACATGGGACTAGATTGTTTTTATCTATGTCAAACATACAGCAAAATACCTAAACAGCTGGTGCGGGATAATGCAAACTTCATTATACTCTTTAAGCAGGATGAAATGAATCTAAAACATACGTATGATGATCATGTGAATACAGATATGTCATGGGATACTTTTCTAGAAATATGTAGAGCTTGTTGGAAGAACAAACATGGATTTTTAGTGATTAATAAAGATGCTGAGATGAATAAGGGTCGATATCGGAGGGGTTTTGATGAGTTTATCACATTATAAGCCGTCTATAAGAATATGTGTTACAATAAAGCAGTTTACATTTCACCATGGACTCTTCAACGGTACAGATCTTTGGAGATAAGGAGCTTAAGCGTAAACTTGTTCAGTCTGTGAGTTCAGTAAAAAAGAAAATCAAAGCTTTAAATGAGGGTAGAGCCGAATTGACGTCAACCTTATAAGAAACATTTCAACCAATCACACAGCCTCTAAACACTTTATTACATCAGATCAATTCAAACGATGATAATGAGTTAATTGTGAAACATGAAACTGCTGGTATGAAACCATTCCAAAATAAAATTAAACAAAAAATTCGAAATGCTGCTGATAAAGTAATGCACGATAAAAAAGGAGATTACAACAGCGAAGTTGACGAGGAAGAGTATGAATATGCTGATGATTTTCAAAGCACAACAACCCAATCGGAAACGCAAGATTTTGAAACACATCCATTAGCACGTGGCTATTTGGATAGTATTATAATTAATAACATTCAAAAAGTGCCTTATGGTATTTACCATACGTCGGAGGGGTATTGTATAGGTGACAGCGCTGTTGAATTCGATAAAAATCATTTAATAATTAAAAATCAGAAGTTTACCTATACACCAGGTCTGATGGAACTGTTATTCAAGCGTGAACCTAATACTTCTTTGATCCAACCTGCGGATAGCGATGTCTACTATAAAATAATAATGATGACTAATGCACATAGACGTAATTTTTCTGCAGACGGTCAGATACAGGGTGATAAGAGTCTCAACTATACACAATATACAGGGTGTTTGGCAGAACGTTGAACATACGAAAATGGTGGATAGGTGGGGTCATCTGCTACTTACTCAGCCCTAATTTATTTGGCCCTGGCCCCCTGAATATAAAAAAAAAATTGTATGCTTTCTTTTAGTTTCACCACTTTCTTAACTTTAAAGTGTATTTTTTTATTAAAAATGGGTAAAACAGGCAATATTTTTATTTATTACATCTTTCTGTAAGTTTGAGGAGTCATAACTTTTTTTCTAGCTAACATCTGAATAAAGCAATAATTTTATAAGAATCTGCCAATATTAAAGATAAAAAAATAAACTAAAATATTGCCTGTTTTACCCATTTTTAATAAAAAAATACACTTTAAAGTTAAGAAAGTGGTGAAACTAGAAGAAAGCAAAAATTTTTTTTTTTAATATCCAGGAGGCCAGGGCCAAATAAATTAGGCCTGAGTAAGTAGCAGATCACCCCACCTATCCACCATTTTCGTATGTTCAACGTTCTGCCAAACACCCTGTATAAAGGAATCAAAAAATCCACATTCTACTCTTATTAAAAAAAAAACTGGTGGATTAGGTGCTTATTTAAAAAACAGATTAGGTGGAACAGATAACAGATCAGATAACAGATCAGGTGGATCAGATAACAGATCAGGTCTGTTCGATGTAACAGGTAACCAATCAGATGGAACGGATCTGTTAGTAACAGGTAGAGGCTTAACAGCATCTACTAATAATAACCGTTCAAATACAGACACAACTCTATTAATGAAGAAATACTACTCTAAGTAGTATATTATTGGGCATTCTATTCCACTATCGGCAAGTTGCTCGGCGAGTACGCCTCGCTGCCGATAGTGGTATAGAATGCCCAATAATTGATAATCGACTCGACTCTCTACTCGACCGACGATCGCGAAATAGACAGTAAAGTGATACTTTATATATTTAAATAGTAGATAGTTTATAAATATTGTTGTAATAAATACTTTTACTCATTGTTAATCTTAAGTTTGTTGACAACAGTAATCATGAAATTTGTTAAACAACCACAATCGCTGCATGTAAACACAATTCGTGATGATTTTTGTAAAACTAGTTCGCGTCATGGAGAATTGTTACCTAATTCAGTACGATGTATTATTTGTGGACCATCGAATTGTGGAAAAACAAATTTACTAATTGGACTTCTTATACATGAAAACGGTTTAAGATTTCAAAATGTTTATGTCTATTCAAAAACCTTACACCAACCTACGTACATTTTTTTAGAAAGAGTTTTACAACGGGTATCAAGTATCTCACTCCAGAAATATCAAGGGAATGAGGAAGTTATAAGCGTTCAGGACGCGAAACCCAACTCTGTGATTATATTTGATGACGTTGCTTGCGAGAATCAAACTAACATGCGTGATTATTTTGCAATGGGACAGCACAAACACATCGACTGTTTTTATCTAAATCAAACATATACCAAAATCCCTAAACAGTTAGTAAGAGATAATGCTAACTTAATTATACTATTCAAACAAGATGATATTAACTTGAGGCATGTTTATGAAGAACATGTTAACACTGATATGACATGGCTTGAATTTCGTGAAATGTGTTCAAAAATATGGAGTGAGCCCTTTAATTATGTAGTAATTAATAAAGATTGCAACAAAAATAACGGATGTTATAGAAATAAATTTGACACTTTTGTAGTCTTTGATTAGAAATAAGAATATTTAAGACAATGGTACTTACATGATATCATTATTCATTGACCGACTCTTAATCGATAACTATCTTATTCTACCGTAATGGAAAAATCACTGAAAAGGCAAATTGTTGATGCTGCAGAAGCTGTGTGAAAAAGTACGAAGGATGCGAGATTTTGAGACTGAAAATAAGCAAGCGTTGGATTCAATTTTTAGACCTGTAACAGAATCTCTTAATTTTATAGCTAATACCAATAAGAAAACTGACCTCTTGCGATCTAAAGAAGTTGAAGAAACCAAAGTTCCGTTTAAAAACGATACTTTGCAGGAAGAACGTTCCAGTAACAAAGAAGACAGTGATGCGGAAGAAAATGAATGTGATACCGACAGTGATGAGTCGTACAAATCATTAAAAGACCACAATCAAGAGCGTGATACATCATCCTGGTCAATATCTGCAGAAGCACTGACAGATATTCCATTTGGTGTTCGAGCGGAGCGAGGGCAATTGATGTTAGGTTCTACTTTCATAACGATCAGCGACGATTATATCACCGTTGCTGGACGGAAATATCGAAGCACTCCCGGACTGAAACAATTGTTATTGAAAAAGGACGTAGATTTAAGCATGGTTACAGAGTCTGATATGCAGTATTATAAAATGATGTTGATTGCCACAAACGCACATCGTCGCGACTTTGACTCAAACAAACCAATAAAAAGCAATAAGGGACAAAAATATTTGCAAGTTATAAAACCTCTTTTCAAACTGCCAAGTACTATTCAAAGCAGCCAGTCAAAGGGAAAAGGGTTACCCTTGACAAAAATGTGGAAAAACAATGTAGATTTTGTATATTGGGATGATCCTAATGAACTTGTGGATAGGTTAAAATTATTAATTGCATCTCGAGACGCTGGTAATACCGGATTAGACAATGAAATTATATCTATTATTGAAGAACTGCGTGAAAGTAAATTGATTAAGTAATAAATAAATGGTATTAAATTTTCACTGTTCATTTTACTATCAACCTTTAAATATAATATACATTAAATATGAATGTAGATAAATTCGGGCACCATATTCATAAGAGAATGCGTTTCTCTGAATTACTAGAGTTCAATGAAAATGCATTGCTAAAATCTGAAAGTGGGGATTTTGACTTGAAAAAATCTAGATTGAAAGGAATTAGATCACCTGTAGAAACAGACGATGCTGTGAATAAGGATTACGTCGATCGATTGTGCGATCGTACAATGAATGAACTGAATAAAGTGATTGGGTTGTTGCGTGCTCAAATCATAAAAGATGCACAAATAACAGTCCAAACTACTTTAAAAGCGAAGGTACCTGAAGTTTTAGGCCAGTTGGAAGATAAGTTTTATAACAAAGCGGAAGTACGAAAATTACTCGAAAAAACTCCGTGATGGTAAAACAACAAATTGTTAATGAACTACATAAAGCGGCACGAAGAAACTTTGCTAGACGGTCAGTTATTTTAAAAGGCATAGATGACTTATGGCAAGCTGATCTGATAGATATACAAAATCTAAAAAAGTTTAATAAAGGTTATAATTACATTTTAGTGGTGATTGATTGTTTCTCAAAGTATACCTGGACAGAACCAATAAAATCCAAAAGTAAACTTGATGTTACTCATGCATTTGAGCGAATACTAACCACCAGCAATCGAAAACCTGATCATCTACAAACTGATTCTGGAACAGAATTCTATAACGTCACATTCCAAAAGCTTATGAAGAGCTACAATATTAACCACTATTCTTCGTTTTCTACCAAAAAAGCTTCAATTGTAGAACGGGTGATTAAAACAATCAAAAATAAAATGTATAAATACTTTAGTCTTATTGGGAACTACAAATGGATAGGTCCACCATTAGAAGTTATTCTAAAAACCTATAATAATACAAAACATCATACCATCAAATTTAAACCAGTCGACGTAAATAAGTTGAACGAGTCAAAGATAAGAGAAAATATTCAAAAAACTCAAAAACATGCATCAGACCGAGGTCGACCTAAATTCAAAGTGGGTGAAAATGTTCGGATCAGTAAATACAAAAATATTTTTGATAAAGGTTACACTCCAAATTGGTCAACTGAAATATTTATTGTAAAAAGGATTAATAATACCATACCAGTAACATATCATATAGAAGATCAGCGAAAGCAACTCATTAAAGGATCTTTCTACGAACAAGAACTTCAAAAAACTAGCTATCCCGGCGTTTATTTGATAGAAAAGGTTCTTAAAAGGAATGGAAAGAAACTTTACGTGAAATGGCTAGGCTTAAGCAACGAAGAAAATAGTTGGATTGATAAAGATGCAATTGTAGGTTAGGATTATGAATATATAATGTTCGTAAGAAATGTTTCATTCATTACACTTTGAACTATGCAAGGCAATGGACTAGTTAATAGTTTGATTAATAATCTGCCATTCGAACTTCATTTACCTGGTTATAACTATTGCGGACCGGGAACAAAACTTGAGAAGCGATTGTTGCGAGGCGGTCGAGGTGTGAATAAGCTAGACGAAGCTTGTATGCATCACGACATTGCATATGCAAACCATACAGACTTACCTAATCGTCACAAAGCTTATTTACAACTACTTAATATGGCTAAACAAAGACTTAAATCGAACGATGCTGGGAAAGGTGAAAAACTCAGTTCATGGGTAGTGAGCAAAGTTATGAAAACCAAACTAAAATCTGGTTCCGGCGTTAAAACGTTTAAAAGTTTCGTGTCAAAAATAAGAGCAAAAATAAAAAAACTGAAACCTAAGGACAGTAAAACTTTAATAAACGCGGCTTACTGAGCAGCAAAAAAAATATTTCCTAACATTTAGAAAATTCGAGTACCACGAGTGATACCCTTACCAAAGACTGGAGGTATTCTGCCTTTAATCCCTATTTTTGCGGGCTTGTCAGCTTTAGGAACTTTGGCTGGTGGTGCGGCTGGTATTGCAAAAACTGTTAACGATTACAAAGCAGGTCAGCAAAATTCGCGAGAAACACAACGACATAATGACGCTATGGAGTCTTTAAAGTTAGGCAAGGGTTTATACATTAAGTCACATAAAAATGGTAAAGGTTTATTCATAAAATCTTCAAAAAAACTGATAAATAAGCTACCTAATCGACCTCTAACTAATGTAGACATCCAAAGACATGCACGCGACATCCCTCACTTTCGAGGAGTCTACATGAAGGATCAGTTACCAAGGACGCCAAAACGGATTGAATGTGGTATCGTTAACTTGGACAATTCTAAGAACGATGGAACGCATTGGGTAGCTTATGCTAAAATAAACAATTGTTGTGAATACTTTGATAGCTTTGGAGATTTGAAACCTCCAATGGAATTAATGCAGTACTTTAAAAATTGTGATGTTTTTTATAACTATACTAGATTTCAACAATTTAATACAGTAAACTGTGGCCACCTATGTCTAAAATATCTCTGGAAATTTTGGAATAAATAAGTATAAATTTTATGTATTTCTTTTATTTCAATCATTTTCATCATGTCACTCACCTTATCGATAACTGGAAATTCGTCCGATTTATGTACATATTATCCTAATACATTACAACTTTATGGCCATTATGAATGTGCCTTATTACATTTCTCAACATTTAATTCAATTCCAAACATTGATAAAATGAATAATAAATTATATTATGGCTCTAACGAAGTCCTTGAAATACCTGAAGGTACTTATGAATTACAAGGTATCAGCGATTATTTAAAATCGGAAATAAAAGATTGTTCAATAAAAGTACGGTGTAATAACAATACTCTAAAAACTTTGATATACTGTACCAAAGATATCAATTTTACTAAAGAAGGGACTTTTAGGAGTTTATTAGGGTTTAAAGCAAATAAATGGCATGTGTCTGAGTTACCAGTCAACATTTTACCTACGACCGTGATCAGGATAGAATGTGATATTGTTAGTGGTTCGTACATAAATGAAAAACCCAGTCACATTGTACACGAATTCGCACTCAACGTGTCACCAGGATATAGAATTATAGAAATTCCGAAAAACGCCATATATTTTCCAATTAACCAAAACAACATAAGCTGTATACGTATCAGGCTATTGGATATAAACAATCGCTTAATAAACTTACGTGGTGAAGAAGTGCAGCTATATTTACATCTTAGAAAAAATGATTGACTACAATAAATATGTGCATCAACAAATTGGAAATGTCAGTTCTACTAAAGTGATCAAGCAAATAAGACCTCGGTCTAAGAAAAAAATAAAATTAACACAAGACAATAAGGAATTTCTAAAAACGATCGGTTTGCTAAAATGAATATCTTAGATGTTTTATCTGCTTCAACTTCCGACAACACTGTTGAGGGAATTGAATTTCATTCTTACAAACCGTACATAACAAGCTTCAACAGGAACGATGCAATCCGCATACCTATTAATCAACAGGATCTGTATACACTACCTTCAGCGAGCACTTTGTATTTGGAAGGAACTATAATCATTAGCAAAAAAGATTCAAAAGAAAAAGCGAGTAGCGTTTCTTTAACAAATAATTTTCTACTCTACTTGTTTCAAGATATAAGGTACGAACTAAATGGAGTAGAAATTGATAAAATAAAAAACGCTGGAGTGACTACTACGATGAAATCATTAGTGTCAATGAATGAGAGTGAGTCAAAGATATCTTATGCATGGGGTTGGAATATCGAGGGCATAAAAAATATTAATGGGGGTAGTTTTTCTGCTTCTATACCACTTTGTAATATTCTCGGGTTTGCAGAAGATTTTAAGAAAGTAGTGATAAATAGTAGACATGAATTGATATTGTTACGAAGCAATACTAACCTGAACGCTGTAAAACTGAATACCGGTGAAATTGTAGATGATGTTCAGATAAATAAAATTGTTTGGCGTGTACCGCATGTTAAAGTGTCAGACAAAGAGAAAATAAGTTTGCTAAAACTTTTAGAGAAAGACCGACCGCTCCAGATGATTTTTAGAAATTGGGATCTGTACGAATATCCGACTTTACCTAAAACAACAAAACATACTTGGTCTATTAAAACTTCATCGCAAATAGAGAAACCGAGATATGTCATTATTGGTTTACAGACAAATAGAAAAAACAATGCAAGCTCTGATATGTCTCTGTTCGATCACTGTCATATTCGTGACGTTAGAGTATACCTCAATTCAAACTACTTCCCGTATGAAAATCTAAATGCGAATTTTGCTAATAACAGAATTGCTTTATTATACGAACAATACACTAGATTTCAGCAGTCATATTACGGACGCCGCGCGGAGCCTTTATTAAGCAAAAAACAATTTAAAGACTTGACGCCACTCTTTGTTATTGACTGCTCCAGGCAAGCAGATAACTTGAAGGCAGGCCTGGTTGTGGATGTAAGAGTGGAAATTGAAACTGATTTGGATATACCCGATCAAACTTCAGCATACTGCCTTATATTAAACGACTGTATAATTGAGTATAAACCGTTGAGCAATACCGTGAGGAAAATATTGTGAATCCTGAAACTATATTATTAGACGTTCAAGGATTTAAGGACCTCTACAACAATTTTATAGTAAAAGAATTAGCTTTGGCTACTCGTGATTACACCCAAACCTTCTTAGTTAAACCTCCACACTTGTTCAGATATTTAACAAGTTATGAACAGAAGCAAGTTAAATGGTTAGAAAGGAACAGAGGCATATATTGTAATGAAGGATATATTGACTTTAAGGAATTCCGACGTATCATCGTTCCATACTTACAAAATAAAGAAATTATTGTCAAAGGCTTGGAGAAGGTGCAGTGGATAAAGGATTTATGTGTAAATTGTAAGGTATCAGAACTTGGTGAAAATCAATGTCCTAATTTATCTATTCTGCATAAAAATACTGTAATGTGGATTCGAATTTAAATTGTAATAACCATTTAAATCAATGTGCACTTAAAAATGTATTATGTTTAAAAAAGTATTTAGAGTGGTAATTAAATATGTAACTTACTTATAAGGTCATTGAAATAAAAAGGTTTTATACAGTAAAAATGCTTTTATTTGCTTATCACTTTTCCAAATAACACAACTTAAAATACCATATAAAAATCACTGAGTAGGTACTGAGAACAAAACCTATGTTTATAAAAATAAGTAACTACGTCCACACAATATTACATACTAGAAATCAGAATCTACTAAGGTTTTTGAAATTTTCTTAATTAAAGCTTCAGTGTCATCCATGACGCAATCGAGAGCATCTTTAACAATATATTGCGCATTTAAAACAACGTTCTCATTGTCACTGTCACAGTTAGATGTTTGTGAATTATTATTATTATTATTGCACAGATCTATGACCGAATTTTTTATTAATTTAATGCCTTGTCGCTGCAGGCGACTCACCACAAACGATTTTGGTGATTTTTGTTTCTTTATCTTATCCTTGCAGCGTTGTTTACATTTTTTTTCTTTGACAGCTTGTTTGTTAGACTGTTCGGGCTCACTGCGAAGCATCTCGTAATATTCTTCATAAGGATCTTGAGCGTACTGACTGAAAACCACCTCTGATTCAGATACCTGCAAAAATAAGAAATACATTATAAACATAATTATACAAACAATTTTTATAGGCGAAAGTGGAGATCTGGCGTTGATTACTTATCTGAGAGCTTACTAATATGTAATAACTGGTGATATAATTATAAATACATGAATTCTGCCTAATGATGGTCGAGTTCAAGCGTTAAGATATTTAAGACAAGAAAAAAATATTTTACTCACCGATGTCATGATTTTGATGAATTAAAAAAAATGTAAAACAGGTGTTCGAGGTGAATAATATTTAGTAAATGACGATAAAATAATTAAATACTGTTACAAAATTACATGTTATTCATAAAAATGTCAATTCAGCATGTGGCATCTAAGGCCAATGAACTGCAACGTAGGTAATAATTATACACTGACGAATCGCCTCATGTATGAGCGTATTACTTAATCGTAAAACGTTAGCTATTCGGGAATCAACCTTATGATGCATGGTATTTAGATGCACAGTGCAACTAAAACTGCAATCAGTTTTTATTTTAACCGATTTAAAAAAGAGTGTTATGATATTTTAAAATAAATACGTAGTATTTCATAAATGAAACCAGTAAATAGTTATAATAATTCACATTTTATTTAATTTTTACATAACATTTACATTTTTTATTTTCTAAAACTAAACTTAAATTACTTAATACATTATTAGCCGTATAGATAATTATGTAACACTAAACTTAAATTATACTCAGAGTAATTCATTCTTAAAAATAAGTGCATGACCCCAGGCTCGGGTTGATATTTGATCCACAGATATCGAACGTTTGTCATCATTTCTAGATAAAGCAACTTTGTTGACAGTCCGAGTAAATATTTCGTGTTTTATCGATTTAAACATATTATTTTTTCTCCGGATTATTCCGCCATTAAATAAAATGGTTTCATAGTCTGATAAGTTTAAATCCCTGACCACGCATGATTTTACTCCTTTTGCGTTTTTAATTATATTATTAGGGGTTTTTATAGAGTAAAGTTTCGATCTCAAACCTACAAAATCAGTTATATATTCCCCTCCCATTTCATCTTTGAAGAGACCGGGAACCTTTTTATTTTTTAGAGGTATCTGTAAATCATTTGCAACTACATAGTTACTGCTGTCAAAATATTGTAAAAAATTATATTTCAAATCATGGTAAAAATCGTTAGTGTATATTTTATAGACAAAAGAATCGGTATCTGTGTAACATAACTGCACTCGATCTTTATAAAAAGGCTTAACAATATTGTAATGAAAGTAATACATGTGTGCTTTTGAAAGTTCTAACACAGTGAAACCTATGTATATAGGCTTATCTAAAATAATTTGATCAGGTTTCATTTGTATTGCAACTAAATTTTCAGATAAAATAGATGCACTGTGGAAATAGGGGTTGGCTATAAGTTTCTCAGCGGATATAAATTTCTTAGTTCGATTAGACTGATCGCACCATTGATTAACTAAATGAACGGTTACTCTATTTTCAGTATTTTCTAATGTTTTTCCAAAAACACTGTTATTTAATAACTTAAAAAAGTCTTGTTCGAAGGAACTTTTTGCTTTTTGTCTTAATTGAGTATTTAACTCTATGTACTGTTTTAAATATGGACTCTGTCTAAAAGTAATAGCTCTATGAATTTTACGTAATATTAAACCATGTTCTAAACATTTTTTTAAATGAACGTAATGAATCACATAGTTGTACTTATTATACAAATTTGCAATGAATTTCTTTGTTTTACCGCCCGGGGGTACACATTTTTCAGGACAAAATGGTAAGTCATTATGGTGATTATGTAAATGCTCGGGATACAATAGATCGACTTCTAATATGAAGCCCCACTTTGCGTTATCATCTATAGTGCTAACATTAAAATTGACTAATTCGTTATCGCTTAAAAATCTGAAACTAGAGTATGGTAAATACTGACACATGCTAAAACCGTAAAGATTATTACAATCTAAATATACTATGAAACTCTGAGGCTGTGATGGATTATATTCAGGCATGTATTTGTGATTGGCTCTAGCATGCCGATGGGAACACATGCACAAACCACCGCGTATACCGCTTTGTATCATTCTAATGATAGCTAAGTCCGACACAAGTTCTAAATGAACGCCCGTTTTTAGCAACATTGCATCGAAAGATAAACTGGGGGCAGTAATGTAAAACGCTGGGTCGAGATTGTAATATAGTTTACAGGTTTTCCTAAAATTTTGAAATATGTCTGTCAACAAAAACACATCCGTTTTTAAGTAAAGATCCGTATACTCGCCGAGGTTATTAATATTAAATTCAGCCCAAACAGTCTGTGCGTGATTATAATCTTCATCACTAATGTCTTCGTTAGTCAAAGAATTATAAAAATTATCCTTAGATGGCAAAGATTTTTGATCGTAACATTCCCAATTGCTCATGTAATCATATGGATATATACCTTTTCTTGTCAATAAATTAAACTGTCTATCTTTAGAAAAATGAGATCGAAGATTAAGAAAATCTTCTACCTGCAATGTTTAAGCGAGCTTGTCTAAACTTGTCCCTAAAAAGTTGAAGGAATCTAAAAATCTGATACAAATATACTCGTTATCAGCCATAGGAATAAACTTGGTAAATGCTAAATATTTTTCTTTAGTCTTAGGGATTATTTTAATTCGACCTGGAATTTCGCCTAACTTTTTTATAAATAAATGACAATCGTACCCGGATAAATTGTGAAAAAATATTGGAATAAATTTTGGTAGTTTATGTTGTAAATTGCAGTGTCGATGTGCTGCACCTCGATATAGGCCTGTAAGGTGACAATGATCTCTTACTCTATCGTTTAAGAGCAAATTATCGCAAATATGACAACTAACGGCACGTTGGAACTCAAGAGAATTTTCATCAGTGAATATTATAGGTTCGCTTTTGGATATAATTCTATAGATTTGTTTTACATCCTCAGTAAGAAAATGTATAAATTTTGACACACAATCATTGCCGCGATAACTTCTATAGCACTCAACGGTAGAATTTATTGATGACACGACATTGTAACCGAACGCTGCCGGCAGGTGTCTTTTTGTGTATGACGTGTTAGCGGTGTTGAATTCATCGCCGGAAATCGGTTCAAGTAACGTTTCGAAATCCGCGTATATGACGAATGGAATATTTTGTTTCCTATCATAATTTTTAAATTTTAAAAATGTCCCTTGTTCTGGTAAAACAGTGACAATTCCCCCACACAAGTGGGATTCAAATTGACCAAGCGTTGGAAAAAACAATAAACATGTTTCACAGAAATATAGTTTACCATGATGTTTGGTCATCTGATTTCTAACTAAACGTGATAAATCTTTGATAAGACAGTAATGAGAGTTATTATTGTTTTCTATAAACAGTAGATGGATACTTTTATTAGACTTATTATTCGAAGTTTTGTACAATGGTCCAATAATTGTCTTCTCATTTTTTAAACCATATACAAATATATTGAGAGAAGGATTATTTTTCTCAAAGATAGCTATGTCCGAGAATGTAATTGGAAATGTTAAATTATTAACATTCAAAACATCCTGAAAGTAGGGATAAGACGAAATCCTATCGGGATGTCTATTTGTGGGGTGCAATGCCGCCACAACACACCACAAAAAGCAATACTCATCATTGTTTCGAATATTCAAACAAGCTCTTTTACTTTTCACGAATTTCGGCAAAGTTAAAAATTTAGAACCGCTGAGGGGTTGATACTTATTAATATTTAATTCTAAATGTGAATTGCATAAAAAAGTCCAACCACTATCTCTTTCCTCAAATTCTTCAATTTTTTTAGTAGTGAATCAACAGTTAATTTATAAATAGAATCAAAATCGTAATTAAAATGTATAATAAAATATTTTGTATGGAATGATTTTATTTCTTGTTGATCATTTTTAAACATAAGAAAAGAAGCAAACAGTTCGAAGTTTATTTTGACAGAGGTGTGTTTCTGTATTGATCTATTTATTATATGTTTGACTTGTGTAGTAATAGTATTGAGAAACATCTCGGGAAAGCTATGTATTTGTTCGCCTGTTGCTATAATTTTGTAACTTATGATTCGTTCTTTAAAAGAAGAATTAATAATTGCAACATTATCATAAATGGGGATAGAGCTATTGTTTTTATGTACATTGCTACGTAAATGACCAGACCATCGACGATTATCTACAAATACTTTACAATCAGAACAGTGAGGCATTATGTTATTGTATAAAACAAAGAACACTTAAAATAACTATTTAAATAAAAATAAGATTAGGTAATACTTACTACTAATATTCACGATCTTAGGTACCTATACCAGTTACAAAATATTTTATATAATTAGTAGATACAACTTGATCAGGACAATTTTACGTTCGTTTCAAGATCCCGTGTATAATGCTTTACAGGCAAGTCGGTAATTATGTTTAGACAGATTGTATCTGAAATAACAAAAAAATGGTTGCATTAGGTACATAGTTTAATTAGGTAGATAATTCTGGGATGAAAAATATACTCGTATTTAATAATTACCTGCGTAATATGAAATGATTTATACATAAGAATGTGTATCTGCGTGCTCCAAATATGTAGGTATATTTCAGGTAATTATATAATTCTTCACAGGCAAGTTTAGGTAGAATGTATCTGAAATAAAAAATGGTTTTATTAGGGTCCGATAAAGAATTAGGTATATGATAAATTGTATATTCTAGGTATAAAAATACTCATATTATTATGTTCTGATATTTGATAATTACCTGCACAATATGAAATGTTTTAAACATACGAATATGTATCTGTGTGATCCAAATATGAAAGTATATTTCAGGTCCCAACAATATACCGATCAGAGCTGCTCCAGGAGATGAAATCGTTCGTATCGTTCGTTCGTACTTTGTATAATTTGTGTTGAAAATATATATTTATACTAATTAATTTAATTGTTTTGTGGTCAAAGGTACGCTCCGTCGTACCTTTGAGATAATAAGTAATATTTTAACATATTGGTAAATATTATACGTGTGCTTAACCTAATTACTTAATTCACATTCACAATATCAGCTATTTTAGTTAGGGTTGGTAATAACTTGGTACTCATTTGTATAAGCAATATACAAATTTACACAATGCACTATTTCGAACAAAATTGATATTGATGTCCGTGGCTGATAGTGTAGTTACCTATCAGAATTATATTAGGTATTTATTTTAGGTAGACTAGAAAAGTACGAGACAGACAACAATAAGTTCACATCTTTTCTACACGAGACCTAGACGTAGATGACTAAATGAGTAATACCTTAGAAACATTTATTTACTTCTCGAAAATAATGACATCAATGTATTGTGTGGTGATTCCGGGCACGCTATCGTTTGGTCAGCCCTACCTAATTTCACAGCATTGACATTCAGCATAAAATTTTCCTTCGTCTTTATTTTACAAACGTGTATAATACGACTATAGAAAAAGTTACTTTAACACAGCAATACCAGATTGATCGTAGTGAGTTTTAACATGTTTAATGTATTATTTGATTTTATCATATAAGCTATAAGTATTCTTTTTTCGGTAAAAAGTATTCGCAGTCTGCAAGTGCAACGAAGTAATTTATTATCGTCGGTATACATACACTCCGTGTTGCCTACAATATCAGCGACACTATTGTCGATAGCCAACCGCTGCCGCCATCACCAACCAAGCCATCAAACCGAGTGGAACTTCTGATTGAAAAAAATGTAAGTCCAATAAAATATTCTGTTCTTTTTTCGTGGTTCACACTTGTGATCCGCTTGTAATTAATAATTATGTTTGTTTGGGACGTTTTACTTCACGACTGATCACCCGAACTGCACATAATATGTCATAGGTTGTGCTATCCCATTGGAATATGAGAGAACCAGTGTTTGTGTGCACACTTGTGTCCTATAGTATGTCCTACGCAATGGAGATTAGTCCATTGAGATAATTAATAATAATTGTTTGACTAAATTTCCTCCTATTTTTATTTCAGGTCAGGCTCTGAGTCCGATTACTCTCCAGCATCGATCACTAACCAAAAAGTGAAGTCCTGTCGCAAACCGTCTGCAGACAACAAAGGAAAACGCAAGTCTTCAACGAATTTAACGCGTCCGAGGTATCTATACAAAATATTGAATTACTTATTTAGTTAAAAAAGTTTTACGTGTAGAATTATTTCAGTATTAATGAAGTATTTATATTTCTTATCTTGCAAACTGTGTTTTAGTTTATAACCAGTGAATCATGCTCTGTTACAAGTCTGTTGACAGTTTTTATAGACATAACCGTTATATTTTTATTTATGCGTCTCCCATGCTGTGAGGTTTCTCGATAATAATTATATTTTTTTCCAGTGCATACCTAAACGGTAAATAAATCATGAAAGTATGTGATGAACTAACAGTAGTTTTCTTTGTTGTTTCAGTAAAAAAGTCAATGCTTGTAACGATATATTCGGTATCAGTAACAACCATGCAACTGACACCGAGCCCAAAGAAGGTTCATCCAACATAACATGTCTATCATCATTCTTCGTGAACCGAGTGGCCAACGGCTGCGAGCGGCGAACAGCGAGCACTGACGGAGAGCTCTACATCGACTGCAAGGTGTATAAGAGTAACGACGCGCACCACACCGATTCCCTGGAGCTGTGGAAGAAGGCGCTCATCCGACTGAAGTTCCAGACCGATACGGATTCTCCTCAGTGGCGAAAACTATAAGAGTTCGTACGTTCGGCTGATACGTTGTTCCTAGAAGAACCAATGTTTTATGGTCACAATAGCAAATAACTGAAAAACGCAATATTTTTCCTCCTAAATTAAATCTTATAAACCACCTCGCTGTTTTTCAATCATAAATTCACATACCTACTTAACTGATCATTGACCAAGTCAATCTTACATTATTGAGCATTATACTCGTATAAGTAGTCTGCATGTGTATCGCATGATCATTGGTCGAGTACAGTAAAACACTAGAGGATCGAGTCAAACGTTCATTATTAGGCATTCTATATCACTGTCCGTAGCGAAGGCGAACTTGCCTAGCTACTTGAGGACAGTACAGTAATTCACTAGAGAGTCGAGTCGATCGTACATTATTGAGCATTCTATATCACTGTCCGTAGCGTAGGCACACTCGCCGAGCGACTTGCCGATAGTGGTTAGTGGTTAGGAGCAAGTTACTAGTCTATACTAGTAATCAAGTACACTGAACTAACAACAATGAACTATCTAGTTAGAGTTATATCGGTCGAGCAGAGAGTACAAAAATATTTATAAACTAACTACTATTAAAATACTCGTATTTAAAGCATCACTCTACTGTCTATTTCGCGATCGTCGGTCGAGTAGACAGTCGAGTCGATTATCAATTATTGGGCATTCTATACCACTATCGGCAGCGAGGCGTACTCGCCGAGCAACTTGCCGATAGTGGAATAGAATGCCCAATAATATACTACTACTCTAATACGGATATTATGTACTGGGACAACCCTAATGAACTAATAGACCGATTACGACTGCTTATCGCTTCACGAAATGTCGGTAACAATAGTCATGACAATGAAATTATTGCAATATTGGAAGAATTAATAGAAGCTAACATAATTGAATCACCTCATCGACTTTCCAACATACTAAAACATGTACTCAAGTAAACATACTTTCATTGTAATAATGACTATCGATAAGTTTGGACGTCATCTGCGTAACACTCGACAGCAAACACCATCGTTGCTCAAGGTACTGAAACATCAGGTGGACTGTGGAAATCGTTTATTAAGAAACGCTAGCAAAGGTATTCTAAAAAATGATGTGGTTACAAAAGAACAACTGGACGAGGTTCTGATTCAATGTTTGTCTAAAATAAAAAGAATCCCTCAAAGTCTAAATGAGATCTCAAAAAAAAAATCATCTGGCACCAGCACGTTAACCACCACTAGACCACGAGCACCACCAACATCATTACCACCAGCGATAGTGCCAAAACCTCGAGGAAAAGAAGACGAACAAGTTATTAATAAAAAACCTCGAGGAAAAGAAGAAGTTAATATAAAACCGTAAATATGAGTAAATGGACAGTCGTTCAGGAACTTCACAAGAATGCTCGTAAAAACTTCACTCGAAGACGTTTCATACAAAAAGGACTTGATGACACCTGGCAAATAGATTTGTTTGATGTGCAAAAGTATTCCAAGTACAACAGAGGATTTAAGTATATTTTAGCGTGCATCGATACATTTTCGAAGTATGCATGGGTTCAACCGATAAAGAGTAAATCAGGTGGAGATGTAACACAAGCTATGCTCAATCTCTTAAACAACAATCTAAGGCGTAAACCGAAAAATATTCAATCTGATGATGGACGAGAGTTCTTCAATGAAAAGTTTCAAGCTCTGATGAGAAAGTTTAATATAAACCATTATTCTTGTTCAGGTCAATCACCGAACAATAATAAACATGTCAGCGTAATTGCGACACCGCGCTATGCCTTGAATATTTTATGTATTACCTTAGTAAAATAGTCAGTACGTTTTCGGATAGCATATCGGGCGCGACTCAATCCCATTCATTCACCTCATTAGTTTTAATCGTTATCCCATTTGTATTACTGAAATATAGTTATCTTTATAATCTTTAATCCTAGTTTATCTTAATCTCACCCTAACCCCGAACATTGGTCCTTCGAGCCGTCGGAGCGGGACCTTTACGCGTGTATCTACTATTATTGTACTGTGTGAGTGTCTCGCTTGGAACTTATTACCAGACCCTGGCATACAGAACTGAGTGAATTTACTTTTAAAACATTTCATCATCCTGCTGATCCTATCTGACCTCGGTGCTCCGGACGGAAAGGTGCCATCATCTTGCTGATTTTAATTTATCTCGGTGCCCCGGACGGAAACGTGCCATCACCCTGCTGATACTGAGGACCCTGGGTTTTACGAAAACATCGCGTCATCTCATCGCGCTGTTACTCCAGGTTTGTTCTTGCAGCCATCGCAAGGACATTTGATCTCGAAGCCTTCAGTACAAGTAAGGTCTCTTTTTTATCTTTATAATGTCGAAAATGGATGACATTTTAATAACCCAACAACAACTAATCGAAGCCGTAGATAAGCTCTTCACCAATTTCAAGAAGGATGGTGCAGAGCGAAAGACCTCGGACTACTTACGTCGTCGATTAGCAACCTTGGAACAATACTTTACAGAGTTCCATAATAATCATATGACTTTGCTATCTTTTGGCGATCAATCTCATGCATATTTCAGTACTAACCAATACGATCAAATGAAGGAAAAATATAACAATATTAAAACTACTATTCAAAACTATGACCCCCTCGCAAACAGACCGCAAATCCCTGAATTGAAACCTCCTACGTTCCAACCTACTGCGGAATCTCAAACCTCGAATCTCGCACCTCACGCTGCTTCTAAAACCCCTGCTCTTGAAGAGAGTAAAGCCGAAGGTCTCTTCAAAAAGCAAGCTACCAACTTCAAGGCTTTCTTGAGAACATCTTCCAATATCGACCTTGATCTCATAACGGAAAAATGGGAGTTTGAAGACGTCCTGAAGACGATACAATCTCGTTGGGCGGCTATTGACTCGCTTCATTGGGAGCTAGACAACGAGTATGGCGGATCAAACCCTGAGTACGAAGAGCAATTTACTCATTATGAGAAATATTACAACAAAATCAAGAAAGACATCAATAGGAAAATGTGGTCCGTTGCGCATATTGAAAAATCAACTCCTAAAATGGAGATAGTCACCTTTGAGGGAAACTACAATAGGTGGATTTCGTTCAAAGATCTTTTTACCGAAGCAGTGCACAACAACCCCTCTTTGTCGAATGCACAAAAAATGCAGTTTCTAAAGAGTAAGATCAAAGGTGAGCCCGAAAAATTGATCCAACATCTCCAAATAAGCTCCGACAATTATCTTGTATGCTGGAATATCCTCAATCATCGTTATAATAATAAACGAATGATCTTCACTTCTTATCTTAACAATCTTATGAATATCCCTGCAAACCAGCAACAATCATCAAATCATATAAAACGCATTCACGATACTACGTATGAGAGCGTGAATGCTATCAAGAATCTGGGAGTCGATGTGTCTTCCTGGGACTCTTTCCTGGTATGTATCTTGTCTCAAAAATTAGATTCGGATATATACGAGGATTATCTACAAGCCTTAAAATCTCCGCGAGAATTGCCCGTCTTGGAAGATTTCCTTAATTTCTTAGAAACTAAGTTTATGATGCTGGAAACTTCCCGTAAGAAGCTTGAAAATTCCACGCACAAATTATCCTCATCTCAATCCAACAACTATAACAAACCATCATTTTCAAAGGGTAACAATTTTAATCGAAATTATAACAATCCTAAAACGAATTACTCCACAAGCCAAGTTTCGCAATCGTCAAAGTCCAAACGCAAAATTAACTATCGCAAGCAATGCCCTATTTGCAACGCCACTGATCATCGCATACATGCATGTCAAAAGTTATTGGAATTGCAACCTAATGAACGTAAAAATGCTATTGCTAACTTGAACCTTTGTATTAATTGTTTACATTATCACGAAGGCAAAAAAATGCCTTTCCGAAATAAGATGCAAAGAATGCAATAACGAACACAATACCATTTTGCATGAATCTTTTAAGTCACATCGATCTGGGTCAAATGCAGCCACGATTACGAAATCTCCATGTCAGCAGCAAGAAAGTAACGCAGTTGCATCGCTTCTTAAAGAACCCTCAGAAATACTGCTTGCCACGGCAATAATTAACGTACAAGCAGCGGACGGATCTTACCAAAAAATGAGAGTTCTTTTAGATCAAGGATCACAAACATCCATTATCAGGGAAAGCGCAGCTCAGTTGTTAAGACTACCGCGACGAAAATGTAACGGCTATATCTCTGGAATAGGAAATAAGGAAAACAACTGTAAGGGCATGATTACCATCAAATGTTTGTCGTTGGTTAGCGATTTCACCTTTGAAACAGACGTATATATAATGAATAGACTCATAAATAACTTACCCAGCTGTACCTTACCTAAGCCAGACTGGCCTACTCTCAACCAAATAACCCTAGCAGATCCCGAATTTTACAAAAGTAGGCCTATTGATATCTTATTTGGAGCAGATATCTATTCCACTATCCTTATGGACGGTATCTGTCGTTCAGAAGGTATATTGCCAATTGCCCAACAAACCCAGTTGGGATGGATCTTAAGCGGCCACTACAAAACATACCATTGCAATGTGATCCTAAATAATATCGAAGAAATTCAGCAATTCTGGGAAGTGGAGGACATTCATGAATCTTCAGCGATATCAGAAGAAGATGAAAAATGCATCGAGTTTTACCAATCTTCAACTTCTAGACGGGAAGACGGAGGCTACGTCGTTAAAATACCGTTCAAAGAAAATTTTGACAAAAATATAGGCGAGTCGAAAACAAAATCGATTGCTCAATTTTTCCAAATGGAGCGGAAATTAAGTAAGCAACCAGCACTGGCACGTGACTATAAAACGTTTATTTCCGAATACCTAGAGCTCGGACATATGACACCCGTTGCGCCACACATACAGCCGGACTGCTACTTATCGCACCATTGCGTCCAACGATCTGAGTCATCAACTACTAAATTGCGAGTTGTCTTTAATGCCTCGGCAAAAACCTCGAGTGGATACAGCCTCAATGATCTTATGTGCCGAGGGCCCAATTTACAACAAGACCTCCAGAGCCTTATCTTGAAATGGAGACAATTTAAATACGCTTTTACAGCAGATATAGAAAAAATGTTTCGCAAAATCTGGCTACATCCCGATGATCAGAAATATCAGAAAATTATCTGGCGGAACCATCAATCTCAACCTTTAAAAGAATACCAGTTAGCGACAGTTACCTATGGCACAAAAGCCGCACCTTTTTTGGCCATGATGACACTGAAGCAACTGGCCATCGATGAAAGACCAAACTATCCACAAAGTTGCGCTCCTGATATCTTAGAACACTCGTTTTACATGGATGATCTCATGCATGGTGAACATTCAGCGAGAGCAGCTAAACAGCTCAAAACGGAGATGATCAACCTCCTCAAATCTGGCGGGTTTAATCTCAGAAAATGGCGATCAAACTTACCGGAAATAGTAGATAGTTCTAATGCACTTCAAAAGGAAGACTTTGACTTTAAGCAACCGGAGTCAACCAAAACCTTAGGTCTTCGGTGGGAACCAAAAAGTGATCAATTTATCTTTCATCCTATAGATTTCATCTCACAAGACATCCTTACAAAAAGGCAATTCTTATCTCAAATATCAAAAATTTTTGACCCTTTGGGCTGGCTAGCACCAGTTACAATAAAACTTAAGATCTTGTTCCAAGAATTATGGAAATCAGACCTGGGTTGGGACCACCCTGTCCCTGAAGAAATCGCGTTAGAATGGAATACTATAAAAGCCGATCTACCACATATATCTCGTTTTAGAATACCACGTTGGATTCAAACCCAGGAGAAAGATACCATCGAACTTCATGGCTTTTGCGACGCCAGCACAAAAGCATACGCTTGCGTCGTGTATTGCAAAATACAAAGGAAAAATGAAACCCACGTGACCCTTGTTGCAGGAAAATCAAAAGTAATACCGCTGAAAAAACCACAATCAATCCCGCGTTTGGAACTTTGCGGTGCTCTCTTGTTGTCAAAACTTATGCGAAAAGTCCTCTTATCCCTATCGAGCTACAAGCTGCATGTTTATGGTTGGGTTGATTCAATGGCTGTTCTAGGTTGGTTAAATGGCGAACCGGAGAAATGGAAACCCTTTGTTGCGAATCGAGTGAGGATTATTACTGAAATAATTCCTAAAGATAACTGGAGTTACGTAAAATCCAAAGAAAACCCCGCAGATTGCGCAAGCCGCAGTTTACCTGCTGCTCAATTAGCCAATTACTCGCTGTGGTGGCAAGGGCCCGACTGGTTACCAAAATATAAGCCTAAAGAATCTCATAAGATGCCGATTTATACGAGTATTACTAGCGAAGAACTCAGAAAAACCGAGCAAGTAAATACGGTCATTGTTAACCCCGAAAATTTAATAATTAATCAACTATTACCAAAATATAGCACTTTAAGGAAATTTACTCGAGTATTAGCTTACATCAACAAGTTCATCGACATTGTTGTTTACAAGAAAAAACGCACATGTTTTCTTACTCTGCAAAATATAAAGACAGCAAGAGAAATGTTAATTAAGCACGTCCAAAACGAATATTTCAGCGAAGAAATATCGCGGCTGAAAAATAATGAGTCACTAAATAAGAAAAGCCAGATTCTTAATCTCAATCCCATACTAGACAGTAATCAAATGCTCCGTGTCGGTGGCAGACTTAAACATTCGAATCTTGATCCCGAAATGAAGCATCCCATCATAATCCCGAATCAATCGAAATTGGCAGATCTTATCATAGATGAATCCCACGAGCTTGTATTCCACGGTGGAGTAAAAATGACTACTGGATTAATAAGACACAAATACTGGATTCTTGGAGGAAACAGAGCCACAAAGAAACGATTAAGAATGTGTGTCAAATGTAAAAGAAATAATCCCATATCACAACATCAAATCATGGGTGACCTACCTCCAGCACGATTGATTCCTAACCGACCATTTTACCACACTGGAATAGATTATACCGGACACATCCTTATTAAGGCAAACAAAGGTCGGGGCATTAAAACCTGTAAAGGATATGTCGCAGTTTTTGTTTGTATGGTAACTAAAGCCATACATTTAGAAATTGTCTCAGATCTCACAGCGTCAGCATTTATTGCCGCGCTTCGACGAATTTCGGCTAGAAGAGGAGTTCCTGGGCACATCTATAGTGATCAGGGAACTAACTTCATAGGAGCCAACAGAATTTTAAAACAAGAGTTTGCCGAAATCGCCTACATCTTGTCTGACCAAGAAGTAACCTCAACAATCTCCGAAATGAATATTGAGTGGCACTTTAACGCCCCATCATGGCCATCTGCTGGCGGACTCTGGGAAGCTGCAGTGAAGAGCCTAAAACATCATCTCAAGCGTGTTGTTGGAGAGCAAAAACTAACCTACGAGGAATATATTACCCTACTATCCCAACTCGAGGCTTGTTTGAACTCCAGGCCACTGTGCCCTCTGACAGAAGATCCTGAGGATCTGGACTTTTTGACCCCGGCTCACTTTTTAGCAAGTGGCCCCAACTTAACGATTTTCGAAACAGAGCATGATCTCAGAACACGGTGGCACTTGACGCAAAAAATCTATCAAGATGTATGGAATAAGTGGAAGACTGACTACCTCTCGCAGCTTTCTACAAGGTCCAAATGGCAACAGCATCAAAAAGATCTCAACCTTAACGACATCGTTATTATCAAGGACGACAACCTTCCACCAGGAAAATGGAGTCTAGGCCGCGTAGTAGCGCTGCATCCTGGAAGTGACGGACACGTAAGGGTCGTTACACTTAAAACCAAAAACGGGCTTTTAAAACGCCCAGTAGTAAAACTGTCCTTACTGCCAACAAATAAAAATGATCAAGATACAAAGGCCTCAAAAGTTGATAGTAAATTGCCAGCGGCGAAGAAAAAACGTCCTATCTCATTCTCAGCTATGGTTTTATCTTTGACATTATTCTTGTTGTCACTAATAAACACCATTCAAGCATCCTACAGTTTTTCCCAGCTGACAAACAAAAGTGTCTACTTCGACAAAATATCTAATATGCATTTAATTAGAGATGATTGGCATTTAATAGTCTATTATGACACAAATCCTTATCAAGAAGGAACGGCGGCATTACTGAAGTATATCAAGTATCTTAAAACCTTATGCTCTACGATTAGAACACAAACACCTTGCGACGGCGTCATGTTACAACTCGAGCACGAGTTCGAAGAAATTAAACATTATGATAATATTGTCATGATGAATGACTCGTTTATGGGTAATAAGAAACGCCGGCGACGCGGCTTGCTAGACGGAGTAGGCTACGTTGCAAATAGTTTATTCGGAGTGTTGGACCAACGATTTGCAGAGAAATATGAAAAGGATATTGACCTTTTAAAGCACAATGAAAACCATTTATACAACCTCTGGAAAAACCAAACGTCGGTCGTAGAAGCTGAATTTAATCTCATGAAGAGGATGCAGAATACTATCAACAAACATCACAAAATAATAAATCAAAAGCTTAATTATCTCCAAGATTCTTATAAAAATCTCACTCAGCAAGTGCAAAACATAACTGTCATCACAGACTTCATAACCTCGGCTTTCACTGCCAACAACTTGTTGTATACCCTTCGACGAATCCAGGACTCAATTTTAGATACAGTTACTGATGTTTATAGTGGAAAATTAGATTTTCATTTGATATCTCCGAAGCAACTCAGATCAGAGCTAAGCATAATATCAGCACAAATATCTGGAGACTTGGTAGTTCCCGTCGACAACTTTAATCTTAAAGATCTTTATAGCTTGCTCAAAGTAAGAGCCAAATACTCTGGCAAATACCTAATTATAGAAATAAGAATACCACTAATTGAAAGGGATCTTTTCGAGGTATTCAATCTTATCCCGGTTCCACGCATTGTGAAAGATAACATGATGATGAAGGTCGAAACTATCTCTGAATTAGCAGCCATCAACATGAGAAAGGATTCGTATTTAACTATCACAGACACGGATCTGCAGTTATGCGTATTACAAAACCCTGTGACTATTCTGTGTCATATCAGAAAGCCTATTCACCACATGAAAGATGATCATAACCTTTGTGAGATAATCCCTGGCACAAGAACTTGTAAAACTAAAACTACCTCGTGCACGAATGACTGGAGAGAATTAACATCAGAAAACAAATATTATTATTTATGTTGCAATGAATGTAACGTCAAACTTCTGTGTGAAAATCAAGTTAAGGCATTTAGGTTATCAGGTGCTGGTCTGTTGCGTGTTGGGGAAGGCTGTTTAGTAAAAACAGAAGACTTTATGGTGTATTCAAACAAAAGATTGTCTAGTAAAATTAGCACGACGACAAAGATTATCTCGCCAGAAATATCACCAATCAATCACATAATAAATATCACGATGCCAGAAATCTCATATGAGCTTAATCCCAATAACTCAGACAACCTCAGACAATTTGAAGCTATTAAGAAAAGTCTTGAGATCATGAAGCAGAGTGAACCTTTGAGCACCAATATCTCCTACAACGACATCCATCATTATACTGCTATATATCTCATCATATTGGGAATCTTGTTGTTGATCGCAGCTTACTGTTTTATACGTTGGCGGCAAAGACAACGTAAAGGAAATCGTTCCATTTCTACAGCAGAGCGGTCGACAGCCTCCGTGGCGACTGCGTTGCCATCTCCACAAACCGCTACGGAAAGTGTTGTAATTGAGTGTAGTGAAATTAGGGAAAAAGGGCAATCTAGTAGCAAATCAGTGAAAAGTGATTCTAAGCGACTTGCTCTATCTAGTGAGTGCTTGAAAAAAAAGGAAGATAGAGGTTCTTCACCGATTTTTCGCGTGTTTTCTCTTCCTGATTTACACTGTAGCGATTCTGTTTAATTTGTAATGCTACTTTCATCTAATCTTTCAACATAACTAACCCTACATAACTATTTTAGTATTATTGGAACATTGTTTTCACCTTGTTAATATTAATTTCATTACCCATTTAACTATATCTACTTACTAACCTCATCTTTTTCTCCCTCGGGAGCATGTTCAGGTCAATCACCGAACAATAATAAACATGTCAGCGTAATTGCGACACCGCGCTATGCCTTGAATATTTTATGTATTACCTTAGTAAAATAGTCAGTACGTTTTCGGATAGCATATCGGGCGCGACTCAATCCCATTCATTCACCTCATTAGTTTTAATCGTTATCCCATTTGTATTACTGAAATATAGTTATCTTTATAATCTTTAATCCTAGTTTATCTTAATCTCACCCTAACCCCGAACAATTCTACATTTAGTGTAATGAAGGCTTCTATTGTAGAGAGATTTATTAGAACTATCAAAAATTGGCTTTGGCAGCGATTCGCATACAATGGCTCTTACAAATGGGATGGAAAAGAGCTCTCTGACATAATAAAGAGATATAATAATAAAGTATTATTGTTTAAGAGATTGACTCTTAAACAATAATCTAAGGCGTAAACCGAAAAATATTCAATCTGATGATGGACGAGAGTTCTTCAATGAAAAGTTTCAAGCTCTGATGAGAAAGTTTAATATAAACCATTATTCTACATTTAGTGTAATGAAGGCTTCTATTGTAGAGAGATTTATTAGAACTATCAAAAATTGGCTTTGGCAGCGATTCGCATACAATGGCTCTTACAAATGGGATGGAAAAGAGCTCTCTGACATAATAAAGAGATATAATAATAAAGTACATCGTACTATTGGAGTTGCTCCAGTAACCATAAATCATACTAACTCTAATGACTTTCTATCTACTGTTTACAATCATATTAAAGTACGAGCTAAATCAAAATATGTATGTGGTGACTATGTACGTATCAGTAAATATAAATCCACTTTTTCCAAGGGATACACCGGAAACTGGAGTTCGGAGATATTTCAAGTGGTGAAAGTGAACAACACCAATCCGGTGAGCTATCAGTTGCAGGATGAAAGGAAACAACCAATCTTAGGTGGATTCTATGAACAGGAACTGCAAAAAGTTAAATATCCTGATGTGTACCTAGTGGAGAAAGTGTTGAAGAGAAAGGGTGATAAAGTTCTAATGAAGTGGTTCGGTATAGATTCAACAAGTTGGATAAATAAAGAAAACAAGATTAATTAAAGTATAATATATTTTTTATTTGACTGATCAACCTACCTTTTTTATAATTAGGTATACATAGGTAACGTTTATTATTAGATATACATTAAAAAAAAAGACTTAATAGATAACAACAGGTTATAGACACACATACACACACACCCTCATCAATATAAATGATTTTGTAGTCAATATAAATGAACTAGATAAGTATAACATAATATGGAAACAATTACTAGGTACACACAAATTATTATCCTAAACGAGCATTCTCAAGGTGGTTTTCTAACCACCTTGAAAATGCCCGCACCTCTACACCACTACAGTGACAGATGCGAGGTGGTTTTCCTTCATATGCTAAATGTCTACTACAATTTTTATGATTGTGTAATTTAAATTTCTCAATAATTTTTTCTACTTTCGTACAATTAATATTTTCAAAGTTAAACGATAAAAACCCTAAACTTTCTAAAAAATCTCTTTCTATTATACCCCCTTTATATGCCCTCGTGAACTGCTTATTTGGATCAAAAAGCTTTAGTCGTCTTAAAAACTCTAAAAAATTAATATCGTTATCATAATTTTTTAATTTCATTCCATGAATATATTTTGTAACGAATCTAATTGACTTATCATTTTTATAATATAACAACCATGTTGGGAGTTTTATATAAAACAAATAAAGGATCTTATCCTGAACATTGTAAATACCTACTTCTTTAAAGTAAATAGTATTTGACACCTGAAAACCATCGATTTCAATTTTTTTTTTTTTTTTTAAACGTTGCCCCACACTAGGATTTCTCCTGTATCGTGGGTGCGTTTACAAACATTTAAACTCACATACACAAACAGCCAGACCCGGAACAACTACTTGTAGATCATACAAATATTTGTTCCGTGCGGGAATCGAACCCGCGACACGCAACGCAGCAGTCAATCGCTTAACCACTGCGCCAACCGTGCCAATAATATACCTAATGTTTTCTAGATTCATTCTAAAAGTAGTAAAAAATTACAAAGAAAAATATAGAGTACATAAAAAAAAACTACAATTTCACAGATATCTAAAAAATTCAAACTCGCTTACAGTATAAATTAAATCTTAATAATTCTAAAAGTAGCAAAGAATTATAAAGAAGAATATGGAGTACACAAAAAAACTACAATTTCGCAGATATATATAAAATTCAAACTCGCTTACAGTATAAATTAAATCATAAGTGAAAAAAACTTTAAAATATCTGTATACCACACTCGCTTACAGCGTAAATTAAGCAGTTTATTCAAAAATCAAAAAATCAAAATCAAAATATTTTATTTCACATAAACCTACATGGGCACTTATGAAACGTCAGAAGCTAGCTGCACGGTTCGAGTTAGTCGTTTCCTATGGAGAAGAGCCGGCAAGAAACTCCACGGTTACTCTTTTAAAAATAATTGGCTTTACAATATTATTAAATAACAGTGATCATAGGTATGGGAGGGCAGTGTAGGCCTTTCAACAATTACCAGGTACTTAACAAAATAGAAAACCGCCAACAAATCTACACTCTACTAGGCCTACAACGTTCTCACATTCACAAAATATAAAATAATCTAAGTATATAAAATATTAATGACATGATTGCAATTACAACTACAGTAATACAGTAATACAGTATAACATAATAAAAAAACCAAATGCATTCGATTTAAGTTACCTAATGTTAGAAGTAGCGAATGTGACATCATATTGAACGGAGAAAAACTGGAATTTATTAATCAAACGGTTTTCCTAGGAATCACGCTAGATGAGAAATTACAATGGGGACCTCATATAACATCTCTTGCGGGGCGGCTAAGCTCGGCCGCGTATGCTGTTCGAAAGATAAGACAGTTAACAGATATAGAAACCGCGCGTTTAGTTTATTTTAGCTACTTCCATAGCATTATGTCGTATGGCATTTTACTGTGGGGTCGGGCTGCCGACATTGAATCCATTTTTATTTTACAAAAGAGGGCTGTCAGAGCCATTTATAATCTACATCGCCGCGAATCTCTTAGAGAACTATTTAAAACGATTAATATAATGACGGTACCTTGCCAATTCATTTATGAAAATATTATGTATGTAAGAAAAAATCTACATATTTTTAATAAAATCAGTGATAGGCATAATTTTAATACTAGAAATAAAGATAAAATAGATCAACCATTTTTCAGATTATCTAAGGTACATACATCTTTTATGGGGTACTGTGTTAAATGTTACAATAAAATACCTTCTGATATATTACAATTAAATGAAAGAAAATTTAAAACTCATATTAAAAGTACACTTTGTAAACAAGCATATTACAAATTAGAGGATTATATCCAAGATAAGAATGCTTGGAAACATGCTGGTCCTGCTCCATAGGACAATTTAGAGTCTAGACAAAATCAAACTGGTTGCTAATTTAACTGTATAATTTATAATTTTTATGATATTAATTTTATTTTCTGTGATTAATATTTTAACTCACACACTGACTTATTATATGTTGTTTTTATTTTTTATTTTTTTTTGGCAAATCATATACAATGTTTGTAAATATGTGAGCACCATGTACCTATCGCATTTATTAATTTTTCTGTTATTACTTCACTTTTCATTCTTTTTACCAATTGTGGTAAGTAATTTTGATGAATTTTTTTATATTTTTTATTTTTTTATTCTAGGTACATAGTCTTCACCTATAAATATTAATTAATGTATACAAACTATTGTTAACATTTTAAAAGAGTAAGTATGGAGTTTCTTGCCCATTCTTCTCCATACATAACTACATTTTGGAAGGCGCAACTAGAATCAATTAACTATTCATGTAATTTTTGACGTTCATAAGTGCATCTTCGTGCCTATTTGAAATAAATTATTTGACTTTGACTTTGACTTTGTAACATATCTGAATAAATATCATGTCCACAAAAGCCACTAATAAAGAATTGGAATTCGATTTGTAGGTAAATAATGTCAAATAATGAAAAGATTATGTCAAGGAAGTATGTAAAATGAAAAAAAATAAAAAAAATCTAAATAAACATCGTTACTTGGGAGCAGTTAATAGACATTGACATAGTTATGTTGTTTATGAGGTACCAGGGAAGCCACATGTGCAGAAGGAATTATTGCCAAACTTCCTTGTCTTCAACGTAGTCTTTTATCTTATAATATGCTTTTTTGATAAGGACACGTTTGATGTGGGTTTTGAACTTTCCGTCGCTAAGTTTTGTAACCGACTTTGGCAACTTGTTATAAAAGCGGATACTGTTTATAAGAAATGACTTGCTAGTTTTAGTTAATCTGAATTTGGGTATCACAATTTCATGTTTACTACGTGTATTTATATTATGGAAATCGCTTCTTATTTTGAAAAGTCCTAAGTTTTTGCGAACATACAAAATACTTTCTAAGATATAAAGAGAAGGCAAAGTTAGTATATCAATTACTTTGAATTTATTTCTAAGGGACTCACGAGGACCCATTTTATAAATCGCGCGGATTGCTCTCTTTTGTAGAATGAAAATGGAATCTACGTCAGCTGCCGATCCCCACAGCAGAACGCCATAAGACATAATACTGTGGAAATAAAAAAGTATACTAACCTAGCTATATCAGTTAACTGCCTTATTTTTCTTACTGCTCATGCAGCTGAACTTAATCTACCTGAAAGAGCTCTAATGTGGGCGCCCCATTGCAATTTCGAATCTAAAGTAATTCTTAGAAATACAGTTTCCGTAATAGCATCTAGTTTCTTGCCATCAAGTTTTAAATTTAGACCCACTTGGGATACATTTGGTAATGAGAACTTAAGACATTTCGTTTTATTCGCATTAAGTAAAAGATTATTAGCTGCGAACCATTTTGAAAGAACAGCGAGACTATCGTTGACATGTAAGACATCCGTGTCTTTTCTATCTATTTTAAAAATTAGAGATGTGTCATCAGCAAATAGAATTATATCCGATAAGTTAGCCATCATGTAAGGAAGGTCATTAATATAAACTAGAAATAGAAAAGGGCCAAGAATTGAACCTTGAGGCACGCCCATCTTAACTAGAGACCCCGAGGAAGTCGCCCCGTTAACGTGTACTTTTTGCTGCCTATTTGATAGATAGGAAAGAATAAGATCGGCAGCTTGTCCACGAATTCCGTAGTGGCGTAATTTACAGATCAGTGTGTTGTGGTCAACGCAGTCAAACGCTTTTGAGAGGTCACAAAAAATGCCAATTGCATCCTGGGACTTCTCCCAGGATTCCAAAATGTGACTAATGAGTTTTACTCCTGCGTCAGTCGTCGACCTACCCTTCGTGAAACCAAACTGGCTACTATGTAAAATCCCATTTGAGTTAAAATGTGACAACATGTGGTCTAGCATGATTTTTTCATATATTTTACTCAATGCTGGTAGCGCAGATATAGGTCTATAATTAGAAGGATCACTCTTACTACCCGATTTAAAAATTGGTACTACTTTACTATGCTTCATTAAGTCTGGAAACGTGCCGCTGTCCAAACATTGATTAAATATTCCTGTTAGGACAGGGGCAATTGTGTCAATAATATCTCCAAGAACTTTAACGGAAATCCCCCATAAGTCTTCAGTGTTTTTCATGTTAAGACTTTTGAATGCTTTTTTAATTGTGACAATAGAAATGCGCTTGAATTCAAAACTTGGAATATCCTTACTGAAGTTTTCTTTGAGAAGAGATTCAGCTAGTATAGATGATGAGGGGAGAGATTTCGTAACCTCTATTGGGATGTTGGTAAAGAAATTTTCTAGTGTCTCAGCAACTTCTAACTTATCTGAAATGGTTTCATTGTGAATTTTTAAAGACAGTTCATTCTGATCTCGCTGTATTGTGTTTCCAGTTTCTTTGTTAATTACCTGCCACACAGCTTTTATTTTATTATTAGAAATACTAATTTCGTTACTTATTAATTTAGATTTAGCTTGAGCGCAGACTCTTTTAAATATCTTAGAATAGTTCCTGACATAATTATGAAGGATTTGATCAGAAGTCAATGATTTTTCGTGGTACAAATTATATAAAAAGTCTCTGCTTTTTCTAATACCAGCAGTGGACCATTCACTAAATTTTGGTTTAGCATTTATTGTAACTTTTTTTACTGGACACGCTTTATTGAACTCATGGCATACTGTAGAAAATAATGTACCATAGTTGATATTGGGGTCTTGTGAATCAAAACTAGCTGTTGAAAGAGTGCTCAAAACATTATTATTAAACATTTTCAATTTATTTTTAGTGAGCGGTCTTAATTTAATAGTTTTATCTAAGTGTAATTTTTTATGTAAGTCAAATGATATAAGTTGACCAGTATGGTCAGACCTGACGCCAGTAATTAAGGACGATTCTTTTATTTTACAATTAGTAAATACATTGTTGCTGAGGTTGCTGTTATTCTAGTCGCTTCATTAAATATACATTTTAAATTGAATGATTTAAACAATGATATTAACTTACATTTATCTGGTGAATTAACTAATAGATCAATATTTAGGTCACCACAAACGAAAACTAATCTATTATCTTTAAAAAGTTTAGCTAATATTTCTTCCATAAATATTAAAAATGATGACAAGTTTGAGGCTGGTGGTCTATAAACACATAAGAAAGTATGGCCTTCAACCTCTGCACATGCTACCTCACATATGCGATCAACAGAGCAAGCAGTGATATCCTTCCTTTCCTTATGTCTGAAACAACTATTGCATAATATCAATGTACCACCCCCTATTGAGGACCTGTTGTACGCACTGGCAACTGAAAAATTATTTACATTAAACAACATCCTATCCGGCCTTAACCAGGTTTCACAAAAACATAAGATATCCATATGATATTTATCTATTAACAATTCCACGTCTAGGATTTTGCCAGAAAAGCGATTTATATTTTGGTGATATAGTAAAATATTCTTGTTATGCTTCTCTTTTGTCGAGTCTAAAAGTTTAAAGAATCTTTTACAGTACTATTAGAAGTACTAGATAGTACTGTTTCGTCACTTAACCTAGTCTCAGTTAAAATATCAATAACTGCGTGTATATTGTATGCTAACAAAGTAGCCAATACATGTTGACTTTTCTTGGGAAGAAACATATGTTCCCGAATTAAAACAAAATCTCTAACAAAATTGTTAGTATCAAAAAATAATAAACGGTCACTATGACGGCATGTCAAAATATGCATTAGATTATTTAAACTAAAAATGTAATCGTTTTCTTCAGTATTCAAATTATCTGAATATGGCAATGCACATAATATTAATTTACCTAATTTTAATTTAAGTAGGGTGTCGACACCATTAACTATGTCAGTTTTAGATAAACTCAGACTGTTTCCAATTAAAAGAACTACAGTAGTCTGCTCATTCATTTGTGCATGTTTTATTTTCTGAACAAGCTCATTAAAATGCAGGTTATTAAGTAGTTACCTATTCCTTCAGTGAATAGATCGTGAGCGAAACACTCTGGCGGTGTATGACTTAATAGCTGAAACCACTCACTCACTTCCACATTGATATCACCCACGGTATCCTCCAAATGAGACGTGATATCGTCCCAGATCTCAATCAGGGTATAGGTATTTGCATCACTGAAATCACTTTTCTCATAAATACATTTAGGTAAAACACTCACATCTCCATTCAACTTCGCAAGTGGTATGGGTCTTGTCCACAGTCGCAGCAATCTGTTTGAAGATAAATGATTTATCCAATTCTTCTTACATTCAAAATGCATTGCTTCAACTAGCGACATCATTATATTATTTGAATATTCTAGTTTAAAATTGCTTATATCAGTAGCGTCAGTCACTGTAATATAAAAATAATCAATTATTTCCTCAACAGATATATTCTAAAGAAAGTTGATAATCCATGTATTTCCGCTTGGTCCTTTATTAACGAGATGAATACCACTATTAAGTTCGCCTAGTAGATCTTCATGTATATCATTGAATCTTGATGGTAGTGTGACCGTATATCCATTCTCCAGATGCAACACCGTCTACATTGCGTTTGGTGTATACTTTGAAGACACCCTACTAGCTTCTATAATCTTATAAGGCTTATTTACCTCCAAATCACTTATTTTTCTCCAAGTTTTATTGCCCCAACTATTTAATTCAGCGAGAGCAGTAGTATTACTCTTCCCTTGATTTGAAGACATTTTTTTTTAAAGAAAAAAAATAACACTTACAGCGATTATGAGACGTCTGTGTACGAGTATGAGTAACTACTTGTTACTATTGTACTTATTATCACTGGTTTAGAAGATTTGTCACTGTTGTAGGTAGGTACTTGTTTCTGGTACTGCTACTGAATGTATGTACTTTTGAATTAAATGTTTGGGTTTATATACTATTCCCTTATCTAATTTTATGTGGTAAATGTAATTTATAGTTTTAACTATTAATCATATCAACAAACGAACACTCACCGCAATTACATTGTTTCATGAGAACTTTTTTTATCTCATCCAGTCTCCAGAATTATTTTTTGATAGGTATACTAGCTGAACATTCGATGTCGGTTATATCACCTTTTTTCAGTTTCTCCAATCGTGTAGATGTCCAAAATTGCACACTTTCCACGACTGCTTTATAACGCTCACAGGTTGCACTTAATATAGGACGAATTGTTGTTGTTGTTGATGTTGTAACAGCAGTCGTTCCCATTGTTTTAACAGTTGAACTCTCTCCATCTTCAGATTTATGATGATGATGACGCCGATGACTAGCTCCACTTATAACTGGACTACCTCTAGGTACTTTCACTATGATTTCCAAACCATTTTCATCTGTATATGTCTGTCGAAACACGTCAGATGTCCAAGTTTGTTGTAAACTATTACTCATAGTACCACCACCGCTGCTTCGTCTTAAACGAGGATTGATAAATTTTGTGATTTCCAGTTTGTTATACAACAATCTATTGTTTTCACCACATAAACGTATATTCAACCCGTTTTGTCTTTGACCACTCCTTACACTCACATATTTCCGGTAAAACATCTTCCCAAATCCAACGCTATTCACATCATTCTCATAATAAAACTTCATTAACCATCTTCTTATTAGATTGCCTTGCTCATCTAAGAGCTCCACTTTCTTTACATATCACAGTTTATCATCACTACACACATCTTGTAAATCCACATTTAAGAATCGCGTTATATTTCTTTGTACCATTTCACCACCATTATCTCGTTGTATGTGGAATATTACCACCCATGGTAACAAACTTGTAAAAATCATTATGAATGTATGATAACTATTACTGGGAAAAACACTTTATATACTGCATGGATTTATTGAAAATAATCCCCTTTTATGTCCCTTCGCCCATTCCTAGATTAATCAGTATAGTTATTGCACATTTCCTATCAATCTTTTGTTCTATTATTTATCGAATGAACCATACATTGTATGTACAACACCGATTTCCTACACGTGGCTCTTTTGCTTATCATAAAACTGCAAATTAAAACCAGAACCAACTCAACGTGATACATCTTTACCCGCTAACCGCTCAACACCCCGTTTTCACAACAAACCAACATAACCTGGTCGCCACCTTCCACCAAACTACACACCATCACGGCTCAACTTACGCTGGACTTCCGGTGGTCTTGAATCCCCAATAAACAGCTACTATTATCACCACCCGCAATCTCGACGTCACAGCTTCTTATCTCCAAGACACGAAACATCCCAACCACAGCAACATTGTCAGCACCACGATAACACCACTACGTACCTACCACCGACTTCCGCTCAACACCCCGTTTTCACAACAATCCAACATAACCTGGTCGCCACCTTCCACCAAACTACACACCATCACGGCTCAACTTACGCTGGACTTCCGGTGGTCTTGAATCCCCAATAAACAGCTACTATTATACCGGATGACATTTTTTACCGTCTCGTAAAAATTTGGTTATACTAGGTGAACGGAGTAGAAGCCTATGGCATAGTTTTTATTATTTTTTCTTTAACCTAGAAAGAAATTGATCTATGGATAAATCATTTGAAGTAAACTTATCATACTATAACAATAAACACAGAAATTTAACAAAAAACATAATTCAATAAATAAATACGATAAATAATATTTAAATTTAAATCATACGCACCCAAATTTCAATATTTTTATCTTTTATTTTAGTTTTATTTCTGAAAAAAAAAAAAAAAAAAAAAAAATATTGCTATGCCATAGGCTTCTACTCCGTTCACCTAGTATACCCAATTTTTTTCGAGACGGTAAAAAAAGTCACCCGGTATATATCTATATTATCTATATATATAAAATGGTAAAAAAAACAATGATTTACGTTTTGTTAGTTTCCAATCGAAACTAACAAAACGTAAATCATTGTTTTTTTCTTTTTAATTTCAAACCACAGGGGTCTGAAAAGGGGGATGAAGTTTTGTACTGAAGGTTGTTCATTCGCTGAATTTTATATTCAAGTAAAAATAATATAAGTACACGTGTACTATTTCTAAATTTACAGTATTTTACATGGAGCGACTGCCTAACTGACCTCCACAACGCAGTTACTGGGTAATACAATACCCCTTGGTAAGAATGGTTGTCAAACTTTCGGGCTTCTGACTTCCCGTAACGACTGTCAAAGATCCATAAATGACAGCCGGGACCAACAGCTTAACGTACTTTCCGAGGCACGGACAGGTCTCTGTATGTAAAGATGGTCACCCATCCACAGATCAACCGCGGCAAGTGTAGCTTAACCTGATCGATCGACCTGTGCGGCTGTTATTATTTAGCCATGGGCCCCTCCCCCGGAGAAACCCCCTATCCCCTTCTCCGGGAGAATCGATATAGATATAGCTTAGGATAGTTAGGATACTAATAGAATGCGATAGTGCTCATCCAACTGATACAATACATAAATAGTAATGATGCAATTTAAGCAATATGGCTTTTTTCACGGCTCCTGCGCTGGATGTATCTATTATCACTCAATAAAACAGTTGATTGTGAACATGGAGTTTTAAGCATACACTATGCATGCAGTAAGCATGCAGCATGCAAGGGAGCATGTAACATGCAGCAGGCATGGCGTCTGTCACGGCTCCGGCGCTGCGGGGCTCCGGCGGTCCCACGGGCCGCCTCGCCCCTCCGGTGCCCCCTACGCGATTCTAAATTACACTCTAGGGGTAGGGCATACAAGGCTGCGTGGAGTCGGATTTACAGCGATTCGTTTCTGTTACTAATACCTCATTTTTAGCTAATGCAGCAAACAATCTATATATATAAAATTCAGTGGATAGAATAGTTAGATTTGGTTAGATTAGATTAGGATATAGATTAGAAGACGTCAGCTAAGAAAGTATTTTTGAAAACTCAATCTTTAAGGGGGTAAAAAGGGGAGATTTCGTTTGTTTGAAAAATCTTATTCCTTGAGTTTATAAACTTGAAACTTGGCATGAATGCTTATCTAATTAAATAATAAAGTTTTTGATTTCATTTTTTTTTTAAATTCCCCAATAAAGGGGAATTGGGGGTGTCAAAGTTTGTCTAAAAAAAACTGACGGCTATCATTCAGCTAATGATTATATATGATTGATGATTATATATGGGATGATTCAGCCAACTTCTTACGAATATGTTCATGTGCCTTCACTTTAAATGATATTCGACTGGTTGCCATCCTGATATGCAGAGGGAGCGCATTCATAATAAAGTTTGATTATTTCAGTTTTTTTTTTAAACTACCCCATAAACGGGGTGTCAAAGTTTGTATGGAAAAACTGATGACTATCAATCAACACATATAGCTCAAACCACTGAACGGATTTCGCTGAAATTTGGCAAACAGATATTTATTGTGACGCAGGCATCCGCTAAGAACGGATTTTTGAAAATTCAACCCGTAAGGTGGTAAAAAGGGGTGATTTTATTTGTTTGAAAAATCTTATTCCTTAAGTTATCAATAAACATTAAACTTGGCACAAGGGGGGATTGGGGGATGTCAAAGATTCTATGGAAAAAAATCCTTAACGGACTGATCTATTTCAGAATAAATTTCCATTCCATACATTGTAGGCTCTAAGAAGGGCTTTAAAGGGGTGAAATCGGGGAGATTTAGATTGTATGAAAAATCAATAATTTTTTAGTTCATAAACTTGAAACTCAACACAAATACTTCTAATACATAAATACACAAAGATTTTCATAATTCGTTTTTCAAAACATCCCCTCTTAAGGTGCTTATTCTTATTTATTTATTTATTTAACAATTTATGTACACACATATAAACAGACAAGAAGGAAGGAACAGAAAAATACGTACAAAGGTGATGCTTATTTCTAATGAAATCTCTTCCAGCATACCTGCGATAGGAAAGTAGATATAGAGATGTAGACAACGTGTGTAAGTGTAGAAGAGAAAAAATAAAATAAAAAATATACATAAAATCAAAATAGCTATACACTAATATAAATAATTATAAACATACAATAAGAGAATATACTTACATATATACTTCTAAAATAAATATCACTCAAATATATACTTAGAACTACAATGTAGTGGAAAATAATAAATACATAATAATATGCAACTATGACGAAGTAGAAAGATAGTGATCCTATATTCTTCTGAAAGAAAAAAAAAAGGATTACGAGTATAAGGGGTTTTCGAGAATTGATCCCAAACAGGGAATGAGGGGTAATTAAGTTTTTAGGGGAGTATTTAACTGCGTGCCTTGAATAACTCAAAAGTTTTTATTTTTAAGTTTTTGAATTATTCAAAAGTATTTTGAATCCCGGTCATAGGGTACTTTCATTCGCGGTAGTACGTTCCCGTTGAATTTTTTCCGACATCCACGCGGGCGAAGCCGCGGGAAAAAGCTATCTCTATATCTATATATATAAAATTCAAAGTACTGACTGACTGACTGATATATCAACGCAAAAAAAGGGGTAAAATAGGGGATGGAAGTTTATATGAAAGTCTGTCAGTTTTGAAGTTAGGATCTTCAAATTATGTGATTAGGCTGACAATTATCTATATACAAAAATGGTAAACAGACTGACTGACTGACTGACTGGCTGATATATCATAGATATATAAAATTCTAAGTCCTGACTGACTGTCCTGTCTGTACTGACTGACTGATATATCAACGCACAGCCCAAACTGCTGGGTCTAGAGATTCCAAATTTGGCACATAGGTTCCTTAAGAGGTCTAGGAGTGTACAAAGAAAGGATTTTTGGAAATTTTACCCCTAAGGGGATAAAGTAGGGGATGAAAGTTTGTATGAAAGTCCGTCAGTTTTGAAGTTAGGATCTTCAAATTTTGTGATTAGGCTGACGATTTAAAATTAAATGTATAAGTGTCTCAGCGTTTTTGATTATTCCTTCCTCGAAGGGTTAAAAGGGGGATGAAGTTGAAAAGTCCTTAATTTTCGAAGAAAAATCACTCAACTTACTATCTAAGCTTATGGTTGGAAGATAACGCAACGGTGTTGTTGAGTGAAAAGGGGGATGAAATGACATGACCAGTGGGACTATGGGCGCCTGCCTAGGTATCAACATCAATGTGCAGCAAATATTGTTTTATTTTTAGAATTGTTATATTCTGTAGTTTACAGATAAAAAAGTTTCAGGAGTCTAAAAGGTAAGCAAACTGAGAAAAATAAAGATAAGTTTTCACTAAAAAAACTCTGCTTTTTGATAAGAGATGGCGCTAGGCGTTGTGGTTATAGAGTTTATGAATGATTTTTTACTATTCTACACGCCATCGAGGCGCTAGGTTTTTTTTTTATTCTATCAAGGGGCAAACGAGCATGCCAGTCTCCTAATGTTAAACAAGCAACGTCGCCCATGGACATCCACAACACCAGGGTTATTGCTGATGCGTTGCCACCCTTTTCCCACACTAAATCCTGGGCTATTGGTTCTCTCACTCACCATTCGAAGCGCAGCAACATAATGTTGGTACTTGACGTTGGTATTCTGTAAGATTGTGGTAGCTCCACGTTCGAGCCAACCCAATTACGAGCTACAGTCAGCTATTGACTACAATAACTAGGCTCTACGTGGCTCAGGAAACATAAATAAGGCTTTATATTATTAGTGAAGGGATGAGGATTACATTGAATAATAAAACTATTATTTGAATGAATGAATAATTTATTTTTATTAATTCGAACTAGGTTGAGTATCAGCACTGTTTGAATGTCAAAAGTACATAAGACAGTCCCCCAAACCGCCCGCCCTTCACCACTTGAAGTGGCGCAACAAACTCCCCAGCAGCACAGCTATCTGTTCAGTTACAAAAACTTGATTATATACAAGATAAATAATTAATATACTTGATAAAAAAAAAAAAAACTTAATATACTTGATTTTTTAAACAATTTCTAACATTTTTCAAAAGAAATTGTATTGTTGATTGAAGTAAACCGAATAATGATGAAAGTCGTCTGTTGCTGTCACCTGTTTTGGTTTCTTAGCATAATTGGGAGGTATCGTTCTAAAAACTCTGTGATTGTGAGACCTGTCCAATAATGGCAAACATTATTTGGCATTTCTTCTACATTATCAAAATCTAAAACATCCACATTCGATTTTGCTATACTGATTATGTCTTCTATCTGTCTTGCATTGAATGTAGACAAAAGAACAGTATTTTGTGGTAACAAGTGCCACTCATTAGAAAATGTGTCTGACAAACTCTGCAACTGCATGGCTGCGGCAGCAGTGGTGGTGGTGGTGGAGACAGTGGTGTTGATGATTCATGGGGCATGGCTGGCTCCACATTCTCTTGTAAGCCCCTGGATGAATCCTGAATTAACTGACGATTTGCTCGAGTCCAACAGGCTCGACACGCATAGATTGTTGCAACATCCTAAAATAGAATGACTTATTTTAATATACATTTTTAAATGCCATTATAATGTTGGTCATTGGTCATCCACCTACAGACTGAATATGACAAATACAGCACAGTTGTTAGTTGTTACCCATCACATAGAATTAATGCACCAACAGCGCTTCATATCATGAATAGCAGAATATTAAAAAGTTATTCTCTATGCAACTAGCCATTGTATCCTTAATACCTTCAATTAGATAATCAACAATCTTACCTGATAACTATCATGGGAAATAATAGGTAGTAATTGGCTGTCTGCAGGTATCACATAGAAACGCAGTCCTGTGACATAGAGACCACACCCACGACAGACCATTATATGACCTAGCAATCTCTCATTGTCAGCCTGTTCGGTATTCAATAAGTTGAAACAGGGGTGACAAATATATGCATCTAAAGGCATCTGAAAAATGAATATCATTTAGTTAAAATACCTTTTAATTGAAATTCTATGAAAGTACAGACGTGTGTATACTTGAACAAATAGTGACTATCCTATCCAGCCATGTGTAGCAATAAACATTACTTATAGATTGAGTATTCATAGGCCTGGGTCATCCACGAAATAAACGCTGCTTTGTTAAGTTTTGCTGGCTCACATGTGATCGAACTACCTACCAAACTATAGCTATCTTGTTGCTAAATAATATTATTTAATTGTAGTAACATAATATGTACCTGATTGTTCAGCCAACGAGATAATCTCTCTTGCAGGGATCTTTCTTGCTTAGCGTTGACATAATATGCCTTTGAACGCGCCTTATGGATATGCCACAGTTTAGGCACCTCATCATAATATCCATTTAACTGAATAATACTGATAGTACAGCAAAACACAACAAAACAAACAATCGCACAGAACACAACGGAATTACAATGAAACTTGACGTGAATGAAAGGGACGCCAAGTAGGGATGTGATTATGGTGATCTAAGATCGATAAATCGATACTTAATTTTTTCACGCATACTGAGATTCAAATCAGTTTTTTTATTAGATAACTCTGACCATCCGTAGAAACATATTTTACACTTATTTATGTTATGTTACTTCAGTATACAATGACATTTAATAGGCAGTAAGAGCGTAAAGGCAGAAACACATTATTAAACCGCGACGCGACCCGATGAAACGCGACGCGTGTTGAGTCGAATCAAATTGTATTGTTTTCTATGACCAGAATCACACTATGAACATCCGACGCGACGACATGCTCGCACACGCCCCCCCGATCCAGATCGGCCAGATCGATGTGTTGCCGATGGTGGGGGTAAACACGCCAACCAACGTGGTACGCGCAGTGTGTTTCTAAACAACACCACGCCACGCGTCAGTCGTTCGAAAACTTTCTCAGAGCTTATACGTGTCAAATGCCATTTTTTTTTTTTTCATTATTCTTTTTTTATTAATTCGCCCAAAAGGGCAGGCTTTCGTCTGGCAGTTTGAGTTATATATGTGGCCTACCCAAATGTCCTTTCTTCCGAATTGTTTTTTTTTTTTTTTTCTCTGGTATGCCATCATCAGATCCTGGTTTCCTTGTCATGGGACCATTGTGGAAGTATACATTAAAAAAAAAAAAAAAAAATCAAATCGGTTTGTAGGCGACGGAGTTATGTGCGAACAATCATTTAAAAAAATACAAACATCCGAATTGAGACCTCCTCCTTTTTTAGAAGTCGGTTAAAAATAGCTTAATACATAACTATAAACTATTTACTTACTCGTATTATTAATTAAACAGATAAAACGGTAAAATAAAATATCAATCCAAAAATCTATTTGAATTTCGATTATTGTGAATTGATTGTTCAAGCTTTGACTCGAATCGATTGAATTATCGATGTTATGAAACAGATTGCTGGCCATCCCTACACAGGTGTCCGCCACTAATGTCAGATCCATTGTGAAAGAAATGACGCTCCTTTACCCGCAGTGATTATTAAAAAAAAATATGGTGTTCGATCATAGAATTACACACACGTGTCAATAATAACCTAACCTGTAGGCGTGTCAGTAAATAAATTAATTATAAACAAAATATACATAATATTCCTTTGTCATTAAAATTCATTTCATCGAAAATAGCTCATTAAACTATGTGGTTATTAGGGTTACCGGATGATTATGGATACAATGGAACGTTAACAGCAGGAAATGCATAAAAGAGATAAGCGGAAGCAAATTAAAATACTGTATTCTTGAGATTTTAACCTGGCCTTTATTCGGAATAATATAATAATAATAAATTAAGATTTTCATTTTTAAATTTTTGTGTGAAAACGGTAATCCTGCACAAATGTTCCCGAACTCGAAGGCAGGAACTGGTCATCTCCTTTGGTTACTAATTCAAGTTCTTTATTTTTTAAGTTAAAATCACTAATATTTCGGCTTATGGTTGGAAACTAACACAACGTTAATCGTTGTTTTATGGTTTAATTTTAACCCACAAGGGTCTGAAAAGGGGGATTAAGTTTTGTATTGAAGCAGTTCATTCGCTACATTTTGTATTCAAGTAAAAATAATATAATTACACGTGTACTGTTTTTAACTTTACAGTATTTTACATGCAGCGACTGTCTATCTGACCTCCACAACGCAGTTACTGGATAATACGATACCCCTTGGTAAAAATGGTTGTCAGAGTTTCGGGCTTTTGATTTCTCGTAACGATTGTCAAAGATCCATGAATGACATCCAGGATCAACAGCTTAACGTGCTTACCGAGGCGCGGACGGGTCTCTGTATGTAAAGATGGTCACCCATCCACAGACCAACTGCGGCAAGTGTAGCTTAACCAGGTGGATACCGGTCCTTTACAGTAGGTGTTTATTTACAGTATTCCTCAAATATCACACGTAGTGGAGGACAATTAGTCATAAACAAAGCTCTATACTGTTATTGTTATAATAATTCATAATTATCTAGAAAAATGAATTTATACTCTACGCAGACGAAGTAAAATAAAATAGTAACGAAGTCAAACCTTACTTTGGATATTCGAATCTGATGCCGAAAATATAGTTTTTAGAAATTTGGTCTGTTTGTTTGTATGTATGTTCCGGTTTGCACGAAAACGGATGGACGGATTTAGATGTTATTTGGTACACAGATAGTTTATAACCTGGTTATTTTTTAATCCCTGTAGTACGTTCGGCTTATTCCACAAATCCCCCCTGAAAATCCCCCTTAGGAGGAAAAGTGGAATCTATAAAAACCAGTCTAGAATTCACCACTGATAATCCGGCTTATTTCACTAATCCCCCCAGAGAATCCCCCTCAGTGGGGAAAACTGTTTTTTTTTTTTTTCAATTCTAGTTTTCCCCCCTAAGCGGGATTATCAGGGGTATAAACCGTACATTCCCGTCGGCTATTTTTCGACATCCACGCGGGCGAAGCCGCGGGCAGAAGCTAGTTGGAATATAAATCACAAAGCTAAACTTGTTCGTTTGATGTCACAGAGTAGAGAGCACATCATAGACGAAACTATTAAGAGGCGCGAAATTTAAAATTAGAACCAACTTACATTCAATACTCTCCCTGAATTTAAGCCTCAAAACAAGATATAAAATAACATTTTTGTGACATATAAATTGAAATGTACTGAGACAATGCTTAGACTCACCGTTCGACCTCCACCCTGGACGGTCGTTACGCTGCTCCCGCTCCCTGCGCCCGCCCCGGTGCGGTTGTTCGGTCATTTCGCGTCGCGACACCGTTCGGAACGGTCGTGTGCTGCAGCTCCGGCTCGCTGCGCCCGTGCCGTGTCAAGTGTCCGCCGCCGCCAACCGGTAATCTTACGCCCAGCCGTAACGATTGCTCTAGTAGTCCGACTACTAAATATAATATCAACTATTGTCTTTTTCAAGACAGGTTGGTATTGGTTTCTTAACCAGATCGTCAAAAACGTTCCGCGTGATTTTACCCCGTCAGGGAAAAACCACAGTTTCGTGGTCCTTGGTTGAAACCTAACGGTGCTAACGTGTTGACCCAATCACACTCGCTGAACCCCATCAGGGCAAGGCAGTCAATTGGACGGGTCCCAGAGTTAACCGGCCTTGGGGGATCTTCTAGTCGGCTCTGGTGACAGTTTTCCTTCCCCAGCTACTCACCCGGTGTCTTTAGGGTGTGTCTACACCCTTCGCACCGGATTTGTAGGGCCCCGTTCGCACAATAAGACTGGCGACGGGTTTACAAGCTCAGGGCTCACCTTATCACACATCTCCCTGCCTGTCCCGGCAGGGAGGCTTCACTCATCCCCGGGCCAACCCACCCGGGGAGTTAGGGACGTTAGTCGTTAGGAATAACTTCCCCCGCCATCATCATGGCCCCCCCCGCCTTTAAGAAAAACCCCATCGTGGGAGAGGTTCTAATGGAGTTCCTCATAAGAGTCGTATTGGAGGACCCCATATTCCAGGCCAAATATGGAAAGGAATACGGAGCCCTCGCGCAAGCCACCCTCTCGGCGTCCATTCGCGCCCGCTCCAGCTCCCGCTCGAGCACGCGCCCCCGCTCCCGTTCTCGTTTGCCACTGGCACAGGTTGGCTCATCTGAATCCGACATAGAAACAGAAGAGGCAGTCAGTGTAAGAACCGACACCCCCCGTCCCGCCGGTACCGACTCAGAATCGGACCGTACCCTCGCAGCGTCGGCAGCGTCCTCTGCCTCTTCCCGCTCCACCTCGGACGACGGTTTCAGCCTAGTCACGGGGCAGGGGGGCAAGAGGAAGAAGACCAAAGCCCAAAGAAAGGCTGCCAAAAAAGGCAAAGTAGAGGGCTCCAGCCCTCCTGCGACCCCCGCCTCGTCCACCGCGTCCACGCACTCCGCGCCGCAGGTCCCCACCCCCGCGCCCTCCGCCGCGCCCTCCGCCGCGCCCGCGCCCCTCGCGTCCACGTCCACGTCGCAAGCCCCCACTCCGCGCATTCTGATTAACGGTGTCCCCGTAAAGAAAATCCCCCTCCCACCGCCCGTGTTCATTCAGGACAAAGCCAAATGGACCGACATCTCCAAATGGTGTGTCGAGCTCCGTATTAATTATACGCATGCAAAGTCCACTCAGACCGGCATTAAGGTTACGGTCCCTACGTCTACGGACTACAGGAGCCTAACAAAAATGCTTCGCACCAAAAACGTGTCTTTCCACACGTATTGCCTCCCAGAGGAAAAGGAAACTCGCGTCGTAATCCGTAGGATCCCCAAGGAGATTCCCACCTCCGAAATCCTAGCCGACCTTCAGTCGCAAAATATCCCGGTCAATGAAGTCCACCGCATGCATCACGCGCGGCATGGTGAGGCCTTCGACATGATTCTAGTGATCTGTCCGCCATTTGAGGGGCATAACCCCATATTCCAATGCAAATCGATTTGCAATCTCTCCGGGATAGAGATCGAAAAAGCCCACCGCTCTAGCGTGATTGCGCAGTGTCATTGCTGCCAGCTCTACGGGCACACGCAGAAGCACTGCTATGCTACACCCAGGTGCGTAAAGTGCCTGGGTTCGCATAGCACCGCGGAATGCGAACGTCCCAAAGACCGCGCACTATGCACCGAGCCACCTAGCTGCGTGCTATGTGGCGAGGCAGCCCACCCCGCAAACTACCGTGGTTGCACAAAGGCCCCCAAATCGACCTCCCCTTTTTTTTTTTTTTTGACGCTGAGAAATGCATTACGCATGCCCGCTCGTCGGGGGACGAGACGTGGTATGTGGGACTCCCCGTCAAAATGGCAGTATACCCACTAAAACTCAGCGGAGTTCCCTCATCGCCTTGGTGGGAGGGTCATGGGAAACCGGCACAGCCTTTACGTCCACAACCCTCCCGGCGCATACCCGCCTAGCTGGCGGGCCCCGCATGCCCCTCAGCCTGGAGGCGAAATGGGAATGACCGGGAACACCTGGCCATTCCCGTCCGACACTGGTGGAGGCCTGTGCAATACAGGCAAGGGTGCCCCCGCACCCGTTGCCTGCTGGCCTCCACCTGGGACCTCACGCCAGACGACCCCGCGTCCAGGCGCCCCTGGTCCCCCCGCGACGGGTCAGGTTAGTGGCCCCGCCGCCTACCACTTTTCGGCCGCAGAGGATAGGGAGAGCGGCCAACGCAATACCGACACTCCTCTTCCTCTGCGGCCCCACCGCGTCCGCCATTCAACGGTGGCGACCCCGTCAAGGCCGCGGAAGGTAGGGAGAACGGCTCACCGCAATACCAGCACTCCTCTCCCGCCGCGGCCTCCCACACTCAGCCGCGATGCCGCCCATTCGACATCGCGGCCCGCCTCAGTTGCGATGTCGCCAAAGCGGCACCGCAACCTACGGCCACTACGTCATCGGCTTAGCCGCAAAAGCCCTGACGAGCGGCCCCCTCCTCGGGTTCCTCTTAGCTTCACCGTGGCCCTCCAAGCCACGGCTACTGAGCCCCCCCGCCTCGACAATGCGGGAACCCACCGGGGGGGAAATCGACCTCCCCTCGCCTGACTAAGCGTACCGACGCCCGTCAGACTCGCGAATGCCCCTCCTACCAATTGCCAGTAAGACTGAGTCCACAGAGGCCCAGTCCCTGGAATTAGCTGCACCATCAGCAGGCGTTCCCAAGCCTCCAAGCTAGACCCGCCCCTCAGGCAGTCGCTCCTCAGGCCCCCCAGACCACCAGCCCCCAGGCCACATTACCCCGTTTAATGGACCCGCGAATCCGATTCAAAAACTCGCAATCGAAACCCGCGTCCACCGCGCCCCCCACCGCACCCGCGCCCCTCGCCGCCGCGCCCGCGCCCGCGCCCGCCGCTGCCGCTCCGTATGCGCGCCCCCCTCCTAATCACACCCCCACTCCCGTGGCCGGTGTCAATCAAGTAGATCCCTTCCAGGTGATCTCATCCACATAAATCGTCTTCCTCACCCCCCGCGCGAGGAGGATGGCCGGCGAGATAGTCGCCGCGACCAACGCCGGTGACCTATACCAAATCCAGGCAATCTATAATGCGTATCCCGAGATCACGCAAGCACTCTCTAGATTCGCGAACAACACCCCTAGACCACTTAATGGATATTAGGTCCCCCGCTAGATTCAAACCCCGTTCCCTAAAGATAGGGACTTTCAACGCCTTCGGCCTGAACGATCAACGCACAGAGGTCACTGAATTCCTCAGCGACCACAAAATAGACATATTCCTGATTCAAGAGACCTTCCTCAAACCCCGGCACCATAACCCATCAATTGCGAACTATCGCTTAGTTCGCAACGATAGGACACGTTGCCATGGTGGAGGTACTCTCATTTACTACCGGACAGAACTCTACTGCACTCCCTTAGACCCTCCCGCCCTCACGTCCCTTCTGGAAGTTTCGATGTGCCGCTTAGGCATGTCAGGTCATAGACCGATTACCCTAATTTCGGCCTATCTGCCTCCCAGTACCGAAATAGATAATAATCTACAACTACTGACAGACGACATTCAAACCTTCCTGAGTCTGAGCGACTCCGTCATAATAGCGGGTGATATCAACGCCAAGCATACAGCTTGGAATAGCAGACTTATCACCCCCAGAGGCCGTCACTTGTACGACCTCTGCTCCACCCTAAACTTTGACATCATCGCCCCGATGAGCCCCACCTATTTCCCACATTCTCCCAACCATACCCCTGACGTGCTCGACATAGCGCTTCTGAAGAATATCAACCTACGGTTGGTCTCCATAGAGGCGGTACAAGAGCTTGACTCTGACCACAGACCTGTCGTAATAGAACTGGCACCCCGCATAGGTCTCCATGACCCCAATATCCCTCCGCGCACCAAAAGGGTAACGGACTGGAGGCGAGTAAGCGAAAGCTTGAAAACCAACATGTCCCCCCAATTGGACTCTATCCCCGACCAGTTTGACTCTGTCGCCGACACGACGGCTGCGATCGACTCACTCACAGATCACGTACAATCTGTCCTGAACAATTGTTCAAATCAAATCAAATCAAATCATTTGTTTGCATAGAATGTAGGTATTGTATAATAAAGTTGTTATAAAAATATAGTGAGCCAGGTACATTCTGCCTGATTTTTGGCATGCAAAATTTAACAAATAATATCACTATCAATAAGCTCATAAGCAAAATTAAGAAATAGATAATAAATTAATAAATAATTTTAACAAGTCCAGATCATGCACAAAAAATGTTACAAATAATGTCAATAATATAAAAATTGTTTAGATGTCACTTAAATTGTTTACATGTCACACATGGGGTCATTCAAAAAATCACATAGGGAATAATAACATTTCTGTATCAAAAAAGCCTTGAGTTTATATTTAAATTGTTGAAGGGTGTCACTTTTTATGCTGTTCGGTAGTTTATTAAATATTATTGGACCCATGCAGAAAACACTTTTTCTAAGTAGTGCTGTTTTATAGCCACCGACAATTAAAAGATTTTTATATTGACTTCTCACGGGACCTTTCAAGACCGTTCAAGGGAACTACCAGCGACGGATAACCGTCGAGGGAAGTTGCCGGACGATATACGTGAGCTGCTGACTGAGAAGAACGCAGCTGTCCATGCATACAGCAGTTTTCCCTGTTTGGCTAATAAAATTCACAAACGTTTCATGCAGCGTGCTGTATGAAACGTTTGTGAATTTTATTAGCCAAACAGGGAAAACTGGCGTGTATCCGCCCCATCATGACCTATGCGAGTCCAGCATTTTCCCACGCCAAACCCTATATCATCCATAAGTTGCAGACCCTCCAAAACCGATTCCTCCGTAAAATCACGGGAGCCCCCTGGTTCGTTCGGAACACTAGCCTCCACGTGGAGCTAAAAATCCCCACCATAGCCCAATTTTTTAAACGCGCTTCAAAGCGCTTCCTAGACTCTGCCGCCACTCACCACAACCCTCTGGTTGTTCAGGCCGCCATTTATACTCCCTCTACTATTAGCAGGACCCGCCGCCCACGGCATGCACTGACCGACCCAGACGACCCCATCACTCTCCTCTAGGAGAGTCATAGGTCTACTAGTACAGTTCGCAAAAGAGTACACACTACAAGATCGCCATTCCGACCTCGCCGCCGAGGCCCAACGCGAAATCCTCGACTAATCAGTCCTCCCCGACCCTTGCTTTCAAACGAAGCGCCAGCACGCGCTTTAGCTGAGCAGCATGTAGCTTTAAATCCCCCTGATTATAATCAAAACCTTGATTTTATCCAGCCACCGATTGTCCCTTGTTACCCTCCCCCCTCCTCCGACTCTGCCCTAAGCCGAGGTTCGTACCCTGCAGGGGGTGCCCTTAGCGAGCAGACGGAAACTATTTAGCTTTAAGTATGCCCCTGGCTGGAGGCCTTAAAATCTGTTAGGAGCTTAAGGCACCACAGGATAGACCGGTTAAAGAGTCCGAGCCCCTCGTGGTTACACTCTGAGATGGCATATTAAAACAAAAAAAAAACAAAAAAAAAACTAAAAAACAATGCTTAGGAATGCGAGTTGTATGACATCATTCCAAGTTTAGATCTTAATAATTGAAATTTATCTTTTGACAAAGGTTTTGTAAGTATATCTGCATACTGACAATCACTACTAACATACATTAATACAATTATCTTTTGATGATACTTTTCCTTTATAAAATGATATTTAATTTCGATAAGCTTACACCGTTTATGGAAATTAAAGTTTTTAATGACACTAATTGCACTTTGATTATCCAAATGAAGACACATGGAGTCTTGCTTATATTCATCAATATCACTTAGAAATTGTTTGATCCACATTGTCTCTTTAGTAGCTTCGCAGGCAGCCATAAATTCTGCCTCCGTTGTAGATAAAGCCACAGTTTGTTGTCTTTGACTGGACCAGGTTACAGCTGCTCCGTTCATAATGAACACATATCCAGTGACTGAACGACGCGTGTCCTAGTCATTTGCGTAGTCTGCGTCACAAAAACCTGTGACTTCTGAGGTTTGTGGAGTTTGTGAGTAGCACAGTCCGTAATCTTTGGTATCTTTCAAATATTTGAAGATCCTTTTTACTGCCCTCCAATGGGTTTGGTTGTAACAATTAAGAAACCGACTCACCAGACTGACAGCAAACATTATATCTGGTCGACTCACAATGGCCAGATGAACCAGAGTGCCCACTGCTTCTCTGTATGGTATGTCCTTCTCAGCCTCTCCATCTTGTTTGTGCAGCTTCATGTGAGGGTCAGCTGGAACACTATTGGAGTGAGCATTATTCATATTGAATTTGATCACCATTTGTTCTATATAATTATTTAGTCTGATGTATAAATATACAATTACTAAATTCTTCAATTTGCATTACCACAAAATTGCCAGGTTTGGTTAACACTTTAATTTAAAAATTGTTTTTAACTCTTTTGTCACTTCTTTTAGTGCTGATTCATCAGTTGAGAACAATAATCCATCATCTTCTAAATATATAAAAGAAGAAACTGACTGACTGACTGACTGACTGACCGACTGACTGACATATCAACGCACAGCCCCAACCGCTGGGTCTAGAGATTCCAAATTTGGCACGTGGGTTCCTTATGAGGTTTGGGGGTGCACTAAGAAAGGATCTTTGGAAATTCTACCCCTAAGGGGATAAAATAGGGGATGAAAGTTTGTATGAAAGTCCGTCAGTTTTGAAGTAAGGATCTTCAAATTTTTTGTTCAGGCTGATGATTGAAAATTAATGTATACGTGTCTCAGCGTTTTTGATAATTCCACCCCCAAATGGTTAAAAAGGGGGATGAAGTTAAGTTCCTTAATTTTCGAAGAAAAATGACAAATTTTTACTATCTAAGCTTATGGTTGGAAGCCAAAGCGTGTTGTCGGATTTCCAACCCTTAAGGGTGTAGGTCTCTTGGTGAGTACCTACGGAATTTGCCACGGGAGTTACCATGACACTTGTTTGTATAAATAAAGACACTGGCTTGGCTACTGTTGTATACTTATTTATTTTCGAAAAAGGTCCCACGAGTAAACAGGAGCACACGGATCGGCCAGTGCGCAGTAACTGGCGATCGCACATACATACTTCTCTTTCATACTACAAACCGCTGACGCATAACATTCATACTTACATTGTCCCTACATTACTCCCCCCAGATTTTACATATTTTTTTAATTTTTAAAATCTTAACACTAACATGTCCTTTAAATAATTGTACCACCTGGTCACATTATCATTTACTACGTTACAATATTGTTTACTAAGTTGCACTGTTCACTGGCTTATCTTGAGTCATGGAATTCTATTACACTGTTCCATGAATGAGTGTCAGGTGTCTGGTTATGCATAACTAGCTTGCTGTGGCTGCGGGCGTTGTGCTGCATTCCAAGCATTTGTCGTCATCATTTTATTTATCCAATTTTTGATACGATTGCGACAGTACGTGACGACCCCAAAGAATATTATAATCACCATGAAAATCCCTATTATTGTTATTGTCATGTTGTATTTATATGCTTGGGCTTCCACTGCGCTTTTTTGGGCAATTATCACTTCTTCCTTGCTGTATGTTTTTCCCATTGTGACTGTGATTATTATTATTTTTTTTTTTTTTTTTAACACTGTGTACTTGTCACCGCTAGACTTGTTTTCTTATTAACTTTACTTTTTCTATACTACAACATGTGACCTAGTGATCAGTGCATTTTTGCATTCTTGCATTTATATTATTGTATGTTTTACTTTTACATTTATACATATTTTGCAAAATATGTTGGTCATTTTTCCGCAATACATTGTGTTCTACATTTTAATTTGCGGACACCTGTTTTTCAAGGGCCGACTTGACATTGTTGCTATACAACAAATGGTCAAAATATATGTTAAGGGTAGTTGCCATAAGGACCTACTCTGCTATAAACATAATAATCGCCCCTTGGGGTCCACAGTATTCCTTATGACAACGCCACTAATAGATTACTTACATAAATACTGTTACAGAATTCATTCTTAGCATAGACACATTAATAATACAGCCATCGTATACATTCTTAAGATAGCCCTTAGTCAATTACTCATCGTTAAACGTTATTGTACCTTGTCAAAATAATTTGAGACCTGATTGTTATAGTTGCATACCTATTTTTAGCAATTAAATCGTACTGGTAATTTGACTGTACGGCCACTTCTGGTTTTTAACTTGTCATTACATTTTTCTATTTTTTCTTCAGTAATGTTGCTTTTATTACTAACAGTGGTCGTTGTTTGGGGCTTTTCATTAACGTTTGGCGCGCTTGTATCATTGTTTGTAACCTCGGACTGAGTGTTCATGATAAACGCTGGTTTTAACCTGTCAATTGATATGTTAACATTTCTATTTGGCAACTGTATCTTAAACACCTTTCCTTTTCTTTCGATTACACGGTAGGGTCCATCATATGGTGGTGTTAAGGGTCGGCTAACTGCATCGTTCCTAATAAATACGTGATCGCACTTATTTAGTTCGCTATGCACAAATATTGTTCGCGAGTCCCGTATTTGTTGTGAAACCGGTTTTATGTTTTTTATGTTGTTTTTTAAATTGTCTAAAAACGCGTAATCCCCTGCCATTCGGTTGTCAGATATGTCATAGAATTCCCCTGGTAAACGGATTGTTGGCCCGTAAGTATATTCTGCTGGGCTCACGCCATTATCACTTCTGCCTACGCTGCGTAACCCTAATAAAACTGTGGGCAGTTCATCGTACCAACTTGTGTTCTCTGTGAGACGTGCTTTTAATGCTTGTTTCATACTCCTATGCCAACGTTCTACTATTCCATTGCTTTGTGGTCGATATGGGCTACTTCGACTTCTTTTGACACCTAAAGTTTTCAATAGTTCGTTAAATAGGTTACTTTCGAACTGACGGCCCTGGTCGCTTGTTAGTCTATCGGGGGCGCCAAAACGTGTGATCCAATTATTATATAATACTTTTGCAACCGTTTCTGCAGTAATTTCCCTGACTGGAATGGCTTCTGGCCATGGTGTAAACCTATCTATCATTGTTATTATGTATCTGTATCCGTCCTTTGTTATTGGTAGCGGTCCTACAATGTCTATGTGTACGTGCGAAAAACGTGTTGCTTCTGTGAATGGTTGTAGTTCTGATACTGTGTGTCTACCTATTTTTGCCTTTTGACATTGAATACAGGTTTTTGCCTACTGCCCTACGTCGCGATTTAGCCCGGGCCAAAAATAACGTTGTGCTATTAATTTGCGAGTTGCTCTAACCCGGGTGGCTATTTTCATGTATCGATTTGAAAATTTCCTTTCTATAACTTTCAGGTATATAAGGTCTGCATACACTAGTTGAGTTTTCACAGTACATAGCCTGTTTGCTGTTTGGAATGAATATTTTTTTTAGAATAATATTGTCGTTCCTTACAGTTAATAAATGCGTCAGTTCTGTATCGCATTCCTGTGCTATCGCTAGTTCCGAGTATTCAACTGACTTGGGGCATTGTATTGTTTCAATTCGAGACATTGTGTCAGCAATTTTGTTGGCGTCGCCTTTTACGTACCTTATATCCGTTGTGAATTCGCTTATGAATAATAACTGCCTTGTACGTCTTGCTGTTTCCGAATTGCTCTCTACTTTATGCATTGCGTATGTTAACGGTTTGTGGTCTGTATAAATGATTAGTTCCCTGCCTTCAAAAAGATATCGGAAGTGTTTTATGGCCATGAAAATTGCCGTTAATTCTCTGTCATAAGTGGAATATTTCTTTTGCGCGTTGGTGAATTTTTTTGAAAAATATCCCAATGGCACCCACGACTGTTTTACCCATTGTTGTAACACCCCGCCTGCACATGTATCTGACGCATCCGTCATCAACGCTAGGGGCACATCCGGTACCGGATGTGATAACATAACTGCCTTTTTAAAATTACTTTTGCATTGCTGAAAAGCCTGATTTGTTTGGTCTGTCCATATGATTTTTGTTTTATCATTATTTTTAGCACCTTTTAAAAATTCATTTAATTCTACTTGACACGCTGTCGCATTCGGGATATTTGCCCTATAGAAATTGATCATTCCTAGAAACTTTCTTAGTTGTTCTATAGTTTCCGGTCTCGGGTATTCTACTATGGCTTTTACTTTATGTTCTAACGGTTTTATTCCTTCCGTTGTGACCTTGTAACCTAAAAACTCTATTTCCGTTTTTCCGAATTCACATTTGGACAAGTTAATCGTAATTCCATATTTCCGGAAACGTTTGAATACTTGTTCTAGGTGTTTTTTATGTTCCTCCATATTATCGCTAGCTATGATTACGTCATCGATAAAATTAAAAAAAAAATCTAGATTTTTTAATACATCATTATTCAGATATCTTTGGAATGTTTGGCTTGCATTTCTTAGCCCAAAATTCATACGGGTAAATTCATATAGACCAAATGGCGTAATCACTGCTGTTTTTTCTACGTCTTCCGGTGCAATTTTCACGAAATGGTACGCTCTGTTTATATCTATTTTGCTAAATACTTTCTTACCTGCTAATATGTATGTGAAATCGTGGAGTCTCGGCACGGGATAGCGGTCTGGTTTGGTGATTGCGTTGAGGCGTCGGTAATCACCAACCGGCCTAATGTTGCCATCCTTTTTTTTTACAATATGTAATGGACTGGCCCATTCGCTCTTTGACGGTCTACATATCCCCATTTCTTGCATTAAACTAAATTCTTTTTTTACCTTGTGATATCTATCCGGTGGCAGGGCCCTCGCTCGTGCATGTACAGGTTTTCCCGTCGTCTCGATAAACACACTAAGACGATGGTTTTTGCTTGGTACGAAATCGCCCACCGCTACTGATTGTACCGCATTTAGTTTTCCGACGGCATTTTCCAAGCACAGGGCTTCTCGCAATTCCTCGCGTTCTTGCGGTATCTGAAATGCCATCTGCATAGCCAGTCGGGATCGTTCGGTGTCCTCGACCTGGATCTTGTCCTGTAGCCGCCCTGGCCGCGTCCTCGTCGAGATGCACCACGACGATGTTGATTCACCTCCTCTCGGAGTGATGCCACCTCTAGGTTGAGCTTTTGCATCTCTGTGAGTATCTCATTCACCGGAACCTGGCTGCTGCTGCTTCCCGCATTAACTGTTGTTGAGACTTCCGCTATGTCCCCACCGCGTATGTTTTCCATTACCTTGTCTGCTATATTTGCTAGGTAATCTAACGTTTGGTCCTGGCTGACTGTTAGGACTGCTCGAGCAGAGGTTGGAAGACGAGAGATCCACAAGTTGCGTAATGTATCTTCTGATGTTTTTGCGTTGCGACCTAATTCGCGCATACGTCGCAATAACTGTGTTGGCTTTTGCGTACCTAGTTCCATCTCGCTAACAAGTTTCTGGAACTGTCTTTCGGCACTCTCTTCGAAAACGTGTAGCAGTCGCTCTTTTAATGTCTTGTACTTATCTGTTAGCGGAGGAGACAAGACAATATCGCTAACCTGCTGTAATGCTTCCCGATCTAATCTTGCAACTACAAAGTCGTATTTAGCTTGATCACCAAGCTTCTGCGGTGCTAGTACACTTTCCACTTGGGCGAACCACATCCTCGGCATATCGACCCACATCATCGGTACGCGTGATATTACCGAGATATTTGCTACTTCTGCTGCGGCCGTGCCACTCACCGATCCCGGTGGCTTGTAATCTCCTGCCTCTGGCATCCTCACTGGAGTTTGAGCCATCCTGCTGATTTTTTTTTGATGCCGTGACAAACCCTCAATTACGCACTCTTTCTGATTTTGATTCGAAGTTGTTCGGGGTCACCACTGTAGGTCTCTTGGTGAGTACATACGGAATTTGCCACGGGAGTTACCACGACACTTGTTTGTATAAATAAAGACACTGGCTTGACTACTGTTGTATACTTATTTATTTCCGAAAAAGGTCCCACGAGTAAACAGGAGCACACGGATCGGCCAGTGCGCAGTAACTGGCGATCGCCCATACATACTTCTCTTTCATACTACAAACCGCTGACGCATAACATTCATACTTACATTGTCCCTACAAGGGGATGAAAAGGAGGATGAAATTTTGTTTTTAATTAAAATTCTTTATTTTTTAAGTTAAAATCACTAAAATTTCGGCTTATGTTTACAAACTAACACAACCAACGTAAATCGTTGTTTTTTTCAACCGACTTTTCAAAAAGGAATTGGGGTTCTGAATTCGGGTGTATTTTATTTTATTTTTAATGTTTGTTACCTCAGAACTCCGTCGTTTGTGAACCAATTTGGCAAATTCTTTAGTATTTGAAAGGAATATACTTCCAAATTGGTCCCAGAATCCAGTTCTGATGATGGGAGCCATGAGGAATTGAGGGAACTCCTCAAATTCTATAGGCAAACATATAGCGATTTTTGTATTTTCATAAAAAACTCAAGCATTTGCATTCATTAAGTATCATTTGATGAAGTGGAACTGATGAAGAAGACCGCAAATAGCCTCAAATGTTCCTCAATGATGAGTATTTCACGGGTGGCGATAAGATATTTCGATTAAGATAGATAAGCGACTATGAAGCAAATTTAAATAAATAATTCTGATGAAAATGGTACCATCGAACTGATCTGAAGATGAAGCCTGAAGGTATGCACCGGAACTCCGTAATTAAACAATGTATCCTAGCCGTGTTTGGACTTATTGGAATTGTCATGAGATGCACTCGGGCTATAAATGATTATTAACCGATTTTTATTAACTTTGCTTGGGTACTTTTTGAGTTAGCTTCGATAATACGTACTTAATCCACTTCGTATATCTTGTGTCACTGTTGTTTGTGCGGTGTAGCAAGTAGTGGTAATCGAATTGTTGTGGGGTAGGTACCATAACTAAAAAGTGAAAAATAAAAACTTTTAAACAAAAAAACAACCGACTTCCAAAAAAAAAACTATAAAGTGAAAAATAACTTTAATTTCGGAATTCAGTGGCAAAAAACGAAAATGGACCGAGGTCACCGACTTCCGAAATTAAAGTAATTTTTCAATATTTAGTTTTTTTTTTTGGAAGTCGGTTGTTTTTTTGTCAAAAAGTTTTTTTTAATTTCAACCCACAAGTATAAATATATACATACATACATAAATATAAGCAAACTAAACAGTGTCAGGTGAAATAACGATTGGTAGGGGAGAAAACGAATCAGCGCTGGGATGATTCAGCCAACTTCTTACGAATATGTTCACGTGCCTTCACTTTAAATGATATTCGACTGGTTGCCATCCTGATATGCAGAGGGAGCGCATTCATAGTAAAGTTTGATTATTTCAGTTTTTTTTTTAAACTACCCCATTAAGGGGGTGTCAAAGTTTGTATGGAAAAACTGATGACTATCAATCAACACATATAGCTCAAACCACTGAACGGATTTCGCTGAAATTTGGCAAACAGATATTTATTGTGACGCAGGCATCCGCTAAGAACGGATTTTTGAAAATTCTACCCGTAAGGTGGTAAAAAGGGGTGATTTTATTTGTTTGAAAAATCTTATTCCTTAAGTTATCAATAAACATTAAACTTGGCACAAAGGGGGATTGGGGGATGTCAAAGATTCTATGGAAAAAAAACCTTAACGGACTGATCCATTTCAGAATAAATTTCCATTCCATACATTGTAGGCTCTAAGAAGGGCTTTAAAGGGGTGAAATCGGGGAGATTTAGATTGTATGAAAAATCAATTATTTTTTGGTTCATAAACTTGAAACTCAACACAAATACTTCTTAATACATAAAAACACAAAGTTTCTCATAATTCGTTTTTCAAAACATCCCCTCTTAAGGTCCTTATTCTTCTGAAAGAAAAAAAAAAGAAGGATTACGAGTATAAGGGGTTTTCGAGAATTGATCCCAAACAGGGGAATGAGGGGTAATTAAGCTTTTAGGGGAGTATTTAACTGCGTGCCTTGAATAACTCAAAAGTTTTTATTTTTAAGTTTTTGAACTACTCAAAAGTATTTTGAATCCCGGTCATAGGGTACTTTCATTCGCGGTAGTACGTTCCCGTTGGATTTTTTCTGACACCCACGCGGGCTAAGCCGCGGGCAAAAGCTATCTCTATATCTATATATATAAAATTCAAAGTACTGACTGACTGACTGATATATCAACGCAAAAAAGGGGTAAAATAGGGGATGGAAATTTATATGAAAGTTCGTCAGTTTTGAAGTTAGGATCTTCAAATTTTGTGATTAGGCTGACGATTATCTATATACTAAAATGGTAAATAGACTGACTGATTGACTGGCTGATATATCATAGATATATAAAATTCTAAGTCCTGACTGACTGTCCTGTCTGTACTGACTGACTGATATATCAACGCACAGCCCAAACTGCTGGGTCTAGAGATTCCAAATTTGGCACATAGGTTCCTTAAGAGGTCTAGGAGTGTACAAAGAAAGGATTTTTGGAAATTCCACCCCTAAGGGGATAAAGTAGGGGATGAAAGTTTGTATGAAAGTCCGTCAGTTTTGAAGTTAGGATCTTCAAATTTTGTGATTAGGCTGACGATTTAAAATTAATGTATAGGTGTCTCAGCGTCTTTGATTATTACTTCCTCGAAGGGTTAAAAAGGGGGATGAAGTTGAAAAGTCCTTGATTTTCGAAGAAAAATCACTCAACTTACTATCTAAGCTTATGGTTGGAAGATAACGCAACGGTGTTGTTGAGTGAAAAGGGGGATGAAATTTGGTTACTAATTCAAGTTCTTTATTTTTTAAGTTAAAATCACTAATATTTCGGCTTATGGTTGGAAACTAACACAACGTTAATCGTTGTTTTATGGTTTAATTTTAACCCACAAGGGTCTGAAAAGGGGGATTAAGTTTTGTATTGAAGCAGTTCATTCGCTACATTTTGTATTCAAGTAAAAATTATATAATTACACGTGTACTGTTTTTAACTTTACAGTATTTTACATGCAGCGACTGTCTATCTGACCTCCACAACGCAGTTACTGGATACCCCTTGGTAAAAATGGTTGTCAGGGTTTCGGGCTTCTGATTTCTCGTAACGATTGTCAAAGATCCAGGAATGACATCCGGGATCAATAGCTTAACGGACTTACCGAGGCGCGGACGGGTCTCTGTGTGTAAAGATGTTCACCCATCCACAGGCCAACTGCGGCAAGTGTAGCTTAACCAGGTGGATACCGGTCCTTTACAGTAGGTGTTTATTTACAGTATTTCTCAAATATCACACGTAGTGGAGGACAATTAGTCATGAACAAAGCGCTATACTGTTATTGTTATAATCTTCTAAATATATAAAAGAAGAAACTGACTGACTGACTGACTGACATATCAACGCACAGCCCCAACCGCTGAGTCTAGAGATTCCAAATTTGGCACGTGGGTTCCTTATGAGATCTAAGGGTGCACTAAGAAAGGATTTTCGGAAATTCTACCCCTAAGGGGATAAAATAGGGGATGAAAGTTTGTATGAAAGTCCGTCAGTTTTGAAGTAAGGATCTTCAAATTTTTTGTTCAGGCTGATGATTGAAAATTAATTTATATGTGTCTCAGCGTTTTTGATAATTCCACCCCCAAAGGGTTAAAAAGGGGGATGAAGTTAAGTTCCTTAATTTTCGAAGAAAAATGACAAATTTTTACTATCTAGGCTTATGGTTGGAAGCCAAAGCGTGTTGTCGGATTTCCAACCCTTAAGGGGATGAAATTTTGTTTTTAATTAAAATTCTTTATTTTTTAAGTTAAAATCACTAAAATTTCGGCTTATATTTAGAAACTAACACAACCAACGTAAATCGTTGTTTTTTTCAACCGACTTTTCAAAAAGGAATTGGGGTTCTGAATTCGGATGTATTTTATTTTATTTTTAATGTTTGTTACCTCAGAACTCCGTCGTTTGTGAACCGATTTGGCAAATTATTTATTATTTGAAAGGATATACTTCCAAATTGGTCCCAAAATCCAGTTCTGATGATGGGATCCATGAGGAATTGAGGGAACTCCTCAAATTCTATAGGCAAACATATAGCGATTTTTGTATTTTCATAAAAAACTCAAGCATTTGCATTCAGTAAGTATCATTTGATGAAGTGGAACTGATGAAGAAGACCGCAAATAGCCTCAAATATTCCTCAATGATGAGTATTTCACGGGTGGCGATAAGATATTTCGATTAAGATAGATAAGCGACTATGAAGCAAATTTAAATAAATAATTCTGATGAAAATGGTACCATCGAACTGATCTGAAGATGAAGCCTGAAGGTATGCACCGGAACTCCATAATTAAACAATGTATCCTAGCCGTGTTTGGGCTTATTGGAATTGTCATGAGATGCACTCGGGCTATAAATGATTATTAACCGATTTTGATTAACTTTGCTTGGGTAAGTTTTGATTTAGCTTCGATAATACGTACTTAATCCACTTCGTATATCTTGTGTCACTGTTGTTTGTGCGGTGTAGCAAGTAGTGGTAATCGAATTGAGGTCACCGACTTCCGAAATTAAAGTTATTTTTCAATATTTAGTTTTTTCGTCGGTTGTTTTTTTGTTAAAAAGTTTTATTAATTTCGACCCACAAGGGTCTGAAAAGGGTGATGAAGTTTTTTTATTGAAGTATTTAGTATTCAAGTAAAAATAATATAATTACACGTGTACTGTTTTTAACTTTACAATATTTTACATGGAGCGACTGCCTATCTGACCTCCACAACGCAGTTACTGGGTAATACGATACCCCTTGGTAAGAATGGTTGTCAGACTTTCAGGCTTCTGACTTCCTGTAACGACTATCAAAGATCCATGAATGACAGCCGGGACCAACAGCTTAACGTGCTTTCCGAGGCACGGACGGGTCTCTGTATGCAAAGATGGTCATGCATCTACAGACCAACCGCGGTAATTAAGTGTAGATTAACCTGATCGATTGACGTTTGCGGCTGTTATTATTTAGCCACGGGCCCCTCCCCCGGAGAACCCCCCCATCCCCTTCTCCGGGAGAATCGAAATAGATTAGGATAGATCAGGTTAGATTAGATTAGGATATGTAGAGTACACGTCAGCTAAGAAAGGATGTTTGAAAATTTAAACTTTAAGGGGGTAAAAAGGAGGGATTTCGGTTGTTTGAAAAATCTTATTCCTTGAGTTTATAAACTTGAAACTTGGCACGAATTCGTATCTTATTATTTATTTATTAAAACTGTATGCACAAGTTAAAAAAATACTGTACAAAGGCGGACTTTATGCCTGAGGCATTTTCTATCAGTCAACCTTAGGGTGATGCAGAGACAAAACATGGCAGGTGCAACATAAGGGATAAATAAATCGAAAAATGAAAAATTCAAGTAAACTAATATATAAATAGATACATACATACATATAAGCAAAATAAACAGTGTCAGGTGAAATAACGATTGGTAGGGGAGAAAACAAATCAGCGCTGGAATGATTCAGCCAACTTCTTACGAATATGTTCACGTGCCTTCACTTTAAATGATATTCGACTGGTTGCCATCCTGATATGCAGAGGGAGCGCATTCATAATAAAGTTTGGGTATTTCAGTTTTTTTTAAAACTACCCCATAAAGGGGGTGTCAAAGTTTGTATGGAAAAACTGATGACTATCAATCAACACATATAGCTCAAACCACTGCACGGATTTCGCTGAAATTTGGCAAACAGATATTTATTGTGACGCAGGCATCCGCTAAGAACGGATTTTTGAAAATTCAACCTGTAAAGTGGTAAAAAGGGTTGATTTTATTTGTTTGAAAAATCTTATTCCTTAAGTTATCAATAAACATTAAACTTGGCACAAGGGGGGATTGGGGGATGTCAAAGATTCTATGGAAAAAAAAACCTTAACGGACTGATCTATTTTAGAATAAATTTCCTGTCCATACATTGTAGGCTCTAAGAAGGGCTTTAAAGGGGTGAAATCGGGGAGATTTAGATTGTATGAAAAATCATTTTTAGTTCATAAACTTGAAACTCAACACAAATACTTCTTAATACATAAAAACACAAAGTTTCTCATAATTCGTTTTTCAAAACATCCCCTCTTAAGGTACTTATTCTGAAAAAAAAAAAAGAAAAAGGATTACGAGTATAAGGGGTTTTCGAGAATTGATCCCAAACAGGGGAATGAGGGGTAATTAAGCTTTTAGGGGAGTATTTAACTGCGTGCCTTGAATAACTCAAAAGTTTTTATTTTTAAGTTTTTGAACTACTCAAAAGTATTTTGAATCCCGGTCATAGGGTACTTTCATTCGCGGTAGTACGTTCCCGTTGGATTTTTTCTGACACCCACGCGGGCTAAGCCGCGGGCAAAAGCTATCTCTATATCTATATATATAAAATTCAAAGTACTGACTGACTGACTGATATATCAACGCAAAAAAGGGGTAAAATAGGGGATGGAAGTTTATATGAAAGTTCGTCAGTTTTGAAGTTAGGATCTTCAAATTTTGTGATTAGGCTGACGATTATCTATATACTAAAATGGTAAATAGACTGACTGATTGACTGGCTGATATATCATAGATATATAAAATTCTAAGTCCTGACTGACTGTCCTGTCTGTACTGACTGACTGATATATCAACGCACAGCCCAAACTGCTGGGTCTAGAGATTCCAAATTTGGCACATAGGTTCCTTAAGAGGTCTAGGAGTGTACAAAGAAAGGATTTTTGGAAATTCCACCCCTAAGGGGATAAAGTAGGGGATGAAAGTTTGTATGAAAGTCCGTCAGTTTTGAAGTTAGGATCTTCAAATTTTGTGATTAGGCTGACGATTTAAAATTAATGTATAGGTGTCTCAGCGTCTTTGATTATTACTTCCTCGAAGGGTTAAAAAGGGGGATGAAGTTGAAAAGTCCTTGATTTTCGAAGAAAAATCACTCAACTTACTATCTAAGCTTATGGTTGGAAGATAACGCAACGGTGTTGTTGAGTGAAAAGGGGGATGAAATTTGGTTACTAATTCAAGTTCTTTATTTTTTAAGTTAAAATCACTAATATTTCGGCTTATGGTTGGAAACTAACACAACGTTAATCGTTGTTTTATGGTTTAATTTTAACCCACAAGGGTCTGAAAAGGGGGATTAAGTTTTGTATTGAAGCAGTTCATTCGCTACATTTTGTATTCAAGTAAAAATTATATAATTACACGTGCGACTGTCTATCTGACCTCCACAACGCAGTTACTGGGTAATACGATACCCCTTGGTAAAAATGGTTGTCAGAGTTTCGGGCTTCTGATTTCTCGTAACGATTGTCAAAGATCCATGTATGACATCCGGGATCAAAAGCTTAACGTGCTTACCGAGGCGCGGACGGGTCTCTGTATGTAAAGATGGTCACCCATCCACAGAACAACTGCGGCAAGTGTAGCTTAACCAGGTGGATACCGGTCCTTTACAGTAGGTGTTTATTTACAGTATTCCTCAAATATCACACGTAGTGGAGGACAATTAGTCATGAACAAAGCTCTATACTGTTATTGTTATAATAATTCATAATTATCTAGAAAAATGAATTTATACTCTACGCAGACGAAGTAAAATAAAATAGTATCGAAGTCAAACCTTACATTGAATATTCGAATCTGATGCCGAAAATATAGTTCTTAGAATTTTGATCTGTTTGTTTGTATGTATGTTCCGGTTTGCACGAAAACGGATGGACGGATTTAGATGATGTTTGGTACACAGATAGTTTATAACCTGGATTAACATATAGGTTATTTTTTAATCCCGGTAGTACGTTCGACTTATTCCACAAATCCCCCTGATAAATCCCCCTTGGGAGGAAAAGTGGAATATATAAAACCAGTCTAGAATTTACCACTGATGATTATCCGCTAAGAACGGATTTTTGAAAATTCTACCCGTAAGAATTTTCAAAAATCCGTTCTTAGCGGATGCCTGCGTCACAATAAATATCTGTTTGCCAAATTTCAGCGAAATCTGTTCAGTGGTTTGAGCTATATGTGTTGATTGATAGTCATCAGTTTTTCCATACAAACTTTGACACCCCCTTAATGGGGTAGTTTAAAAAAAAACTGAAATAATCAAACTTTACTATGAATGCGCTCCCTCTGCATATCAGGATGGCAACCAGTCGAATATCATTTAAAGTGAAGGCACGTGAACATATTCGTAAGAAGTTGGCTGAATCATCCCAGCGCTGATTCGTTTTCTCCCCTACCAATCGTTATTTCACCTGACACTGTTTAGTTTGCTTATATTTATGTATGTATGTATCTATTTATATATTAGTTTACTTGAATTTTTCATTTTTCGATTTATTTATCCCTTATGTTGCACCTGCCATGTTTTGTCTCTGCATCACCCTAAGGTTGACTGATAGAAAATGCCTCAGGCATAAAGTCCGCCTTTGTACAGTATTTTTTTAACTTGTGCATACAGTTTTAATAAATAAATAATAAGATACGAATTCGTGCCAAGTTTCAAGTTTATAAACTCAAGGAATAAGATTTTTCAAACAACCGAAATCCCTCCTTTTTACCCCCTTAAAGTTTAAATTTTCAAACATCCTTTCTTAGCTGACGTGTACTCTACATATCCTAATCTAATCTAACCTGATCTATCCTAATCTATTTCGATTCTCCCGGAGAAGGGGATGGGGGGGTTCTCCGGGGGAGGGGCCCGTGGCTAAATAATAACAGCCGCAAACGTCAATCGATCAGGTTAAGCTACACTTAATTACCGCGGTTGGTCTGTAGATGCATGACCATCTTTGCATACAGAGACCCGTCCGTGCCTCGGAAAGCACGTTAAGCTGTTGGTCCCGGCTGTCATTCATGGATCTTTGATAGTCGTTACAGGAAGTCAGAAGCCTGAAAGTCTGACAACCATTCTTACCAAGGGGTATCGTATTACCCAGTAACTGCGTTGTGGAGGTCAGATAGGCAGTCGCTCCATGTAAAATATTGTAAAGTTAAAAACAGTACACGTGTAATTATATTATTTTTACTGGAATACTAAATTTAGCGAATGAACAACTTCAATAAAAAAACTTCATCACCCTTTTCAGACCCTTGTGGGTTGAAATTAAAAAAACTTTTTAACAAAATAATAATATTGAAAAATAACTTTAATTTCGGAAGTCGGTGACCTCAATTCGATTACCACTACTTGCTACACCGCACAAACAACAGTGACACAAGATATACGAAGTGGATTAAGTACGTATTATCGAAGCTAAATCAAAACTTACCCAAGCAAAGTTAATCAAAATCGGTTAATAATCATTTATAGCCCGAGTGCATCTCATGACAATTCCAATAAGCCCAAACACGGCTAGGATACATTGTTTAATTATGGAATTCCGGTGCATACCTTCAGGCTTCATCTTCAGATCAGTTCGATGGTACCATTTTCATCAGAATTATTTATTTAAATTTGCTTCATAGTCGCTTATCTATCTTAATCGAAATATCTTATCGCCACCCGTGAAATACTCATCATTGAGGAATATTTGAGGCTATTTGCGGTCTTCTTCATCAGTTCCACTTCATCAAATGATACTTACTGAATGCAAATGCTTGAGTTTTTTATGAAAATACAAAAATCGTTATATGTTTGCCTATAGACTTTGAGGAGTTCCCTCAATTCCTCATGGATCCCATCATCAGAACTGGATTTTGGGACCAATTTGGAAGTATATCCTTTCAAATAATAAATAATTTGCCAAATCGGTTCACAAACGACGGAGTTCTGAGGTAACAAACATTAAAAATAAAATAAAATACACCCGAATTCAGAACCCCAATTCCTTTTTGAAAAGTCGGTTGAAAAAAACAACGATTTACGTTGGTTGTGTTAGTTTCTAAATATAAGCCGAAATTTTAGTGATTTTAACTTAAAAATAAAGAATTTTAATTAAAAACAAAATTTCATCCCCTTAAGGGTTGGAAATCCGACAACACGCTTTGGCTTCCAACCATAAGCCTAGATAGTAAAAATTTGTCATTTTTCTTCGAAAATTAAGGAACTTAACTTCATCCCCCTTTTTAACCCTTTGGGGGTGGAATTATCAAAAACGCTGAGACACATATAAATTAATTTTCAATCATTAGCCTGAACAAAAAATTTGAAGATCCTTACTTCAAAACTGACGGACTTTCATACAAACTTTCATCCCCTATTTTATCCCCTTAGGGGTAGAATTTCCGAAAATCCTTTCTTAGTGCACCCTTAGATCTCATAAGGAACCCACGTGCCAAATTTGGAATCTCTAGACTCAGCGGTTGGGGCTGTGCGTTGATATGTCAGTCAGTCAGTCAGTCAGTTTCTTCTTTTATATATTTAGACTAGTTGCTATTTTATTTTATATTGTGTTATTAGTACCTACTATAATAAAAACCCTGTAATTGCTTATACAGTCTTGTTTATCCCGATAAAATGGGAACTTCAAACCCTGACGATATACCGCTCGGCACTCCTGATCCTACATCAGAAGTGGGATTAGGTTTAGCCCAAGAATCGCAAGGTGTTGGTGATCCATGGCGAGTAATGTTAGTTGCAAAACCATAATATGGCTCAGTTAATTTAAGCGATTAAGACGCACTCCGCTCCGTCTACTGTAATTCGCTTGCCAGATTTTGTCCCAGACCTATCTGATTCCAATGCTCAATCTTGGAGTACAACCGTTGATATTTGCCTATCGGAAAAGCCTCTTCAAGGTGGCACTCTTATTATTACCCTCACTAAAGTATTTAAGGGCAGTGCTAACGTATGGCTTTCCCAAGTATCGAATGCAGGTATGACCTGGACAGACTAAGAGTCTCTTCCTTTCTCGTTATATCATTTCGGAAACTGTTGGTCAACCATCCATGAAACGAGTTGAAGCTTGTGATTACTACCTATTACAGTTGTTCTACAGCAATCTGGTGAGTCGCTTACATTTTGATATGACTCTGGGGCTGAATGTTCTCAGCTGCTGCTGCTGTTGTGTTGTTTATTATTGCTGAGCAGTTGTAAATGACTGTAATTCCCTTAAAACCTCGCGCAGTAAGGTTGATTTAACTCTCAGAGTACATAGATGGATTTTATTTTATATTGTGTATTTAGTACCTACCATAATAAAAACCCTGTAATCGTTTATACAGTCTTGTTTATCCCGATAAAATGGGAACTTCAAACCCTGACGATATACCGCTCGGCACTCCTGATCCTACATATATATATATTATTCATTTTTTTTGTATTGCATGTATATCCAGTAACTTTGTAGGTTGGTAGCCCGCGCAGAGATGCATCATTTATCACCTCGCACGTGCGTGCGCCTAGCGAATAGAGAACTTCGAAAAGATTAAATTGTCCCTAAAAAAACATAATTTTATACTAAGTTTCATGTTAAAATTTTTGCGCTAAATCGTCTTTGATCTTAGTTTCAATATCAGTATTCTGGTGCGCGTTCCGCGAGCTCGATTCCCTTTTTGGTAACGAAATAAAAACCAAAATTTTAGATATTTTTCAGTTGAAAAACCGGTTTTTAACCATAATTCAAAAGTTTTGTATATAATTTATATCCAGTAACTCTGAAGGTTTGTAGCCCGTGTGCAGAGGCATCTTTTGACACCTCGCACGGGCGTGTGTTAGAAAGTGGATGTAAACTACATTTATGTATAGGTATTGATAGCTTGCTTGCTTTGTGTGTCAGAATGGTAACTATTAGTTTACTATATATGAAAATCCCTATGAATATGGTGTTAGGGAAAGGATTTTATAAAAAAAAGCGCAGAAAGACAAGACTAGGCATTTATTTCAATTAGGCTTGTCAAAAGTAACGTTATTTGAGAAAGCTAGTTGTCCGTTCCAAAACTAGGTCTTCGTGGAGAAGAACGGCGAGAAACTCCACGGAAACTTGGTTTAAAGTATTTTATCAACACATTTTTACATTAGCATAATATACTTTGTTACAACATAAATCTCTAGGATCATTTCTCATAGACAGAAACTTTACCAGTGGAAAGAAACAGAACATGAATATTCCTTTGATTAAACACAATACAATATTAGCCAATTAGCCATATTTTAACACATACAGAGCAACATAGTCATATCTTACATTTCCATAAATTACCGTTAAAACAGATAGTTCTATCTATTGGACCTTTACTCAGATTAGTAGCAACATTATAATAATGGCAAAAGAAAGAACATAAGTATTCCATTAAACAATTTAACACATTAGCAATATTGGCAATAATATGCTTTACACAACAACATAATCATAATCGGCAATAATTAAGGTATAATATCGAATTAAGTACTTAAACTTTTACCTGTAGGCCGGTGCTCCTTTTTGGTCGATGTCTGGATTCAGAATGGGCTCTGACATATTTTTTTTTTTTTTTTTTTAAATGGCAACTCAGAGTGTAACCACGAGGGGCTCGGACTCTTTAACCGGTCTATCCTGTGGTGCCTTAAGCTCCTAACGGATTTTTAAGGCCTCCAGCCAGGGGCATACTTAAAGCTAAATTAAAATTTTCCGTCTGCTCGCTAATTGCACCCCCTGCGGGGTACGGACCTCGGCTTAGGGCAGAGTCGGAGGAGGGGGGAGGGTAACAAGGGACCGTCGGTGGCTGGATAAAATCAAGGTTTTGATTATTATCAGGGGGATTTAAAGCTACATGCTGCTCAGCTAAAGCGCGTGCTGGCGCTTCGTTTGAAAGCAAGGGTCGGGGAGGACTGACTAGTCGAGGATTTCGCGTTGGGCCTCGGCGGCGAGGTCGGAATGATGATCTTGTAGTGTGTACTCTTTTGCGAACTGTACTAGTAGACCTATGACTCTCCTGGAGGAGAGTGAATGGGTCGTCTGGGTCGGTCAGTGCATGCCGTGGGCGGCGGGTCCTGCTAATGGTAGAGGGGGTATAATTGGCGGCCTGAACAACCAACGGGTTGCGGTGAGTGGCGGCAGAGTCTAGGAAGCGCTTTGAAGCGCGTTTCATAAATTGGGCTATGGTGGGGATTTTTAGCTCCACGTGGAGGCTAGTGTTCCGCACGAACCAGGGGGCTCCCGTGATTTTACGGAGGAATCGGTTTGGGCTCTGACACCCGGAGCTCCCCCTCTTATAGTCGAGAACAAACACCTTTGACGTTTCAATCTACCGTCATCCAAAATATCAAATATCAACGACATAAAAGGTGGATTTCCATTTAGAATATTTCTTATGTTTTGCTACATTATTCCTTAATATTTTAACTAATCTACTTTTACAGACATACTGAAATAAATAATTAAAGCATTATTGGAATAAAGTATATTAGGTATTCACAGTTGTTACAAGTTTAGGTTATGCAAATCATTACAATTTCATCAAGTTTTAACAGTGAATTGAATACTCATGACATAACAACAATATACCTATAATCACAATAATCTATTACGTGCGACTAGCGAATAGAGAACTTCGAAAATATTAAATTTTCAACAAAAAAAAAATATTATACTAAGTTTCATCTCAAAATTTTTGCTCTAAATCGTCCTTGATCTTAGTTTCAATATCAGAATTCTGGTGCGCGTTCCGCGAGCTCGAGTCTCTTTTTGGTAACGAAAAAAGACCAAGTTTTTAGATATTTTTCAGTTGGAAAGACGGTTTTATAACCATAATTAAAAGTTTTGTATATCTATATATACTATATACTAATATACTATATATATACTAATATATAATGCTGAAAAGTTTTTTCGTTTGTTTGTTTGTTTGAACGCGCTAATCTCAGGAACTACTGGTTGGAATTGAAAAATTATTTTTGTGTTGGATAGTCCATTTATTGAGAAATATTATAGGCTTTATACCATCACGCTACAACCAAAAGGAGCGGAGCATAAATGAAAAATGTTGCTAAAACGGGAAAAAATATTCCTTTTTGAGAGTTTCCGTTGCGTGCGCTGCGTAAACGGTTTAAGTTACGCAAATATCATGTATGATGGAATTGTTCCTCTTTAAATGTTCTAAAAATAAGACTGCGACAGCATATGTCTATCTTTTAAGATTGACTCACTATAACCTTTTTTATGGTAATCAAATTTGTTCGATATTAATGCATTATTTGCGAAGGAGTTTTCATAAACATGGTATTAATCCTTATCCAAATAAATACGTTATTCATCACAAGTATTTAATTTTGAATAAAGTTGCCCTTACATCATTAATTTCAATGAATATCTTAGGAGATGTAACTGTTTTATAATAACTCCGCAGCAAAATAATGATCAACTCTGCGAGGTAGTCTATTCTAAAGCTGAAGAGTTAGTAAAATAGGACCCTGTTACTAAAACTCCGCTGTCCGTCTGTCTGTCTGTATGTCTGTCCGTCTGTCACCAGGCTGTATCTCATGAACCGTGATAGTTAAACAGTTGAAATTTTCACATCTGATATATTTCTGTTGCCGCTATAACAATAAATACTAAAAAATAGAAAAAAATAATATTTAAGGGGGCTCTCATACAACGGACATAATTTTTTGCCGTTTTTTTTGCTCCGCCCGCGTGGATGTCGGTAATCGCGTAAAAAAGTAGCCTAAGTTCTTCTCCATATCCCAGGCTATATCTTTGCCAAATTTGATGCATGATTTTTGCATTAAAAATGTATGCAAAATAGCTAAAGCTCTTTATATTAGCAATAAAATAAAATCAGCTGATGATAAAATAAAAACTTCTTGGCAAATAATAAATAATGAAACGGGTAGGAAAAAACAGCAAAATACTGAATTTAATTTAGAGACTGCACATGGCCCCATCAACTCCGATGTAGAAATAGCTCAGGAATTTGAAAACTTTTTTTGGTAATATTCCCTTTAAGACTAAAGAAACTTTAAATTCCTCACCCGCGCTTTCTGCTGCTTTACTTAGAAAGAAAGTAATGGCATGCCCTTTGGAGTTCAGGTTTCAACATTCAAACCCCCAGGCTGTTATAAAAGCTTTTAAAGATCTTAAAGTTAAATCAACAGTAGATCTTTGGGGAATGTCTGTAAAAGTCTGTAGGTCTATTATCGAATCCATTGCGCCCTATTTACCTTTCATATTTAACATCAGTGTAGACCAAGGAGTCTTTCCAGATCTCATGAAACACAGTAAAGAAGTTCCATTGTTCAAATCCGGTGATAGTAAGGAATCTAACAACTATAGGCCTGTGTCAATTCTTCCAGTTCTCAGTAAAGTGTTTGAAAAGTTGATACTCAATCAAATGTTACGTCACTTTAATAAAAACTCCATCTTTCATGAACAACAGTATGGTTTCACCAAGGGGCGTTGTACAACTGACGCCGGTGTCACCCTAATAAAGAACATTTTTAACGCTTGGGAAGAAGCACAAGATGCCATTGGAATCTTTTGCGACCTCTCTAAGGCGTTCAATTGCGTAAACCATGAGACACTTCTGCTGAAACTGGAGCACTACGGAATTAAGAATACCGCTCTTGATTTACTTAGATCATACCTGACAGATAGGAAGGTTAAAGTTCAGGTAAACGGCGTAAACTCATTAGGGTTTGAAATGAAAATGGGCGTTCCTCAAGGTTCGATATTGGGTCCATTCCTCTTTTTAGTTTACATTAACGATTTACCCCAATTACTTCAAAATCAACCGCAGATGGTGTTATTTGCAGATGACACATCATTGATTTTTAAAATAGATCGACGGTCACAAAAACTTGACGACGTGAATAACTCTATTCTTCAGGTCCAAAATTGGTTTACTGTAAATAATTTGGTACTAAATAATAAAAAAACCAAATGCATTCGATTTAAGTTACCTAATGTTAGAAGTAGCGAATGTGACATCATATTGAACGGAGAAAAACTGGAATTTATTAATCAAACGGTTTTTCTAGGAATCACGCTAGATGAGAAATTACAATGGGGACCTCATATATGCCAGCCGCCCCGCAAGAGATGTTATAACATCTCTTGCGGGGCGGCTAAGCTCGGCCGCGTATGCTGTTCGAGAGATAAGACAGTTAACAGATATAGAAACCGCGCGTTTGGTTTATTTTAGCTACTTCCATAGCATTATGTCGTATGGCATTTTACTGTGGGGTCGGGCTGCCGACATTGAATCCATTTTTATTTTACAAAAGAGGGCTGTCAGAGCCATTTATAATCTACATCGCCGCGAATCTCTTAGAGAACTATTTGAAACGATTAATATAATGGCGGTACCTTGCCAATTCATTTATGAAAATATTATGTATGTAAGAAAAAATCTACATCTTTTTAATAAAATCAGTGATAGGCATAATTTTAATTCTAGAAATAAAGATAAAATAGATCAACCATTTTTCAGATTATCTAAGGTACATACATCTTTTATGGGGTACTGTGTTAAATGTTACAATAAAATACCTTCTGATATATTACAATTAAATGAAAGAAAATTTAAAACTCATATAAAAAGTACACTTTGTAAACAAGCATATTACAAATTAGAGGATTATATCCAAGATAAGAATGCTTGGAAACATGCTGGTCCTGCTCCAGAGGACAATTTAGAGTCTAGACAAAATCAAACTGGTTGCTAATTTAACTGTATAATTAATAATTTTTATGATATTAATTTTATTTTCTGTGATTAATATTTTAACTCACAGACTGACTTATTATATGTTGTTTTTATTTTTTTGGGAAATCATATACAATGTTTGTAAATATGTGAGCACCATGTACCTATCGCATTTATTAATTTTTCTGTTATTACTTCACTTTTCATTCTTTTTACCAATTGTGGTAAGTAATTTTGATGAATTTTTTTATATTTTTTATTTTTTTATTCTAGGTACATAGTCTTCACCTATAAATATTAATTAATGTATACAAACTATTGTTAACATTTTAAAAGAGTAAGTCTGGAGTTTCTTGCCCATTCTTCTCCATACATAACTACATTTTGGAAGGCGCAACTAGAATCAATTAACTATTCATGTAATTTTTGATGTTCAAAAGTGCATCTTCGTGCCTATTTGAAATAAATTATTTGACTTGACTTGACTTGACTTGATGACGATCGGTTCAGCGGTTTAGGCGTGAAAACGTAACATACAGACAGACAGACAGACAAATAGACAGACAGACAAAGTTACTTTCACATTTATAATATTAGTAAGGATAAGGATTTGTATGGATGGTACGGAACCCTTCGTGCGCGAGTCCGACTCGCACTTGGCCGGTTTTTGTTTTTTGAACGCGCTAATCTCTGGAACTGCGAGTTGGATTTGAAAAAATCTTTTTGCATTTTACAGCCCAATTCTTGAGGAAGAATTACATTCCTATTAACTAGAACACCATATTTTTTTTAATGAAAGTTTATGCGAAAACGTAGTAAAAGCACGGGCAGGCAATGTGTTGCGACGGGGTGGGTCGGGGAACAAGAAATTTAACGCGGACGAAGTGTTCAATACAAAACATAAAATAGTAAGAAATAGGATAAATAAGTAGTATTTTAAGCTATTGTAATAGCAACACCAGAATTCGTTTTTTTATGTTGAGCACTCTGGTGGCCATATTTTTTTCTCTTACTTTTTTAACTGTGCTATGAACAGTCACATTGTTTCTATAAAACTAAATAAATTACATAAAATTCGTTAACCTTTTATTTAACAGGCTATTTGTGGTCCTTCGAGTGTGTTATACAAGTACAAGTGTTTTCTCCGGTGTGTGCGTATCGAAAATTGTGTTTCGACGATTTGCAATATCGAATCGTTGGAGTGCCGGTCGCCGCGGGCGGAGGGACACGGAAGATTTTCTCGCAGATTCGCATTGTTGCGAGTCGCGGGGGACCTATATTTCGATGCTATATGTCGATTCATCAAATTCATCAATGAGGAAATAAGGCGGTATTACGAAAATTTTATGATCAAAGACAAGAAAATTGTGACGTCAATAGACTGAAGAACGAACAAGTCAAGACCCGAGATTGTCCATTGAATTATCGTTGATTTTGTTCGGTTGGTTATTCTCACACTCATCTTGTTCGGAACGTCAAGACAGGTCAAGCAAGTGTCACTGTCAGCTGTCTTCAAAGTTGTAAACAACATTACATTGGAATCAAAACAAAGTTGCCGCCGCAAGGTTGCCTGCTTGTCGGTCTTCTACAGATTGTACTTCGGAGAGTGTGCCCATGAACTCCACGACCTCATTCCACCGGTCCCCTTCTACCATCGGACATCTAGACGCACTGCAAGTTACTACCCCTACCTAGTTGATATTCTACCAACTCGCACTAAGCGTTTTCAAACGTCTTTTATAATGCGCGCAGCAAAGGAGTGGAACTCTCTGCCTGCGTCTGTGTTTCCGAACGCATACAACCCTAATCTATTCAAAGTGAGAGTGAACAGGCTTCTTCTGGGTAAGCTCACTCCATCGTAGACTTTGTCTCTGTCATCCAGACCTAGACTAAAGTCAAGAGCAAACTCATAGTAGAATAAAAAAATAAAAATAAAGTTTTCGTAACGTTTTTCGGCGAAGTTACCGGCTAAATAGAAGAAGTCTAGTGCTCAATAAGTGCGGTATTCGTTTCGTGCGGTCTAAATCTACAATAATCAGTGCGGTAATGCGTAATATTAGTGCGGCCAAGAAGTGAATAGTAAGATGGTTGTGTTACGTTCGTTTACCATGGCGGAGGTTGAACTTAGACGGCTACGCGCTCAGCGAGGACAATGTAAGTCAACCATGAAACGTATTGAGAACTTTATAAATGATCCTATCAATGTCGCATCATCCACCATAGACACTTTAGAAGCGCACAAGGAGAAACTAATTAGTACGCTTAGGACTTATGAGAGTGTCCACTTAGACATATTGAACCTAGATGATAAGGATATAGAATATGTAGGTGAAATTGAAGACAAATACTTCTCTGTCTTAGGAAAAATCAATGTAGCATTAAGACAATTGAAAACCAGAGTAGACTCTGAAAGGCATTCCATTTCTACTTGCAAATTACCAAATATAGAAATTACAACATTTGATGGTAAAGATTTTGCTCAGTTTAAACCTTTCATGGACTTGTTTAATGCTGTCATTGATAGAAAAAATTCATTGTCAAACGTACAAAAGTTGTTTTACCTACGAAAATATTTAACTGCTGATGCATTGGCTGTTATTATTAACTTGCCACTTAGCAATGAGTCTTACCCGGAAGCAATAAAATTATTAGAGAAACGATTTGACAATGAAACACGAATTATTTCGAACCATATTGGTCTTCTCTTGGACATTCCCCAAATGCAAAAGGGTACTGCGGCAAGTATCAGATCAATTATATCTGAAGTGCGTCAACAACTTTATGCTTTGATAAATCTGAAGCAACCTGTTGAAAACTAGGATATGCTGTTGATATCTATATTATCACGGAAGCTCGATAGCTATACTAACCGGGCATACCATCTTGACAGGTTGTGTCCAGACAATTTACCTACTATGGAAGAATTTATGTCCTTTGTAGAAAAAAGAGCTATAGCATTGGAGGACAGTGCTCCTCAAAAGACTACCTGCTATGAAGGTAAGTCAAAATTAAATCACAACAATAACAAGGTTTCTAATATTGTAACCAAAACAAATTCAAAGCGATCTTGCATATTCTGCAGCAATGATCACCCCATCTATACATGCCCTAAATTCAAATTGGCTCCAGCCTCACAGCGTATAAAGTTTGCTACTGATAATAAGTTGTGCACTACGTGTCTGAGAAATCACCCTGACAAATGCAGATGTTCTTTCAAATGTCAGGTCTGTAAAAATAGTCACAATACTCTTTTGCATGAGGACAAGCCCAGGGAAGATGAGGTCATTGCATTACATTCCAATCTATCAACAAATGAAACAAACATATTATTGCCTACTATGAAGGTGAAAGTCATTGACAAAGCTGGTCAAGAAATTGAAGTTAAGGCTCTACTTGATTGTGGTAGCCAAGTATGTATTGTAAAGCGTACACTTGTAAACCAATTGGACTTGACCACTATTGCTCAAGATTCAAACATTATTGGTTTGGGCAATACTCCAAACAAGGTAAATTAATGTGCTTCCATATTGTTACAATCCACTCTGTACAATGAAAAATGTTCAATCAAATAATTCTATTGATTTTTACCATTTTGATTAAATTAATGATGATTGCAATTTTATTGATGTGAGTACTTCATTTATTTATTTTTAGATATAATAGTTTGATTGTAGTTGTGTATTTGAATCTTTGGTTACTAACATAATTCTTAAGTATACTAACAAAAATATGGATCACTGTGTCTGAATTAAATAAATAAAAAAAATGCCATATTTATTTATATTTATTTATTTATTTAATACTTTAGCACAAAAAAAAAATGTACAGAGGCGGACTTAATGCCATAGGCATTTTCTACCAGTCAACCTTTGGGTGGAGCAGAGACAAACAGTGGTAGGTGCAATTATGAAAATTGAAGGAATAATTGTAAACATATAGGTATATCCTTAGATATACCTATAGCTTAACTATAAATAAGATACATATACCTAATTATATATAAATATAAGAACAAATAAATACATATAAATACACATGTAGATACTATTACTACAAACTTACCTCAAAATTATTTTGATATTAAAAAATGCAATATTCCAGCTAATGTGCAGCTTGCTGATAATGATTACAACAAACCATCAGAAATTGCCCTATTACTAGGGGTAGATTTTTATTCTAAAATCATAATTGATGGTGTAATAAAATTAGAAAATGATATTGTACTACAAAACACATTATTCGGTCATATAGTTACTGGTACAATTAAAAAAGAATGTAAAATTAACTTGTCAAGTGTGAACTTGGTTTCAAACTTTGTAGTGCAGGAAAAGGCTGATGATAGCTTGGAAAACATCATGAAAAATTTCTGGCTATCCGAAAAAATTACTGAAGAGGTAGTTGGTCAAAATGTAGAATTTGAAAAGGCTGAAATATTTTTTTTAAAATTCAGTAAAGTTAGAAAATAACAAGTTTTCAGTCGACATTCCATTACAATGCCCTTTAGAACAGTTAAATATTGGGGATTCTTTTTCACATGCCTTGCAAAGATTTCACACACTTGAGAGAAAGTTTGAGACCAATCAAGACTATTTTCAAAAATATAAAACATTTATGGATGAGTTGAACAGTTGAGGGAAGTTGACATAAGTCAGTATGATGTTCTGAATGATCCAGTGTATTTTCTTGCACACCATGCAGTGCAAAACGAAAGTAGCAAGACAACCAACTTGCGTGTCGTCTTTGGAGGGAACATGAAGTCTAAAAATGGTCTCTCAGTGAATGATGTTATGCTAAATGGACCTATAGTTCAAAATGAATTATTTAACATACTGATACTCTTCGTACCTACCGCTATACTATGATGTGTGATGTAGAGAAGATGTTCAGAATGATCTCTATACATGAAAAATTTTGACCATTGCAAAACATTCTTTGGAGAGATCATCCATCCAAACCCATTGTTTGTTTAATAACTTATGGTTTAAAAGGCTCTACTTTTTTGAGCACAAGATGTCTCATAGAGTTAGCCTATCTCTATCGTGATAGGTACCCAATAGCAGCAGAAGCTTTACGGTTAAGCACGTACATTGGTGACGTCATAACCGGAGCTGATAATGTAGAGTAACTATTGGAGCTCAAGACTCAACTTATAGAGCTAATGAAGTTAGGCAATTTTAAGTTACACAAATGGTGTTCCAACTCTCCAGAAACAATTAAAGACCTTCCTGACAATGTAAAATATTTTGAACAAATTGACCTCAATAAGGATAATATAATAAAAACATTAGGTTTGAAATACAATTTAAATACTAAATACACTTTTATGTTTTCCTGCCCAATGGCAGATGACTATAATCTGCTTAAAACAAAAAGAGAAATTCTAAGTTTCATTGGGAAAATATTTGACCCTCTTGGTCTTATAGGACCCATAGTAGTACAAGCTAAATTGTTAATGCAAGAGATCTGGAAGTCCAAAGTCTACTTTACCTGGTAATATAATGAAATCTTGGAAAGAGTTCTTAATAAACTTGAATGACATGGGTACTATTCAGATACCTAGAGCAATTAATAAAACTGCTGTAGAAGATATAGTCAGTGGAACTTGTGGGATACTCAGATGCTTCATTAAGTTCAACTGGTTGCTGCCTTTACCTTAGAGTTTTGTCCAATGATGGCCAAGTTAATGTGAGCTTATTGTGCTCTAAGTCCCATGTTGCACCTCTCAATAGAAAATTTACTATTCCAAATCTAGAGTTCAATGGCGCTTTCCTTCTTGCAAAACTTGTTTCTAGAGTTCATAAAGTTCTACAAATTAGATATCCAAATTCAAAGGTATTTTTACACACTGACTCCCAGGTGGTGCTAGCCTGGATAAATTCCCACAATTCTAAAGGTGTGTATGTCTCCAATAGAGTCAACAAAATTAGGACCCTAACTGTAAAGGCCCAGTTGGAATCAAAAGCAGTAGACTGTATTTTATAATAGTTTTAATAGGTGGTTCAGAAATATAGCAACCTAAGTACTAGTTAAAAGGTACGTCCGAGCGCGGTCGTGTCGTACGATGCAATGCCGCGTCGCTGTTGCGTCTCCGGTCCCCGCGCTGTGCCGCGTCGCTCGTTGACGACGTCGTAGTCCCGTTGTATGTATGTGTGTTAACATATTCCCGGGCCAGCAGTGGATGATGAGTTGAATCGTCCAGCCAGGTTGATTGATTGGTTGATGAATGCATGAGGTTTATGTTGATTGGTCCATGTTGATTGATTGAGGTATGAATGATGATCGGTCCAGATTTGAATGAAGAATGAATGATCAATTTGATGCTTCATTTAATAACGGGCGAATTCTTTGGAATGCCCTTCTGATTGTGCCTGATTGTACTTTAATGTCCGCTACGCGAGCTTCTCCGTCAGGTCCCGGATAAAGCTTTAGAATTCGTCCCAGTGGCCATTGTGCTGCAGGTAGCGCCTCGTCCTTTACGACGACCAGCGAGCCCTCTATGAGCGCGCCGTGTGAGCGTTGCCACCGCGTCCTTTGGTGTAACTGGGAAATATATTCCTTATTAAAGAGTCTCCAAAAATGCTGGCGCAGTAGTTCGACTCGTTGATGCCTCGGCAGCCGTGATGGGTCGCAGTCGGACATCTGTGGGTAAGGTATTACAGTTAGAGAACGACCAATTAGAAAATGGAAGGGGGTGAGAGCTGATAGATCAGATGGATCAGATGAAAGAGGTGTGAGAGGCCTCGAATTAAGGATGCCTTCTATCTGGACAAGTAATGTGTACATTTCCTCATATGTGAGGTGTGCTAAGCCTAAAACTCTTTTGAGGTGGTATTTTACTAATTTAACAGTACTTTTCCACAGGTCTCCGAAGTGGGGTGAGTAAGGGGGAATAAAGTGAAAGTTTATACCTTGCTTTGCAGCGCAGTTGTAAATTGACTCACTGTGATTTTTGATAAAATTGGTGATCACACGAGCAGCACCTACCAGATTTTTCCCATTGTCTGAATAGATATGATTGGGTTTACCCCTACGAGAAATGAACCTCTTAATTGCTGCTATGTAAGACTCTCTCGTCATATGTATCTGTGACCAACTCCAAATGCACAGCTTTGACTACAAAACAAACGAAAATACAGATGTATGATTTAGTTAGTACACTTCCACGCCCTTTACGGTTATTAATCATGATTGGCCCTGCATAGTCTACCCCTACGTCGCTGAATACAAAATTTGCATGCAGTCTTTGCTCAGGTAACGGCCCCATTATAGGAGTTATAGTTTTCCCTTGAAACCGTTTGCATGTTATACATGATTGTGTCGTTTGTCTAGCTAAATTACGACCTGAAATTGGCAAAAATAGTTGACGTAAAAGTGTTATATGATATGTTGAAAATATGATTTTAGTAATATGATGAGCTGGATGCAAAAGGATAGGAAATTTCTTATCGTAATTTTATAGCGAATGTCCTAACCTTTCGCCCACACGAATGAGTTGATTTTCCCCTTGAAAAGGGTTAAGTGAATTAAATTTAGGTTTAGCAGGTAACGTTTTATTGTTTGATAACAATTCGTATTCCTCAGGAAATGATTCCACTTGTACTATCTTTGCTATGTCACCTAAGGACACCTGTTTATTTGCGTTACTTGTATTGAAATTGTCTGAATGTTTATGTCTGCAGTGAAGAATGAATCTAAGTATGTAAGCTACGATGCGTGTAAGTTTGTTGAAATTGGAATATTTGTAAATAAAGGAATTATAATTATGTGTGTCTATGTGTGTTAAAATGTGTTTGGGATCGGACTTCTGGAAGGTCAAATACGCTGAGATGCCCAGGTTGTTCAGGCCAGCTGTGGTTATCATCATTCCTTAGAAAGTCAGGCCCTGAGAACCATAAATGTGTCTGTGTTAATTGTTTTGCATTAGTACACTTTGTTATAATGTCTGCTGGATTCTGTTTGGTCGGTACATAGTACCATGATTGTGGATCAGTATGTTTCATAATGTCTGTGACTTTGTGTTTACGAATGTTTGCAATTTATGTGTAGGTGTATTTATCTATATATATAAAATGGTAAGCTGACTGACTGACTGATATATCAACGCACAGCCCAAACCGCTTGTCCTAGAGACATGAAACTTGGAGGGTGTGTTCTCTGTGAAGAGTGTGTATCCACTAAGAAAGGATTTTTGGGAATTCCACTTCTAAAGGGGTAAAATAGGGGATGGAAATTTATATGAAAGTCCATCAGTTTTAAAGTTAGGATCTTAAAATTTTGTGTTTAGGCTAACAATTGAATATTATTTTTTCGTATCTCAGGGTTTTTGATAACTCCACCCCCGAAGGGTTAAAAAGGGGGATGAAGTTGAATTCGAAGAAAAATCACTTTTACTATCTAGGATTATGGTTGGAAGCTAACGCAACGGTGTTGTTAGATTTTCAACCCTTAAGAGGGTGAAAAGGGGGATACTATTTTGTTTTTAATTAAAGTTCTTTAGTTTTTAAGTTAAAGTCACAAATATTTCGGCTTATGGTTCGAAACTAATATCTATACCTTTATTATATCTATCTATATTATCTATATATATAAAATGGTAAACTGACTGACTGACTGACTGGGTGATATATCAACACACAGCCCAAACCGCTGGTCCTAGAGACATGAAACTTGGACGGTGTGTTCTCTGTGAAGAGTGTATATCCACTAAGAAAGGATTTTTGGGAATTCCACCCCTAAAGGGGTAAAATAGGGGATGGAAGTTTATATGAAAGCCCGTCAGTTTTGAAAATAGGATCTTCAAATTTTGTGTTTAGGCTGACGATTGAAAATCCTCCCCCTTTTTAACCCTTTAGAGGTGGAATTATCAAAAACGCTGAGACACGTATAAATTAATTTTCAATCATCAGCCTGAACAAAAAATTTAAAGATCCTTACTTCAAAACTGACGGACTTTCATACAAACTTTCATCCCCTATTTTATCCCCTTAGGGGTAGAATTTCCAAAGATCCTTTCTTAGTACACCCCTAGACCTTATAAGGAACCCACGTGCCAAATTTGGAATCTCTAGGTCAGTCAGTCAGTCAGTCAGTCAGTTTCTTCTTTTATATATTTAGATGAACTTGAAACGTGTCATTATGTTTCATCACCGTCACTAAGCTGGGACGCCATGCTCGTTCACTAAAGTAGAATTAGATTAAATATCAAATATAGAAATATATCAAATGCTAGAAAAAGGTACCACAGGAGGTCTTGCTCAATGTTCGCTGCGATATGCAAAGGCTAATAATAAATATTTGTTAGACTATAACGAAAAAGAACCCAGCACATTTTTAGTTTACTTAGATTGTGTAAATTTATATGGTCATGCTATGACACAAAGACTTCCCACTGGAAATTTTAGATTTTTAACAAAATCTGAAATTGCTTTATTTGAAATTGCATCCGTTTCTGCTGATAGTGACGAAGGGTACATACTTGAAGTTGATATTCATTATCCTCCTGATTTACATGATGGACATTCTGATTTGCCATTTGCGCCAGAAAAATTATCTGTTCCTATTCCATGTGAAAGCAAAAACACAAAACGAATTGCTAATCTGTATGATAAATATAGATATGTCATCCACTATGTTCACTTACAAGAATGTTTAAAGAATGGTCTTATATTATTAAATATCCACAAAATTCTAGCATTTACTCAACAAAATATCTTAGAACTATCTTAGAACCATACATAAATCTTAATACAGTACTCAGACAAAAAACTAACTCAGATTCCGAAAGAGATTTTTTCAAGAAGCAAAATAATTCAATATTTGGTAAAACGATTGAAAACAAAAGGAAACAAGTGGATCTTAAATTAGTTAATGTGTGGAAAGATTGCTTTAATAAGACCAATAAAATAAAGGGGGCAGAAAAATATGTGAGTGCCCCTAATTTTAAAAATATGGCTATTATTTCAGAGAACCTTGTTGCTATTCAATTAGAGCCTGCTAAAGTTATTTTAGATCGACCAATATACATTGGTTTTACAATACTGGAATTAGCAAAGTGTCATTTATATCAATTTCACTATTCTGTTATGAATATAATGTATAAAGATGGCATGCACCTTTGTTATACTGATACTGAGAGTCTCTTGTATTTAATACATACTGATGATTTTTATAAAGACATGAAACAAAATATAAAATATTTTGATACTAGCAACTTTGAAGAAAATAATATTTATGGCATTCAGAAAGCGAATAAATAAATACCTGGCTATTTCAAGGATGAGATGGGCGGAGATGTCATGACCGAGTTTATTGGTGTGAGGGCTAAATTATATTGTATAAATAGTTTAAACAAAACAATTTAAAAAAAAAAAGCTACAGGAGTTAAAAAGTCTGTTTCTAATAAACTCACTTTGGAAAAATATAAAAATACTTTGAATAATGACATAAATCACAGAGATACTATGTATGTCATTCGATCTAAAAATCATAAGTTGTATACACAGAAAATTAATAAATTAGTACTTAATGGTAATGATGATAAACGTCACATAATCCCCCGCCCCGTCCACCGCGTCCGCGCACTCCGCGCCCTCCGAGTCCGCGTCCACGTCGCAAGCCCCCACTCCGCGCATTCTGATTAACGGCGTCCCCGTTAAAAAAATCCCCCTCCCACCGCCCGTGTTCATTCAGGACAAGGCGAAATGGACGGAAATCTCAAAGTGGTGCGTCGATCTCCGCATCCACTATTCCCATGCGAAAAGTACGCAAACTGGGATCAAGGTCATGGTTCTTACGTCGGACGATTACAGGAACCTGACTAGAACCTTAAAGTCCAAAAACGTGTCGTTTCACACGTACTCCCTGCCCGAAGAAAAGGAAACCCGTGTGGTGATCCGTAGGATCCCCAAGGAGATTCCCACCTCCGAAATCCTAGCCGACCTTCAGTCGCAAAATATCCCGGTCAATGAAGTCCACCGCATGCATCGCGCGCGGCATGGTGAGGCCTTCGACATGATCCTAGTGATCTGTCCGCCATTTGAGGGGCATAACCCCATATTCCAATGCAAATCGATTTGCAATCTCTCCGGGATAGAGATAGAAAAACCCCACCGCTCTAGCGTGATTGCGCAGTGTCATCGCTGCCAACTCTACGGGCACACGCAGAAGCACTGCTATGCTACACCCAGGTGTTTAAAGTGCCTGGGGCAGCATAGCACTGCGGAATGCGCGCGGCCCAAGGACCGCACGCTTTGTACCGAGCCACCTAGCTGCGTGCTATGTGGTGAGGCAGGCCACCCCGCGAACTACTGTGGCTGCGTAAAAGCCCCAAAATCCGTTCCCCTAGCCTAGCGAAGCGTACCGACGCTCGTCAGTCCCGCGAAAGCCCGTCCTATATGGAGCCAGTAAGACTGAGTCCCAGAGACCAACACCCTAGAATTACCTGCATCACCAGCAGGCCTTCCCTAACCTTCAGACTAGAGCCCCAGCCTCCCCTCAGGCAATGGCCCCTCAGGCCCCCCCTCAGGCTACAATCCCCCGACTAATGGACCCGCGCGTCCGTTACGAAAATTCACTGCGGGCCCCCGCGCCCCCCGCATTCCACTTAATGGATAGTAGGTCCCCCGCTAGATTCAAGCCCCGATCCCTAATGTTAGGTTATTTTAACGCCAATGGCTTGGACGGCCAAAAAACAGAGATCACCGAATTCCTCGGTGATCATAAAGTAGACGTTTTTCTCATTCAAGAGACCTTTTTAAAACCCAGGCACCGTAACCCGTCAATTGCGAACTATCGTATAGTTCGTAACGATAGGTCGCGGTGCCACTTGGGAGGTACTCTAATCTATTATAAATCAGAGCTCTATTGCATGCCCATAGACCCTTCCGTCCTAAAGTCCCTATTAGAAGTCTCGATCTGCCGACTCGGTATGACGGGCCATCAATCTGTAACGATAGTATCAGCCTATCTGCCCCCTGTCGCTACAATAGATCATAACCAAGATCTACTACTGACTGACGACCTTAATTCCCTCTTGAGCATGAGTGATTCCGTCATCATAGCGGGTGATCTCAATGCCAAGCACCCAGCCTGGAATAGTAGCCTCACCTCCCATAGGGGTAAAGTCCTCTTTGACCTCTGCCCCCTCCTCAACTTTGATATCATCGCCCCGATGAGTCCCACCCACTATCCGCATAATCCTGACGTGCTCGATGTGGCACTTCTAAAGAACATCAACCTACGGTTGGTCTCTATAGAGGTGCATCACGAGCTTGACTCTGACCACCGACCTGTCCTCGTTGAGATGGCACCTCGCATAGGTCTTCACGACCCCAATATCCCCCCGCGAACCAAAAGGATAACGGACTGGAAGCGAGTAGGCGAAAGCTTGAAAGCTAACACGTCCCCCCAATTGGATTCGATCCCCGACCAGTTCGACTGTATCGCAGACACGACGGCCGCGATCGACTCTCTCGCAGAGCACGTACAATCTGTCCTGAACGTGCACTGATGACGGAGAAGAACGCAGCCGTCCGTGCGTACAGTAGCTTTCCCTGCACGGCTAACAAAATTCACATGCGTTATTTACAGCGTACTGTAAAGAAACGTGTGGAAGATTCGCGTGAAACCGGCTGGGATGCGCTACTGAGCAGCCTAGAGCCGAACCATCAAGCATTCTGGCAACTCCAAAGGAAACTCAATTCCCGAGGAGGTTCAGCCTCAATGCCCCCACTGATCCGCCCAGACGCGTCTCTCGCTTTCGAAAACATCGACAAAGCTGAATGCTTAGCCGACAGTCTAGAGGCCCAGTGCTCGCCCAGCTCTCAACCAGTAGACCAGGCGCACCTCGATGAGGTGAACGCGGAAGTCGAACGTAGAGCCTCCCGCCCGCCCGTTGAAGACCCTGAGTATCCTCTGGCTCCCTTCACCCCGGCGGAAGTGCACGAGCTCATAAAGGGTCTAAAACCACGTAAAGCCCCTGGCTCTGATGGTATCACCAATAGGGTGGTCCAATTGTTCCCCGCCCACCTGATAATGCTCTTGGCCACCATCTTCAATGGAGCCATGAACAATAACATCTTCCCGCAAGTGTGGAAAGAGGCCACAGTAATCGGTATTGCCAAACCCGGTAAACCCAAAAAGGAGCCCGCGAGCTACCGCCCCATTAGTCTGCTCACAGTCATAGGCAAAATCTACGAGAGGCTTATTCATAAGCGTCTCAGAGACTACGCCGAGACTAAGGGCCTTATCCCCCACGAACAGTTTGGCTTCCGTACCAAACATTCGTCGACCCATCAGGTCCACCGTATAGTTGAGGACATCAGCGTCGGTTTCCAACGCGGTCTTATGACAGGAGCCATCTTCTTTGATATAGCGAAAGCGTTCGACAAAGTCTGGCACAATGGCTTGATTTACAAGCTGTACCAACTCGGTGTGCCCGAGCGTCTCGTGCTCATCTTACGAGACTTTTTGTCGAATCGCGCCTTTCGCTATCGCATCGAGGGAGCCCTCTCTTCCCCCCATTTCATACGCGCAGGAGTCCCTCAGGGCTCTGTGATGTCCCCCTTGGCTTTTACGCTTTACACCAGCGATATCCCGAAGTGTAAAAAGGCTCAGTTGGCTCTGTTCGCAGACGATACGGCCATTTACTACAGAGGGATGTGTCATAATGCCATTGCCAACACTCTCCAGACTGCAGCCGACAAGCTCGGTGCGTGGTTTAGAAAGTGGCGGATCGAAGTCAATCCTGACAAAAGCCAAGAGGTTCTCTTTTTAAAACCTAGAAAAATCCCCCCAAAGCCCAAACCTGTCACCATGTTCGGCAAGCCTATCCCCTGGGAGAAGCGAGCCAAATATCTAGTTGTCACCCTCGACCATCACCTCTCCTTTTCTGAGCATGTAAGTAAGGTGCGCTCGCGCGCCGCCTTCGCTCTCTATAGGCTTCACTCCCTTGTCAATAAAAAAAAGCAAAATGTCACTCAAGTGCAAATTGCGAATTTATACCGCGTGCATCCGCCCCATCATGACCTATGCGAGTCCAGTCTTTGCTCATGCGAAACCATATATCATCCATAAGATGCAAACCATCCAAATCGTTTCCTCCGTAAATGCACGGGAGCCCCTTGGTTCGTTCGGAACACAAATCTCCATGTAGAGCTTAGAATGCCTACAATAGCCCAATTTCTAAAACGCTCTTCAAAGCGTTTCTTTGACTCTGCCGCCACTCACCGCAACACTCTCGTTGTGCAGGCCGCCAACTACACCACCTCCCGCATTAGTTCGACCCGCCGTCCAAGGCACGCACTGACCGACCCAGACGACCACACCACTCTCATCTAGGAGAGTCGTAGGGAAACCAGTACAGCTCGTAGAGTATACACACGCACACGATCCAAATTCCAACCTCGCTTTAGAGGTCCCGCGCGAAACCCACCCCGACCTACTATTATTATCGTCAATAATAACAGCCCTCCCCGTCCCTTGCCGACGCTTAACGATGTGCCAGCATGTGGTTTAGCTGAGCCTGTAATCCAAACTCCCCATGACAATAATCAGAACCCTGATGTTATCCAGCCACCGACGGTCCCTTGCCACCCTTCCTCCGACACTGCCCTAAGCCAAGGTTCGAACCCCACCTGGGGTGCCCTTAGCGAGCATTCGTCTAGTTTAAGTAGCTTGTAGTAAAAACTCCCCTGGCTGAAGGCGTAAACTTCTTTTAGGAGCTTGCGGCACCACAGGACAGCCCGGTTAAGGAGTAGGAACCCCCAGTGGTTATACCTCCGAGATGCCATACACAAAAAAAAAAAAAAAATATATATATATATATACTGTACCTTGGGGTCATCATCGAACTATGTTTTAAGATGTTTTTTGACTATGTACTTACCTAATTTTATACTACATTTTTTTTTTGGGCTGGCAACACTGGCAGCCGGTCGTCAAAAAAACGATCTCTAGGCTAATTAATTTAGAAATTTATAAAAAAGTGTTTTTTAAAGATAAATTAGTGTAATATAGTTGTACCTAGTTAGTAAGTAGTATATTCAGTGATTATACAGTGTTTTTTGTCGCGATAACTTCGCACAAAAAGGATTTTAAACCGGCTGTCAACTCGACCAAACCAACGGTGACGGATTTCAAATACATATCTTCAATCCCGGGGAGTATTTTGTTTTATTTATGTTATTCTGCATAATATTTACAGACCGTAGAACATCACAAATACTGCTCAGGTCTCTGAGCTACGTCCAAAACACACTGGCACGGTTTGTCTCCTTTTGCTTGACAATTAGTGGAAGCAAAATCGACGACGAAAACATTCGCTCACTCGACAATAAACACTACACAATCTAATACACATAAAACATAGGTTCATTAGGCCTTATTGATTACCTATTTTATTCTTACTTATCAAACCTGTAATGTGTCATAAACTTATATTGTCAATTAAGTTTTTTTAATCTTAAATAATAAAAGCAGTGCTTATTCCTTTTAACTTCATTTTTATTCTAAACTAATTCCTTATTAACTACATCTTATTGTAATATCTTTGTTAACAATTTATTACCTATTTTTAATACAATTTTTTTTTCCCCTTCTACCTCCTACTAATCTTAATTTTAAAACATCTTTTCTTACACTGCTATTTAGCTGCATATCTTCACACATTCCAGGTGACTGACAGTTCAAAGCAAAATGATGACCCGCAGTGCTACCATCAGGGAATTAGAAGCAAAATTACGAGCTACCTTAAAGGAGCTTGAGGCTTCTAAAGGTACATGCAAACAGCTGCTCCAGGAAAGGGAAGACAGTGAAGTGGAAGTGGAAAACATTATTTTAAAAAAACACCTCCCTCAAAAATGAACTGTCTCACCTACATGTACAACACCTGGACATAACTGACCAGCACAGCCAACTACAACATCTAGTGTCCACATTTAAAGAGTGCAGTGACACCCACGAACTGGCTTTGCATCGAATTACTGAACTTGAACAATATCAATATCTCTCTCCGAGTGTCAAGGTTAGCAAACAGGTTTCTAGCACTAGTAAGATTTTCAATGAGTTGGTAGGTAGTAAGACAAAACCAGTGTGTGAGCCAGCTGTAACAACAGATTTGACTGGTGATGACACCATACCATTATTTCCTATTGTTATGAGTCACAGTAAATTAAAGAAATATATTAAAATCAAGAAATTAATTAAACGGTCAAAGAGAACAATTAAAAAACAAAATCTCTTAAAATTCAATATTTCACTTAGAAAGGAACGTGTTGTCTTATCAAAAAGCTCAAATACACACTGTATTTGAGCTATTGAGTTAGATAAATGTAGGGAAAAATATGATACTGATGTCCAGCTCCTCTATAATGAAATACTACACAAGGAGCACTTGCTGAAGGATATTTTTGAAAAATATGAGACTTCACAACAACAATTCAGCGACTGCTTGTTTGAGGCTGGGGAACTATTGGACTTGGTGAAGTGCAATGCTGAGACGTATGAGTCTCTGACTAATAACCTTTCATGCAGCTGTGCCGACCAACCACTACCTACTCAGCCTCAGCCAAACTTGCCCCCTTCGGTGTTGGCTCTTCCAGCAGAGATCTGTGTTAATACACAGAATAAATCATTTTTTTTTGTGACGAATTAGGTTCAGGCTATGGAAAAATATTACTTCACTAGCTTCTGCCCGCGGCTTCGCCCGCGTGGATGTCGAAAAATAGCCGACGGGAATGTACGGTTTATTCCACAAATCCCCCTATATAAAAACCAGTCTAGAATTCACCACTGATAATCCGGCTTATTTATTTATTTAACAATTTATGTACACACATATAAACAGACAAGAAGAAAGGAACAGAAAAATACGTACAAAGGTGATGCTTATTTCTAATGAAATCTCTTCCAGCATACCTGCCCAGCAATCCCCCCAGAGAATCCACCTCAGTGGGAAAAAATGAACCCTAATGTAAAAAAAAATCACTTTCAGGGGATCTTGGAATAAGTTATTTTTTCAATTCTAGTTTTTCCCCCCTAAGCGGGATTATCAGGGGTGAATTCTAGACTTTTTTTATAGGTTCCACTTTTCCTCCTAAGGGACCAAATATCATCTAAATCCGTCCATTCGTTTTCGTGCAAACCGGAACATACATACAAACGGCACGGTTGGCGCAGTGGTTAAGCGATTGACTGCTGCGCTGCGTGTCGCGGGTTCGATTCCCGCACGGAACAAATATTTGTATGATCTACAAGTAGTTGTTCCGGGTCTGGCTGTTTGTGTATGTGAGTTTAAATGTTTGTAAATGCACCCACCATACAGGAGAAATCCTAGTGTGGGGCAACGTTTTGAAAAAAAAAAAACAAACAGACCAAAATTCTAAAAACTATATTTTCGGCATCAGATTCGAATGTTCAATGTAAGGTTTGACTTCGTTACTATTTTATTTTACTTCGTCTGCGTAGAGTATAAATTCATTTTTCTAGATAATTATGAATTATTAAAACAATAACAGTATAGAGCTTCGTTCATGACTAATTGTCCTCCACTACGTGTGATATTTGAGGAATACTGTAAATAAACAACTACTGTAAAGGACCGGTATCCACCTGGTTAAGCTACACTTGCCGCAGTTGGCCTGTGGATGGGTGAACATCTTTACATACAGAGACCCGTCCGCGCCTCGGTAAGCCCGTTAAGCTATTGATCCCGGATGTCATTCATGGATCTTTGACAATCGTTACGAGAAATCAGAAGCCCGAAACCCTGACAACCATTTTTACCAAGGGGTATCGTATTACCCAGTAACTGCGTTGTGGAGGTCAGATAGACAGTCGCTGCATGTAAAATACTGTAAAGTTAAAAACAGTACACGTGTAATTATATTATTTTTACTTGAATACAAAATGTAGCGAATGAACTGCTTCAATACAAAACTTAATCCCCCTTTTCAGACCCTTGTAGGTTAAAATTAAACAATAAAACAACGATTAACGTTGTGTTAGTTTCCAACCATAAGCCGAAATATTAGTGATTTTAACTTAAAAAATAAAGAACTTGAATTAATAACCAAATTTCATCCCCCTTTTCACTCAACAACACCGTTGCGTTATCTTCCAACCATAAGCTTAGTAAGTTGAGTGATTTTTCTTCGAAAATTAAGGACTTTTCAACTTCATCCCCCTTTTTAACCCTTCGAGGAAGGAATAATCAAAAACGCTGAGACACTTATACATTAATTTTAAATCGTCAACCTAATCACAAAATTTGAAGATCCTAACTTCAAAACTGACGGACTTTCATACAAATTTTCATTCCCTACTTTATCCCCTTAGGGGTGGAATTTCCAAAAATCCTTTCTTTGTGCACTCCTAGACCTCTTAAGGAACCTATGTGCCAAATTTGGAATCTCTAGACCCAGCAATTTGGGCTGTGCGTTGATATATCAGTCAGTCAGTACAGACAGGACAGTCAGTCAGGACTAAGAATTTTATATATCTATGGTATATCAGCCAGTCAGTCAGTCAGTCTGTTTACCATTTTAGTATATAGATAATCATCAGCCTAATCAGAAAATTTGAAGATCCTAACTTCAAAACTGACGGACTTTCATATAAACTTCCATCCCCTATTTTACCCCTTTTTTGCGTTGATATATCAGTCAGTCAGTCAGTACTTTGAATTTTATATATATAGATTTAAAAATTTGTTTAAAAATTATTGTTAAAAATACAAAAGAAGTTATGATCACTGTTGTGATAACTTTAACATAAAGACACTAGCGTCGACTTCAGTGACTAATGTTTGTGTGCACAGACCATATAGTATTCAGACGGTAATCTCCCATAGAAGAAAAATCGCCATACGAATCTGCTTTCTTGAAAGTGACGTTTGTTTTTTTTTTTAATTTTACCAATTTTTCGCTTGTTGTTATGAGGCTGGGTCTTTTTGCCAAAGTTTGTCGAACCCAGAATACTGTCGGTTAAAGGCTTAAAAGGCTAGTTTCCACAGCCTGAATTGGAGGGCACGTCAACTAATGATGTTGTGGTGTGATCCACAAAGTTAGTGATAACACTAGCAGCCATAACATCAAAACCTGGAAACAAAAAAAACTTAAATTAAGAATTATACTTACATCCAGTTTAGATTAGAGTAGTTAGGTTAGAGAAAGATACAGCCCCGTGACAGATACGATGGATGGCAGAGCCTTAGTAATAGGGTCCCGTTGGCACCCATTTTGGAACCATAAAAATAGTAACTATGTTTATGCTTTCCCATATACTATGTGATAATATCAAGTTATTATGTTGTTTCACTGAACAGTAAAAATGTTAATTACACAGTAGTTTTTATAATGAACAATTTTTTAATTTTGTCTGGGTATTGTAATAATTTTGCACTTAAAACAGAGCAACATTGATGGACAGACATAGGATACGTTTTATTTTCTTTAAAATGTATGGTTCTCTGTGAATTTCCACAGTGAATAATTCAAGTTTTGAAACCGAAATAGCAGCAATTTTATTTTTTAATCAGTGCATGAATATTACATGATGCACATTTGAGTATAATTATATGAGGAATATATGAAAAAATGTGTTATACTATTATATGTTGTCAGGTTAACGTGGTACTTACCAGTGTGGTCAGTGTCCATAGATTGAAACCGAGGAATGCCACTGCTGATTTCGCTATCGGAAAACAGCGTGGGTTATGCGCCAACATGAAGACGAGTCATCGCTTTAGTCGAGATGATAAACTTCTGTTCAAAATGCTTTTGACCGACATAACGCTTGCGAAGATCGTCCACCGTCGTGTCTGTGTTTCGCAGTACTTCATAGTTATTACACTCTAACCACTTTTGGAGTCCTACCTCACGTATGGGAAATTGAAATAATCTAACGTCCTTTCGTTTACTAGCACAATTCACAACACAGCAAGTGTGGTACATACTGTACGTTGTAATTACACTATTACAGGTTTAACTTTGAGAGGATATGTTATGGAAATTAATCAACGTAAAACTTTTCTCGATCAACTGTAAACACAGACCATCAGACCATAAAGTAGTAATGGCGGGGTGAAGAGACAACCATAGCTACGATAGACTTACAACAAACAAATATGGCGTCGATTGCACTGGCGACAAAGGGGTAAGGGACGAAGGGCGGTTGTCACTTTGAAGAAATCAACCATAAACAAAATACGTCTATTACTGCCAGGATATTTTGTTCTGAGATTACCCGCCGTGTTTGTGTGCGTTAAAAATAAGACATTACCGAGATATGTGGAAAACAAATAAGTTACCGGTGAACTTTCAAAACGAAGCCTTAAGTGAATACTATGTGTGGTAAAACCTGGTAAACATTAAAACAAAATCGTCATAGCAAGAATGTGTGATTATATGTACCTAAACCAGTTAGATTTGACGCTACACGGGAAAAAAAAAATACAAAAACAGTAATCTAGCCGTTTTTGTTTACATCCCATTCAAATTTTTGACACCAACAATAGACAATCTTCAACCAGTGTGACCATACAAATTATAATATGAACATGTAAATCTTAAAATCGCGCCATCTAGTGTTGAACTTAATACTACCGAACTGTGTTACCAGCACTTAATGTGTATTACGAAAATAAACATCTTGTCATTTAAAACTTTAAAACAGAGCCATCTAGTTCATAAATAACTAACCACCACTCGCTCGCCTAATGCTCGTAAATTTCACTTCCGTTTTCAATGTCAGATTGACTAAGCGGTATGCGACAGCGACTGCTAGTGAAGAGATGCGAGTTCGAATCTAGACATACGAGTGAAAACAAAAAGTTGTTTTATTTATTTTATTAATATTTATTTAAAGATTTCTAGTATGAACTTCCTAGAAAATATCACGTTTCGTCGTACGCGCGTTCGATTCAATTCGGACCCTGCACCGGACGACAATGACTCAAAATCAGAGAAAATCGAGTGCACTGCTAGTAGCATGCCTGACGTATCAGAAGACGAAGACTATGAACAAGTACGAGCATTTTTAGGAAGAAATCCAAAAACTTGTGTCTCAATTAGATAGTGCTCACAAGAAGATAGACATATTGAATCTAGAAAATAGTAAACTTAGGTTCACAAATGAAGACTTGATTAAGAAAAACCAAATATACAAAAAAGTAACAACAATTAGCCCAATTAAAACAAACCAAAGTACTCCAAAGCGGAAACCTCTAACAAACTGTAAAACAAAACAAACACAAACTGATATACAGTTAAATACACCAAAAAACACACAACAGAGTTTTGTTCAACAAATTGGAATAAATACACCGTCTGAAGTTTCAAACTTACCTGTTATGGAACCTAATGTTGTCTACAATGTGCTGTCATTACACGTAACTACAGAGGGCACTACGAATACAGAACACGCAGTGGGATCGACGATTAATCATAAATTAATTTTGGAAAACACATGTTTCAATAAATTATGTATAATTAGTGATAATAATGTAAATAATATATCAAAAATTGCCGAAAACACTTTTCCTAACGCCAAAATCTGTCACTACTGTATGCCCAATGCGGGTACAGCGGAGCTCCTTGCATCATTGGACAAGAAATTAGTAGATTATACTATAAATGACTATTGTATAATCTTCCTAGGCGAAAAATACTTTTTTGAGTTCAATAATTATGAAAAATTGGTTAATGACATAAAATGTAAAAGCGAAAATGTCATGCATACTAATGTTATTCTATGTTTTCTTAATTTTAAATTAAAATGGAATGTTAACTTATATAATACTAGAATAGAAGCTTTTAATCGACTTATGTACATACCTAAGTAATCAGACTTTTAATTTTTTTCGTGTATAATAGAATCCATATACTTCACCAGAATATCAATGGCTTATTACGCAAAGCTGATGAATTTACTGTAAATCTAAATAATATTGTAAATAACCATATTGATGTGCTATGTGTTACCGAGCATAATATGATCGCAGACGATTTAGAACATCTCCATATTCCAAATTATACTATAGCGGCAAACTACACAAGGACAAATAGAAATGGTGGGTCATGTATCCTAGTACGAAATAATCATAAATTTAAGACTATACAGGAAGCAAAACTTGTAAGCATACCCAACCTTTTAGAGTGTTCGGCTATTGAATTGTTGGAGCATGGATTGATTATCGTATGTATATATAGACCTCCAAAGACAAAAAAAGATTGTATACAATTATTTTTCGACCGTTTAGCGGCTTTACTAGCAAAATTATGTAGTAAATTTAAGAAAATTGTTATTTGTGGCGATTATAATATTGATTGACTGAAAGACACTCCTGTTTCAAGAGAGTTTGAAAACTTGTTACAGAGCTTTAACTTAAAACTTGCAATAAATGAGCCAACCCGCTTGCAAAGTAAAACGTGCATTGATAACATTGCACACAATATTAGAGGCTGTCAACAAAGCGTTATTGAACTAGCTCTGTCTGATCATACAGCACAAATTCTCTCATGTCCAGTTAGAAAAACTTACTCAATAACCCATTGGTATAAATTTAGAAGAGACTTTAGCACCGAAAATGTTGAGAAATTTATTGAATGTCTAAAAGCCCTAAATTTTACTGAATGCTATGAGAAAAGTGACGCAAATGCTTCTTTTGAAGAATTCCATAAGGTATTTAAACTTTTTTATGACCTCTGCTTTCCAAACATCAAAATTAAAGTTCCAATTATTCGCAAAACTAAATGGCTTAGTAAAGGATTAAAAATATGTTCTCTTCGTAAAAGAATGCTTCTTAAAATATACCGACTCTCTGATAAAAAGTCAGATAAGGGTAACTTTAATAATTATGCAAAAAGGTTTAAAAGAATTGTAAAACTTACTCAGAAGTCGCAAAATAATTATTATATACAAACAGCCACAAACAAACCTAAAGCAATATGGCAAATAATAAATAAAAATAAAAACAATAATCCCCCTGAAAAAATTGATAGATTAAGATATAATAATCAAGTTATAACGGCCCCTGATACTATAGCACAAACATTTAACAATTTCTTTATTGATGACATATCGAAACTGACAAATAATAAAATAAATTACGCAAAGATTCTAACTTATAATAAACCAAACTCCTGTTTCTTAACCCCAGTTACACTAAACGATGTTGTGAAATTAATCATGGCATTAAAAAACACCAAAAGTACGGGCTATGATGGAATTTCAACGCAAATAATAAAACGTGTAGTGTACATAATTGCCCCAATCATAACTCATATTATAAATCAGTGTCTTGAGGAAGGCATTTTCCCAACATATTTAAAAACTACGGTGGTTACACCACTATTTAAAAAAGGAGACCCAGAAGATGTACGATGTTACAGGCCGATTGCTCTCATTCCAATATTCGCCAAAATATTTGAAAAAGTACTAAATAATAAACTTACTGAATATTTCGAGAAAAATAAAATAATAATAGATAATCAAGTAGGATTCAGAAAAGGGAAATCGGTAAATTCAGCAATTCATCAGTTTTTAGAAAAAATACTTACAGAACTAGATAAAAAAAAACAACTTACAGCTCTATACATGGACATGACAAAAGCGTTTGATTATGTTGATCATGAACTTCTTTTGCAAAAACTGGAAATATACGGAGTTCGGGGTAAAGCACTACAAATAATCAAATCATATCTATGTAACCGAATACAGTTCACTGAAATAACACAGTTATGTCCATTTACAAAGAGAGAGATTAAGTATACATCGAGTCCTAGATTTGTAAAATATGGTGTACCTCAAGGGTCAATACTGGGACCACTACTGTTTCTCATTTACATAAACGATTTACCTAATGCTATTCAGCAACCTATGGTTTTATTTGCAGATGACAGTACGGTTCTTTTCACAAATAATAAAAACAAAAATCATGAACAAGAAATAAATGATTCCTTATCTAAATTAATAAATTGGCTTCAAATAAATAATTTACAAATTAATCTCACAAAAACACATTACATGAATTTTAAAAATAAAAACGCGACATCTATTCCTTTAAGTATTGCATACAATAATGAAACAGTAGCTGAAGTAGCAAATACAAAATTTTTAGGAATCCATATAGATTCGAATATGTCATGGAAAACACATGTAAATAGTGTATGTACCAAATTGAATCAATTTTCTTACGCTCTATACATGCTTAAAAAAGTATCCAACCAGACCACGCTTCTTACTGCTTACCATGCGTATGTGGGATCCACTCTGTCGTATGGGTTACTATATTGGGGAAACTCGACTGATAAAGAAATTGCATTCAAAGCCCAAAAAAAGTGTATTAGGTCTATATGTGGGTTACGCCAAACGGATTCATGTAAACCACATTTCGTAAATCTCAAGATTTTAACACTCCCTGCTCTATTTATCTACCTGGCCTCAATTTTAGTTAAATCAAACATTACAAGCTATGATACGTTAAAAAGCAGAAGACTTAAACATACCTTAAGAGATAAAACGTCCCACACTAGAGCGTACAGTAATAGTGTTTTCTGTATGAGCACAAAGATTTATAACAAGCTACCTATGGACATTAAGATTATAAATTCAATTATTATTTTTAAAAGAATGCTGAAAATTTTCTTAATTAAAAAGGCCTATTACTCAATAGCAGAATTTCTTGAGGAAAAATAATTTTGTTCAATAAAGTACCTATCACTAAAGTGAATATAATTCAGTAAAATATTTTTAAAAGGATTATGATAATTAATATTAAATGATTACAATACTGTGACATAATTGAACTAATGAATAATGATAATTTTTAAATCAGGTAACTCATGACATGTGTATTTTTATTTAGGTATGACTTTAATAATTTATAATTAATATGATGTAAATGATAAAATTATATAATGTAATTAAAACGATGTCCTATATAAAATTTAATATTTATAACTTTTTCTTTTTAATTAATGAATATAAATAATGCATGTTCAACTGTTACTGTTACAATTATAGCATATATGCATGATGAAATTGCAATGCCCTAACAGGGCCACTATGTTCTAAGAACTGATATCCTCTATTAAGAACTTTATTTATGTACACATAGTTAGCAATAAAGAATTTGAATTTGAATTTGAATTAAATATGCATATTTGTTTGATACCAACAAACATCTGGAATATAATTATAAAATGTTTTCTAAACATACAGGCAAAGCCAACAATAGGGCTATGGTAAATATATTTCAGAACTTGAATAGTTACATACAGCTATCACTAAACTCTGAATATGAAAATAACTGTGACGGTTTAAGTATCGTTAATAAATACGAAAGCAGTAAAATCGGCCAGTTACAACCTGGTACTATTCCTTACTACTTTAAAAAAAAAGAAAATTTTTTTCGTTGATAAACATGTGTCAACTATAACACATCTAAACGAGTCTGTAGATAGTTCATTGTGTAATTGTTTAAACATTTTTCATCAAAATATGTGTGGCCTAAATAATAAGAAAGATGTGTTAGAAATACATATATCTAGATAGCTTGAGTAGCCCTTCGAATTACTTGTGTATTAGCGAGCATTTTCTTAACGAAGAACTAGTTTCTTTGTTAAATCTTTCAAAGTACAATGTTGCATCATATAATACCAGAGTAAATAATTTGAGAGGAGGGACTATCATCCTAGCAGAAAGGGATAGGGAATACGAGGATCTTTCCATAGCTAAAAAATTATATAAAATGGACAGTTTTGAAATATGCTGTGTCAAAGATGTTTCAACATGCCTATCTGTGTGTTGCTGTTATCGTACGCCTTATGATAAAAACTTAGACACTTTTATGGTGAGACTCGAAAAACTATTAGAACATTTCTTTAACAAGAACTGTGTTATTTGCGGTGATTTTAATATTGACTTATCAACTGACAGTCAAAAAAGAAATGACTTATTAAATTTATTGACATGTTACAATTTTAGACCACTAATTAATTCGACTACATTTATTAGAAATGACTCACGATCTTGTATAGACAATGTCTTCTCTAATTTACCAAACGATTGCGTGATAAGTTGCGATGTTGACCACAATGGCTTGGCAGATGGACATGCAGGATTACTTTGCAGTACAGTATTCAGAAGAAATGAACTATGTAGGAATAAAAAAGACAGTAATTTTCAAATTACCAAACGGATCTTTAATGCAAATACAAGAAGAAACTTTAGAAATTTGCTATTAAATCAAGACTGGAGTGATTTCGGAATAAACTCATTTTTAAAGAAATTCGAAGAAATGTTCACACGCTGTTTTAGAAAAAGGAAACTGCAGGTACACCTAACGCGCAGTACGCAGCTGCGCTGGGTTACTAAGGGATTGAAGGTTTCTAGTAAAATGAAACGATTTCTCTGTGCTGGCAAAGGGAATAGACAAAATAATACTGTGATAGATTACAGGCAAAAATACATCACTCTGTACAGGAAAGTAATAAATATGGCCAAAAAGCTAACAGTACAATCTGAATTAGCAAAATCAACGAACATCTCAAAAGATGTTTGGAAAGTAATAAACAAACATAGAAATAAGAGTGTCAAAAACAATACAAAACTAATTTTAAAATCAAATAATAAGATAGTCTCAGAACCATCAGATATTGTGAATATCTTTGCCCAGCAGTTCGAATTTAATTCATCGACTAGTACACGCACAGCGGCTGCTATGGATATTCTACGGAAAAGTGCAAAAAGAGTAACCAATGACCTTGTCCTAGACCCTGTCACTCCCTTTGAAATATTCAAAATGGTGAAAAAAATGGATGACAAAAAATCTTGTGCCTATGATGACATAAATATATCAGTAATAAAGGACAATATAGACATACTAGCGGAACCTTTAAGCATTTTTTATAATAAGTGTTTTGACGAAGGAATTTTTCCAGATCAACTGAAGATAGCTAAAATAATACCTGTACACAAAAAAGGATCTAAAACAGACCCGAAGATGTACAGACCCATTTCATTACTACCTATTCACTCAAAAATTCTTGAAAAGCTAATTAAAACTAGATTACTCACACATTTCAACCTAAATAGAGTTTTAAGTAGAAGACAATTTGATTTTCAGAAAAACGTTGGGACACAAGACGCAATATCGACTCTAATTAAGGACGTAGTTAGCAGATTGGACGACAAAGAGAAAGTAGCTGGGCTTTTCTTAGACTTAAGTTCAGCATTTGACACGGTGGATCATAAATTACTGCTAGAAAAACTTGAGCACTACGGTGTCAGGGGTAAAGTATTGGCACTTCTCACGTCATATTTAAAAAACAGGAAGATGTTCGTGGAGATTAAAGCAGTGGTGTCACAGACAAATTCTTCAGGTAAAAATTGTCCTAGTGAAGAAACATATAGGTCCCAATTGTCTCCTGTGCACACTAGTGTACCACAAGGCTCCATACTGGGTCCGATATTTTTTATCGTGTTTGGTAATGACCTTATACAACATATTATGAGTGGAAAAGCTGCGGGATCTATCCAGCTGGTGGTGTTTGCCGACGATACCAATGCAGTTGTTTCGGCTGACAATATACACGCTCTTAATTCCATAATTAATCAAACCTTAGATATCTTCCACAGCTGGTTTGCTGTTAATGGTCTTAAAGTCAATGCCAGTAAAACCAATGTTATGCTTTTTCGTTCAACGTCTAAAAGTAAAGATAGCATTAACTGCGTCATAAATGGAGAAACAATGAACGTGGTCCCAGTAGTTAAGTTTCTGGGAGTTCATATTGATAGCCAGTTAAAGTGGAAACAAGAGCTAACACACCTAGAGAAAGCAATCAGCTCTGCCTGCTACGTACTAAGAAGTATGAGAAACGAGGTAACCATAAAACATTTAAAAATGGTCTATTACGCATTAGTTGAGTCAAAACTGAGATACAGCATACTTCTCTGGGGAGGAAGTTATGATTATAACACTCAAAAAGCTTTTGTAATTCAGAAAAGAGCAGTCAGAACCATAGCCAGAATTCAACAGCAAGAATCATGCAAGCCACATTTTAATGACTTAAATATATTGAGAATCCCAAGCTTGTACATTTTGGTCCTACTTAGTCACTTAAAAAAATATATCTTTGAATATGAGACTGAAGATGAAAGACAAAAAAGGGAGAGTACAAGAAGAAAAGATCTCCAGTTGAAGCAAGTGACTCACCTGAACGTTGTAAAGCATAGCGCCTACCACAAGTCATTAAAAATGTTCAATAAACTGCCGACAGAAATAAAAAGTCTAGTCTATACAAGTGGGTTTCAGAATAAGCTGAAACAGTTCTTGTTAAATAAGTGTCTATATTATATTGATGAATTATAAATTAATACAAAATTCGAAAGTAACATAATTTTATTGTTTTGAAATGAAAATTTTATTGAATTTTAAGAATTGACTATTATGACATTTATTTTCATACTTATTTTTTATTTATTTTTATTATTATTTTGATTATAATGAAATTTGGATTATTGGAATGATTTAAATATAGATTGCATGCATGATGTTTCTTATAATATTTAGTTATAAAAATTCAGACACGATGTAAAAATTGTTATTGAATAAATGAATTGAATTGAAGATATAGAGATAGCTTTTGCCCGCGGCTTCGCCCGCGTGGATGTCGGAAAAAATCCAACGGGAACGTACTACCGCGAATGAAAGTACCCTATGACCGGGATTCAAAATACTTTTGAGTAATTCAAAAACTTCAAAATAAAAACTTTTGAATTATTCAAGGCACGCAGTTAAATACTCCCCTAAAAACTTAATTACCCCTCATTCCCCTGTTTGGGATCAATTCTCGAAAACCCCTTATACTCGTAATCCTTTTTTTTTTCAGAAGAATAAGCACCTTAAGAGGGGATGTTTTGAAAAACGAATTATGAGAAACTTTGTGTTTTTATGTATTTAGAAGTATTTGTGTTGAGTTTCAAGTTTATGAACTAAAAAATAATTGATTTTTCATACAATCTAAATCTCCCCGATTTCACCCCTTTAAAGCCCTTCTTAGAGCCTACAATGTATGGAATGGAAATTTATTCTGAAATAGATCAGTCCGTTACGGTTTTTTTTCCATACAATTCTGACATCCCCCAATCCCCCCTTGTGCCAAGTTTAATGTTTATTAAAAACTCAAGGAATAAGATTTTTCAAACAAATATAATCACCCATTTTTACCCCGTTAAAGGTTGAATTTTCAAAAATCCGTTCTTAGCGGATGCCTGCGCCACAATAAATATCTGTTGGCTGAATCATCCCAGCGCTGATTCGTTTTCTCCCCTTTCAATCGTTATTTCACCTGACACTGTTTATTTTGCTTATATTTTTTTTTTTTTTTTTTTTTTTGTGTATGGCATCTCGGAGGTATAACCACTGGGGGTTCCTGCTCCTTAACCGGGCTTTCCTGTGGTGCCGCAAGCTCCTAACGAAGTTTACGCCTCCAGCCAGGGGGTTTTTACTATAATCTACTTAAGCTAGACGACTGCTCGCTAAGGGCACCCCAGGTGGGGCTCGAACCTCGGCTTAGGGCAGTGTCGGAGGGAGGGTGGCAAGGGACCGTCGGTGGCTGGATAATATCAGGGTTCTGATTATTAATCGGGGGAGTTTGGATTACAGGCTCAGCTAAACCACATGCTGGCACATCGTTAAGCGTCGTCGTCAAGGGACGGGGAGGGCTATTATTATTGACGATAATAATAGTGGATCGGGGTGGGTTTCGCGCGGGACCTCTAAAGCGAGGTCGGAATTGTGATCGTGTTCGTGTTGTGTGTACTCTTCGAGCTGTACTAGTTTCCCTACGACTCTCCTGGATGAGAGTGGTGGGGTCGTCTGGGTCGGTCAGTGCGTGCCTTGGACGGCGGATCGTACTAATGCGGGAGGGGGTATAATTGGCGGCCTGCACAACGAGAGTGTTGCGGTGGGTGGCGGCAGAGTCAAAGAATCGCTTGGAAGAGCGTTTCAGAAATTGGGCTATTGTAGGCATTCTAAGCTCTACATGGAGGTTTGTGTTCCGAACGAACCAGGGGGCTCCCGTGCATTTACGGAGGAAACGATTTTGAATGATTTGCATCTTATGGATGACATGTGATTTTGCTTGGGCAAAGACTGGACTCGCATAGGTCATGATGGGGCGGATGCACGCGGTGTACAATCGCAATTTGCACTTGAGTGACAATTTGCTATTTTCGTGGACAAGGGAGTGAAGCCTATAGAGAGCGAAGGCGGCGCGCGAACGCGCCTTACTTACATGCTCAGAAAAGGAGAGGCGTTGATCGAGGATGACACCTAGATATTTGGCTCGCTTCTCCCAAGGGATAGGCTTGCCGAACATGGTGACAGGTTTGGGCTTTGGGGGCGGTTTTACGAAGAGAACCGCTTGGCTTTTGTCAGGATTGACTTCGATCCGCCACTTTCTAAACCACGCACCGAGCTTGTCGGCTGCAGTCTGGAGAGTGTTAGTAATGACATTATGACACTTCCCTCTGTAGTAAACGGCCGTATCGTCTGCGAACAGAGCCAACTGAGCCTTTTTAAACTTCGGGATGTCGCTGGTGTAAAGCGTAAAAGCCAGGGGGGATATCACAGAGCCCTGAGGGACTCCTGCGCGTATGGGATGGGAGGAGGAGAGGGCTCCCTCTATGCGATAGCGAAAGGTGCGATTCGACAAAAAGTCTCGTAAGATGAGCACGAGACGCTCGGGCACACCGAGTTGGTACAGCTTGTAAATCAAGCCGTTGTGCCAGACTTTGTCGAACGCTTTCGCTATATCAAAGAAGATAGCTCCTGTCATAAGGCCGCGTTGAAAGCCGGCGCTTATGTCCTCGACTATACGGTGGACCTGATGGGTCGACGAATGTTTGGTACGGAATCCAAACTGTTCGTGGGGGATAAGGCCCTTAGTCTCGGCGTAGTCTCTGAGACGCTTATAAATAAGCCTCTCGTAGAGTTTGCCCATGACTGTGAGCAGGCTAATGGGGCGGTAGCTCGCGGGCTCCTTCTTGGGTTTACCGGGTTTGGCAATACCGATTACTGTGGCCTCTTTCCACACTTGCGGGAAGACATTATTGTTCATGGCTCCATTGAAGATGGTGGCCAAGAGCATTATCAGGTGGGCGGGGAACAATTGGACCACCCTATTGGTGATACCATCAGAGCCAGGGGCTTTACGAGGTTTCAGACCCTTTATGAGCTCGTGCACTTCCGCCGGTGTGACGGGAGCCAGAGGATACTCAGGGTCTTCGACGGGCGGGCGAGCGGCTCTACGTTCGACTTCAGCGTTCACCTCATCGAGGTGCGCCTGGTCTACTGGTTGAGAGCTGGGCGAGCACTGGGCCTCTAGACTGTCGGCTAAGCATTCGGCTTTGTCGATGTCTTCGAAAGCGAGAGACGCGTCTGGGCGGATCAGTGGGGGCATTGAGGCTGAGCTACCTCCTCGGGGATTGAGTTTCCTTTGGAGTTGCCAGAATGCTAGATGGTTCGGCTCTAGGCTGCTCAGTAGCTTATCCCAGTCGGCGTCACGAAATTCCTTCACGCGTTTACTTACAGCACGCTGCAAGTAGCGCATGTGGATTTTGTTAGCCGTGCAGGGAAAGCTACTGTACGCACGGACGGCTGCGTTCTTCTCCGTCATCAGTGCACGTACATCGTCCGGCAGTTTCCCGCGACGGTTATCCGTCGCCGGAACCTCCCTTGAACATGTGTTCAGGACAGATTGTACGTGCTCTGTGAGAGAGTCGATCGCGGTCGTCGTGTCTGCGATAGAGTCGAACTGGTCGGGGATCGAATCCAATTGGGGGGACGTGTTAGCTTTCAAGCTTTCGCCTACTCGCTTCCAGTCCGTTATCCTTTTGGTGCGCGGGGGGATATTGGGGTCGTGAAGACCTATGCGAGGGGCCATTTCTACGAGAACAGGTCGGTGGTCAGAGTGAAGCTCGTGGTGCACCTCTATAGAGACCAACCGTAGGTTGATGTTCTTTAGAAGTGCCACATCGAGCACGTCAGAGGCATGGTCAGGATTATGCGGATAGTGGGTGTGATTCATCGGGGCGATGATATCAAAATTTAGGACGGGGCAGAGGTCAAAGAGGACTTTACCCCTATGGGAGGTGAGTCTACTATTCCAGGCTGGGTGCTTGGCATTGAGATCACCCGCCATGATGACGGAATCACTCATGCTCAAGAGGGTGCTAAGGTCGTCGGTCAGTAGTCGATCTTGGATAGGATCAATTGTAATGGTAAGGGGCAGATAGGCTGATATTATCGTTATAGATGGGTGGCCCGTCATACCGATTCGGCAGATCGAGACTTCTAATAGGGACTTTAGGACAGGAGGGTCTATGGGCGTGCAATAGAGCTCTGATTTATAATAGATTAGAGTACCTCCCAGGTGGCACCGCGACCTATCGTTGCGAATTATACGATAATTCGCAATTGACGGGTTACGGTGCCTGGGTTTTAAAAAGGTCTCTTGAATTAGGAAAACGTCTACCTTATGATCGCCGAGGAATTCGGTGATCTCTGAGTTTTGGCCGTCCAAGCCATTGGCGTTAAAATAACCTAACATTAGGGATCGGGGTTTGTTTCTAGCGGGGGACCTAGTATCCATTAAGTGGTCTAGGGGTGTTGTTCGCGAATCTAGACAATGCTTGCGTGATCTCGGGATACGCATTGTAGATTGCCTGAATTTGGTATAGGTCACCGGCGTTGGTCGCGGCGACTATCTCATCGGCCATCCTCCTCGCGCGGGGGGTGAGGAAGACCATGTAGGTGGAAGAGATCACCTGGAAGGGATCTACTTTGTTGACACCGGCCACGGGAGTGGGGGTGTGGTTAGGAGGGGGGCGCGCGTACGGAGTGGCGGCGACGGGCGCGGGCGCGGGCGCGGGCGCGGCGGCGAGGGGCGCGGGTGCGGTGGGGGGCGCGATGGTCGCGGGTCTCGATTGCGAGTTCTCGAATCGGGTTCGCGGGTCCATTAATCGGGGTATACTGGCCTGGGGGGCCTGGGGAGCGACTGCCTGAGGGGCGGGTCTAGCCTGGAGGCTTGGGAACGCCTGCTGATGGTGCAGGTAATTCCAGGGACTGGGTCTCTGGGGACTCAGTCTTACTGGTTCCAAATAGGACGGGCATTCGCGGGATTGACGCGCGTCGGTACGCTTCGCTAAGCGAGGGGGCGCGGATTTTGGGGCTTTAGCGCAGCCACGGTAGTTCGCGGGGTGGCCAGCCTCGCCACATAGCACGCAGCTAGGTGGCTCGGTGCAAAGTGCACGGTCCTTGGGACGTTCGCATTCCGCAGTGCTATGCGAACCCAGGCACTTTACGCACCTGGGTGTCGCATAACAGTGCTTCTGCGTATGCCCGTAGAGTTGGCAACGATGGCACTGGGCAATCACGCTTGACTTGCGGGGTCTCTCGATTTCGAGACCCGAGAGACTACAGATCGATTTGATCTGGAAGATCGGGTTATGACCCTCGGAGGGTGGGCAGATCACGAGGATCATGTCGAAGGCCTCACCGCGTCGCGCGCGATGCATACGGTGGACCTCGTTTACAGGGACGTTTTGCGACCTAAGATCGGCTATAATTTCAGAGCATGGGATCTCCCTTGGGATCCTGCGGATGACTACGCGTGTTTCCTTTTCCTCGGGGAGGCAATACGTGTGGAAAGACACGTTTTTTGAGCGAAGCATTTTTGTTAGGCTCCTGTAGTCCGTAGACGTGGGAACCGTAACTTTTATACCAGTCTGGGTGGACTTGGCATGCGAGTAATTTATCCGGAGCTCGACACACCATTTTGATATGTCGGTCCATTTGGACTTGTCCTGGATAAATACAGGCGGTGGGAGGGGGATTTTCTTAACGGGATTGCCGTTAATGAGAATGCGCGGAGTGGGGGCCTGCGACGTGGACGCGGACGCGGAGGGCGCGGGCGCGGCGGAGGGCGCGGGGGTGGGGACCTGCGACGCGAGGGGCGCGGACGCGGTGGAAGGGGCGGGGGTGGGGATCTGCGACGCGGAGGGCGCGGACGCGGTAGACGGGGTGGGGGTGGGGACCTGCGACGCGAAGGGCGCGGACGCGGTAGACGGAGTGGGGGACGCAGGAGGGCTGAAGGCCTCTGCTTTCCCTTTCTTGGCGGCCTTTCTCTGGGCTTTCGTCTTCTTCCTCTTGCCCCCCCGTCCCGAGACTAGGCTGAAGCCTTCGTCCGAGGTGGAGGGGGAAGAGGCAGAGGACGCTGCCGACCGTGTCGTGACGGTACGGTCCGATTCTGAGTCGGTACCGGCGGGACGCGGGGTGTCGGCTCTTCCACCACTGACTGCCTCTTCTGTTTCCATGTCGGATACAGATGAGCCAGCCTGTGACAGAGGCGAGCGAGAACGCGAACGCGATCGAGAAGGAGAAGGAGAGGGACAGCGGGGGCTATCCGTCGAGTGGGTGCGAACGGACGCCGAGAGGGTGGCAGCCGCGAGGGCTCCGTATTCCTGTCCATATTTGGACTGGAATACGGGGTCCTTTAATACGACTCCGATCAAAAATTCTATCAACACCGTCCCGATGACGGGGTTTTTCTTATATTCGGGGGGGGCCATGACGGTGGCGGGGAAGTTATCCCTACAACTAATATCCCTAACTCCCCGGGTGGGTTTGCCCGGGGATGATGAAGCCTCCCTGCCGGGTCAGGCAGGGAGATGTGTGCTAATGGTGAGCCCTAAGCTTGTAACCCGTCGCCAGTCTTATTGTGCGAACGGGGCCCTACAAATCCGGTGCGAAGGGTGTAGACACACCCTAAAGACACCGGGTGAGTAGCTGTGAAGGGAAAACTGTCACCAGAGCCGACTAGGAGATCCCCCAAGGCCGGTTAACTCTGGGACCCGTCCAATTGACTGCCTTGCCCTGATGGGGTTCGGCGGGTGTGATTGGGTCAACACCCCCTTGGATTCGTTAGCACCGTTAGGTTTCAACCAAGGACCACGAAACTGTGGTTTTTCCCTGACGGGGTAAAAACGCGCGCAACGTTTTAGACGACAAGGTTTAAAGAAACCAATACCAACCTGTCTTGAAAAAGACAATAGTTGATATTATTGTTAGTAGTCGGACTACTAGTGCAATCGTTACGACTGGGCGTATCGATTACCGGATGGCGGCGGCGGCGGACACTTGACACGGCACGGGCGCAGCGAGCCGGAGCTGCAGCACACGACCGTTCCGAACGGTGTCGCGACGCGGAATGACCGAACAAGCGCACCGGGGCGGGCGCAGGGAGCGGGAGCAGCGTAACGACCGTCCAGGGCGGAGGTCGAACGGTGAGTGTTATATTTATGTATGTATGTATCTATTTATATATTAATTTACTTGAAGTTTTCCTTTTTCGAGTTATCTATCCCTTATGTTGCACCTGCCATGTTTTGTCTCTGCATCACCCTAAGGTTGACTGATAGAAAGTCCGCCTTTGTACAGTATTTTTTTTTTTACTTGTGCATAAAGTTTTAATAAATAAATAATAAGATACGCATTCGTGCCAAGTTTCAAGTTTATAAACTCAACGAATAGGATTTTTCCAACAACCGAAACCCCTCCTTTTTACCCCCTTAAAGTTTAAATTTTCAAACATCCTTTCTTAGCTGACGTGTAGTATTAGAGTAGATTAGGATATTATCCTAATCTAATCTAACATAATCTATATCGATTCTCCCGGAGAAGGGGATGGGGGGGATCTCCGGGGGAGGGGCCCGTGGCTAAATAATAACAGCCGCAAACGTCAATCGATCAGGTTAAGCTACACGTAATTGCCGCGGTTGGTCTGTAGATGGCTGACCATCTTTGCATACAGAGACCCGTCCGTGCCTCGGAAAGCACGTTAAGCTGTTGGTCCCGGTTGTCATTCATGGATCTTTGATAGTCTTCACGGGAAGTCAGAAGCCCGAAAGTCTGACAACCATTCTTACCAAGGGGTATCGTATTACCCAGTAACTGCGTTGTGGAGGTCGGATAGGCAGTCGCTCCAAGTAAAATATTGTACTGTAATAATGTAATTACAGTACACGTGTAATTATATTATTTTTACTTGAATACAAAATTTAGCGAATGAACAACTTCAATAAAAAAACTTCATCACCCTTTTCAGACCCTTGTGGGTTGAAATTAAAAAACTTTTTGACAAAAAAAACAACCGACTTCCAAAAAAAAAAAAACTAAATATTGAAAAATTACTTTAATTTCGGAAGTCGGTGACCTCGGTCCATTTTCGTTTTTTGCCACTGAATTCCGAAATTAAAGTTATTTTTCACTTTATAGTTTTTTTTTTGGAAGTCTGTTGTTTTTTTGTTTAAAAGTTTTTATTTTTCACTTTTTAGTTATGGTACCTACCCCACAACAATTCGATTACCACTACTTGCGACACCGCACAAACAACAGTGACACAAGATATACGAAGTGGATTAAGTACGTATTATCGAAGCTAACTCAAAAAGTACCCAAGCAAAGTTAATAAAATTCGGTTAATAATCATTTATAGCCCGAGTGCATCTCATGACAATTCCAATAAGCCCAAACACGGCTAGGATACATTGTTTAATTACGGAGTTCCGGTGCATACCTTCAGGCTTCATTTTCAGATCAGTTCGATGGTACCATTTTCATCAGAATTTTTTATTTAAATTTGCTTCATAGTCGCTTATCTATCTTAATCGAAATATCTTATCGCCACCCGTGAAATACTCATCATTGAGGAACATTTGAGGCTATTTGCGGTCTTCTTCATCAGTTCCACTTCATCAAATGATACTTACTGAATGCAAATGCTTGAGTTTTTTATGAAAAAACAAAAATCGCTATATGTTTGCCTATAGAATTTGAGGAGTTCCCTCAATTCCTCATGGATCCCATCATCAGAACTGGATTTTGGGACCAATTTGGAAGTATATCCTTTCAAATAATAAAGAATTTGCCAAATCTGTTCACAAACGACGGAGTTCTGAGGTAACAAACATTAAAAATAAAATAAAATACACCCGAATTCAGAACCCCAATTCCTTTTTGAAAAGTCGGTTGAAAAAAACAACGATTTACGTTGGTTGTATTAGTTTCTAAACATAAGCCGAAATTTTAGTGATTTTAACTTAAAAAATAAAGAATTTTAATTAAAAACAAAATTTCATCCTCCTTTTCATCCCCTTAAGGGTTGTGTTCGCGACGATGCGTCACCAACAATTTAGCTTGTATAAAATCAGTAATTTTAACTTAGCTTAAGTATATAGGAAATATAATTTCTTCGTTAATACTAGTAATAATAGCATAAATTATGTAGAATCGATGATGTGCGCGCTGAGGCGCCATCAGAAATGAGTTTTATTCAAAAATGTTCCTATTTACGTAGGTGCCCATGTATTTTTGCACACTTTTTTTCCACACAATATGCCCCACCTATAAATAGGGAAAATTTCATGTCGCAATAATGCGAAATAAAGCAGTCAAAATGATGTGCAATGACTATACTAACTCAAATATGTTAAAAGTATAGTCATTGATAGTGCTGCCTAGCAGCTATAATGTAATCAAAATGACAATTTTGATAAAAGTCGTAAACTCGACCATTGTACGCCTCGATTAGGTAAGTTAGATAGACAAAACTTAAAATCATTTACTGTATCCAGGTCACCTAGACCGAGACCTAGCCCTGGACCTAACTTCCTGAAATCTAGCCCTTCAGGATACCTACCTAATCGAGTCTAAATGCCGCGAAGCGGATTTCGTAAAATAAAGGCTACCCAACCTGTATTCAGAGGCTCATAGCGGGCTGAAAAATCTAGGTACAAAAACTAAAATACTACATTTCTCTAGGGCAATAGACTAGCTTGAGGTTTCTTTTGGTATGGTGGAGATCGGTTCAGTACTTTGCCAGTAAAGTCACTTGCAAACAATTTAATATTTAATTATTCACATAAATCCCGTTGTAGCTGAAATATCTTTTCAGTGGGAATAGTTAGAATCATGATAGAAGCCTCATTAGAAAGGCCATTATTTTACGAATCTTATGATGTATAACACTTTATGTAAAGTGATAGAAATAAGGGTGTTTAGGTGTGAAACACATTAGAACTTAAGATATTTTAAACCAATAAAGTTTCTAAAACGGCAGGCGATTCGCGGCTCTCAGTAAGGTAAAGGAGCACTACTACCTTAGTGAGCGCGCCACCTATAAATTTCGTAGTCATCGACATGGAACTAATTCCATCTAAATAGTCATATAGTAGTACTGGGGAGTCCTGAAATCGCTTCCTGAATATTTATGAAGTCTTATCAGTAATACGGTCTTATTATTTCTTCCGTAAACCTGTAATTCTTCAGGAGTAATGTCGCAGTGAGTATTGAAGATATCCTGAACTATTGGTGCAGGACGTCAGCGCCGCTTGGACTGGGATAGCCTTACAACCTTCCTGATTTTCGAGTCAAGCGATCACGCCCGTCCGGTACAGGTTGGAAATCCGACAACACGCTTTGGCTTCCAACCATAAGCCTAGATAGTAAAAATTTGTCATTTTTCTTCGAAAATTAAGGAACTTAACTTCATCCCCCTTTTTAACCCTTTGGGGGTGGAATTATCAAAAACGCTGAGACACGTATACATTAATTTTCAATCATCAGCCTGATCAAAAAATTTGAAGATCCTTACTTCAAAACTGACGGACTTTCATACAAACTTTCATCCCTTATTTTATCCCCTTAGGGGTAGAATTTCCAAAGATCCTTTCTTAGTGCACCCCTAGACCTCATAAGGAACCCACGTGCCAAATTTGGAATCTCTAGACCCAGCGGTTGGGGCTGTGCGTTGATATGTCAGTCAGTCAGTCAGTCAGTTTCTTCTTTTATATATTTAGATTCTACAATGATTTTGTTATTAGGTAATAGTACCTGTATTACCAGAAAGGAGATAGTGGATAGTGTAGACACCTTATTAAAGTTAAATGTAGGAAAGCTGATGTTATGTGCTTTTCCCTACTCTAATTCTTTATCTGACGCTGAAAATAATTATATTTATAAGTTGAATAATACTATTCACAGGCTGACATGTTGTCATAGTGACAAATTATTGTATTTTGACACTAACAAGTTTGTTAGTGGATTTAAGTTAACTCAGAGAACTTTATCTTTGTCTTAGAAATGTAGACATATGATTGCTATGTTGATAGCATATAATATTAATGAGTTTATAGCTAATATAACAGATTGTAGTATTAGAGACGAGTCTTTGTTGTCTAGTTATACTAACAACATAGTGATTAGTTATGTATCATCATGTTGTACGAAGGAGGATCCACCTATAATACCAACATCATTGGAGGCCAATACCAGTCAGATAGGATATCCTCTACCTGCTGGAACTCATACGGGCATTATAGATTCTTCACTTGTAGTTGTGGAGGTCACTCCGGATAATTATTTAAACTAGTTAGTAAGACAACAGAAGTTACCCCTTCACATAACCAATTATTATTAGTGAATAATAAAAAGGTATCTTCTGGCCATGTAACACTTAAAAATAAAAAAAACAAAAGGAGAGCAACATACTTTTAAATTATTTAATCAAAATATCCAAGGTTGCTCTTCCAAATTACTGGAAATTGAATTATTTTTGGAAAAAACTAAGTTTGATGTCATCTGTTTAACAGAACATTGGCTGAAAGATCATCAAGTAATGTCAATTAACTATGAAAATTATTGCGTAGTCAGCCATTTTAGCCGAAAACGTATGATACACGGCGGATCATTAATATTGATTAAAAAATCGATTAAATCTAAAGAACGAAAAGACATCATTGAACTGTCTGCTGAACACACAATTGAATTGTCCTGTGTTGAGCTCGATAAGCATGTTATAGTATGCGTATACAGACCTCCAAGTTACCAGAATCTTGTTATATTCGATTCTGTAATGGAAGATGTGTTCAAGAAACTTAGTACTAGTAGTAAATCAATAATCGTATGTGGTGATTTTAATATTAATTTATTAGAAAATAACTTGAATAGTGTCAGATTGTTAAGTCTTTTTAGGTCGTTTGATTTGTCAAATGTTTTTATTGAACCAACCCGAGTGACAGCTTCTTCTGCCACTTGTATAGATAATATATTTTGTAATTGTGATTACTTATACAAACAAATCGTAAATAAGTTGCCATCTGATCACAGTGGACAAACAATAACATTTTGCTCTTACATGCCTTTACAAAAAATTCAAATACGGTTTAAGCCAATTACATGTAAAAATTTAGAAAAATTAAATAATTCTTTGGCCAGTAAATTATGTCTTCAGAGTTTTAATAATGTATGTAACCCAAATGAGTTCTACGCCGAGTTCTTTTCACTATTAAATACGCAATTTAATGACACATTTCCACTAAAGACTAAAAGTATTTATACAAAGTTCTTATTTAGTGATTGGGCAACTCCAGGTATTCGTAAAAGCAGGGAAAAACTATTTGAACTTTATGGCCTAAAGCAACATATGAATAATACTAGCTTTCATAAGTATGTTGCAAAATATTCAAAAACATTTAAAAATGTATGCAAAATAGCTAAAGCTCTTTATATTAGCAATAAAATAAAATATGATAAAATAAAAACTACTTGGCAAATAATAAATAATGAAACAGGTATGAAAAAAACAGCGAAATACTGAATTTAATTTAGAGACTGCACATGGCCCCGTCAACTCCGATGTGGAAATAGCTCAGGAATTTGAAAACTTTTTGGTAATATTCCCCTTAAAACTACAGAAACTTTAAATTCCTCACCCGCGCTTTCTGCTGCTTTACTTAGAAAGAATGTAAAGGCATGCCCTTTGGAGTTCAGGTTTCAACATACAAACCCCCAGGCTGTTATAAAAGCTTTTAAAGATCTTAAAATTATATCAACAGAAGATCTTTGGGGAATGTCTGTAAAAGTCTGTAGGTCTATTATCGAAACCATTGCGCTCTATTTAGCTTTCATATTTAACACCAGTGTAGACCAAGGCGTCTTTCCAGATCTCATGAAACACAGTAAAGTAGTTCCATTGTTCAAATCCGGTGATAGTAAGGAACCTAACAATTATAGGCCTGTGTCAATTCTTCCAGTTCTCAGTAAGGTGTTTGAAAAGTTGTTGCTCAATCAAATGTTACGTCACTTTAATAAATACTCCATCTTTCATGAACAACAGTATGGTTTCACCAAGGGGCGTTGTATAACTGACGCCGGTGTCACCCTAATAAAGAACATTTTTAACGCTTGGGAAGAAGCACAAGATGCCATTAGAATCTTTTGCGACCTCTCTAAGGCGTTCGATTGCGTAAACCATGAGACACTTCTGCTGAAACTGGAGCACTACGGAATTAAGAATACCGCTCTTGATTTACTAAGATCATACCTGACGGATAGGAAGGTTAAAGTTCAGGTAAACGGCGTAAACTCATTAGGGTCTGAAATGAAAATGGGCGTTCCTCAAGGTTCAATATTGGGTCCATTCCTCTTTTTAGTTTACATTAACGATTTACCCCAATTACTTCAAAATCAACCGAAGATGGTGTTATTTGCAGATGACACATCATTGATTTTTAAAATAGATCGACGGTCACAAAAACTTGACGACGTGAATAACTCTATTCTTCAGGTCCAAAATTGGTTTACCGTAAATAATTTGGTACTAAATAAAAAATAAAACAAATGCATTCGATTTAAGTTACCTAATGTTAGAAGTAGCGAATGTGACATCATATTGAATGGAGAAAAACTGGAATTTATTAATCAAACGGTTTTCCTAGGAATCACGCTAGATGAGAAATTACAATGGGGACCTCATATAACATCGCTTGCGGGGCGGCTAAGCTCGGCCGCGTATGCTGTTCGAAAGATAAGACAGTTAACAGATATAGAAACCGCGCGTTTAGTTTATTTTAGCTACTTCCATAGCATTATGTCGTATGGCATTTTACTGTGGGGTCGGGCTGCCGACATTGAATCCATTTTTATTTTACAAAAGAGGGCTGTCAGAGCCATTTATAATCTACATCGCCGCGAATCTCTTAGATAACTATTTAAAACGATTAATATTATGACGGTACCTTGCCAATTCATTTATGAAAATATTATGTATGTAAGAAAAAATCTACATTTTTTTAATAAAATCAGTGATAGGCATAATTTTAATACTAGAAATAAAGATAAAATAGATCAACCATTTTTCAGATTATCTAAAGTACGTACATCTTTTATGGGGTACTGTGTTAAATGTTACAATAAAATACCTTCTGATATATTACAATTAAATGAAAGAAAATTTAAAACTCATATAAAAAGCACACTTTATAAACAAGCTTAATACAAATTAGAGGATTATATCCAAGATAAGAATGCTTGGAAACATGCTGGTCCTGCTCCATAGGACAATTTAAGAGTCTTTTTTTTTTTTTTTTGGGTGGGAAATTATCAAATAACTTCTCCCGCTCTGGGTGGAGCGGGAGGGCGTGTCAGACTTTTACTGACTAAAACCCACCCGTGTTCCTTCAGTTGCCTGTGTGCCAGGGCCACGGTATCCCTTTCGGACAAACCCGCAACCCTGGCAGGCACCGGTCCTAGCGGACCCCGTCAGTGCGTGCTGACATCTCTTTGAGGCGCGCGTGGAACACAACGCGCCATCGACCCGGGCCTGGTCCTTACCGGACGGCGAACTGCCCATAGCTCGCCGTCCGCAAGCCCGCGCCTACGGTGGCCGGGAATCGGCTACCGATTCCCGCCGCCCAGGGCGTCTCCTGCGGCGACTAGGGGCGTGAGGGCGCACAGACTGCCGCTCCCTCACGCGTTCCGCCTCCTCCTTCGCGAGCATTACTACTTCGCAGAAGGAGGTGACTGCTTCCCATGCACTCTCGCTCCGGATCATGGCCTGGACCAGGGCCGGACGCGAGAGATCGCCGCCACCAATCGCCTCCGTGAGGACACGGCGGTGCTCTACCCAAGCCGGGCAGACCTCCACCGTATGCTCCACCGTGTCCTCCGGGCGATCCACACAGTGGTAACACCCGGGCGTTTCCTCCCGCCTAATCCGAAACAGGAACCTCCCGAAACACCCGTGTCCAGTGAGGACCTGTGTCAGGCGAAAGGTGAGGACGCCGTGGCGCCTCTCTAGCCACTCCTCAAAGAGGGGACTTATCGCCACAATTGTGGCGTGCCCAGCGCTGGGTTGCAACAATCGCACCCTCCATGTCGCCATGAGATCCCGCCGGAGCTCTGTCCGCTGTGCCGTGATTTCTCGCGGCAGCGGAGTTACGCCCCGGCGTTTCACCTCCTCGCGCCACTCCCATAAGTGCGCGAGAATTTTTGCCTCCAGATCCCATGGCGGCAATCCGGCAAGGAGGCTCGCTGCCTCACCGGAGACCGTGCGGTATCCCCGTACCAATCTGATGGCCATGACCCTTTGGGACGCGTTCAACCGGCGGGCAGGTCGCCGCTTCAAGGAACGCGCCCACACCGGTGCCCCATAAAGGGCCATGGACCGCACGACCCCAGCATAGAGCCTCCGGCAAGAGGCGTTTGGACCCCCTAGATTGGGCAAGAGCCACTTCAAGGCAGCCCCGGCCCGCTCCAGTCTGGGAGCCAAACGTCTGAAATGCTCCACGAAGTTCCACCGGCTATCGAGGACGAGTCCCAGGTACTTCATCGTCGACTCGACTCCGATGTGAACCCCTCCTACCGTTACTTCAGAACCCGTCGGTGGCGCATTCCGAGGACCATGAAAACACATGGCCTCGGACTTGTGCAAGGCCACCTCGAGTCTCAGTTGCCGGATCCTCTCGACGATTGTCGCAACCCAACGTGTCGCTAATTCGGCCGCCGCCTGGTGCGACCTACCCTGCGCCAGGACCAGCGTGTCGTCAGCGTAGCAAACTACACTGACGCCACCTGGCAGGTCGGCGCGCAGCACCCAGTCGTAACCGATGTCCCACAAATGCGGCCCTAGGACCGATCCCTGTGGGACACCGCACGACATCTCTCGCCGGTTCCACTCTCCCTGGTGACCGGGGTATATGACAGCCCTGTCCTTCAAATAGGCCTCGACCACTCGACAGAGATAGGTCGGCATCCGGTGATACCGGAGTGCCTCCCTGATGCAACTCCAGGGCAGGGTATTGAAGGCATTGGCGATGTCAAGCGACACCGCCAAGACGACCCCACCCCGGACCACAGCATCCCCCGTCGTAAGGGCTCGCACGCGCATGATGGCATCCACCGTGGAGCGCCCCCTGCGGAAACCAAACTGGCTCTCCGCCAAATCCGGCCCCACCCGCACGAGCTGCCCGACAAGGCGGTCTGCAATGACTCTTTCAAAGGGCTTGCCCACCTCGTCGAGCAGCACGATGGGCCGGTAAGCGGACGGAGAGTCCGCCGGGCGCCCCTGCTTCTTAATGAGGACCAGTTTCCCCGTCTTCCAACGAAGTGGAAACTGGCCCCTCTCCAAGCATGCGCTTAGGAGCCCTCTTAGTCGAGGCCCTAAAGCGTCCAGGGCCAGAACCCAGGCATTCCCATGTAAGCCGTCGGGTCCTGGGGCGGTATTTTTGGCATTCAGCCTACGTACCGCTACTGTCAGATCAACCTCGGTCACCTCCGGAACATTGTCGTCGTCGTCTGGGTTGTGGTCCGCATCGGGTACCGCAGGAGGTGGAGTCATGGGCGGCGGAGTATGTTCCCCTCGCGAAGGGAACAGAGCGCCCACCACGTCCTCCACGAGCTGGGGCCGGAGACTCTGCGTCAGCGGGGGAGCCCATGGGCGGAGTTTATCCCGCACCATTTTGTAGGGGCGTCCCCACGGGTCTCTGTTCAAAGTCTCCAGCGACTCCTCGCGGGACCGGTCTCTGGCCCGCAGGATCTCCGCTCGGAGGGCAATCTTCGCCGCTCTATACCCCTCGTACAGCTCCGCCTGAATGGCTTCCGTATCCGAAGGGCGAATACGGAGCCTGCGGTGCCTGGTGTACCGGTGTCGCGCAGCAACGCACGCCTCACGTAAAGCGCTTAGCTCCGGCGACCACCAGCACACCTGGCGTCGGGCGCATCCGGGCTGGACTCGGGGCATTGCCACGTCACATACTTCGGAAATGGCCTCCTGGAACCACTTTGCCTCACTGTTGATGTCAACAGGCCTGTCCGGTGATGACACCCAGGCCTGCACGATAGAGGCTTCCAGAAGGAGCTCCCGGTCCAGCTGCTTCAACGCCCACCGCGGACCACTCGGGGCCTGTCGGACCGGCGCACTCGAGGTCTGGGCGGAGACGTCAAACCGGATGTACCGGTGGTCAGAATAGGTCTCCACCCCCTCCATGACGCGCCAGTCGATGACACGCAGCGACAGAGCAGGGCTGGCGAACGAGATGTCCACCACTGAGTCACCCCGCATCCGCACACACGTGGGGACAGAACCCCGGTTTAGGACGACCAGGCCTGTCTCCAGAGCCCAGTCCTCCACCATCCTGCCCCGTGCGTCCGTATACCGGGAACCCCAAGCCAAATTCTTAGCGTTGAAGTCTCCGAGGACGAACACAGGTAGGGCACGGAACCCGACGACGACGGCTCTCAACTCCACAAGGGAATTGTGGAACTCGGCGAGAGTTCGGTTCGGGGAAAAGTATACCCCTACCACAACAAGCTCCCCGAACCGTGCTGCTACGCAACCCCATCTCCTCTCCACAGCCTCGAGGGACGGGGTTCCAGCGGCAGCCGACGAAATTAGGATCACTGAGCCACTCAGGTCCTCCACCCAGTCATCCCTGGGCGGGAAGTATGGCTCAGCGACCACGGCGATGTTAATCGACCACTGCGACATGCTCTGGAGCAACAGATCCTGAGCGGAGGCGCAGTGGTTGATGTTCGCCTGGAGGAGGCGAAATGGGGCCGTCACTGACATTCCATTTCAATCCCCCTCCCGGGCCTCCTGTGATGGCCCTGCCGTGACTTGTACGGGGGCGACGACGACGGTGGAGGCGGCAGCGGCGGCGACAGTGGTGGTGGCGGCTGCGGCGGTGATGGAGACGGCAGTGGCGGAGGGCTTACCCCTGCCTCTGGGTTTGGCGGGTGGAGTGCAGGCCCTGCTCCCAGCCCGGTGATCGGCCGGCTTGCCAGATGCCGCACATATGAAGCAGTGCGGCGTGGCATTACACGAGCCGGCTTTGTGACCGGGCTGACCACAGCGGAAACAGTGACCACTGCGGTCCACCTCCGAGGTGCATTGCACTCCCACGTGGTTGCCCACCTGGCAGCGGAAGCACCTCAGAGGTCTGGGTTCCAGCAATTTCACCTGCGCGGATACCCAGCCCACTCGGAGCCTTCGGCCTTCCCCGACTATTTTTTGGGCCGCCGACACGGGGCAGCTCACCGTAACGGTTCGCATCCCCGTGGAGTCAGGACGAATGGTGCCCGCCCTCACCTGCTCGGCAGAGCACCCCCCAGTCCTTACTACGGCGGCCACAATCTCACCCTCCGTCACACAGTCGTCCAAGCCCAGGATGCGCATGTGAGCACACTTTGTGGGCCTGGACACTCGAGCCTCCTCCGCATTTAGGGACGCCCTAAGCCTTTCGGCCAGAGCGTCGGCGGTCGGTCCGCTGAGCGCACCGGGGACCTCCAGCATCCGGGCCCCAGTCGCAGTGACCCTCATCCGGAGGCCATCGGTGACGCCGAGCTCCTCCAGGTTCACCGCCGCCCACGCCTTGGCAAGCACGTCGCGGTAGGACACGCCCTTCTTTGTCGCCTCCGGCTGTAGTGTGCTAACTACAGCTGCCGATTTCGGGGCGCGGAGCCTAGCCGCAACGCTTCGCTTCTTGCGTCGCTGCCGCTTATCCTTTCTTTTGGCCGCCCTTGCTTCCTTACCCGCCTTACTCTTCTCCCCAACCACTTGCCATTCGGCGTTGGTCGGAGAAGAATTAGGAGGCGGGGGCGACCGTGTCGCCGCCAGGGCTGGGGCCCTCACCGTCTGCGGTGCTGCCCCTCCCTTCTTGTTCTTGGGCGGCGACGATTTCGCCAGAGGCGGCCCCGCGGTTTCCACCACGGCCCCGCTTTTAGGCCGCCCCGACGATCCAGGTTTGCCAGCAGCAGCCACAGTGGTCGCAAACGTCTTGCTGGCTGCTAGCGGGGGGCGCAGGACAATAGCCTCCAGGACTGAAAACCGACTCTGGAAGGCAGTCAGCTCCCGCCGCACCAGGGTCAGAACCGGGTCCTCCGCAGGCACGGACCGTCTTTGCTCTTGCTGCACCCCCCCCGCCTGCACTTCCTGGGGGGTTCCAGCTCCTCGGAGCCCGGCCAGGTCTGCTCGGAGCTCCTCATTCTCCTTTCGAAGAAGCTCCATGGCGGCTGTCAATCGGGCGACCTCTACCCGCATCTCGGATAGTCCATCCAATGGAAGCCCGACATTAAAGGCCTCCACTGCCGCCATAATAGAGGCTGTGGCAGCGGGTATGACCTTGTCTTTAGAGGATTGAATCCTCTTCAAGGCCACACTCTTGATGGCGGCTACCACGACCTCCTTAAACCTGGCCACTTGCTCTGACATGGAGCCACCAGCGGTGTCCAGCTCACCGCCTGATGACTCCGAGAGGGCCACTCTGCGAGTAGTCCCTCCAGGGTCGTGCTCCTCCGTGGCAAGCCTCTCGGCACTCTGGGCCAGCTCGACTGGGCTGGCTCGGCTCGGCTCACTGTCCTCCTGAGTGGTGGTGATGATCCCTCTGCCAACACCCCGCCGACTAACCTTTTTAGGGTTTGCGCCCACCCCGCCATCAGAAGACGACCCCTGGCCATCCCCTGGTTTGGAGCGCTTCTGAAAGTACCTTCTCAGGTTCTTGCCAGTAGCCCCCACCACTACGCACTCCGGGCTCTTAAAAGAGCACTTCGCGCCAGATGCTACGTCGGACTCCGACTCGGCATCACTCCTCCCCTCTCCGCTACTTTCGGTTATTTGTTTTTTTTTGCTTTTTTTTCATATTTGATCCCACGAGTAGATATAAGATTTGACGTCCACCGGACAGAGCCTAGATGCCCGGTAAGCCTAATACTGCAGAGTGCGGCAGGTGCTCTGCAGGGGAAGCGCTAACGACTGGAATCCCTCCAGCCATTCATCCTCTCACCGCGCTTCAAAGCTTAGGATTGTTGGTTTTTTATCTTAGAGGTAGCCTTCCTCTGAGCCGGGCGGTTAAGCCAAGCCCCCGGCGGCGGCATTATACATGCCTCCGTTTGCTGTCCAGCTAACCCGACTCAGCAAACCCGCCGAAAGTTCTCTCCTCTAGATTGAGGGAGAAACAACAGCCACATTGGTGCGCCTGCACCAACGTGGCAGGGTCACATCCAGCGTCAATTAACGAACGTCAATCGAACAAGGAGCGACCCACCTCCCTTGCTCCTCCACTGTGCCCTCTGCTTAATCAGAGGGACACGTGGAAGACCGACGTGGAGCAAGTGCTCCCCCGCCCGCAGAAATTCGCCACAGACAATACCCTCTCCGAAAAACTCCAACACCTTTTTCGAAGAGATTATTGTCCATGCCCAGGGTGCACCGGCCCGACAACTGCTCTTCCCCTCGGACGTATCCGTAAGGGATCAGCAGGTATCAGGCACACGTGGAGGTTTTCTGCATGCACCCCAATTTAAGAGTCTAGACAAAATCAAACTGGTTGCTAATTTAACTGTATAATTTATAATTTTTATGATATTAATTTTTATTTTCTGTGATTAATATAAATTTAACTCACACACTTATTATGTTATTTTTTTTTTTTTTTTTTGGAAAATCATGTAGAATGTTTGTAAATATGTGAGCACCATGTACCTATCGCATTTATTAATTTTTCTGTCATTACTTCACTTTTCATTATTTTTACCAATTGTGGTAAGTAATTTTTATTTTTATTCTAGGTACATCGTCTTCACCTATAAATATTAATTAATGTATACAAACTATTGTTAACATTTCAAAAGAGTAAGTATGGAGTTTCTTGCCCATTCTTCTCCATACATAACTACCTTTTGGAAGGCACAACTAGAATCAATTAACTATTCATGTAATTTATGACGTTCAAAAGTGCATCTTCGTGCCTATTTGAAATAAATGATTTGACTTTGACTATTTACTTTCTTTTATTTTTATAATGTTACAATAATATATGATTGCTTAAACAATAAAATATCATGAATTATAATATTTCTTGTTTTATTTTTCATTTTATGTCCCCTGTGTAACAAATATACTCATTTGTCTAAAGAAGTACCTATAACCTGAGTCTGAGTTCAATTCTCAGCTCAATTAAATGTTCTAACTTTTCTCTGAAATCCTTAGTAAAGGCATCATTTTATCAGAAGTAGACTAAAGAAGTACCTATAACTTCAGGCTTTGTTCAATTCTCAGCTCAATTAAATGTTATAACTTTTTCTCTGAAATCCTTAGTAAAGTTATTATTTTACCAGAAGTAATGGCAATAGGGGTTTCGATTCCCAGGTCAGGCAAAGTGTTAATGGTTTTTTTTTTCTATCTGGAATTTCTCAATAGCAGTCCGGAGTCTGGATTTGTGCCCGGTTGATGACAATAAGCTCACCCTGTATTACATGGGACTTAAAAATGACAGGCGAAATGTGGGTGTATTATAGGTATACCTCTGCCGCCAGGGGGCATTATAAAACAATATTTTAAGAGGTAATTGAAAAAAATTGAATTTTATTAATGAGATTACTTATTCGAGTATCACTACATATTACAAAACAAAGTCATCCGCCGCGTCTGTCTGTCTGTTCGCGATAAACTCAAAAACTGCTGCACCGATTCTCATGTTGTTTTCACCAATGGATAGCTTAGTTCTCGAGAAAGGTTTTAGTATATAATTTGTTAAGTTTTTGTATGCATTTTTGTATGAATTAACGATATTTGTTGAAGGTGTCGGAAAAAAAATAAGCCGTCTGGGAGCTTTCAACGAAAACGCTGTCTAAACCCTTTGAGATATAACAAAATAATGTATGGTGGAACTGTGTATCTTATAAAGGTCTTCAAAAAAGTCCGTAATGGCATATGTCTATCTCTTAAGGATAACATACTATATCCATTTTATTGTCTTTTTGTAGGTTTGTTTGCCGAATTTTACTCTTGGAAATACGATTACGATAACAATACGCTATAATATCAGTAGCTATTAGCCAAATTATGTTCGTAGATAAATAAGCTAGCTACTTATGTGTATTTCAAATAGTGTACAAGAATATTTATCATAAAAACATTACTAAACACGGCGACCTTATGATCAAAATTTGTGCATTCCAAAACTTTCGTTACTTTTTCACTGACATATTTATCACTTTTCGATAAACTAACACTCAATACGAAATCTACACTTATTTTTCAGTAATTCTGTATAAGATTCTTCTAAGATTAAACCGTTCTCTCATTGAATCCATTACTTTACGCACGTATAACCTTGATGAATGTTTACATTAAGCACCGCGCCACACCGCCACACGACCACAGAGTACAGACGTATTTTGTTTACTTTTTGTTTCGTTCGTTTAGTGGTGTTCCCGCTAAAATGTCAACCGGTCAAGTATTAGTCGATTAATCGAATTCTACAGCCAGATCGTGTTGCAAGTACAAAATAAATGTCAAATATTTCGTCCTATTGCGAACGTGACCCTGAGAAAAGTTATGCACCAATGGTGTTCATTAGATATTTCGGACGTTTTATCAGCACAAACGGTGTATCATGCGACATTTCGGAGGATTTCGTTTTGTTTTCACATTGTTGGTACTTACGTGAATTATTTTAAAATTATTATTTGTGTCGCACTTTTATTTCGTGTTGTAATGAGGTTGTAATTTGGTCCAATTGATTGCTTTAAGAATTTGAGTGAAATTTCGTATTTTGATTTTGTTGCTTCGGTTTCTATTCACATAGTGAATCACATTAAAATTAATATTAAGTTAGAATTTTGAGATATAGCCTGGGATATGGAGGACCTATGGTACTTTTTTATGTGATAACCGACATCCACGCGGGCAAAGCCGCGGGCAAAAGCTAGTATTACATATATTGAGCTTCTTGTAATTGGTTTTGTACAACCTGTATAAATGTATTTAAATTTAATGTTATGTATAATAAAATATTGTGTAGAATCATATACTTAACAAAATAAATATTTTGAAAGAAACACAGTTTTGTTTTGAATGTTTATTTAACTATAATTAATATTTAATAACATAATAATAATATGGAATAAAATACGAAAAACAAAATAACGGTTGTTTATTTTTTTATCCAATCCCTTAGTTTAAGAATAATGAAAACAATATACATATAATTGATATTACAGAATTAACAAAAAAAATTAAGCAGTTTAAGCATTTCCTAATCAATTATTTAACATTAAATATTTGTTATAGCTAATAAACACACACATGTTCACAATAACAAAACAAACTCTTCATATTACACACATTTAATACTGCTTATTACTAATTGCTTATTTCACTATTTTGCCGACTAGGTGTTCAGTTTCATCCAAAATATCATCATAATCATCTTTTACAAGGTACTGGGTGCTAACGTCAATATCACAATTTAGTTCATTATCTTTATCACATCTGGTAAGATCATATATTTGTATTTTAATCAAATGATGAGGTTTTCCTGTCTCCTTCCGAATAACGTAAGATGAAGACTGTACAGGAGACTTTTTTATGACCTTTTTATTAATATTAGATTTCTTTCTTTTAAGGTTTTTAGTTTCCGCAGATTTCTCTTCTTCCTTTTTTTTATTTAAATACTCCTGATGCGCTAGTTCTGCTTCTGCGGTATAAAATGTTTCCCTGTTTTGTGCAAAAATAAATGGATTTCCAAGAGCGTAGGAGTCGTTTGGACAAAGATTATTTGTTTCCTGAAATAAAAAAATAAAAAAATTATAACATACGTAAATTAAAACTGAATCAAATAGGTATCGATAAATTAAATACGCACCGCAAAAAAAGCACTCTCCACGGAACTATACGATGGGGAGACAGACATAATTCTGTAAAAAAAAAAGGTTATACATAAATTCTAATCACTAAGTATTGATATATCATAATTATAGAAAGGCATGTATTGAACGCGGCGACAATCTAATCTGATTTAGGGTTTTAAAAATAATTAAAATGGGTAGCAAAAATAATAGGTTGGCAGTTTACAGTGAAGTAACATTTTAAGTATAAAGTAGCTTTGTTTAAATTTAAATTGGCAGTGATTTTTTCTGTTAATTTTTTGGTGTAGCAACTGAATTTATTGTTAGGCGACAACTTAACGGCGGTTAAAAAGCAGAAAATAGGCTTTCATAAATTATACAATGAGGTTGTTTATACCTCATTGTATAATTTATGAAAACCTATTATCTACTTTGATAATTAGACAATGGTAAAAACATTTCTGCTAGCAACTTGAAAGTAGCGCTCGCCGGCCGCTGCCGCGGCACCGCTCGCTACGCTCGCTCGGCTCGCGCGTGGTTGGTCACAGTTTTAACCTAACCTAACCTTGTTAGTGGTTCCGTTACCGCTCTATTAAAGAAAATAGTAATAGTAATAGTTGGTAATACTATATTATCTTTGCCACCCTACTAACATTATTAGTCGCCAAGTCATTATTTATAGCTCCTCGCCTAATATTTTATTTGACTGGTATAGTTTATTTGCTACCTAAACGCAGCTGCTAGTTTTTAGTTTTTATAACACCTTTAATTTTGAACCTTACATAATATAATAGTCGCGAAAATATTTAATCGCTGGCAAGTTATTTTATTTGTTGCAAACATTTAGTCGACTTTTAAGTTATTAGTCACTCAGAAAATAATAAGCTTTATAGAAATACTTACCTTGAAGATTTAATAAAATAGTAATTCAGTTGTATAGATCCTACTGTGCGCTTGCTTCACTTTATTGAAACTGTTTTGCTTTGCTATGATAGGAACTAAGTTATTGACTTATTAAACAGTTTATTAGTTAGAAATTATTACTTAAATCGTAAACAACAACGTAAGGTCCTACTTCGATCAGCTACTGCAATGAAGTGTATTGTTTAATTACTTTGACATACCTAGAATATGTTCTCTTTTAAGTCATTCATTAGTCACAAATTAATGCTGATAATACGAGAACATAATCTTAACAACGACACAGGTCCAAACCGGTTGTTTGAACACTGTGCTCACATATTCATATAAAAAGGTTAGTAAGTAATGAAAATAAATAATAGGCAAGATGAAGTTGATCAAACAACCCATATCCCTGAACGTGAATAACATCAATATCAAGGATTCTGTTCATCGGATTAGACACATTATCACATAATACGATTAGTTGCATAATATGTGGGCCCTCAAACTGTGGCAAAACAAATGTTATGATCAGTTTACTGTTGCATGAGAATGGTCTTAAATTTCAAAATCTTTATCTTTATTAAAGATAAAGATAAAGATAAATTTATTTGTTCAAACATGCGTAACATGATACATGAATATGCACATAAAGATGGAAAATATTAAGTAAGACCAACATGTATGTGTATTCGAAAAATATCGTTTCTTAAATGAAGTATTAAGAAGAGTACCTCAGATTACTTCGATGAATTTAATGACATTAAAGAAGTCATATCTCCCAGCGAAGCTTTACCAAATTATTTATTTATATTTGATGATGTTGTGTGTGAAAAACAAATAAATATCCGTAATTATTTCTCTATGGGTAGACATAAACAAATTGATTGCTTTTATTTATCGCAAACCTACTCAAAAATTTCAAAACAATTGTTACGTGATAATGCAAATTTTCTTATAATATTTAAACAAGATGATGTAAACTTAAAGCATATGTCGGAGACGAGTTGTATCCGGTACGCCATCGCCATCTGTTGGCGTTCGATGGAGTTGGTGGATTCGCGCCATCTGTTGGCGTTCGATGGAGTTTACTAATCGCGACGCTAGCGCTGCCTAGCGGCGCATGACACAGTCTACGACATAACGTTCGACCCGCTATAAGTGTCCGCCGCACAGTCGACAAGTGAAGTTCATCGGTGGCGGTCAAGCAGTGAAGACGTCAAGGAACTGTTGCGCGTTCGGTATAGTTGTGTCGTGTACCAATATTAATTACTTTGCATACCCATTACTGTATAGAATCACGTTCTTCTAACTGAACAGACAGATGTGCTGCTGGGGAGTTTGTTCCGCTACTTCTTCTTCCCAGCTATAGCACTAGGAAGTGGTTGAAGGGATGGGCGTTTTGGGGGAACTGTCTTATGTAATCTTTAAAGTAGAACTCACTTGAGTAAATGACTTTTGATTTGAGTTTAATTCGGTTTTTCTATTGCGCAATAACCAACACTACCCACAGTACGCCCACAGTAGTTGAATTATGGCTGATGATAACGAGAGAATCCTACCCTTCTCCGACACATATTTATGCCGGACATGTCAACTCTGATCTATCATGGAATCAGTTCAAAGATATTTGTAAAACTGTTTGGAGTAATCCATTTCAATTTCTTCTTATTAACAAAGAGTCATTATTAAATAATGGAAGGTATAGGCAGAATTTTGATATTTTTTTAAATTTAACTGAAAGTACATAAATATAAGTAAATAACCCACAACAAAATTACTATCGTTTGTTCCTTAGTTGCACCTACCACTGTTTGTCTCTGCACCACCCAAAGGTTGACTGGAAAATGCCTATGGCATTAAGTCCGCCTCTGTACATTTGTGTGAGAAAGTGTTAAATAAATAAATAAATAAAAATATTAAAATAGAATTAATGAAGTCTGTCGACTTTATAAAGAATAAAATTAAACAAATGAAGAACCAGGAACACTCAATGAACTTGTCACTCGATAAAATGCTAAAACCTGTCACAGATCCACTTAAAACCCTAGTTGATTCGAATATATCTATGGAAAAAATAAAACATTTAGGAAATACAACACTCACTAATTCTGTAGACATTGACTTGGACGAAATCAATACTAGCTCATCTACAAAGTTTGAAGACTGCTATGATCCAAAACTAAATTCTGTCAAAACACGTACAAAGTCTAATAAAATGGAATTACCAGTTGATTTAGAAATTTCATTAGAGGGTCGTGATATCCTTGATATTTATGATGATGTAAATATACCATTTGGAAAAAGAAGTGTAAACAAAACTTTATTGTTGTGTAATTCAGTAGTATCATTTTCTAAAATTGATAGTTTAAATGACGATAGTAACATTTTAGTTAAAGTCGATGACAAAACCTATAATTTAACCTCTGGCCTGAAAGAACTTCTACTTCGAAGAAAACCGGATTTAAAATTAATTTCGAGTGAAGATAAACTTGTCTATAAGAATATGCTACATTTTACAAATGCTCATAAGAGAGATTTTAATCCTACTGGGCAAATAAGAGGCGATAAAGGAATAAAATATCGTGAAATTATCAAACTACTGTTTTCCTATGATGATAAACTTGCTCACACCAAATCTGGAGGAAACTTACCAACACTAAAAAAATAAAAAAACCACACTGACTTTGTATATTAGGATGACCCTAATGAATTAGTTGAGAGATTAAAACTATTAGTTACTTCAAGAGATGCTGGCAATACAAACCATGATAATGAAATTTTATCGATAATTGAAGAATTAAAAGAAGCTGACGTAATTAAAGAATAAATAGATGTAATAATATACTTTTCATTCAGTATTATAGATGGATGCAAGACAAATGTACTAAATTCTGAACATGAGCAAAGCTGCAGTGCAAGTACGTAGGACTCGATTCGATAAATTTGACAATTATTCTCGATAAAATGAGTTTTTATCGAATCGAATCGATGTCGCAAGTACGTAACTTCTACTTTAACGATCGGTAATTAACTCTAAAATTTTAACGAAAATGCATGTACAAAACGACATTCTGACAGTTGAGATCTCCAATTTACGCTGTCAAGCTCGGTAATTTATCGACACCATCATTATTAGGTAATAATGGATTTAATGATTTTATTGCTGGGTGATGATGAAGAACGGCAGCAGCATCACAATGTGGTGCGTATTCGGCGGCGGCGTCTCAGAGACACATACAATCCTCTGGAACTTCCAGAAGAAGATTTTGTTCGTCTCTTTCGAGTGACTCGAGAAGTGGCAGTTATTTTAATACAAGGGATAGAGGTAGATGTGCGGAGGATACGATCCACTGGACTCCCTGTCCATATCGTGGTAAGTACCTACTGTTTTTTACTATAGTTACTTAGTACATTCGAGATCTAGACAAAACATACCTATCCTAAAATTATTTACTTTTGAAATAAAATGATATTCATTTTTACTTATTATAGTAGGTACCTACTTAGGTATCTATTAAAGAATAACTCGCCTTTTCTAGTACAAATACCTAGATTTTCTAGTCCAAATACTTAGATAACTTTTGCATGTTTTAGGTTTTGACAGCCGTACGGTTTTATGCAGTTGGGAGCTACCAAAGGTGCATTGGGCAGGAGTACAATCTTGCACTTGGCCAAAAAACTGTGAGCAAGGTTGTGCGAGAAGTGTCAAGGGCAATAGTTCGCCGCCTCTTCCACACCTACGTTAAGTTCCCAGGAACTGCAGTTGAAAGGAGAGCCATCATGGAAGGATTCCAGCACAAATTTGGACTGCCAGATTGCCTTGGTTGTGTCGATTGCACACATGTTGCGATTGTCACACCCTACAACAATAATTCACATGACCCCTCATATGGGTATAAAAATCGAAAAGGGTACTACAGCATAAACACACAGTTTGTGAGTATTTATTTCCCAATGTAGGTACTTAGGTGTATTGACTTTTATTTATTTATTTACTTACTTATTACTTATTTATTTACAATCTTTAGTCACAGAAAAGCCGTAATTAAATCTTTCAATATTTATTTCAAGTTATATGCATTCAGAACATTCTAAAAACTCATTCAGACGATATTTTATTCCATCCCAGTATCTAGGTACCCAATAATGTTCACAGTCAAGTTTACTTATCTATAGCTAAGCATACAAGTATACTAATTAATTTTCCATAACTGTTTTAGGTGTGCGATGTTAAATGCTCTTAAATGTGAATGCACGATTCCCAGGGTCCACACATGACCAATTTATATTTAATTCTAGTTCCATAAAAAGGGAAATGAATCGGTTAACAGATGCCAGGATTGGAAAATATTATTTAATAGGTAAGACATTTTCTTTTTTCTACCTTTTCTCAACTTTATTCACTAATAATCATTGCTTCCTTGCGGTCCACATCATAGTTACCCACTGCAAGTAACACTAGAAGTATTATTTTTCTCTATCTCTATACACATAGAGATAGAGAAAAATAATACTTCTTTAAGGGACTGAAATAATGGATCATTAACACCAATCGTAACCTAACTGACTGACTCGTCACCCAACCCAAACAGCTAGGACCTAGGATCATTTTGGATAGTAGGTTCCTTTCATGATGTAAGTAAAACATTATACTAACATGTTTTAAGCCAAATACATAGTATTTTGAAATAGTAAATTAATAAATGACAACAATATATTAAAAAATATTTGTTTAATATAAAGTATTAAAAAAAAATTAATCGCCAGCTTCTACCTCCACCTCATCAGCCACTGAGAATCCAGTCTGCTGGTGTCTGAAAAATAATATTATTTATTACATAATTACCCTTTTATTTTGTTACAGGTGATTCTGGATATGTAAAGGAACCCTATTTGATCACACCTATTTTGCCCACACCAGAAGCTGGCTCTCCAGAACACAATTACAATGTGGTCCTATCACAAACAAGGAACTGCATTGAGAGAACAAATGGCATAATAAAGGCTGTGTTTAGATGTCTGCGGAAGGACAGGACCCTTCACTACCAACCGACTGCGGCTGCCTATATAATAATTGCATGCTGCACCATCTATAATATGATGCATGAACATAGGTAAGTGTGGATGATTTGTTGTTAGTGATCCTTATAGTGTACAGTTATAGAGTGAGCACTAGAAATGGGCCTTTCTAACGAGACCCTTTTCTAATGCTGACCCCAATTATCCTTATTATTACATTTATTTTATATTTAGTTATTCTTACAGGTTACCACTTCCTGATATAGAGAATTATGACGATGACATTGCTGCAGAAGCTGTAATCGAGGAGAATGCTGCACCGGCAATAGCTCCAAGAGCAGCTGCTTTACGTAGACAACTCGAAATTATAAATATCATCAATAATAATTAAATTTATGTATTTTTTATTATTGACATAATCTACTCATTACAATGTTTTTTGCGAGTGCTGCTGGGGAGTTTGTTGCGCCATTTCTTCTTCCCATCTAAAGCACTAGGAAGTGGTGAAGGGCGGGCGTTTTGGAGGACTGTCTTATGTAATTTTGACGTTCGAAAAGTGCTGATTCTCAGCATAGTTTGAATAAATGACTTGATTTTGTTCGTAAAAAATAAGGTAATTTATATCTTCTAATAATTTCAAGCTAACCAATCTAGCATACGAGTAGTAACAAAGATCCATAAAGATAAAAAAAAAATGTGTTGGAACTTCACATTTTCATTTTATACCATATTATGTACCAAATTGACTGACATTTTTACCTCCTTTACAGCAAAGTTTTTCTGTATATTTTTATTTTTGTAAAAACTATTTTAGTAAGTATGTACCTAGGATAAAAAAAAAAAACTTTACACCTCTATAATATAGGTCTTCTACTACTAAAACTAAGGTACTACTGAGGTACTTTACAACTACACTACAAAAACTTGTTACCAAATAAATAACTACCTACATTATAGTATACATAAATGGATGAATTATTTAATAACACTACCTACTTTTTTCCCCTAAGCAGGACAAATTACATGTATGAATATATTTATTTAGAAGTCCCACTTTTGTCTACTAGGAAAATAATAATTATCTTACATTTTAAGTTCAATTAACTTATTCCTTTTAATCATAATTTTGTTTCTCTCAGCTTCTATTTCATTTCGCCGTTTAAGGTGATTTGAAATGTCCTATAGGTCATAAAGCAAAAAATTAGTTAAAATGTGAAATAGTATGTAGGTATGCACATTACTCTGTTCAATAACTACTTCTCTTCACTGCCTTCAGCATGCCTATAATTAAATAATTGACTGTAGGTATTTATTGGAAATTGATGACACTTAACGTAGGAAAGGAATAATAAAACCGGCCAGGTGCAAGTCGGGCCTCGCTCTATTAGGGTTCCGACAAACTCACGTGAAAGAATGAAAAAATTCAGCTCTTTCCGTCTAAGAGTTACAGACCAGTGATATACTCGGACATACAGACAGACATCAGAGTGACATTAATAGGGCTCTGTTTTGCCATTTGGGTACGGAACACTAAAAATGTCTCATTTTGCACAAAACGGAAATAAACAATTTACGAATACTTTCTTTGAGAACAGCCAGATTTTGTTGCTGGGATTGGGCATATATACTCCCTATTCCATGCTGCTGTACAGCCTGCACTGGTCTACGCGGCTGTCTCCTTGGCTGAGATGGTCCACGAGCCCGCAACTGTGTTGGTGCTCGTGGTGGTGGTGGTGGTGGTGGAGGTGGAGGTGGAGGCGAATTTCCTTTTATGTAAAAAAATAAGACATCAATAAATTTGCAACACATATTATAAAATATTCTTAACTAGCTTTTGCCCGCGGCTCCACCCGCGTGTATGTCGGTTATCGCGTAAAAAAGTAGCCTATGTCCTTCTCCATATCCCAGGCTATATCTCTGCCAAATTTCATGACGATCGGTTTAGCGGTTTAGGCGTGAAAACGTAACATACAGACAGACAGAGTTACTTTCACATTTATAATATTAGTATGGATATACTTATTGTAAAATGATTTGCACACCCTTTTACAATATACGTATAGACGACATAGTATGACAGGCTTCCTATTTCTATGTCAAAGACTTTACAGGATGAAAATTGACTGAGAAGACAACATACCATACATGCACAAATGAAAATAACAAAGTTGAGAAAACTAAAAAACGGTAAGTAGTACCTCCCTCAGAGTCCAACACCTCATCCAAAAACTCCTCATGCATTGTAATATCGTGCAGAGGTGGGGGAGGAGATTGTCTTGCAGGTGGAGGTTGGGCTGAAAATAGGATTAAAAAGTGTATTTTATTTATAGGTAACTTATACATAATGATACAAGCCAAAGGACAATGGGGCACTGTTACAATGGTTATTTTGATATATCAGTTAATTTATAGTCACTGTAACATCACCCACCGCCAGATATGGATGATTCAGGAACCTCCATTCCCTCTGATGATGTCCGACCAATAACACTCAAAATTTTAAAATCTTTTTCACTTAAATGTGGTACTGGCCTGTCGGGATTGCCAGTTTCATTGAGAGCTCGAGCCCTCTTTGCATTAGCCGTTTTGGCCTTTGATTTGAGATCCCTCCATGTCTGTAAGAAAAGCATTAGCAGCATTATAACCTTAAACCTTAATCACAGTAATTATTATGTCCGCCTCTGTGACGAGTAGTAGAGCACTCGCCTGCTAACTCTGAGGTTGTGGGTTCAATCCCCATGGTACACATTAATTGTGTTCAGTCTGTGACCTTCGGAAGGTACATTAAGCTGTTGGTACAGTCATTGTGACAGGGCTCTTCCTCCACCCATCAATTTTAGGAAGTAATAATCGTCAGTGAAAAGCAGGTGCACCAAGTGTCGACTGTGACTTGCTTCATAGTTTACACATGGGAACACCTCTGACATCCCTTCGGGGATTCATGTGGTGATGATATATGTTGTGTTCATTATTATGATAAAACAAAAAAATCATGTGAGACAAAAGTTGAAAAATTATAAACAAATTATTAAATTAAAGTTTGTTATTATACATCTACATAATCACTCACAGTTATCCACTGATCCACAGTCTTGTTTGGGCCAAGGTTTGCCAGCTCTTCCGCCAATTTGGTCCACCGTTCAGTTTGTTGAACCACGCCCATCGGGCCTGTTAAGGTCCCGAGGGCGAAGTCCTTATTGGCGACCATATAATTTATTAGAAGTTCTTTTTGCTGCATGTTACAGCGCCGCCTAAAAGTAAACAGGATTAATGCTAATACTGTAATCACTCTGATAAAAGTACTGGAATTAGTGCTTGCACGTACTGCCGTGCGTTGCGTTTTTCTACCGCACCGGTAGAACAAATTCAGTCTCGGGCAGTGCGCACACTTTTAAGAGACATTACTTCACAGATTATGCGGTAGAAAAACGCACAGCAGTGCGCGCAGGGCCTTAGGTCTGTTTATTGCTTAACTAGATAGTAGTCCCAAGATTTTAATGTCAAATATTTACAGAAACTTTAATAATATTGCAATAAATTATAAAACTAACCTAAAAACTGTTTATTATGAAAGATACGTACCTTGCTGATTCAGCCATCTCCGTGAACGTAAAAATAGCCTGTTATATTATACTTTTGAATATCAAGTCAAACTCTACTTACAGTTTGTATAAGGTTATTTAAGCTTATATCTCAAACTTCAAGAAAGTAATGTCAATAACAAACTTTGTTTTTGGCAATGGCAAAGGTAAACATGACGACGGTTTAAGAAGATAGCATTTTTTCTGTATTTTTACTTAAAACGGAAATTTTGGTAAATACTGGTAGCCTCTCTGAATTATACCCATAAATATTGTTTACAATGCCAAAAATGTATGAAAAAAAGGATTTTCTAAATATCTCGGACATTAGTTCAGTCTCGGGCACGAGACTGAATTTATTCTACCGTAGAAAAACGCAACGCACGGCAGTGCATGCAGGCACTAATTCCAGTACTTTATTCAATTCAACCAACTTTTACAATATTTTATCATCATCTTTTAGCATTCCACACCACAGTGGCCTGTCCACTACGAAGTTCCAGAGGATTGTTTGTGTCTCTAAGACGCCGCCTCCGAATACGCATCACATTGTGATGCTGCTGCCGTTCTTCCTCATCACCCTGCAATAAAGTCATGAGTCCTAAATCCATAATTAGTAATGATCGATATGCTTATCGGGCTTTTACAAGGTGTCGATAAATTACTGAGCTTGACAGCGTCAATTGGCGATCTCAAGTGTCAAAATGTCGTTTCGTACTTTCATTTTCGTTAAATTCGTTAAAAATTTTAGAGTTTATCTACAGATCGTTAAAATAGAAGTTACATACTTGCGAAACAAAAAAACTTAACCAAAAAAAACTAAAAAAATAAAACCAAACTTAACTTATCTTCACTTATTTACATTTTTTACGTGTTACGTACTTCCAAATTCGTTAACAAGATCGATAAAAATGTAAACCTTAGCGATCTCGATGTCTTATCGATGCAAAGTTCGTACTTGCACTACTGATGTGGTAAACGAAATTCATAAAAATGCGAGGGTGAACTTTCCGCGAAGACATGTTATTATGAAAGATATAGATGACCTGTGGCAAGCAGACTTAATTTATATGCAATCAATTTCAAAAGAAAATAAAAATTATAGATTTATTCTTACCGTTATCGATATATTTTCAAAATATGCTTGGGCCTTTCCTCTGAAAAGTAAAACTAAAGATGATGTATGTAACTCATTCAAAGTTTTGTTGGCTACAGGGCGTTTCGAAAAATCTTCAAACGGATAATGGAACAGAATTTTATAACACACATAACGGTGTTCGGATTCGCATAACCGGAACATACATACAAACGGCACGGCACGGTTGATGCAGTGGTTAAGCGATTGACTGCTGCGCTGCGTGTCGCGGGTTCGATTCTCGCACGGAACAAATATTTGTATGACCTACAAGTATTTGTTCCGGGTCTGGCTGTTTGTGTATGTGAGTTTAGATGTTTGTAAACGCACCCACGATACAGGAGAAATTCCTAGTGTGGGGCAACGTTTTTAAAAAAAAAAACAAAAAAAAATTTTTTTTCAAAAGCTTATGAAATCTAATCATATTAACCACTATTCAACCTTTTCAACTAAAAAGGCCTCAATAGTTGAACGGTTTATCAGAACATTGAAATCTAAACTGTATAAGGAATTTAGTTTAAAAGGCAAATATAATTGGGTAGATAGTACCCTTAATGATGTTATTTATAAATACAATCACACTTACCATCGGACAATTAATGAAATTCCTGCTAATGTCGATAACATTAATAAAAAACGTATATTAAAAAGGTATTTAAGGTTGGTAAAAAATTTAAGAACAAAAAGTAAGTATAAAGTGGGTGATCATGAACGTATCAGTAAGTACAAAGGAACATTTTAAAAAGAATATACCCCCAACTGGTCGACAGAAATATTTAAAATTCGAAAAATATTAAATACAACTCCTATTACCTACTTAATTGAAGATACAATCAGAGTTCAACCTATTTTAGGGGCATTTTACTTACAAGAGCTTCAAAAGACAAAACATCCCAGCGTATATCTAGTAGAGAAAGTTCTTAGAAGAAAAGGGAACAGGGTTTTAGCAAAATGGCTAGGTTTGTCTTCTGCTGAAAACAGTTGGATTGATAAATCGAATGTATTATTATAAATAAAAATAACTTTACTAACGCAAAAAAGAAAGTCCTTGATCAATCGTATAAGTATTTATTAAAGTGTTCAATCCAGATTCATTAGTCGTATGATGTGTATTGGAGAGAGTAGTCTTCTCAATTGGCTTATAAACAATTTACCATTTGAATTACACTTACCAGGATACAATTATTGTGGTCCTGGTACAAAATTAATTAAAAGGCTTACACGCGGAGACGAAGGTATTAATAAATTAGACGAATATTGCAAAGAACACGACATTGCCTATCTCAAATCATCAAACTTAAAGGATCGTCACAGAGCTGATTCAATTTTGTTGAAAATGGCGAAAGAGCGAGCAGTTGCCTCGGATGCAAGTGTTAGCGAAAAAATCGCAGCAAGCTTAGTAAGTGTGACTGTACCACAATTACCCCAGGCTGATAAAATTTTCGTTTTTCCTAATTATGCTAATATTGGTATTAAGGTCGGTTTCCCCCTTTGGGGAAAAGGCTGCACTCCACCCCGTGCAGCCTTGTAGAGCTCGTCTCCGGACTGGTCACTCTCCCACCGATAGAGAATAAATGAATTCCAAATATGAAGAAGTCCAATGCCTTGTCTCATCAATAGAGTAAGTAAAGGATTGAAAGAAATAATAAATAAAACTTAGGAATTCATAGTTATGAAATTGGATGTGGTTTTAGAAAGCTAATAAATAATAAAGGGATGCAAAGTATATTATTATATAAACTTGTGAGTAACCCATACGCTAGCGTAACGGATATTTGGTCAGTCATTACTCACACGATACTTTACATCTGCACTCGAAGTACTCAGGGCAACGCTTCCATAAAGTGACGCAAGCGGCTCTTCAGCGGCTTTGCGTCGGCATCATGCTCCTCTGGAGACATTGTCCCTAGCAGTTCTTACGAACTGATAAACGTGACGCAAGCACTTTTCCTGCGGCACCCGTGCGACCGTCCTTGTCTAGCAACGGAGCGGCTAGTTCCAGCGGCAGTACGTCGACATCATGCTCTTAAGGAGACATGGTCCCTATCAGTCCTTGGACTGGATATGAGATAGATGTGGTCACCCCAAACCCCTGGAAGTTCACCCTTTGCACAACAAGCATATCTGCAAGACACGTGTTCATATCAGTCTGACCGAATTATAAGGTCTGAGATAAAGAATACAATATTCACGAATTACAATATTAGATAATAGAGTTGAGAATCGAAACTCAAGAATTATTGTTTAATAGAGTTTTTGGATAATCTCTTTTGAAGCCCTATCATAGCCCTATTTAATAGGCCGGAGGCATATAATACAAAATTCAAGAATCAGGTACTAGATAATAGAGTAGAGCATTAAAATGCAAGAATAATTAATTAATAGAGTTTTGGATCAACTCTCTTAAAGGTCTATAGACAGCCCCAAAGCGTCCACCATTCCATCACTTCCTAGTGTTTGAGCTGGGGAGAAGAAGTGACGCAACAAACTCCCAGCAACACGTCTCTGTCTGTTTAGTTAGAAGAACTTTGATAACACTATCAGCCTAGGATAATTATTATAATTAGACTCACCCAGTCCCTCCAACACACACACACACACATTTTACATTAAGTACTAAATTAGTCTAATCTGGGCTTTAACCCAACTATATTTAACTTAATAACTAATACTCGCTGTCTTGCGACAACCCACTCGGACATAGCCTCTTGGTATCAATACCAAGTCCCTAACTTAACTAGATTAGACTCGAACGTCTATCTCCTATATCGGTTCAAAACCGACTGCCCCTGACTTAAAACTTCAAACTTTCAAATTCCCTAAAAACACGACGCGAGCGCGGGCCTTTCACGCGTTCCCATGCTTTCGGATATTTATTGCCGCTTTTGTAAAAGATCTCAATTGTTTCAAGGGTCTATTTGAGCCGCCTCGGCCCAACATACTCTAACCAGATGTGGCCATTATTCCAATGGTTCTTAGAATTTGCGAAAGAGTCATATTGTTTTACAATTTTAAGGAATAGGATATTTTGTTAGTTTCTTTCGAATTTATTGAGTTATTGTATTCGAACTGTCTGCTTTGTCCTAAGGAGTTTGTTTTCACATTCAATAGAGAATTTATGTGTCTTGAGTGGCCCGAACCATGTGCAGGTTTTAAAATAAATATAATATTTTGTTATTATATTGGAGTACGTGACAGACAGTCACATAAGCAAGACAATGTCCACAAAAATTAAAAGCGGTTCTGGCCTAAACAAATTTAGAAAAAGTGCTTTCAAAAAGTTACACATGGAAAAGGGTTAAAAAATACATTTAACAATATTATCACTAAAACGAAAAGACACATAAAAAAACTAAAACCAAAAAGCAATAAAGCAGCAATAGAAGTAGCTATGGCCGCCACCAGAGAATCAGCTGATGATTTATCCATTAAACTTCCTCGTGTTATTCCTATACCAAAAACTGGCGGTGTATTACCTTTGATTCCTATTTTTACTGGATTGTCAGCGGTGGGAGCAATAGCAGGCGGTGCAGCTGGTATTGCCAAAACCATAAATGAATTTAAAATGGCTAGAAAGCTGTGGGCTGAATCGAAGAGACACAATGAAAAAATGGAAGCTCTCTGCATTGGGAAAGGACTACACCTTAAAAAACATAAAAATGGTCTTGGAATTTTTGTATCCAATAAAAAAAACTAAGATATCGGCTACCCAAGCGAGCCTTAACTAACTTTGACATTCTGAAGTATGGAAATAGTATTCCCTATCTTAGAGGAGTCTTTATGAGAGACGAGCTTCCTAAAAACCCTTTTAAAAAAGAATGTGGAGTTATTAATTTAGATAGTTCTAAATATCCTGGCTCTCATTGGGTAGTCTATGCCAAATACAATGATTATATTGAATACTTTGACAGTTACGGAAATCTTAAGCCTCCTAAAGAATTTATAAAATACGGAGGTACTAGAGTTCACTATAATTATGATAATATACAACGCGATCATCCTTTCAATTGTGGACATCTCTGTTTAAATTTTTTAAGGATTTTTTGGCGTAGAGTAGGGATAAAATAAACAGGATCCTCTGAAAGAGTCCAGTATGCAAGCATGTCTACCACGGTTACCATCTCCGGAAATAAATCTGAATTGGTGTCATACTTTCAACCACCACTGCATTTATCCGATCAATACGAGTGCGGTTTGTTATACTTTTCCGTGTTAAATTCAGGACCAAATGTGTCTACCAGCAGCAGCAGTCTATCTGTAATCAGAATCGAATGTGATCTTGTACACAGTTCGTACTGCAACGGATTACCGACTTATTTTATTCATGAATTTGTATTTGATACTGCTCCAGGTCATCAATACATAGAAATACCGCGAAATGTTATTTACTTTCCAGTAAACAAAAATATTATTTCATCTATATCTGTTAGGATTGTTGATCAATTTGGTTATTGTATTAACTTTGGTGACAAATTTAATATTCAACTACGTCTTCATTTAAGAAAAACAAAATGATACTTTATTATAAAAACACTCCTGTGAAAATAAAACATCTTATTCCTTCAACGATCACTAAGATACATAGACGTATGAAAAAATTTAAGAAATTAACTGAAGGAAATAAAGGGAAAAAAGTTAAGAAATTGACTGAAGCAAATAAAGGTCAGAAGAAGAAGGTTTCTCAGAGCCCTAGGTTTTAAAGTATGAATATACTACAGATTACTGAATCACCGCACTTCGATAGTTCGATCGAAAGTTATGATATCCATTCATATACTCCCTACAATAATAGCTTTAGAGAAAACGATGAAATCAGAATCCCCATACATCAGCGAGACATATACGTCCTACCATCAGCCAGTTCAGTTTACATCGAAGGTCAAGCAAAGCTGTTCGGTAAACATGGGAATTCTCAATCATCAAGAAAACTGTTACATTCACTAATAACCCTGTTATGTCTTTGTTTCAAGACATCAGGTATGAAATGAATGGTATTGAAATAGATCGTATAAAATATTCTGGAATAACGTCAACAATAAAATCATACATGTCAATGAATGAAGGTGAAAATAAAGTTGCTGCCTTATGGGGTTGGAATATGGGTAGGTTTAAAAGTGATGGTGATTTTAGTGCTATCATACCTCTAAATAAGATTTTAGGGTTTGCAGAGGATTACAATAAAATTGTGATAAATTGTAAACATGAACTTATACTAAATAGAAGTAACTCTAACTTAAACAGTATCATATTAACTGATGATGTTGTTAATTTTCGAATAGATGTGCAAAGAATACAATGGCGTGTACCACACATAAAAGTGTCAGACCGGGAACGACTGATACTTCTAAAACATTTAGAAAGAGATAAACCTATTCAGATGGCGTTTAGAAATTGGGATTTATACGAGTATCCATTACTTCCTAAAACTACTAAGCATTCTTGGTCAGTTAAGACTACATTTCAGTTAGTGAAACCACGATATGTAATTTTTTGCTTACAAACTAATAGAAAAAATAATAAAACCAAAGACAGCTCGTTGTTCGATCATTGTGAAGTAAAAAATATTACACTATTTTTGAATTCACAGTATTATCCGTACGAGCCTTTAGGCTTACAGCTTAACGAGAACAAATATAGTATATTATACAAGATATATGTGAAATTTCGTCAGTCGTATTATAACTGTCCTGCAAACCCCTTGCTTGACTTAATAAGTTTCAAGGAGAAGGCTGCTCTCTTTATCATAGACTGTTCAAGGCAAAACGATAGTTTGAAAACAGGTCCCGTAGATGTACGGTTGGAGATTGAATGTTCAGCCCCAATACCAGATAACACAACTGGATATTGTTTAATTATTAACGATCGACTTGTGGAATATAAACCTTTGAGTAACATAGTGCGCAGGTTATCATGACTGCCATTGTAGATGTTCAAGGATTTAAAACAGAAGCAAATCAATTCATAGTAAAAGAAATGGCAATATTATGCGATAATAAAATACAGGTGCTTTTGATTAAACCACCTTTTCCATACCACGAATTGACAAAACAAGAAAGGATGCAAGTAAATTGGATTGAACGTAATAGAAAGACATATTGGAGTGAAGGATTTGTATCTTACTCAAATCATCAAAATTTGAGTGTAGATATTTTAAGAGATAAAAGTGTTTACACCAAAGGTTTAGAAAAAAACCAATCCATCAAGCAATGGAATAAATTGTCAAACTTTTATTGCTTCAATAAGAGGCTTTTGGCTACTTCAATGTATGTATTTTATAATTTTATTTTTTATTAAGTGCGTTTTGTTTGTGCAGAATAAACAAATTTTCTTTCTTTTCTTTCTTTTCTTTTTAAAAAGTGTTGTGGTAAAAAAATATTTCGCATAATAATAATATAAATAATTTGGAAGACAAAGGTTGTCCGAGTTTATTAAGTTTGTATAAAAAATATGACCATTCCTATGAACTGTATAGTTGTATAAAATCATGACTCAATATGTGCTTTAAATAAAGGTTTTATCTATCTATATATATAAAATGGTAAACTGACTGACTGACTGACTGACTGACTGATACATCAACGCACAGCCCAAACCGCTAGTCCTAGAGACAAGAAACTTGGAGGGTGTGTTCTTTGTGAAGAGTGTGTATCCACTAAGAAAGGATTTTTGGGAATTCCACCCCTAAAGGGGTAAAATAGGGGATGGAAGTTTATATGAAAGTCCATCAGTTTTAAAGTTAGGATTATAGCGCGACCCCTATTAGAGTCGACTCCCCGCACTTCTAGATTTCGTCGTTTGCCAGCTAGGTTACGTGACTAGTTACGGTTCGTTACAACACTACGCATGTTGCCCCGGACCGCCATTAGAGAGTCAGTGGAAATAGAGACAGAATCAGCGCACGCGCTCGGCGAACGTACTGTTGCGCTTCGCGAGCCGTCCATTTAATATAAACCAGTGCTAAGTTACAATACATGTATCACACTAATTTCAGTTAACATCATTAAGTTTCAAAACAATAAACAGTTTACACGCACAATAGTTTGGAGTTTCTTTTGTGTAAAGTACCCCGACTATAGGATCTTAAAATTTTGTGTTTAGGCTGACAATTGAATATTATTTTTTCGTATCTCAGGGTTTTTGATAACTCCACCCCCGAAGGGCTAAAAAGGGGGATGAAGTTGAATTCGAAGAAAAATCACTTTTACTATCTAGGATTATGGTTGGAAGCTAACGCAACGGTGTTGTTAGATTTTCAACCCTTAACCCTTTAATTCGTAACGTTAACTATACTTGGGTAGTTCTACTTTTAAAGTCCTTCATAAAATTAAGGTGGTCCCCATTGTAACAAAGGTTTAATACTAAATACAGAATGGAGGAATTATCATTTATTTTATTTAAATCAATTTAATAACTTGTATTTAGATAACCATCTTTAAATTTACTTTAAATTAATTTGAACTTTATTATTAAAATGGAGTCAAACTTTTGTTACAAAGTTAAAACGGCATGTCCCCATTAGGTGTTGCTTGGAACTATTACGTTTATTATGAAAATAATTTATTGAAGTCACACAATTTAATAAATACATGGAGAGATAAATTGGTAAGCATGGTAACGAGAAAGTTTAATTTAGTTTATCTGTAAAAGTTTTTTATTTTTGCCGTGACGAAAGATTGTCCCGAAAATTCGAGTATCCATCGTCACGACGGCCAAATATTACCTTAAGTTTAAAAAAAAAAAATGTGAGTGTGTTAAGTTTTTGAGTGAAACGAAACGCCAAAGACCATAGAGCATAGTGTTACGTTGTATTTTTTGTGCCTACCACTAATTGGTTTTGCACATCGAAATCCTTAATAAATAAAGTGGCATTTACCTGAAAACATACGTAGTCAATTATAAAGTTTCCCACAGGATTATTTTACAATGAATTATTCATTCCTTAAACTGTATTTCGTCACTGGACTTTTTAGTTTCACTTTCTGTAAAGAAATCACTTTTCTAAACAGGTTTGCACAATTAATTAGACCAAATATTGTAAATAAGTTTGATTGCAAAATAGAATAACAACACAAATGTCATTCAATCAAACGTCAGCTTCTGTCAGTTATAAGCGACATCTGTTGTCGCCGATTCATGGTTGTAGTTTTAATCGATAATAGTTCATTTTAACATATTGATTGGTAATCATCGAAATAATATCCAGTGACCAGTTCTTAATTATTTTCGGCTTTCGGTAATAAAATTAATAATAAACTAAATAACCGAAAACGGAAATGAATAATTTTTTTCATTATAAACTTTTTTCTAGAACTTTCATTGTCAAATGAATACATATTTAATCTGTGAAGTGTCTTTGACGTAATGTTTCTGGTAATTATTCTAATTCTCCCTAATTAATATTATGGGTAAATTACCCCATTCTAGACAAATTTTGGCATTGCAGACTGCCAAAGATTTGTTTTAATTAGTATATAATTCTGGATCTGAAGGATTTTTTGTGTTTCAGCGTTCAAATGTCATGTTGGATAGTTGTTAGTGATTTTCAAGAGTTAAGCGTCGTAAGTGATGTGGATATCTTCCGTGAACTGGTAATAGCTTTGCCTGAAGTAAGGGAGATTTTCTGAATGCTCTCGTCCAGTTCCGGTTGGCTTCTAGGCCATAAATATTTGCCGAGTTGAGCGTCCATTCGTCCTTGAACACGCTTGAGAAGTGACTGCAATTAATTAACACTTCTAAAAGGTGAGCTTCGTTGTTAAATAGTGTTTGGAAGAATTCTGTGAGTCCTTCCCTGTTATATATAGGGATTCGTTGTGAAGTATTTGATATTTATTACAGGATTCTTAGCTGCGTCTACGCAGGTTGCTTTCCGGCCGGTCGAAGATATTGCAGTCGAGTGTTTTCTCCCTAAACCAACCGTGAGTATTTCACCAGCTAACTATTTACCATAGATATGCCATAGGAGGTTACTCATGGTATTGGAATAAAATGTTCAAGGAAGTGTATTGAGGTTTTTCTGTGAAGTTGATAGACGCCGCGTGGGTAATTCTTATTCCTATTGTCCCACCACTCAGGATAAGGCAAACAGAAGTCGTAGCTCATTATGTTGTGTTTGCAACAGGCTATGTTAACCGGCTAATGTTTTAGCCTTCTAGATTTCCTAGCTCGGTCACCTCAAGTAAAGTAAATTAGATTCTCATTATATTATTGGGTCTCCGTATTGTCAATTCCAGGTGAGGCACCTCGAGTGATTCGTCTCGCCGCCAGGATTTAGAGTGGCGTCTGGGGCCTGGACGCGAGACCCGTTCCTCGAGACAGCTCTAAGCCTCTTGCGGAGGCGACTGTGCGGCTGGTCAAGTCCGCCTAGCGTTAGCGCAGGCGGGACGGTTTTTTTTTTACCCTTACTTCTATATTTATTCATTTTAATACGGTATACATATAAACCGGTATATTACTTTTGTCCGGGTTTCAATATTGGGAACCCGGTCTGTATCAGAAATTTAAATTAAGGACCCCGAGTTCGACATCCTCAGTTATCTGAATCTGGAAGAATATTGGACATCTTCGTCGGCTCTGGGATCCGGGATTTTCTAAATCCCTGGTGCCCATTTACTAATTGTTTATTTACAAAATAATTGGAAGGTTACACCTTACTAATTCAATCTTTTATTATATTTTAATCTTAAACTTAAAATCGGAACAGTACTGGCTTTGTTTCCAACTCCCCACGACCTTAGTTCTTTAAGCTGAAGTTTGAGCTGGCTGGCATTAATAAGTGACAGTTTGTCACATACTTAATATAAAGGTTAACTTAGTTTGTGTTTGAAATAAGTACTTAATTATTAATGCGGTAGACCCTTAAAGGCTACCGTATATTGTTATAAGAAGGAGTATTCCTTTTTAAATATATGTTATTTCAAACAGTTTATTGTTTCCTTGTATTTCGATACGTAACCACCTTGCAAGAAAGCTTTGTTCCATTACCTTTAGAGGGACAAAATCTTATATGTAACAATAGAGCGAAACTCAAATCAAGTGATTGACATTGACAGCTTGTCACTTCTTTTACATCAAGGATGAAGACCGGCGGCGTGTGTTTTTTGAGGTTATCCTTAGTCACAGCGTTTTTTGGTATGTATTTCATGATTTTTTAATCGTTTTAGCTTTTATATGATTCATATAAATATGTAATCTTTACGGTAAAGTATTTTTTTTATCTAAGTGTTCGCTATGCACGATTTGTAACAATCTTATTCAATAATTGTATACTTCGTCACACGTATCCTTCGGCACAGGTAGAATGTGACGATGGAGACATGAAAGTGACGAAGGTTACATTTATGGAAGATTTCATTTATAGGACGCTACATTAAGTCCCTACTTTCTTTTCTTTTCAGAAATAAATACCTATAAGCCATGCCGTTGTCAGCAGCTGAAAGGCAACGTCGTTGCAGGTTGAAAAAAACGCAAGACAAGGACAAATATGAAGAATATTTACAGAAGGCAAGAGATCGCTATCATAAAAACAAAACGCTAGTGAAAGATAAGAATGACAGAGAAAAAAGATTGGCGAACAGAAAGTGGAAAATAAAGCAAAAAAAGTACAGAGATAAATAAAAGGAACAGGAAAAAACGTTAGAAGCTTATACTCCACCACCATCACCGCCAGCCTCGCCTATCGTAAGTAGCGGAAGAAAAAAAGTAAGACGAGATAGAAGTAAATTATATCGAGAAAATTTAAAGCTACAAACTGAAAATGACAAATGGAGACGAAAGTATGAAAAGTACAAAAAAAAACTACAAAGGACTCAAGCAAAGTTTGAAGAATATAATGTTCTTTGTAACAGCATTAAAGAAAATTACAAGAACTTAAAATCCCGAAAAGATAGAAGAGTACTTAAAAAACCGTAATGTCAGATAGAGTGAAGGAAGCAGGCCTTGAAAATGTAATAAGAATGGATGCACTGGGTATACGCTACAACAAACAACAGAGAATTAAGACAGTTGATAGGAAATTGAGAAGAATGATTGTAAACTTCTACATTCGTGACGACAATAGTCGTGCAACTGTAGGTAAGAAGGAGACCGTAACAAAAAATAAGGTTAAAAAACAGAAAAGGTTTCTCTTGAATACAGTTAGTAATTTATACCGTCTCTTTAAAAAAGAATGCAGCGTACCTTGTTCATTAGCTTACTTTGCAAAAATGAGACCATTCTATGTCATTTTTCCATCAGTAAATGCAAGAGATACGTGTTTGTGTAAGAAACACACAAATATTCAGTTCAAAGCAACGGCTATAAGAAAAAAAGGTGCTATCAACACTGATAATTTGAATAATTTGCTGGAATCTGTTGTGTGTAATGTGAACCAAAACACTGTATGGTTGGAAACTGTGAACAATGTAAAAAAAACAAAGTTGTTGATTTAGAAAACATTAATCCTGAAGAAAATGTGTTATGGTGGGAGTGGATTCGTAAGACAGAAGATTTTACTACGGCAAATGGTACTCGAAAAGTTATAAAGAATGTTGAAGAATTACAGACTGGAAAATTATTCGACTTAATTAATAATTTTGAAAAAGACTTTACGGATTTTAAGAAACATGTTTTTAACGGTTACACACAACATAAAGGCTATCGAAATTGCACTCAAAATCTCACGCCTAACAGTGTTGCCATTTATATGGATTTCAGCGAAAATTATAATTGCAAGCATAGTGAAGAAATCCAAGCTCATCACTTCGGAGGCTCACGTAATCAGCTAACACTACACACTGTTGTTTTGTACGCAAAGCCAGAAGGAGCAGAGACGAATGAAACAGTTTCCTTTTGTACGGTGTCTCCTAGCCTAGCTCATGGTCCTGCAGCAATCTGGGCACATACAGACCCAATTTTAAAATATGTGCAAGAAAAATACCCCAATGTCGAAACCATACATTTCTTCTCTGACGGTCCGTGTACGCAGCACAAACAGAAGCAAAACTTTTATTTGATGTCGACCAAGTTTTTCGATTATGGATTTAAACATATGACATGGTCATATTTTGAATCTGGGCACGGCAAGGGTGCCGCTGACGGGATTGGAGGCCTCATCAAAAGAACAGCCGATAGGCTAGTTGCTCATGGACGTGATGTAGTAAATCTGACTCAATTTTACGATCTATTAGAAGACACAACATCCGTGAAGATGTTTGTAATCAGTCAAGACCAAATAGATCAAGTATCTAGGGAGATACCGGCTACATTACAACGAGTTCCAGGCACGATGCGTTTACATCATATATTATCGTCTAATTCTCGGGGAAACATGACTTATAGCGAGCAGAGTTGCTTCTGTAGTAATGGAGAGATAATTGGGTTTTGTTCATGTGTTCCTAATAAATCGCACAAATTTTTCATCGCCCAAGAAGCACAGAACATTGAAAATGCTGCAACAAATACTATGGAGACTGCACCTTTAAATAACTCTGAAACTGATTTCGTGGAGGGTGGTTCTACTACTATTACAAGCATGTCAAGTGGAAGAACAGGACAAATATTTAACAGAGTTTATCATTACTCCAGCGATAGTTCAGACGAGGAACCATTGGCTACTTTACGCGAAAGGAACACGAAAAATTGTAATAGTAGTGGAACCAGCCTAGATAAAACTACTATCCACCCCAGAAACTTATCTATCGGGACTTATGTTGTGATAAAAATTTTGAGCGAAAAAAGAAAGCAGTACAATTATGTAGGATTGATAGACAGTGAGTTTGATGATTTTGAAGCCAAAGATGTTTAGATGAAACAAAGACCTTATTTCGTTTAGATAAAAATGATGTGTCTTTTGTGCACTTAGATGACATGCTAAGAATACTCGAAACCCTCAAATTATTAAAAAAGGTACGAGAGTTTTGTATTCCTTTAGTAAATCAGTGGAGGAAGTTTTTGAAATGTAATTTTTTCCCTAAATGTTATTTGTTTAGTTTGTTAATGTAGGTTTTTGCTGATTTTCCTCACATATTAAAGTTTTTATTTTAGTAATAAGCAAGTTTTGCCTGTGATTAATGAAAAAAGAAGCTGAGAATCTCATTAGTTTTAAGTCATAATTGTTTGTTAGTCTACTTCGTCACATTTACGTCTCCTTCGTAACAATAAGTTTGATCTCGTCCCCGTATAAAGATTGTTGTTAAAAACCAAAATTCTTGCGTTAAGTCCTTTTTGCTACTCATTTTATGTGGTGTCATACTTGGTGTTTAGTATGTAATACTGCTCTTTCAAATATTTTTTTGTAAAAGTGAAAAAAAATAATTGATAAGTTTGAAAGGAGTAAATGTGACGAAAGGGCTCTGCTGTGGTCGACTGTTTATGTCCCTAGCTTCTCGTGGGAATAGTCATGATAACAAGATCTAAAACAAAACAACTAATTCAGGCAAATAAGCCATCAGCAGTTGATGAAACTTCACCGGTTTCATCACCATCCCCTCCGAGGTCCATCTTTTCATCAATCGTATCATCACCACCTTCATATTTATCACGCTCATTAAGATCATCATCATCGTCACCAATGTCAGTAGACGTTGTGTCGGAGGCTACTACTGCCATAAACCCTTCACCCGCTACTGTCACAACCAATACGCGTAAAAAATGGAGTGAAGACATGAACCAATTCATTTGGCGTACTTATTTAATTATCACTAATTTAGAAACTGAAACAAATTCATATCTTACATCATTGCACCAACAATTCATTAACAGATTTCCGCAAATGAATGTCTCAAAGCAAAGGGTTGGAGATCAACAAAGAGCAATCATTCACAATAAATTACTTTCAGTTACTACACTTGATAAAATTAGATTAGAAGTCAGCAGAACGCTACAAACAGACACCACTAATTTAGATAAACACAACCGGACACCGGCAAAGTTAAAAACAGATCAATACAACACACATCTACAATCGGAACCAAAACGTAGAATGAGGTGGTCAAACGAAATGAACGAAACTCTAATAAAATCCTATTTCATCGTTACGAAAATGGAAACAGATATGACTGTCTGTAGGAAAAAATTAAGAGACATGTTCATTGAGTTCTATCCACAATTTTCACATCTATCTGAGCAGAGAATATCAGATCAAAAAAGGGTCGTTTTAAATAACAAAATTATATCAGATGCACGACTTCAAGACCTAAAAACGTATGCAGAGAATACACTTAACCAACTGAATCCACATAGGCAATTAGAACATCGCAATTTACTTATAGCTGCAGACAATACCCCAACACAAGCGCCCACAAATAATAACATAGAAACTGCACAAGTTAATAATCAAATACATACACAAGAAACCGAAGTAGAAAGCGAGCCCAATTTCTTGAATAGCATTGACGTGGGAGCCTTGACCACCATTACAAACACAGAAAATAATGCCACAAACGCCGAAATAAGTCAGGAAAAAGGTCAAGAACTAGAGGAAACATTTTCACATATACTACATCATTTCACAAGCATTCACCCCACAAAAATAAATTATATACCTAAACAAAAACCATCAAAAAAATTAGCTCAAACAGTAAGTTACATTAATAACGTCATCCTTCCTAAACATGTCAATGCAGATACAAACTTCGAAACCCTGCAGACAGTAATATATAGTGCTGCTTGGACAGCTGCTAAAACAAACGGAAGTAAACTTTCTTATATCACCTCTGAGAGTACGGATTACATCAAACAGAAAAATAAGAAACCGAAATGGCAGAAAAGATTAGAATTAAGAGTTAAAGACTTAAGAACAAAAATCGGAAGACTTACAGCATACATGCAAGGAAATAGAGGCTGGAGGCTTGTTAGAGAAGTACACATAATACTAGAAAACTATAAAATGCACTCAACTCATGAAGAACCGAACACACAATTCACACATTTGTTAGATACACTAAAACAGAAACTCACTCTTGTTAATAGTAGATTAAACAGATACAATAATTGTACACTTCGCAAAATTCAAAATAATAAATTTAGGAACAACGAAAAGCAGTTTTACCGAACGTTAAAAAATTCGACCACAAACCAAACCGCACCCAGTAATAACGAAAATAACACAAACCATAATTCACCGTCGGTACACGAACTTCGACACTTTTGGTCAGAAATTTGGGAAAGGCCAATATGTCATAATACTGAAGCTGAGTGGGTAAAAATAGAGACAGAAAACCATATGCACACTGAACAAATGAAGTTCGAACAAATTCCGATAGATACATTTCATGACGTTCTTAAAAAATTACATAATTGGAAAGCACCCGGTTCTGACTACATTCACAACTTTTGGTATAAAAAATTTACATATATTCACCCATTCCTGTATAATTACATCAACACCTTTATTAAAAATCCAACAACGATGCCTAACTACATAGCAGAAGGAATTACGTATATGATACCAAAAGACAGTAACGACAGTGCCAACCCAGCAAAGTACAGACCAATAACATGCCTACAAACAATATATAAAATAATAACCTTATGCATCACTCAAATCATTTACAAACACCTTGAATCAAATTCAATATTATCCGAAGAACAAAAAGGCTGTCGAAAATTTAGTCAGGGCTGTAAGGAACAACTTACAATAGACTCGGTTATACTCAAACAGGTCCAGCGGAAGAAGAAAGATCTATATACTATGTATATAGACTACAAAAAAGCGTACGATTCTGTCCCACACACTTGGCTACTTGAAATTTTAATTATATATAAGATAAACCCTCAAATTATTGCCTTTTTAAATAACACAATTAAACTATGGACAACACGTTTACATCTTACGACATCTACAGGTATTGTTGAGACAGAACCCATCAAGATCAAACGAGGCATATTCCAAGGCGACTCGCTTAGCCCACTATGGTTCTGTCTTGCCTTAAACCCGTTATCAAACAAATTAAATTCACGAATGCCAGGATATTACCTCAATTACAATGAAACTACAGATGACATACGGACGGACAGACAAGACTGTAAAATTAACCACCTGCTCTACATGGATGACATAAAATTGTACGCTTCTTCACCAGAAGACTTAAATGAACTCGCAAATGTCACTGATAAATTTTCGAGTGATATAGGAATGGAATTTGGAATTGATAAGTGTAAAATCAATTCAGTCAGGGCAGGTCAAACATACGAACACTCATATACCACACAGTCAGGTGAAACTATAGATTCCTTAGATGAACATGGAACATATAAATACTTAGGGTATATTTAAGCGAAGCAAATTAAACATAAGGCAATCAAAAATAAACTTACACAACAATTTAAACATAGACTAAAATCCATTTTAAACACTCAATTGCACTCCAAAAATACAATTAAAGCAATAAATACCTATGCGATACCCGTCCTTACATATTCCTTTGGTATAATAAGTGTTAAATGATACGCAGAAGCTATTTATCATAGACTAACTTTTATTAACGGCGAGTTACATACTATACACACAGGGTACAGTTTACATAGGTGGCGTTAGTAGCCATATAAGTAATTTGTAGATTATGTTATATTATTAACACCTCCGCTTAACAAAATCAACAAACAATAAAAAAAAAAAATAATTACAAAAACTGTGAAACAGGTAAAATGCCAAGTCTTTCTGTAAAATATTTATGCTTGACAGATCCTAAGCTTTTGGTTAAAATATCTGCTGGCATTTCAGCTGTTTCCAAATAATCAATTTTAACAAAATTATTTACTACAGCTTCTCTAACAAAGTGATATCTAATGTCTATGTGCTTTGATCTCCGATGAAATATTGGATTCAAAACAAGTTTATGGGCACTAAGGCAATCATTATACAAAATAATTGGTTCTGAAGTGCCTAGAATTTCAAACAATAAGTTTTTTAAATAAATTGCTTCTTTACTAGCTTCTGATAAGGAAATATATTCGGCTTCTGTTGAAGATAATGCTACATTTCTTTGTTTCCTACATTCAAAAGAGATAACTGTATTGGATAATTTAAAACAAAAACCAGAAAAAGATTTTCTATCATTAATATCAGAACCCCAGTCTGCATTTACATAACCCTCAATACTAGATTTATCTTTGCAAAATATGAGACCATAGTTTTTAGTTCCTTTTAAATATTTTAAAATCCTTTTCAAATGTTTCCAATGAGTTTCATCATATGAGTTATTAAACTGGCTTAGGTAATTTACACTGTATGCAATATCTGGTCTAGTCAGCACTGCCAAGTACATCAAACTACCTATGAGTTGTCTTTATGGATAATTATTATGACAACAACCATTCTGAGATTTCTTTAACCTTAAATTAATCTCCATAGGAGTTTCTACTGTCTTACATTGTGACATGTTAAATCTATTTAATAAACATTCAACATACTGTTCTTGGTCAACAGTTATTATGTTTTTATGCATATTAATTCTTAAACCTAAACATTGTTTAATTTGACCCAAATCTTTAATTTTAAATTTACAACTTAACTCATTTATTAATTTATTTGTAGCCATTTTACAGTTTGAAAACAAAAAAATCGTCAACAAATAATGCTATAATAACTTTTAAATTTCCTTAAAATTTTATAAATAAACAAGGTTCATATTTAGATTTCTGATAACCTAACTCTATCAAATAATCATTTATTCTCTGGTACCAAGCACGGGAGGATTGCTTAAGTCCATAGATGGCACGTTTTAATTTTAATATTTTGTTATCATCATTGCTACCTTTATAAGTCACAGGTTTTTGCATATAAACTGTTTCATTCAGAAAACCGTTTAAAAAAGCTGTGGTAACATCAAGGTGACGTATGTCCAAACTAAGTTTTGCAGCAATAGAAAATAATAACCTTAACGTGGAATATCGGAGCACTGGGGAGTAAGTCTCATGATAATCCACACCAGCTTTCTGCGAAAACCCTTTAGCCACTAGTCTCGCCCGGTAACGCACATTATTTGCACTATCGTATTTATTTTTGAAAACCCATTTGCATTGCACAATAGTAGAGTCTTGAGGTTGATCAACAACTTCCCATGCATCGTTTTCCTGGAAGGATTCCAATTCCTCCTCCATGCTTGCTCTCCAAAACTGACTCTCGGGTCCATTTAAAGCTTCCTCAAGCGTTATATCCTTCTCGTTGTGATCTTCTGGCTCTGCAATACATAAATTGTTATAGCCAAAACGATCAGGTATTTTTCTTATTCGCTTGAACTTAGTTTCTTTACTATTCACTAGTAAAACATCTGTTTCTGATGCTGTGTCAAAAGAACTATCGTCTGAGCCACTCACCAAAGAAACTTCTGGAATATATGTACTGTCTTTATTCTCATATTCAACTTCACTGTCTGTACTGTCTGTATCTTCTTTTTCATTTAATTTCTGCTCCTCCGTTGAAACCTTACATTCAACAGGAATATCTACTGTTTTTTCTGTTGGTTTTTCCATTATGATTATATCTCTACTTGTTGTAATTGAGTTATTTTCTGGGTCATAAACCCTATACCCTTTCACATTTTCAGCATAGCCAACTAAAACAAGTTCTTGAGCCTTCTTATCCCACTTTAGGCGTTTCTCTTTTGGAATATGCATCATCACTTTACTTCCAAAGATACGTACATGACTTAAGTTTGGATTTTTACCCGTCCAAACTTCAAACGGAGTCTTATTATTTAGTCCGGTAACCACTGATCTATTTCTCAAGTAAACTGAGGTATTTACAGCTTCTGCCCAATACTTTTTATGTAAACCAGCATAAAAAATCAGGCATCTTGCCTTTTCAACTAATGATCTATTCATCCTTTCACTTAATCCGTTTTGTTGAGGCGTGTAGGCATTCGTTTTTTGGTGGATTATTCCTTGCTGTTTTAAGTATCTCTCAAAGTCATTACTGCAGAACTCACCGCCGTTGTCTGTCCTTAGAATTTTGATTTTCCTGTCTTTCTGTTTTTCTACCATAGACTGAAATTCTTTAAAAAAATTAAATACCTCACTTTTTGATTTCATAAAATAAATGAAACTCATTCTGCTGTAGTCATCAACAAACAAAACATAGTACCTGGATCCTCCGATGGATAGATGTTCCATAGGACCGCACACGTCTGAGTGAATCACTTCCAATACATCTTTTGTATTTGTGAGACTCGGCTGGAAAGCTTGTCTAGCCTGCTTCCCCTCACAACAAATAGTGCACTTAGATTTGTCTATGTTTGCCATATCTGTGTATGACACACCTGCAGCTCCATTTTTCATTTTGTTTAAACTGGTACTGTGGATGTGCCCCAAGCGTCGATGCCAAGTATCACTCGATGCAATAGCTGTAGCAGCAAATAACTGTTCTGATTCTTTAGTATCTAATCTGTACACACCTTCCACTAATTCTGCTATTCCAACGAGATCTTTCTGTTTATTGTAGATATAGCAACTGTTTTCTTTAAAAACCACCCTGTTGCCTTTCTTAATTACTTGACTCACTGATAGCAAGTTGGTTGTCAAATTAGGTATGCACAATACGTCTGAAACTGTGATGTCATATTCTTCACCATTTACAACTGTAATAATGTTTACATCACCAGAACACAGCACTGGAACACATGTTTGGTTTGCAATTATGATTTCTTTGGTTTCATGTTCATATGATGGATTCGCGATGTATTCTTGTTTCGCTGTCATGTGTTTACTGGCCCCGCTGTCAATATACCAATTGCTGCAATTGAATTTTTCACTCAGAAAAACAGCACTGAATGCATTAGATTGTTTTCTTTTACTTATTTCGGGGTTGGGGCACTGATTTTTATAGTGACCAGTTTGTTTACATCTATAGCATTTTATGACTTTGACAGCTTTTGTTTTTTCACTAGAACTAGATGGTCTCTGGCCACTTTTGTTGTTGCCATATTTCAATCTGCGAACCTTTCGCTACAAAAGCATTCTCGGAACCGGAAACCATTTCAACTTCACAACACATGTCCATCAATTTTGTTTTTATGACGTCCGAAGTAATATCAATGCCCGAATGTTCTATAGCCATTAACATAGGACTATGTTTTTCTGGCAATCCCGCCAACATCAATGCGCCGATCCACTCATCGGTGATTTTGAAACCTGTACCTTGTAGTCGCTGGCCTGTTTCTATAATCTGAGTTACATACTGGGTCATGGAGTCACAATTTTCAAGCCGAATGTTGATGAGCTTGCGTAACAATCCAATTTTCCTTGTGTAACCGGCATCGTCAAACATTTTCTTCAATTTGCTCCATAAATCGTATGTGGTAGCTGCATGCTTTATGTGAACGTAAAGCGATGGGTCAATGGTTAATACTAGTTTCGCCTTTGCTTTAGCATCTTCAATAGTTTGAGCTGTTGTAGGCGAAGCCGGTAACCTCTCCGTAATGGCGGACGCCATGCCTTCTAACACTAGCACATTTTGCACCGCAAAACACCATTCCTCATAGTTTTCACGACCTTTCAACTTAGGTATGTTAGCGATATAGTTCGACGTCATTTTATCACAAAACCGCACAGTACACTTCGTTAAATTTTATTTTAAAACACTGGGTCCATATCCTGTTAAATGATACGCAGTAGCTATTTATCATAGACTAACTTTTATTAACGGCGAGTTACATACTATACACACAGGGTACAGTTTACATAGGTGGCGTTAGTAGCCATATAAGTAGTTTGTAGATTATGTTATATTATTAACAATAAGCTGGACCAAAACGGAACTTAAAGGTCTACAACGCGTCATTAACACTAGTTTGACCAAATATAGAAAATACCACCCCCGATCTTGCGTACAACGACTAACACTACCCAGAAAAGAAGGAGGACGAGGAATAATAGATATATCGAACCTACACAATAAACAAATCAGTACCCTTAGAAAATATTTTAACACAAAAAGCACAACCTCTACCCTACACAAAGCAATAGTTTATAATGATCGAAAACTAACCCCGCTAAACATGTCTAACAAAAATACTCAAATCAATGAGAAACAGACTGACAGACAGACTAAAATATCTGAATGGACCCAGAAGTCACTCCATGGAAGACATCGCCAAGACCTTTGCCAACCTAACGTCGACAGGTTAGCGTCGAACGAATGGCTCAGGCGCGGAGATTTATTCCCTGAGACAGAAGGGTTAATGACAGCAATTCAAGACCAAGTTATTGAAACCCGTAACTACCAAAAGCACATCATGCGAATCCCTCTTTCAACAGACATTTGTAGACGATGTCATAGTTCTTCTGAAACTATTCAACACATTACTGGAGCATGTAAAGCAATCGTTCAGACTGACTATAAACACAAGCACGATCAAATAGCCAACATAATTCATCAAAAACTTGCTATTAAAAATAAATAAATTACTACACCTCCAGTGCCTTACTACAAATGTATTCCAGAAACGGTCCTTGAAAACACAACACACAAGCTATAATTTGATCGAGCCATTCTTACAGACAGAACAACACATTACAATAGACCAGACATAACTTTATTAGATAAAATTAATAAAACCGCGCAAATTATTGACATAGCAGTTCCAAACACACACAACCTACAAAACACTATAGCAGAAAAACTGTCAAAATATATAGACTTAAAAATAGAAATAAGCCGGATGTGGCGATTAAGCAGCGTTGCCATTATTCCTGTAGTAATTTCAACCACCGGTGTCATTCCCAAACAACTGCATCAATCTTTAAAAACACTAGACGTAGCTCCCTCCACCTACCAAACCCTACAGAAAGCTGCTATCCTGAACACTTGCAGAATTGTCCGAAAATTTCTGCAGAACGACAATGACGCACAAATATCACACACACAAACATCATTCACCACTGCAATACAAAGGCAAAACATAATATCATCACGCCAATCATCATCATCAATTATCACTTAGTTTAATACTCTGAGGGGTAGCACTTGGCTTTGTCCCGTGTTACCCTATAAAACCGGCAAATCAGTGCCGAGATACAAAAATGTATACCAACAAATAATAATAATAATAATAATAATAATAATAGCCCCACCGCCGTATCTCTACGTTGACGTCGTGGTGGGGCTTGCGCGCTCCGAACTCTAGGTCTGTGCCGGTAGAGTTGACTTTCCCGGAACAGGTCTAGGGTGAGGAGCCAGACCAAGAGAGATACAGAAACCTGCAGGGCAGCATGTGGCGAGCTGTTGGGCAGTTGCGACCCCACGGACCCTATCTCCTGGGAGAAGTCATGTTCCTCATCTCTGGCTTGCCTTTATTGGCCGGCTGGAGTGAGCACTGACGAGGAACTGAGCTCCCACCTCATTCTTGCCTTTATTGGCCGGCTTGAGTGGAGATTCGCAAGAGCAAACGTGCTCGGAGGAAGGAAGTATTCCAGTAAGTGCTTGTAGGGATCTTGAACATCTTCCGGGCTCTGGGATTGTTCTGAGAGCCGTGGAATACCTCTCCACTCCTCGAGCACCTCAGGACATGTTGCTCCCTTGTCGCTACGTCACTATGTGCTAGCGACCGTTTTCGGGGGCCCATTATTGAGTGTGCAAGTTACCCCCTGCCATTTTATCCGTGTATAATAAAACATTGATCAAGCAGGGGCCATAGTCCTTCCATAGTTTTAGGTAACCAGTCCATTTTAACCGCCCAAAACCCATAGTCCAATATCGTTGCTTCTATGTCCTACAATAGTCCGGCTTGAGTGGAGATTCGCAAGAGCAAACGTGCTCGGAGGAAGGAAGTATTCCAGTAAGTGCTTGTAGGGATCTTGACCATCTTCCGGGCTCTGGGATTGTTCTGAGAGCCGTGGAATACCTCTCCACTCCTCGAGCACCTCAGGACATGTTGCTCCCTTGTCGCTACGTCACTATGTGCTAGCGACCGTTTTCGGGGGCCCATTATTGAGTGTGCAAGTCACCCCCTGCCATTTTATCCGTGTATAATAAAACATTGATCAGGCAGGGGCCATAGTCCTTCCATAGTTTTAGGTAACCATTCCATTTTAACCACCCAAAACCCATAGTCCAATATCGTTGTTTCCATGTCCTACAATAGTCCTACACAAACCGGGGGTCGTCCTTGGGTGCACTTACATAGTGCGTACAGGGATAATCGTCGGTTGGTGCCTCATTTAATTAAAAGCGTCTAACGGGCCTCTGCGAGTTGGCTTCGGCCCCTCGTACGCCTTCCAAAGGCCCGGGACCCCCGGGTCCCGAGATAAGTCTAAGTCTATATAATAATAATAATAATAATAATAACCCCACCGCCGTATCTCTACGTTGACGTCGTGGTGGGGCTTGTGCGCTCCGAACTCTAGGTCTGTACCGGTAGAGTTTACTTTACTGGAACATGTCTAGGGTGAGGAGCCAGACCAAGAGAGATACAGGAACCCGCAGGGCAGCATGTGGCGAGCTGTTGGGCGTTGCGACCCCACGGACCCTATCTCCCGGGAGAAGTCATGTTCCTCATCTCTGGCTTGCCTTTATTGGCCGGCTGGAGTGAACACTGACGAGGAACTGAGCTCCCACCTCATTCTTGCCTTTATTGGCCGGCTTGAGTGGAGATTCGCAAGAGCAAACGTGCTCGGAGGAAGGAAGTATTGCAGTAAGTGCTTGTAGGGATCTTGACCATCTTCCGGGCTCTGGGATTGTTCTGAGAGCCGTGGAATACCTCTCCACTCCTGGAGCACCTCAGGATATGTTGCCCCCTTGTCGCTGCCTCAGTTTGTGCTAGCGACCGTTTCCGGGGGCCCATTAATGAGTGTGCAAGTCACCCCCTGCCATTTTATCCGTGTACAATAAAACATTGATCAGGCAGGGGCCATAGTCCTTCTATAGTTTTAGGTAACCAGTCCATTTTAACCACCCAAACCCATAGTCCAATATCTTTGTTTCCATATCCTACAATAGTCCTACACCAACCGGGGGTTGTCCTTGGGTGCACTTGCATAGTGCGTACAGGGATAATCGTCGGTTGGTGCCTCATTCCATTTAAAATTGTTTAAGGGGCCTCTGCGAGTTGGCTTCGGCCCCTCGTACTCCTTCCAAAGGTCCGGGACCCCAGGCTCCCGAGATATATAAACGTATAAATAATAATAATAATAATAATAATAACCCCACCGCCGTATCTCTACGTTGACGTCGTGGTGGGGCTTGCGCGCTCCGAACTCTAGGTCTGTGCCGGTAGAGTTTACTTTGCCGGAACATGTCTAGGGTGAGGAGCCAGACCAAGAGAGATACAGAAACCCGCAGGGCAGCATGTGGCGAGCTGCTGGGCAGTTGCGACCCCACGGACCCTATCTCCCGGGAGAAGTCATGTTCCTCATCTCTGGCTTGCCTTTATTGGCCGGCTAGTGTGAACACTGACGAGAAACTGAGCTCCCACCTCATTCTTGCCTTTATTGGCCGGCTTGAGTGGAGATTCGCAAGAGCAAACGTGCTCGGAGGAAGGAAGTATTCCAGTAAGTGCTTGTAGGGATCTTGACCATCTTCCGGGATCTGGGATTGTTCTGAGAGCCTTGGAATACCTCTCCACTCCTCGAGCACCTCAGGACGTGTTGCTCCTTTGTCGCTACGTCACTATGTGCTAGCGACCGTTTTCGGGGGCCCATTATTGAGTGTGCAAGTCACCCCCTGCCATTTTATCCGTGTATAATAAAACATTGATCAGGCAGGGGCCATAGTCCTTCCATAGTTTTTGGTAACCAGTCCATTTTACCCACCCAAACCCATAGTCCAATATCTTTGTTTCCATATCCTACAATAGTCCTACACCAACCGGGGGTTGTCCTTGGGTGCACTTGCATAGTGCGTACAGGGATAATCGTCGGTTGGTGCCTCATTTAATTAAAAAGCGTCTATCGGGCCTCTGCGAGTTGGCTTCGGCCCCTCGTACGCCTTCCAAAGGTCCGGGACCCCAGGGTCCCGAGATATGTAGACATATATAAATAAAACTAGCTTCTGCCCGCGACTTCGTCCGCGTTAAATTTCTTGGTCCCCCGACCCACCCCGTCGCAACAGATTGCCTGCCCGTGCTTTTACTTCGTTTTCGCATAAACTTTCATTTTTTTTTAATGGTGTTCTAGTTAATAGTAATGTAATTCTTCCTCAAGAATTGGGCTGTAAAATGCAAAAAGATTTTTTCAAATCCAATTCGCAGTTCCAGAGATAAGCACGTTCAAAAAACAAAAAACCGGCCAAGTGCGAGTCGGACTCACGCACGAAGGGTTTCGTACCACCCATACAAATCCTTATCCTTACTAATATTATAAATGTGAAAGTAACTCTGTCAGTCTGTCTATTTGTCTGTCTGTCTGTCTGTATGTTACGTTTTCACGCCTAAACCGCTGAACCGATCGACGTGGGATATAGACAAGGATATAGGCTACTTTTTTACGCGATAACCGACATCCACGCGGGCGGAGCAAAAAAAACGGCAAAAAAATCATGTCCGTTGTATGGGAGCCCCCCTTAAATATTATTGTTTTCTGTTTTTTAGTATTTAATGTTATAGCGGCAACAGAAGTACATCATATGTGAAAATTTCAATTGTTTAACTACCACGGTTCATGAGATACAGCCTGGTGACAGACGGACAGACAGACAGACAGACAGACAGACGGACAGCGGAGTTTTAATAATAGGGTCCCATTTTACCCTTTGGTTACGGAAAAACTAACTCTTCAGCTTTAGAATAGACTACCTCGCAGAGTTGATCATTATTTTGCTGCGGAGTTATTATAAAACAGTTATATCTCCTAAGATATTCATTGAAATTAAATGATGTAAGGGCAACTTTGTTCAAAATTAAATACTTGAGATGAATAACGTATTTATTTGGATAAGGATTAATACCATGTTTATGAAAACTTCTTTGCAAATAATGCATTAATTTCGAACAAATTTGATTACCATAAAAAAGGTTATAGTGAGTAAATCTTAAAAAATAGAAATATGCTGTCGTGGATTTTTTTTTTGAAAATTTAAAGAGGAACAATTCCATCATACATGATATTTGCGTAACTTAAACCGTTTACGCAGCGCACGCAACGGAAGCTCTCAAAAAGGAATAATTTTTCCCGTTTTTGCAACATTTTTCATTTATGCTCCGCTCCTTTTGGTTGTAGCGTGATGTTATATAGCCTATAGCCTTCCTCAATAAATGGACTATCCAACAAAAAAAGAATTTTTCAATTCCAACCCGTAGTTCCTGAGATTAGCGCGTTCAAACAAACAAACAAACAAACAAACTCTTCAGCTTTATATATTTTTATATTATTATTATTATTTTTATTTTTATATATTTACATATCTCGGGACCCTGGGGTCCCGGACCTTTGGAAGGCGTACGAGGAGCCGAAGCCAACTCGCAGAGGCCCGTTAAACGCTTTTTAATTTAATGAGGCACCAACCGACGATTATCCCTGTACCCACTATGCAAGTGCACCCAAGGACAACCCCCGGTTGTTGTAGGACTATTGCAGGATATGGAACCAAAGATATTGGTCTATGGGTTTGGGTGGTTAAAATGGACTGGTTACCAAAAACTATGGAAGGACTATGGCCCCTGCCTGATCAATGTTTTAATATACACGGATAAAATGGCAGGGGGTGACTTGCACACTCAATAATGGGCCCCCGAAAACGGTCGCTAGCACATAGTGACGTAGCGACAAGGGGGCAACATTTCCTGAGGTGCTCGAGGAGTGGAGAGGTATTCCAAGGCTCTCAGAACAATCCCAGAGCCCGGAAGATGGTCAAGATCCCTACAAGCACTTACTGGAATACTTCCTTCCTCCGAGCACGTTTGCTCTTGCGAATCTCCACTCAAGCCGGCCAATAAAGGCAAGAATGAGGTGGGAGCTCAGTTCCTCGTCAGTGTTCACTGCAGCCGGCCAATAAAGGCAAGCCAGAGGTGAGGAACATGACTTCTCCCAGGAGATAGGGTCCGTGGGATCGCAACTGCCCAACAGCTCGCCACATGCTGCCCTGCGGGTTTCTGTATCTCTCTTGGTCTGGCTCCTCACCCTAGACATGTTCCGGGAAAGTAAACTCTACCGGCACAGACCTAAAGTTCGGAGCGCGCAAGCCCCACCACGACGTCAACGTAGAGATACGGCGGTGGGGTTATTATTATTATTATTTTTACATTTCTTTGACTTATCTCGGGACCCTGGGGTCCCGGACCTTTGGAAGGCGTACGAGGGACCGAAGGATAACATCACGCTACGACCAATAGGAGCGGAGCATAAATGAAAAATGTTGCAAAAACGGAAAAAAATATTCCTTTTTGAGGGCTTCCGTTGCGTGCGCTGCGTAAACGGTTTAAGTTACGCAAATATCATGTATGATGGAATTGTTCCTCTTTAAATGTTCTAAAAAAAGTCCTCGACAGCATATGTCTATCTTTTAAGATTGACTCACTATGACCTTTTTATGGTAATCAAAGGACATTGACCAAATGACTAAGGAACCTAGTATCGGTATGAAACATGCGGTGACTCAAAGATTTATGGTTTAATTTAAAGAATGATTTTAGGGCTTTCAAATGTTATCTACTATTTTATCATAATTCTCAGCATTACACAGTAATTAGCTGTATAAAAATCTAAGTTTCGAATCGAATCTCTTAGTGACTTTTTGTCACAATGTATACTGGTAAATTCAAAATAAGAATTAGTCAAAATGACGATTGAGCATTTTCAATACTCGTTAATTAATCTAGTCTTGTCAAAAGAAATAAGATGCATACCAAAGTGAAGAGATATCCAACTAAGAATCGTGTTCCTTTCTTCACCATTTGGAGGCATTCTTATTGCACGTACGCGTAACTAGTATAGATTTGCCACACGCAAAGCATACACTTCGATGGCTAAATGAAGGACAAACAAAGCAGTCAATGCAGATAGTCTGCATTGACTGCTTTGTTTGTCCTTCATTTCATCACGTAAAATCTATTAAGCCAAATAATTAAATTAGATGAATTGTGTCCTGGTTAACCCAACTTCTCCAACTCAATAACAGTAATTACGTTCAACGCTACTGTTTTATTAATCTCGTTGGTGTAGTGGTCGCAAGCGCAACTGCTGAGCGTGGGGCCTTAGGTTCAATTCCCAGGTCAGACAGTGCTATTGGGCTATTCCAAAAGGTTTTTTTCAGTAGCAACCCAGAGTCCTGGATTCGTGCCCTCTTGATGGCAATAGGCTCACCCCCTATTACATGAGACTAAACGTAACTGCCAAAATGTGGGAGTAGGTGTATCTAACACACCTCTGACTAACCCTTTGGAGAATAATACAGACGCGATTATGTTATTTCCCAATCATATTCCAATCGGATTTATAGTAATATTGCGATGAGATAATACGGCGTCCGTACCTACGCGGTGGCAATATCAACGTTAATAAACATGTAGAAAGAATAGATAAGAAGTTATTAAACATAATTATGATCATTAATAATTACCTATGTAGCTGCCGCCCGCTTTATTTCCGTTCAACCTAGTGCGGTGGCCCGCTACTTTTAATTATTTGACTTACCGGTATCATACACATTTTCACTAACTTCTCTCAACGACTGCCACCGTAAATACCGCAGTAGAATCGAACAGTTACAACATAACATACACCGACGAACTGAGTCCTCCATATTGAACAACTTACTAATGTAACGCAAATAAAATGTTATTATTACATAAATCAAAACGAATAATTCAAAAAATTAAAATATTCTCAAAAAAAAAAAAGAACAAGCGGTAGAAAGTATACAAGAAATCACAGTAGCAACCCGCGCATTAAAAAATTGGCGCCGAAAATGGGCGCATGTACAGTCGCTTAAAAAACGCAATCGATGTTTTTTCTACCACGCGCGCGCATTGAATGTTATCAAAGAGTTTTTAATGATGAATGAAACAGGCAAAGGTCTGGAAAACATTCTGCCTTTCGATTAACCAAAAGTTTTGCTTAGCTACTTTTAACACCTTATCAGATTGTTATTACAATGTAATTAATAAATAATTAGTTAGTTGTTATTAATTCTGTTGTTACTAAGTATTCAACTATATGTTCAATAATCGGATGCGTAATTTAATTATTTTGCGTAAGACAAGGTTTCATGGTTTACATACTCTTTGAATGACATTCCAATGACATGTGAAAACATTTGCGTGAAAAAAAAAAAACTATGTATGGGTGAAATAGGAAATCGAAATAAAAACTAATAGTTTATGAAGTTTTTTATGCGGAGAATTTAAGGATTCGCGTTACTAGATAAAATCATTATATTTATAAACAAGAATTATCAACATTATAAACTTAAGTCACCGCAGAACAAATAACGATACTGCGTCCGGTCAATCTCCTTTGTTCGAAATTAATGCATTATTTGCGAAGGAGTTTTCATAAACATGGTATTAATCCTTATCCAAATAAATACGTTATTCATCACAAGTATTTAATTTTGAACAAAGTTGCCCTTACATCATTTAATTTCAATGAATATCTTAGGAGATATAACTGTTTTATAATAACTCCGTAGCAAAATAATGATCAACTCTGCGAGGTAGTCTATTCTAAAGCTGAAGAGTTAGTTTTTAGGGTTCCGTACCCAAGGGTAAAATGGAACCCTATTACTAAAACTCCGCTGTCTGTCTGTCTGTCCGTCCGCCTGTCACCAGGCTGTATCTCATGAACCATGATAGTTAGACAGTTGAAATTTTCACAGATGATGTATTTCTGTTGCCGCTATAATAACAAATACAAAAAAACAGAAAAAAAAAAATTAAGGGGGCTTTACACATACAACGGACATGATTTTTTGCCGTTTTATTTGCTCCGCCCGCGTGGATGTCGGTTATCGCGTAAAAAGTAGCCAATTTCCTTCTGTATATTATCCCAGGCTATATTCCTGCCAAATTTCATGTCGATCGGTTCAGCGGTTTAGGCGTGAAAACGTAACATACAGACAGACAGACAGACAGACAGAGCTACTTTCACATTTATAATATTAGTACGGATAGCTTTTGCCCGCGGCTTCGCCCGCGTGCTGTCGGTTATCGCGTATAAAAGTAGCCTATGTCCTTCTCCATATCCCAGGCTATATCTCTGCCAAATTTGATGACGATCGGTTCAGCGGTTTAGGCGTGAAAACGTAATATACAGACAGACAAACAGTCAGACAGACAGACAGACAGATAGACAGACAGACAGAGTTACTTTCACAATCATAATATTAGTAAGGATTTGTATGGATGGTACGGAACCCTTCGTGCGCGAGTCCGACTCGCACTTGGCCGGTTTTTTGTTTTTTGAACGCGCTAATCTCTGGAACTGCGAGTTGGATTTCAAAAAAATATTTTTGCATTTTACAGCCCAATTCTTGAGGAAGACTAACATTCCTATTAACTAGGACACAATTTTTTTTTAAATGATAGTTTATGCGAAAATGAAGTAAAAGCACGGGCAGGCAATGTGTTGCGACGGGGTGGGTCGGGGGAACAAGAAATTTAACGCGGACGAAGTCGCGGGCAGAAGCTAGTAATCGATAATTCGAAAAATCTTCTACCGGCTGTCAACGTATGGATTACGGATTTGAATTCATCGAACCCGGGGAGTATTTTGTTTTATATTATTTATTATTGTAGTTATATTTACACACTATACAACACCTGTAAACTGCTCATAGTTATGAGCTGCGTCCTGTACACACCGGCACCGTTTATGTCTCCTTTTGCTTGACAAATTGTGGAAGCAAAATTGAAGACGAAAACACTTGCCCCAGACATAAAACATTCACTACAAACCTTACTTCACACATATTTATCCCCTGAATTGATACTATTGTTTAAAATCAATAGAATTGCATTGTTGAAATGCAACTTTGCTAGATACCCCTAATCCCATGTCCTTAAACTTCTTAGTGTAAATTAGCTAGCCCATTAATTATCTTAATGATAATATAAGTATTCTTGTATACAGTCAAAATTGTGATAAGCCCCAGAATAAATTAAATAGCTTCCTACTTTTTATACCTACCTTCATATTTTCATAATCTTTTCTAAAATTTCATCTTTTGTTCTTTTTATTTTTATTTCTCGCTAACTGTCTTACCCTCCTACCTTCTCAAGTTCTCAATACATTTAGACAGGTCACATTCCAGGTGCCATTTGGGTAAACGTTTAAATATGATGACCCGTGGAGCCACAGTTCGTGACATGAGTCACCAACTGAAAGCAACACTGAGGGAGCTAGAGGCATCAAAAAACGAATGCGATCAGCTGCTGCAGGAAAGAGAGGCCAGTGAGGTTGAAGTCAAGAGGATTATTGACAAAAACACTCAACTCAAAAGCCAGCTTGTTGAACTTCACACCCAGCACACGGAAATACTTGACCAGCATCACCATCTCCGCCAATTAGTGTCAGACTTCCAACAATGCAGTGACACCAGGCATTGAGACGCATATCAGGCCTCGAAGCAGAATTATGCAAAGCACACAACACCATTTCCATCATCAACTCTCTGAAAGCCAGCGAACAGGTTGCCAACACCAATAACCTTTTTGACGAGCTGGTTGGTAGTGTATCCGGACTGAAGCATGTGAAGCCCACCGTTGCTATAGACCTGACTGGGGATGATACCTTAACTAGATGTGCAATTCTAACTAGTAGTCATAATAAAATTAAGAAATATATTAAAATTAATAAAAATATTAAAAAGTACAAGAAACTCTTGAAGTCACAAACTGTTTATAAGTTTAACATTAATCTTAGGAAAGAATGTGTCAACTTAAAAAACCAACTAAATTTATGTAATAATAAGTTGGAAACTAGCAGACATTTGTATGATGTTGACATACTAAACCTTCAAAAGGAATTACTGAGCAGGGAAAATACACTTAAGGAAATATCTTGTAAGTATGAGTCTAGCCAACAAATGTTAAGCGAGCGCTTGCAGGAGGCCTGTGAGTTGGTGGACTTGGTGAAGTACAATGCAGAGAGGTACGAGTCACTGACAAACAATCTCACTTGTAGTTGTGCTCCCACTCCGCCAACTCTCATGTCACAGCATGTTGTTTCTGCCGCGTCTCCCATTTTAACTCATACTGTAGAAACTATCAACACTCAAAGTAATGTTTTGGTATAAAACTCAAAACTCAAAACTCAAAGTATTTATTTCAAATAAACCAATTACAGGCACTTTTGAATTGTCAAGGGGTCGGTCAGTCAGAAAGATGAAGCTAGTTGCCCATTCCAAAGCGTAGTAGGTTCCTATGGAGAAGAACGGACAAGAAACTCCATGGACACTCTTTTAAAACAAAATATTGTTACAAAATATGGGTTACATCATTCATGTTGAAGTTATACATGTGAGAACAATGTAGAAAGACGTGCACGTTAGAAGCGTCCGTAATAGAAACAATTCAAAAATTAAAATAAGCCGTGGCAGCTAAGAGATGACCAGTCCCAACTGACGGCGCCCGTTCACGAACATGACGCATGGATCAGCACCATTTAGCTCAACCATTATGAAGGGAACTTAATGATCCAACACACACGCCACCACCAGCGAGACATTTGAGTGAGCATGACATACTCTCAGCCGCCAGGGCACATTCAAGTCAATAAAAGACATATTACCCGGTAAATGGTAGCTCTATAGTACATAGTACTCACACATGTGCTATGCAATTATATAATTCAAGGACATTGAGTTTATACAATGCAAAAATAGTTTACAATCTTCAGCAGCTCCAATAATATTTTCAAATGCTAATCAATTAGTTTATGCGCCCTTATGGAGCAGGACCAGCAATATATTCTGATAGATTAGGAACAGGTTTTGGATCATTGTTAAATAACCGCTCTAAACATATCATAGTTAATTATTGTCACCATAACCTGCATTTTAATGAGCTTGTTCATAAAATAAAACATACACAAATGAATGAGCAGACTACTGTAATTCTTTTGATTGGAAACAGTCTGAGTTTATCTAAAAGGGACATAGTTAATGGTGTCGACACCCTACTTAAATTAAAATTAGGTAAATTAATATTATGTGCATTGCCATATTCAGATAATTTGAATACTGAAGAAAACGATAACATTTGTAGTTTAAATAATTTAGTGCATATTTTGACATGCCGTCATAGTGACCGTTTATTATTTTTTGATACTAACAATTTTGTTAGAGATTTTGTTTTGATTCGGGAACATATGTTTCTTCCCAAGAAAAGTCAACATGTATTGGCTACTTTGTTAGCATACAATATACACGCAGTTATTGATATCTTAACTGAGACTAGGTTAAGTGACGAAACAGTACTATCTAGTACTTCTAATAGTACTGTAATAGATTCTTTAAACTTTTAGACTCGACAAAAGAGAAGCATAACAAGAATATTTTACTATATCACCAAAATATAAATGGCTTTTCTGGCAAAATCCTAGACGTGGAATTGTTAATAGATAAATATCATATGGATATCTTATGTTTTTGTGAAACCTGGTTAAGGCCGGATAGGATGTTGTTTAATGTAAATCATTTTTCAGTTGCCAGTGCGTACAACAGGTCCTCAATAGGGGGTGGTACATTGATATTATGCAATAGTTGTTTCAGACATAAGGAAAGGAAGGATATCACTACTTGCTCTGTTGATCGCATATGTGAGGTAGCATGTGCAGAGGTTGAAGGCCATACTTTCTTATGTGTTTATAGACCACCAGCCTCAAACTTGTCATCATTTTTAATAATTATGGAAGAAATACTAACTAAACTTTTTAAAGATAATAGATTATACCTGAAGTCTCTAATTCAGATAATTTATGTAAACAAAGTAATGTCAAAAAATGTCATGTCAAAATGACAGGAGAGTGGTGCAAAACATTTTATCATTAAATGTTTTTGTAAATAATCATCGATAAAATTAAAGTGAATTAATTATAAGAACTATGCAAACAAAATACCGTTGCCAAACAATGTTTTTTGTAGTGTGTCGGAGACACGGTATATGATAGTCATAATCAGCCCTTTTAAGCCCAGTGCTAGACGTAGGCGTCCCAAAATCGATTTCCAATCGAAACAGTTTACGGCCGTTTTCATCCAAAATGTGGCTAGATATGCTACTTACAATATGAATCTATTTATGACAGTTGTAATATTAGTGTTGTTGAAGATTAAAAAATGTGAAAATGTTTGGATCTCCTGCATTGTTACCAGTATCATAAAATATTTTATACCAGAAAATCTCCTTTTATAAATAACTTTGTTTAAAACCGAAAATTTATAAAAATAATTACGGTATGATAATTTTTCAATTATTATTTCTTAAAATCAGTACTTAAAAGAAAAAAAAACCTCTTTTTTTGCAATTTTATGTGAATTACCATTACGAAGATATTTTTTTGTTGTTATCCCCGTTACCAAAAATTATCTGAATTTGAGACTTTAAGGTTTTCGGTGACCTAAATATTGATCTATTAGTTAATTCACCAGATAAATGTAAGTTAATATCATTGTTTAAATCATTCAATTTAAAATGTATATTTAATGAAGCGACTAGAATAACAGCAACCTCAGCTTCATACATAGACAATGTATTTACTAATTGTAAAATAAAATAATCGTCCTTAATTACTGGCGTCAGGTCTGATCATAGTGGTCCTTTTGATACCTCGCACGTGCGTGCGCTTAGCGAATAAAGAACTTCGAAAATATTTAATTTTCTCTAAAAAACCTAATTTTATACTAAGTTTCATCTCAAAATTTTTGCTCTAAATCGTCTTTGATCTTAGTTTCAATACCAGTATTATAGTGCGGGTTCTGCGAGCTCGAGTCCCTTTTTGGTATTGAAAAAAAAAACCAAGTTTTTAGGTATTTTTCAGTTGAAAAACCGGTTTATTAACCATTTATTTATTTATTTATTTAATACTTTAGCACAAAAAAAATGTACAGAGGCGGACTTAATACGTTAGGCATTTTCTACCAGTCAACCTTTGGGTGGAGCAGAGACAAACAGTGGTAGGTGCAATTATGAAATTGGAGGAATAATTGTATACATACATATAGGAATATCCTTAGATATACCTATACCATAACTATAAATAAGACAAATATACCTAATTATGTATATATAAATATAAGAACAAATAAATACATATAAATACACGAATATACTAAAACTAATTAAACAAACAATGGGATAACATTTCCGTTGTTATGATACTGCCAGCTTCTTACGAATGTGCTCGCGAACTTTAACCTTAAAGGATAATCGGTTGGTTACCATCCTGATTTCCTGGGGGAGCGCATTCCACAGAGAGATAGATTGAATGAAGAAAGAAGAGTGAATGAAGTCAGTGCGGTGAGTAGGACATTGAAGAAGACGATTGTGTGATGAACGTAGATTTCTATTGTGGTTGGCGCAAATGTACTGAAAGTGAGGAGCTAGATAACTAGGGGAAGAGGGAGAGTCAAGAAATGAAAACAAAGTGGTCAGCGCCCTTTGCTCTCTACGCTGGCGTATGGGCAACCACTTTAGAAGCGACCGATGCGCAGAGACATGATCATATTTACGCTAATTGAAAACGAATCGAATGCAGTTATTGAGAAGACGGTCGAGTTTGTCGAGGAGATCTGCATTCAGGTCATAGTAGCACACATCACCATAATCAACGATAGGGAAAATTAAGGACTGCACAAGCATTGTCTTGGTACTTGATGGTAACAAATTTTTCAGTCGGTATAGAGCCCGCAGCGTTCCAGTGACCTTCTGGCTGACCCTAGCGACTTGAGTACGCCAGTTCAAGGTACAATCGACGTGCAAGCCTAGGTCCTTCACTTCAGTGCTAAATGGAACGATCGCACCATTGAAGAGAACTGGTGGCAAAGTTGAACAATCCACCTTACCAATACTACGAGGACTCCCAATGATTATCGCCTGACACTTATTAGGGTTTACTGCAACACCAAATCGATCAGCCCAGGTTTTAATAGCTTTCAAGTCCCTATTTAACTTGTCGATAGCGTCAGATAGTTCATCAACGCTGCCGTGACAGTACAACTGCAAGTCATCTGCATACAGATGATACGCACACTGAAGCTCGGAAGTTATAAGATTAATAAAAATAGAAAACAGAAGAGGAGAAAGAATACCGCCTTGAGGAACGCCAGACTCCAAATCACACCAGCAAGATGAAGAATCCCCAACACGAACGGACTGCTGACGTTCCTGAAGGTAAGAGGAGAACCATTCCAGTGCTTCGGGAGAGACCATAACATGGGACAGAATAGATAATAGGATATCGTGACTGACGGTATTAAAGGCATTCGAGAAATCAACCAAAACTAAAGCAGTAACCTTGGTATGTTCCAGTCCTGCCCGTATATCGCCAGTCACTTTAAGAAGGGCGGAAACAGTGCTGTGCCCAGGCCTGAACCCAGATTGAAGAGGGCTAATTAGTGAGTAACGATGAACAAAATTGGAGAATTGTTTGTGGACACAGGCCTCAAGCACTTTGGATAGGAAAGGAAGTATAGATATTGGTCGGAAGTGGGTAAGAAGAGAGGGATTAGATACTTTAGGTGGTGGACGAACATAGGCTTTGCGCCACAGGGAAGGGAAAACTCCGGTGAACAGGGAAAAATTTACCATATGGGTAATCGCGGGTAGGAGATGATCCAGAATAGTTATGATCATACCACGGGTGATATTGTCACATCCCACCGCTTTCGATTTGATGGAGAGAACGATCTTTCTGATCTCTCCCGGTTCAACTGGAATGAAACTGAAAGGATTGATACGAGGACGCGTTAGACCAGATATTAACGAAAGAGTTTGTTGCTTGGTTAGACGATCCATGGACGAAACAAAGGAGAAATGACGGTTGAGATCGTCTAAGTCAATTGAATTAGGAAGGTCTAAATTTCGCGGTTTGCCGATACCAAGAGTTCCAAGAAATTTCCAAATATCGGCAGAAGAGGAAGAATTGATAGTATCCAGAATATGGCGGCGTTTAGCATTACGTATCATCTGATTGCATCTATTTCTTGCAGCCTTGAATAATGACCAGTTCTCTTCCGTACGATCCCTTTTAAATTTACGGAACGTGCGGTCTCTACGTCACATTGCCATCTGTATTCCTCTTGTCATCCATGGTGCAGGTGGGCGGTTCAACCTTACTTTTTTGACAGGAGCATGGATGTTATAAAGGTTTACTACAACATCATTGAAGATAGCAACCTTGTCGTCAACTGAAGTAGCTTCCATCATAGGCTCCCAATTAAACACAGACGCATCTTCCTTGAGCTTCTCGACATTCATCCGCGCAAAACAACGCCTGTACAGAACCTTGGGTTTAGGTTTGGGAGGTTTTAGGATATATGAAAGGAAAATCATGTCGTGATGAGAAAAACCAGGAGCATCATGTTGACCATGGGAGGAAACAAGGGAAGGATTCGAGGTGAGGATCAGATCGAGCCAGGTATCATCGCCGACAGTGTTATGATGAGTAGATTGGAGAGGCAACACGTGCAGACTAGCTGACTCGATAAGATGGAGGAGCTTACGGGATCGAGGAGAGTTGTGTGCAAGGAGGTTTGTGTTGAAATCACCCATGATGATGTGATGTGCATACTCCGAACCCAAAGATTCTAGTACTGATTCGAATTCAGTGAAGTAATCGACAGAAGGAGGACAATAAACAACACCAATAATGGTTTTGGCTCCTTTGACACACAATTCAAGGAAAATAAACTCGGCAGAAGCAGAATAATGTGAAGAGGAGGTAGCCAGTATTTTATACGGAAAATCACTGCGAAGGTATATGGCCACACCACCCCCTCCTTTACCAATCCGATCATTCCGTATAAGAACGAAACCAGTTAGAGGATAAGTGGTGGACAAAAGATGCGGTTTGAGCCAAGTTTCGGAGATCAGGATGGCATGAACGTTGCTGTTATTAAAAGCGTCGTACAGCTCGCTGTAATGACTTGGAACACTTTGAGCGTTAATGTGACACACATTCACCAACCGATTAGACTTATCATTGAAGTTTTGTTGCAAGAAATCACCAAGGGTGTAGCTGACAGAACAAAAGCTTTCATCGCTTGAAGAGGCAGTAGAATCGATGGCAGAAAAATAAGACTCATTGTCTGACATAAATATAAGTAAGTAGTTATTAAGTTGATAAAAATATATAATATAAATATGGAATATATATAATAAATAATGCTATAACCACAGAGCAACTAACAGGTGCAAAACACTGCACCACCCGCCAGCTAACACCAACGCTATACAGCAAAAACAAACAAGATATTCAACACTAAATTATACACATTAAAAAAAAAACCTGAATTCACATATTATTATTGTCTATTTTACTGTAAGCAAAGCTAACCCATAGTTCCCAACATAACAAAAATACAAAGAAATAAAATAAAAATAAAGTACAGAAAAATAAAAATAGCAACACTGCATACCGTAAACGAAAAACGAAAACCAAAGACGTTAGCAATATTATCTGTGAACGAAAAGCACTGATCGAGACGAAAACAAACAATGCCAAATTTCAGAACGTATAATTTGAACGTCAACGTCAAATAATACTACTAACGTCAATTTGATAATCGGATCTGTCATTCATTACAAAATATTAAAAAAGAAAAAATAATAATAAACTGTTGAGGGTAACAAAACAACCAATACAACTCAATTGAAAAACAGAGATTACGTAAAAAGTTGGGCACAAAACAAAGATAACTAAGGGACGTTACAGCTACACAATGGTAAGTAAAGATTACGAGTCTATGAAACTACAAATTACTAACAACAACAAGACATCAAAGTAAACAATCACATGTACCTAATTATGAATTGTGTTTTTCAGGCTCCCGGCAGCATCGTCACTTCTTTATTTCGCTAAAGGAGTCAAAAAAAAAAAAATTTTTTTGCAAAGCATTTATATCCAGTAACTCCATAGATCGGCATCCCGCCCAAAGACGCATCTTTTGACACCTCGCTCGTGCGTGCACCTAGCGAATAGAGAACTTCGAAAATATTTAATTTTCTCTAAAAAACCTAATTTTATACTAAGTTTCATCTCAAAATTTTTGCTCTAAATCGTCTTTGATCTTAGTTTCAATACCAGTATTATAGTGCGGGTTCTGCGAGCTCGAGTCCCTTTTTAATAACGAAAATCTGAGATGAAACTTAGTATTAAATTAGGTTCTTTAGTGAAAATTAAATATTTTCGAAGTTCTTTATCCGCTAGGCGCTAGCACGTGCGACGTGTCAAAAGATGCATCTCCGCAAGGGATATTGACCTACGGAGTTACTGGATATAAATAATATACAAAACTTTTGAATAATGGTTAAAAACCCGGTTTTTCAACTCAAAATGTCTAAAAACTTGGTTTTTTCCTTACCTAAAAGGGACTCGAGCTCTCAGACCGCGTACTATAATATTGGTAGTGAAACTAAGGTCAAAGACGGTTTAGAGCAAAAATTTTGAGATGAAACTTAGTGTAAAATTAGGTTCTATAGAGAAAATTAAGTAATTTCGAAGTTCTCTATTCGCTAGGCGCACGCACGAGCGAGGTGTCAAAAGATGCGTCTCCGGGCGGGATACCGATCTATGGAGTTACTGGATATAAATGCTTTGCAAAAAATTTGAATAATGGTTAAAAAACCGGTTTTTTAACTGAAAAATATCTAAAACCTAGGTTTTTTTCGTTACCAAAAAGGGTCTCGAGCTCGCAGAACCCGCACTATAATACTGGTATTGAAACTAAGATCAAAGACGATTTAGAGCAAAAATTTTGAGATGCAACTTAGTATAAAATTTGGTTCTCTAGAGAAAATTAAATATTTTACTGGATATAAATGATATACAAATCTTTTGAATTATGTTTAAAAACCCGGTTTTTCAACTGAAAAATATCTAAAAACTTGGTTTTTTTCGTTACCAAAAAGGGACTCGAGCTCTCAGACCGCGTACTACAATACTGATAATGAAACTAATGTCAAAGACGGTTTAGAGCAAAAATTTTAATATGAAACTTAGTGTAAATCTAGGTTTTTTGGAGAAAATTAAATTAAATATTGTCGAAGTTCTCTATTCGCTAGGCGCACGCACGAGCGAGGTGTCAAAAGATGCGTCTCCGGGCGGGATACCGATCTATGGAGTTACTGGATATAAATGCTTTGCAAAAAATTTGAATAATGTTTAAAAACCCGGTTTTTCAAATGAAACATATCTGAAAACTTGGTTTTATTCGTTACCAAAAAGGGACTCGAGGTCACAGACCGCATACTATAATACTGATAATGAAAGTAAGGTCAAAGACGGATTAGAGCAAAAATTTTGAGATGAAACTAAGTATAAAATTAGGTTTTTTAGAGAAAATTAAATATTTTCGAAGTTCTCTATTCGCTAGGCGCACGCACGAGCGAGGTGTCAAAAGATGCGTCTCCGAGCGGGATACTTATCTATGGAGTTACTGGATATAAATGCTTTGCAAAAAATTTGAATAATGGTTAAAAAACCGGTTTTTCAACTGAAAAATATTTAAAAACTTGGTTTTTTCGTTACCAAAAAGGGACTCGAGCTCGCAGAACCCGCACTATAATACTGGTATTGAAACTAAGATCAAAGACGACTTAGAGCAATAATTTTGAGATGAAACTTAATATAAAATTAGGTTTTTTTAAGAAAATTAAATATTTTCGAAGTTCTCTATTCGCTAGGCGCACGCACGAGCGAGGTGTCAAAAGATGCGTCTCCCGGCGGGATACCGATCTATGGAGTTACTGGATATAAATGCTGTGCAAAAAATTTGAATAATGGTTAAAAAACCGGTTTTTCAACTGAAAAATATCTAGAAACTTGGTTTTTTTCGTTACCAAAAAGGACTCGAGCTCTCAGACCGCGTACTATAATACTGATAATGAAACTAAGGTCAAAGACGGTTTAGAGCAAAAATTTTGAGATGAAACATAGTGTAAAATTAGGTTTTTTGGAGAAAATTAAATATTTTCGAAGTTCTCTATTCGCAAGGCGCACGCACGAGCGAGGTGTCAAAAGATGCGTCTCTGAGCGGGATACCGATCTATGGAGTTACTTTATTTTTTTTAATAATGTTTAAAAAACCGGTTTTTCAACTGAAAAATATCTAAAAACTTTTTTTTTCGTTACCAAAAAGGACTCGAGCTCTCAGACCGCGTACTATAATACTGATAATGAAACTAAGATCAAAGACGGTTTAGAGCATAAATTTTGAGATGAAACATAGTGTAAAATTAGGTTTTTAGAGATAATTAAATATTTTCGAAGTTCTCTATTCGCTAGGCGCACGCACGAGCGAGGTGTCAAAAGTTGCGTCTCCGGGCGGGATACCGATCTATGGAGTTACTGGATATAAATGTTAAAAAAACCGGTTTTTCAACTGAAAAATATCTAAAAACTTGGTTTTTTTCGTTACCAAAAAGGACTCGAGCTCTCAGACCGCGTACTATAATACTGATAATGAAACTAAGGTCAAAGACGGTTTAGAGCAAAAATTTTGAGATGAAACATAGTGTAAAATTAGGTTTTTTAGAGATAATTAAATATTTTCGAAGTTCTCTATTCGCTAGGCGCACGCACCAGCGAGGTCTCAAAAGATGCGTCTCTGGGCGGGATACCGATCTATGGAGTTACTGGATATAAATGCTTTGCAAAAAATTTGAATAATGGTTAAAAAACCGGTTTTTCAACTGAAAAATATCTAAAAACTTGGTTTTTTCGTTACCAAAAAGGAACTCGAGCTCGCAGAACCCGCACTATAATACTGGTATTGAAACTAAGATCAAAGACGATTTAGAGCAAAAATTTTGAGATGAAACTTAGTATAAAATTAGGTTTTTTAGAGAAAATTAAATATTTTCGAAGTTCTCTATTCGCTAGGCGCACGCACGAGCGAGGTGTCAAAAGATGCGTCTCTGGGCGGGATACCGATCTATGGAGTTACTGGATATAAATGATATACAAATCTTTTGAATTATGTTAAAAAACCCGGTTTTACAACTAAAAAATATCTAAAAACTTGGTTTAATTCGTTACCAAAAAGGGACTTGAGGTCACAGACCGCATACTATAATACTGATAATGAGACTAAGGTCAAAGACGGATTAGAGCAAAAATTTTGAGATGAAACTTAGTATAAAATTAGGTTTTTTAGAGAAAATTAAATATTTTCGAAGTTCTCTATTCGCTATGCGCGAGCACGAGCGAGGTGTCAAAAGATGCATCTCCGGGCGGGATACCGATCTATGGAGTTACTGGATACAAATGCTTTGCAAAAAATTTGAATAATGGTTAAAAAACTGGTTTTTCAACTGAAAAATATCTGAAAACTTGGTTTTTTTCGTTACCAAAAAGGGACTCGAGCTCTCAGACCGCGTACTATAATACTGATAATGAAACTAAGATCAAAGACGGTTTAGAGCAAAAATTTTGAGATGAAACATAGTGTAAAATTAGGTTTTTAGAGATAATTAAATATTTTCGAAGTTCTCTAATCGCTAGGCGCACGCACGAGCGAGGTGTCAAAAGATGCGTCTCCGGGCGGGATACCGATCTATGGAGTTCTTGGATATAAATGTTTAAAAAACCGGTTTTTCAACTGAAAAATATCTAAAAACTTGGTTTTTTCGTTACCAAAAAGGGACTCGAGCTCGCAGAACCCGCACTATAATACTGGTATTGAAACTAAGATCAAAGACGACTTAGAGCAATAATTTTGAGATGAAACTTAATATAAAATTAGGTTTTTTAGAGAAAATTAAATATTTTCGAAGTTCTCTATTCGCTAGGCGCACGCACGAGCGAGGTGTCAAAAGATGCGTCTCCGGGCGGGATACCGATATATGGAGTTACTGGATATAAATGCTGTGCAAAAAATTTGAATAATGGTTAAAAAACCGGTTTTTCAACTGAAAAATATCTAAAAACTTGGTTTTTTTCGTTACCAAAAAGGACTCGAGCTCTCAGACCGCGTACTATAATACTGATAATGAAACTAAGGTCAAAGACGGTTTAGAGCAAAAATTTTGAGATGAAACATAGTGTAAAATTAGGTTTTTTGGAGAAAATTAAATATTTTCGAAGTTCTCTATTCGCAAGGCGCACGCATGAGCGAGGTGTCAAAAGATGCGTCTCTGGGCGGGATACCGATCTATGGAGTTACTGGATATAAATGCTGCAAAGCATTTATATCCAGTAACTTTATTTTTTTTAATAATGTTTAAAAAACCGGTTTTTCAACTGAAAAATATCTAAAAACTTTTTTTTTCGTTACCAAAAAGGACTCGAGCTCTCAGACCGCGTACTATAATACTGATAATGAAACTAAGATCAAAGACGGTTTAGAGCAAAAATTTTGAGATGAAACATAGTGTAAAATTAGGTTTTTAGAGATAATTAAATATTTTCGAAGTTCTCTAATCGCTAGGCGCACGCACGAGCGAGGTGTCAAAAGATGCGTCTCCGGGCGGGATACCGATCTATGGAGTTACTGGATATAAATGCTTTGCAAAAAATTTGAATAATGTTTAAAAACCCGGTTTTTCAAATGAAACATATCTGAAAACTTGGTTTTATTCGTTACCAAAAAGGGACTCGAGGTCACAGACCGCATACTATAATACTGGTAATGAAAGTAAGGTCAAAGACGGATTAGAGCAAAAATTTTGAGATGAAACTTAGTATAAAATTAGGTTTTTTAGAGAAAATTAAATATTTTCGAAGTTCTGTATTCGCTAGGCGCACGCACGAGCGAGGTGTCAAAAGATGCGTCTCCGAGCGGGATACTTATCTATGGAGTTACTGGATATAAATGCTTTGCAAAAAATTTGAATAATGGTTAAAAAACCGGTTTTTCAACTGAAAAATATCTAAAAACTTGGTTTTTTTCGTTACCAAAAAGGACTCGAGCTCTCAGACCGCGTACTATAATACTGATAATGAAACTAAGATCAAAGACGGTTTAGAGCATAAATTTTGAGATGAAACATAGTGTAAAATTAGGTTTTTAGAGATAATTAAATATTTTCGAAGTTCTCTATTCGCTAGGCGCACGCACCAGCGAGGTCTCAAAAGATGCGTCTCTGGGCGGAATACCGATCTATGGAGTTACTGGATATAAATGCTTTGCAAAAAATTTGAATAATGGTTAAAAAACCGGTTTTTCAACTGAAAAATATCTAAAAACTTGGTTTTTTCGTTATCAAAAAGGGACTCGAGCTCGCAGAACCCGCACTATAATACTGGTATTGAAACTAAGATCAAAGACGATTTAGAGCAAAAATTTTGAGATGAAACATAGTGTAAAATTAGGTTTTTTAGAGATAATTAAATATTTTCGAAGTTCTCTATTCGCTAGGCACACGCACCAGCGAGGTCTCAAAAGATGCGTCTCTGGGCGGGATACCGATCTATGGAGTTACTGGATATAAATGCTTTGCAAAAAATTTGAATAATGGTTAAAAAACCGGTTTTTCAACTGAAAAATATCTAAAAACTTGGTTTTTTTCGTTACCAAAAAGGACTCGAGCTCTCAGACCGCGTACTATAATACTGATAATGAAACTAAGGTCAAAGACGGTTTAGAGCAAAAATTTTGAGATGAAACATAGTGTAAAATTAGGTTTTTTAGAGATAATTAAATATTTTCGAAGTTCTCTATTCGCTAGGCGCACGCACCAGCGAGGTCTCAAAATATGCGTCTCTGGGCGGGATACCGATCTATGGAGTTACTGGATATAAATGCTTTGCAAAAAATTTGAATAATGGTTAAAAAACCGGATTTTCAACTGAAAAATATCTAGAAACTTGGTTTTTTTCGTTACCAAAAAGGACTCGAGCTCTCAGACCGCGTACTATAATACTGATAATGAAACTAAGGTCAAAGACGGTTTAGAGCAAAAATTTTGAGATGAAACGTAGTGTAAAATTAGGTTTTTTGTAGAAAATTAAATATTTTCGAAGTTCTCTATTCGCAAGGCGCACGCACGAGCGAGGTGTCAAAAGATGCGTCTCTGGGCGGGATACCGATCGATGGAGTTACTGGATATAAATGCTGCAAAGCATTTATATCCAGTAACTTTATTTTTTTTTAATAATATTTAAAAAACCGGTTTTTCAACTGAAAAATATCTAAAAACTTGGTTTTTTTCGTTACCAAAAAGGACTCGAGCTCTCAGATCGCGTACTATAATACTGATAATGAAACTAAGGTCAAAGACGGTTTAGAGCAAAAATTTTGAGATGAAACATAGTGTAAAATTTGGTTTTTTGTAGAAAATTATATATTTTCGAAGTTCTCTATTCGCTAGGCGCACGCACGAGCGAGGTGTCAAAAGGTGCGTCTCCGAGCGGGATACTTATCTATGGAGTTACTGGATATAAATGCTTTGCAAAAAATTTGAATAATGGTTAAAAAACCGGTTTTTCAACTGAAAAATATTTAAAAACTTGGTTTTTTCGTTACCAAAAAGGGACTCGAGCTCGCAGAACCCGCACTATAATACTGGTATTGAAACTAAGATCAAAGACGACTTAGAGCAATAATTTTGAGATGAAACTTAATATAAAATTAGGTTTTTTAGAGAAAATTAAATATTTTCGAAGTTCTCTATTCGCTAGGCGCACGCACGAGCGAAGTGTCAAAAGATGCGTCTCCGGGCGGGATACCGATCTATGGAGTTACTGGATATAAATGCTGTGCAAAAAATTTGAATAATGGTTAAAAAACCGGTTTTTCAACTGAAAAATATCTAAAAACTTGGTTTTTTTCGTTACCAAAAAGGACTCGAGCTCTCAGACCGCGTACTATAATACTGATAATGAAACTAAGGTCAAAGACGGTTTAGAGCAAAAATTTTGAGATGAAACATAGTGTAAAATTAGGTTTTTTGGAGAAAATTAAATATTTTCGAAGTTCTCTATTCGCTAGGCGCACGCACCAGCGAGGTCTCAAAAGATGCGTCTCTGGGCGGGATACCGATCTATGGAGTTACTGGATATAAATGCTTTGCAAAAAATTTGAATAATGGTTAAAAAACCGGTTTTTCAACTGAAAAATATCTAAAAACTTGGTTTTTTTTCGTTACCAAAAAGGACTCGAGCTCTCAGACCGCGTACTATAATACTGATAATGAAACTAAGGTCAAAGACGGTTTAGAGCAAAAATTTTGAGATGAAACATAGTGTAAAATTAGGTTTTTTGGAGAAAATTAAATATTTTCGAAGTTCTCTATTCGCAAGGTGCACGCACGAGCGAGGTGTCAAAAGATGCGTCTCTGGGCGGGATACCGATCTATGGAGTTACTGGATATAAATGCTGCAAAGCATTTATATCCAGTAACTTTATTTTTTTTAATAATGTTTAAAAAACCGGTTTTTCAACTGAAAAATATCTAAAAACTTTTTTTTTCGTTACCAAAAAGGACTCGAGCTCTCAGACCGCGTACTATAATACTGATAATGAAACTAAGATCAAAGACGGTTTAGAGCATAAATTTTGAGATGAAACATAGTGTAAAATTAGGTTTTTAGAGATAATTAAATATTTTCGAAGTTCTCTATTCGCTAGGCGCACGCACGAGCGAGGTGTCAAAAGTTGCGTCTCCGGGCGGGATACCGATCTATGGAGTTACTGGATATAAATGTTAAAAAAACCGGTTTTTCAACTGAAAAATATCTAAAAACTTGTTTTTTTTCGTTACCAAAAAGGACTCGAGCTCTCAGACCGCGTACTATAATACTGATAATGAAACTAAGGTCAAAGACGGTTTAGAGCAAAAATTTTGAGATGAAACATAGTGTAAAATTAGGTTTTTTAGAGATAATTAAATATTTTCGAAGTTCTCTATTCGCTAGGCGCACGCACCAGCGAGGTCTCAAAAGATGCGTCTCTGGGCGGGATACCGATCTATGGAGTTACTGGATATAAATGCTTTGCAAAAAATTTGAATAATGGTTAAAAAACCGGTTTTTCAACTGAAAAATATCTAAAAACTTGGTTTTTTTCGTAACCAAAAAGGACTCGAGCTCTCAGACCGCGTACTATAATACTGATACTGAAACTAAGGTCAAAGACGGTTTAGAGCAAAAATTTTGAGATGAAACATAGTGTAAAATTAGGTTTTTTAGAGATAATTAAATATTTTCGAAGTTCTCTATTCGCTAGGCGCACGCACCAGCGAGGTCTCAAAAGATGCGTCTCTGGGCGGGATACCGATCTATGGAGTTACTGGATATAAATGCTTTGCAAAAAATTTGAATAATGGTTAAAAAACCGGTTTTTCAACTGAAAAATATCTAAAAACTTGGTTTTTTCGTTACCAAAATGGGACTCGAGCTCGCAGAACCCGCACTATAATTCTGGTATTGAAACTAAGATCAAAGACGATTTAGAACAAAAATTTTGAGATGAAACATAGTGTAAAATTAGGTTTTTTGGAGAAAATTAAATATTTTCGAAGTTCTCTATTCGCAAGGCGCACGCACGAGCGAGGTGTCAAAAGATGCGTCTCTGGGCGGGATACCGATCTATGGAGTTACTGGATATAAATGCTTTGCAAAAAATTTGAATAATGGTTAAAAAACCGGTTTTTCAACTGAAAAATATCTAAAAACTTGGTTTTTTCGTTACCAAAAAGGAACTCGAGCTCGCAGAACCCGCACTATAATACTGGTATTGAAACTAAGATCAAAGACGATTTAGAGCAAAAATTTTGAGATGAAACTTAGTATAAAATTAGGTTTTTTAGAGAAAATTAAATATTTTCGAAGTTCTCTATTCGCTAGGCGCACGCACGAGCGAGGTGTCAAAAGATGCGTCTCTGGGCGGGATACCGATCTATGGAGTTACTGGATATAAATGATATACAAATCTTTTGAATTATGTTAAAAAACCCGGTTTTACAACTAAAAAATATCTAAAAACTTGGTTTAATTCGTTACCAAAAAGGGACTTGAGGTCACAGACCGCATACTATAATACTGATAATGAGACTAAGGTCAAAGACGGATTAGAGCAAAAATTTTGAGATGAAACTTAGTATAAAATTAGGTTTTTTAGAGAAAATTAAATATTTTCGAAGTTCTCTATTCGCTATGCGCGAGCACGAGCGAGGTGTCAAAAGATGCATCTCCGGGCGGGATACCGATCTATGGAGTTACTGGATACAAATGCTTTGCAAAAAATTTGAATAATGGTTAAAAAACTGGTTTTTCAACTGAAAAATATCTGAAAACTTGGTTTTTTTCGTTACCAAAAAGGGACTCGAGCTCTCAGACCGCGTACTATAATACTGATAATGAAACTAAGATCAAAGACGGTTTAGAGCAAAAATTTTGAGATGAAACATAGTGTAAAATTAGGTTTTTAGAGATAATTAAATATTTTCGAAGTTCTCTAATCGCTAGGCGCACGCACGAGCGAGGTGTCAAAAGATGCGTCTCCGGGCGGGATACCGATCTATGGAGTTCTTGGATATAAATGTTTAAAAAACCGGTTTTTCAACTGAAAAATATCTAAAAACTTGGTTTTTTCGTTACCAAAAAGGGACTCGAGCTCGCAGAACCCGCACTATAATACTGGTATTGAAACTAAGATCAAAGACGACTTAGAGCAATAATTTTGAGATGAAACTTAATATAAAATTAGGTTTTTTAGAGAAAATTAAATATTTTCGAAGTTCTCTATTCGCTAGGCGCACGCACGAGCGAGGTGTCAAAAGATGCGTCTCCGGGCGGGATACCGATCTATGGAGTTACTGGATATAAATGCTGTGCAAAAAATTTGAATAATGGTTAAAAAACCGGTTTTTCAACTGAAAAATATCTAAAAACTTGGTTTTTTTCGTTACCAAAAAGGACTCGAGCTCTCAGACCGCGTACTATAATACTGATAATGAAACTAAGGTCAAAGACGGTTTAGAGCAAAAATTTTGAGATGAAACATAGTGTAAAATTAGGTTTTTTGGAGAAAATTAAATATTTTCGAAGTTCTCTATTCGCAAGGCGCACGCATGAGCGAGGTGTCAAAAGATGCGTCTCTGGGCGGGATACCGATCTATGGAGTTACTGGATATAAATGCTGCAAAGCATTTATATCCAGTAACTTTATTTTTTTTAATAATGTTTAAAAAACCGGTTTTTCAACTGAAAAATATCTAAAAACTTTTTTTTTCGTTACCAAAAAGGACTCGAGCTCTCAGACCGCGTACTATAATACTGATAATGAAACTAAGATCAAAGACGGTTTAGAGCAAAAATTTTGAGATGAAACATAGTGTAAAATTAGGTTTTTAGAGATAATTAAATATTTTCGAAGTTCTCTAATCGCTAGGCGCACGCACGAGCGAGGTGTCAAAAGATGCGTCTCCGGGCGGGATACCGATCTATGGAGTTACTGGATATAAATGCTTTGCAAAAAATTTGAATAATGTTTAAAAACCCGGTTTTTCAAATGAAACATATCTGAAAACTTGGTTTTATTCGTTACCAAAAAGGGACTCGAGGTCACAGACCGCATACTATAATACTGGTAATGAAAGTAAGGTCAAAGACGGATTAGAGCAAAAATTTTGAGATGAAACTTAGTATAAAATTAGGTTTTTTAGAGAAAATTAAATATTTTCGAAGTTCTGTATTCGCTAGGCGCACGCACGAGCGAGGTGTCAAAAGATGCGTCTCCGAGCGGGATACTTATCTATGGAGTTACTGGATATAAATGCTTTGCAAAAAATTTGAATAATGGTTAAAAAACCGGTTTTTCAACTGAAAAATATCTAAAAACTTGGTTTTTTTCGTTACCAAAAAGGACTCGAGCTCTCAGACCGCGTACTATAATACTGATAATGAAACTAAGATCAAAGACGGTTTAGAGCATAAATTTTGAGATGAAACATAGTGTAAAATTAGGTTTTTAGAGATAATTAAATATTTTCGAAGTTCTCTATTCGCTAGGCGCACGCACCAGCGAGGTCTCAAAAGATGCGTCTCTGGGCGGAATACCGATCTATGGAGTTACTGGATATAAATGCTTTGCAAAAAATTTGAATAATGGTTAAAAAACCGGTTTTTCAACTGAAAAATATCTAAAAACTTGGTTTTTTCGTTATCAAAAAGGGACTCGAGCTCGCAGAACCCGCACTATAATACTGGTATTGAAACTAAGATCAAAGACGATTTAGAGCAAAAATTTTGAGATGAAACATAGTGTAAAATTAGGTTTTTTAGAGATAATTAAATATTTTCGAAGTTCTCTATTCGCTAGGCACACGCACCAGCGAGGTCTCAAAAGATGCGTCTCTGGGCGGGATACCGATCTATGGAGTTACTGGATATAAATGCTTTGCAAAAAATTTGAATAATGGTTAAAAAACCGGTTTTTCAACTGAAAAATATCTAAAAACTTGGTTTTTTTCGTTACCAAAAAGGACTCGAGCTCTCAGACCGCGTACTATAATACTGATAATGAAACTAAGGTCAAAGACGGTTTAGAGCAAAAATTTTGAGATGAAACATAGTGTAAAATTAGGTTTTTTAGAGATAATTAAATATTTTCGAAGTTCTCTATTCGCTAGGCGCACGCACCAGCGAGGTCTCAAAATATGCGTCTCTGGGCGGGATACCGATCTATGGAGTTACTGGATATAAATGCTTTGCAAAAAATTTGAATAATGGTTAAAAAACCGGATTTTCAACTGAAAAATATCTAGAAACTTGGTTTTTTTCGTTACCAAAAAGGACTCGAGCTCTCAGACCGCGTACTATAATACTGATAATGAAACTAAGGTCAAAGACGGTTTAGAGCAAAAATTTTGAGATGAAACGTAGTGTAAAATTAGGTTTTTTGTAGAAAATTAAATATTTTCGAAGTTCTCTATTCGCAAGGCGCACGCACGAGCGAGGTGTCAAAAGATGCGTCTCTGGGCGGGATACCGATCGATGGAGTTACTGGATATAAATGCTGCAAAGCATTTATATCCAGTAACTTTATTTTTTTTTAATAATATTTAAAAAACCGGTTTTTCAACTGAAAAATATCTAAAAACTTGGTTTTTTTCGTTACCAAAAAGGACTCGAGCTCTCAGATCGCGTACTATAATACTGATAATGAAACTAAGGTCAAAGACGGTTTAGAGCAAAAATTTTGAGATGAAACATAGTGTAAAATTTGGTTTTTTGTAGAAAATTATATATTTTCGAAGTTCTCTATTCGCTAGGCGCACGCACGAGCGAGGTGTCAAAAGGTGCGTCTCCGAGCGGGATACTTATCTATGGAGTTACTGGATATAAATGCTTTGCAAAAAATTTGAATAATGGTTAAAAAACCGGTTTTTCAACTGAAAAATATTTAAAAACTTGGTTTTTTCGTTACCAAAAAGGGACTCGAGCTCGCAGAACCCGCACTATAATACTGGTATTGAAACTAAGATCAAAGACGACTTAGAGCAATAATTTTGAGATGAAACTTAATATAAAATTAGGTTTTTTAGAGAAAATTAAATATTTTCGAAGTTCTCTATTCGCTAGGCGCACGCACGAGCGAAGTGTCAAAAGATGCGTCTCCGGGCGGGATACCGATCTATGGAGTTACTGGATATAAATGCTGTGCAAAAAATTTGAATAATGGTTAAAAAACCGGTTTTTCAACTGAAAAATATCTAAAAACTTGGTTTTTTTCGTTACCAAAAAGGACTCGAGCTCTCAGACCGCGTACTATAATACTGATAATGAAACTAAGGTCAAAGACGGTTTAGAGCAAAAATTTTGAGATGAAACATAGTGTAAAATTAGGTTTTTTGGAGAAAATTAAATATTTTCGAAGTTCTCTATTCGCTAGGCGCACGCACCAGCGAGGTCTCAAAAGATGCGTCTCTGGGCGGGATACCGATCTATGGAGTTACTGGATATAAATGCTTTGCAAAAAATTTGAATAATGGTTAAAAAACCGGTTTTTCAACTGAAAAATATCTAAAAACTTGGTTTTTTTTCGTTACCAAAAAGGACTCGAGCTCTCAGACCGCGTACTATAATACTGATAATGAAACTAAGGTCAAAGACGGTTTAGAGCAAAAATTTTGAGATGAAACATAGTGTAAAATTAGGTTTTTTGGAGAAAATTAAATATTTTCGAAGTTCTCTATTCGCAAGGTGCACGCACGAGCGAGGTGTCAAAAGATGCGTCTCTGGGCGGGATACCGATCTATGGAGTTACTGGATATAAATGCTGCAAAGCATTTATATCCAGTAACTTTATTTTTTTTAATAATGTTTAAAAAACCGGTTTTTCAACTGAAAAATATCTAAAAACTTGGTTTTTTCGTTACCAAAAAGGGACTCGAGCTCGCAGAACCCGCACTATAATACTGGTATTGAAACTAAGATCAAAGACGATTTAGAGCAAAAATTTTGAGATGAAACTTAGTATAAAATTAGGTTTTTTAGAGAAAATTAAATATTTTCGAAGTTCTCTATTCGCTAGGCGCACGCACGAGCGAGGTGTCAAAAGATGCGTCTCTGGGCGGGATACCGAACTATGGAGTTACTGGATATAAATGCTTTGCAAAAAATTTGAATAATGGTTAAAAAACCGGTTTTTCAACTGAAAAATATCTAAAAACTTGGTTTTTTCGTTACCAAAAAGGGACTCGAGCTCGCAGAACCCGCACTATAATACTGGTATTGAAACTAAGATCTAAGACGATTTAGAGCAAAAATTTTGAGATGAAACTTAGTATAAAATTAGATTTTTTAGAGAAAATTTAATATTTTCGAAGTTCTCTATTCGCTAGGCGCACACACGAGCGAGGTGTCAAAAGATGCGTCTCTGAGCGGGATACCGATCTATGGAGTTACTGGATATAAATGCTTTGCCAAAAATTTGAATAATGGTTAAAAACCCGGTTTTTCAACTGAAAAATATCTAAAAACTTGGTTTTTTCGTTACCAAAAAGGACTCGAGCTCTCAGACCGCGTACTATAATACTGATAATGAAACTAAGGTCAAAGACGGTTTAGAGCAAAAATTTTGAGATGAAACATAGTGTAAAATTAGGTTTTTTAGAGATAATTAAATATTTTCGAAGTTCTCTATTCGCTAGGCGCACGCACGAGCGAGGTGTCAAAAGATGCGTCTCCGGGCGGGATACCGATCTATGGAGTTACTGGATATAAATGCTTTGCAAAAAATTTGAATAATGGTTAAAAAACCGGTTTTTCAACTGAAACATATCTAAAACCTTGGTTTTTTACGTTACCAAAAAGGACTCGAGCTCTCAGACCGCGTACTATAATATTGATAATGAAACTAAGGTCAAAGACGGTTTAGAGCAAAAATTTTGAGATGAAACATAGTGTAAAATTAGGTTTTTTAGAGAAAATTAAATATTTTCGAAGTTCTCTATTCGCTAGGCGCATGCACGAGCGAGGTGTCAAAAGATGCGTCTCCGGGCGGGATACCGATCTATGGAGTTACTGGATATAAATGCTGTGCAAAAAATTTGAATAATGGTTAAAAAACCGGATTTTCAACTGAAAAATATCTAGAAACTTGGTTTTTTTCGTTACCAAAAAGGACTCGAGCTCTCAGACCGCGTACTATAATACTGATAATGAAACTAAGGTCAAAGACGGTTTAGAGCAAAAATTTTGAGATGAAACGTAGTGTAAAATTAGGTTTTTTGTAGAAAATTAAATATTTTCGAAGTTCTCTATTCGCTAGGCGCACGCACGAGCGAGGTGTCAAAAGATGCGTCTCTGGGCGGGATACCGAACTATGGAGTTACTGGATATAAATGCTTTGCAAAAAATTTGAATAATGGTTAAAAAACCGGTTTTTCAACTGAAAAATATCTAAAAACTTGGTTTTTTCGTTACCAAAAAGGGACTCGAGCTCGCAGAACCCGCACTATAATACTGGTATTGAAACTAAGATCTAAGACGATTTAGAGCAAAAATTTTGAGATGAAACTTAGTATAAAATTAGATTTTTTAGAGAAAATTTAATATTTTCGAAGTTCTCTATTCGCTAGGCGCACACACGAGCGAGGTGTCAAAAGATGCGTCTCTGAGCGGGATACCGATCTATGGAGTTACTGGATATAAATGCTTTGCCAAAAATTTGAATAATGGTTAAAAACCCGGTTTTTCAACTGAAAAATATCTAAAAACTTGGTTTTTTCGTTACCAAAAAGGACTCGAGCTCTCAGACCGCGTACTATAATACTGATAATGAAACTAAGGTCAAAGACGGTTTAGAGCAAAAATTTTGAGATGAAACATAGTGTAAAATTAGGTTTTTTAGAGATAATTAAATATTTTCGAAGTTCTCTATTCGCTAGGCGCACGCACGAGCGAGGTGTCAAAAGATGCGTCTCCGGGCGGGATACCGATCTATGGAGTTACTGGATATAAATGCTTTGCAAAAAATTTGAATAATGGTTAAAAAACCGGTTTTTCAACTGAAACATATCTAAAACCTTGGTTTTTTACGTTACCAAAAAGGACTCGAGCTCTCAGACCGCGTACTATAATATTGATAATGAAACTAAGGTCAAAGACGGTTTAGAGCAAAAATTTTGAGATGAAACATAGTGTAAAATTAGGTTTTTTAGAGAAAATTAAATATTTTCGAAGTTCTCTATTCGCTAGGCGCATGCACGAGCGAGGTGTCAAAAGATGCGTCTCCGGGCGGGATACCGATCTATGGAGTTACTGGATATAAATGCTGTGCAAAAAATTTGAATAATGGTTAAAAAACCGGATTTTCAACTGAAAAATATCTAGAAACTTGGTTTTTTTCGTTACCAAAAAGGACTCGAGCTCTCAGACCGCGTACTATAATACTGATAATGAAACTAAGGTCAAAGACGGTTTAGAGCAAAAATTTTGAGATGAAACGTAGTGTAAAATTAGGTTTTTTGTAGAAAATTAAATATTTTCGAAGTTCTCTATTCGCAAGGCGCACGCACGAGCGAGGTGTCAAAAGATGCGTCTCTGGGCGGGATACCGATCGATGGAGTTACTGGATATAAATGCTGCAAAGCATTTATATCCAGTAACTTTATTTTTTTTTAATAATATTTAAAAAACCGGTTTTTCAACTGAAAAATATCTAAAAACTTGGTTTTTTCGTTACCAAAAAGGGACTCGAGCTCGCAGAACCCGCACTATAATACTGGTATTGAAACTAAGATCAAAGACGATTTAGAGCAAAAATTTTGAGATGAAACTTAGTATAAAATTAGGTTTTTTAGAGAAAATTAAATATTTTCGAAGTTCTCTATTCGCTAGGCGCACGCACGAGCGAGGTGTCAAAAGATGCGTCTCTGGGCGGGATACCGAACTATGGAGTTACTGGATATAAATGCTTTGCAAAAAATTTGAATAATGGTTAAAAAACCGGTTTTTCAACTGAAAAATATCTAAAAACTTGGTTTTTTCGTTACCAAAAAGGGACTCGAGCTCGCAGAACCCGCACTATAATACTGGTATTGAAACTAAGATCTAAGACGATTTAGAGCAAAAATTTTGAGATGAAACTTAGTATAAAATTAGATTTTTTAGAGAAAATTTAATATTTTCGAAGTTCTCTATTCGCTAGGCGCACACACGAGCGAGGTGTCAAAAGATGCGTCTCTGAGCGGGATACCGATCTATGGAGTTACTGGATATAAATGCTTTGCCAAAAATTTGAATAATGGTTAAAAACCCGGTTTTTCAACTGAAAAATATCTAAAAACTTGGTTTTATTCGTTACCAAAAAGGGACTCGAGCTCACAGACCGCGTACTGTAATATTGATAATGAAACTAAGGTCGAAGATGGTTTAGAGCAAAAATTTTGAGATGAAACTTAGTATAAAATTAGGTTTTTTAGAGAAAATTAAATATTTTCGAAGTTCTCTATTCGCTAGGCGCACGCACGAGCGAGGTGTCAAAAGATGCGTCTCTGGGCGGGATACCGATCGATGGAGTTACTGGATATAAATGCTGCAAATTATTTATATCCAGTAACTTTATTTTTTTTAATAATGTTTAAAAAACCGGTTTTTCAACTGAAAAATATCTAAAAACTTTTTTTTTCGTTACCAAAAAGGACTCGAGCTCTCAGACCGCGTACTATAATACTGATAATGAAACTAAGATCAAAGACGGTTTAAAGCAAAAATTTTGAGATGAAACATAGTGTAAAATTAGGTTTTTAGAGATAATTAAATATTTTCGAAGTTCTCTATTCGCTAGGCGCACGCACGAGCGAGGTGTCAAAAGTTGCGTCTCCGGGCGGGATACCGATCTATGGAGTTACTGGATATAAATGTTTAAAAAACCGGTTTTTCAACTGAAAAATATCTAAAAACTTGGTTTAATTCGTTACCAAAAAGGGACTCGAGCTCACAGACCGCGTACTGTAATATTGATAATGAAACTAAGGTCGAAGATGGTTTAGAGCAAAAATTTTGAGATGAAACTTAGTATAAAATTAGGTTTTTTAGAGAAAATTAAATATTTTCGAAGTTCTCTATTCGCTAGGCGCACGCACGAGCGAGGTGTCAAAAGATGCGTCTCCGGGCGGGATACCGATCTATGGAGTTACTGGATATAAATGCTGTGCAAAAAATTTGAATAATGGTTAAAAAACCGGTTTTTCAACTGAAAAATATCTAAAAACTTGGTTTTTTTCGTTACCAAAAAGGACTCGAGCTCTCAGACCGCGTACTATAATACTGATAATGAAACTAAGATCAAAGACGGTTTAGAGCAAAAATTTTGAGATGAAACATAGTGTAAAATTCGGTTTTTAGAGATAATTAAATATTTTCGAAGTTCTCTATTCGCTAGGCGCACGCACGAGCGAGGTGTCAAAAGATGCGTCTCCGGGCGGGATACCGATCTATGGATTTCTTGGATATAAATGTTCAAAAAACCGGTTTTTCAACTGAAAAATATCTAAAAACTTGGTTTTTTCGTTACCAAAAAGGGACTCGAGCTCGCAGAACCCGCACTATAATACTGGTATTGAAACTAAGATCAAAGACGACTTAGAGCAAAAATTTTGAGATGAAACTTAGTATAAAATTAGGTTTTTTAGAGAAAATTAAATATTTTCGAAGTTCTCTATTCGCTAGGCGCACGCACGAGCGAGGTGTCAAAAGATGCATCTCCGGGCGGGATACCGATCTATGGAGTTACTGGATATAAATGCTTTGCAAAAAATTTGAATAATGGTTAAAAAACCGGTTTTTCAACAGAAAAATATCTAAAAACTTGGTTTTTTTCGTTACCAAAAAGGGACTCGAGCTCACAGACCGCGTACTGTAATATTAATAATGAATCTAAGGTCAAAGACGATTTAGAGCAAAAATTATGAGATGAAACATAGTGTAAAATTAGGTTTTTTAGAGAAAATTAAATATTTTCGAAGTTCTCTATTCGCTAGGCGCACGCACGAGTGAGGTATCAAAAGATGCGTTTCCGGGCGGGATACCGATCTATGGAGTTACTGGATATAAATGCTTTGCAAAAAATTTTAATAATGGTTAAAAAACCGGTTTTTCAACTGGAAAATATGTAAAAACTTGGTTTTATTCGTTACCAAAAAGGACTCGAGCTCTCAGACCACGTACTATAATACTGATAACGAAACTAAGGTCAAAGACGGTTTAGAGCAAAAATTTTGAGATGAAACTTGGTGTAAAATTAGGTTTTTTAGAGAAAATTTAATATTTTCGAAGTTCTCTATTCGCTAGGCGCACGCACGAGCGAGGTGTCAAAAGATGCGTCTCCGGGCGGGATACCGATCTATGGAGTTACTGGATATAAATGCTTTGCAAAAAATTTGAATAATGGTTAAAAACCCGGTTTTTCAACTGAAAAATATCTAAAAACTTGGTTTTATTCGTTACCAAAAAGGGACTCGAGCTCACAGACCGCGTACTGTAATATTGATAGTGAAACTAAGGTCGAAGATGGTTTAGAGCAAAAATTTTGAGATGAAACTTAGTATAAAATTAGGTTTTTTAGAGAAAATTAAATATTTTCGAAGTTCTCTATTCGCTAGGCGCACGCACGAGCGAGGTGTCAAAAGATGCGTCTCCGGGCGGGATACCGATCTATGGAGTTACTGGATATAAATGATGTGCAAAAAATTTAAATAATGGTTAAAAAACCGGTTTTTCAACTGAAAAATATCTAAAAACTTGGTTTTTTTCGTTACCAAAAAGGACTCGAGCTCTCAGACCGCGTACTATAATACTGATAATGAAACTAAGATCAAAGACGGTTTAGAGCAAAAATTTTGAGATGAAACATAGTGTAAAATTCGGTTTTTAGAGATAATTAAATATTTTCGAAGTTCTCTATTCGCTAGGCGCACGCACGAGCGAGGTGTCAAAAGATGCGTCTCCGGGCGGGATACCGATCTATGGAGTTACTGGATATAAATGTTTAAAAAACCGGTTTTTCAACTGAAAAATATCTAAAAACTTGGTTTTTTTCGTTACCAAAAAGGACTCGAGCTCTCAAACCGCGTACTATAATACTGATAATGAAACTAATGTCAAAGACGGTTTAGAGCAAAAATTTTGAGATGAAACATAGTGTAAAATTAGGTTTTTTAGAGATAATTAAATATTTTCGAAGTTCTCTATTCGCTAGGCGCACGCACGAGCGAGGTGTCAAAAGATGCGTCTCTGGGCGGGATACCGATCTATGGAGTTACTGGATATAAATGCTGTGCAAAAAATTTTAATAATGGTTAAAAAACCGGTTTTTCAACTGAAAAATATCTAAAAACTTGGTTTTTTTCGTTACCAAAAAGGACTCGAGCTCTCAAACCGCGTACTATAATACTGATAATGAAACTAATGTCAAAGACGGTTTAGAGCAAAAATTTTGAGATGAAACATAGTGTAAAATTAGGTTTTTTAGAGATAATTAAATATTTTCGAAGTTCTCTATTCGCTAGGCGCACGCACGAGTGAGGTATCAAAAGATGCGTTTCCGGGCGGGATACCGATCTATGGAGTTACTGGATATAAATGCTTTGCAAAAAATTTTAATAATGGTTAAAAAACCGGTTTTTCAACTGGAAAATATGTAAAAACTTGGTTTTATTCGTTACCAAAAAGGACTCGAGCTCTCAGACCACGTACTATAATACTGATAACGAAACTAAGGTCAAAGACGGTTTAGAGCAAAAATTTTGAGATGAAACTTGGTGTAAAATTAGGTTTTTTAGAGAAAATTTAATATTTTCGAAGTTCTCTATTCGCTAGGCGCACGCACGAGCGAGGTGTCAAAAGATGCGTCTCCGGGCGGGATACCGATCTATGGAGTTACTGGATATAAATGCTTTGCAAAAAATTTGAATAATGGTTAAAAACCCGGTTTTTCAACTGAAAAATATCTAAAAACTTGGTTTTATTCGTTACCAAAAAGGGACTCGAGCTCACAGACCGCGTACTGTAATATTGATAGTGAAACTAAGGTCGAAGATGGTTTAGAGCAAAAATTTTGAGATGAAACTTAGTATAAAATTAGGTTTTTTAGAGAAAATTAAATATTTTCGAAGTTCTCTATTCGCTAGGCGCACGCACGAGCGAGGTGTCAAAAGATGCGTCTCCGGGCGGGATACCGATCTATGGAGTTACTGGATATAAATGATGTGCAAAAAATTTAAATAATGGTTAAAAAACCGGTTTTTCAACTGAAAAATATCTAAAAACTTGGTTTTTTTCGTTACCAAAAAGGACTCGAGCTCTCAGACCGCGTACTATAATACTGATAATGAAACTAAGATCAAAGACGGTTTAGAGCAAAAATTTTGAGATGAAACATAGTGTAAAATTCGGTTTTTAGAGATAATTAAATATTTTCGAAGTTCTCTATTCGCTAGGCGCACGCACGAGCGAGGTGTCAAAAGATGCGTCTCCGGGCGGGATACCGATCTATGGAGTTACTGGATATAAATGTTTAAAAAACCGGTTTTTCAACTGAAAAATATCTAAAAACTTGGTTTTTTTCGTTACCAAAAAGGACTCGAGCTCTCAAACCGCGTACTATAATACTGATAATGAAACTAATGTCAAAGACGGTTTAGAGCAAAAATTTTGAGATGAAACATAGTGTAAAATTAGGTTTTTTAGAGATAATTAAATATTTTCGAAGTTCTCTATTCGCTAGGCGCACGCACGAGCGAGGTGTCAAAAGATGCGTCTCTGGGCGGGATACCGATCTATGGAGTTACTGGATATAAATGCTGTGCAAAAAATTTTAATAATGGTTAAAAAACCGGTTTTTCAACTGAAAAATATCTAAAAACTTGGTTTTTTTCGTTACCAAAAAGGACTCGAGCTCTCAAACCGCGTACTATAATACTGATAATGAAACTAATGTCAAAGACGGTTTAGAGCAAAAATTTTGAGATGAAACATAGTGTAAAATTAGGTTTTTTAGAGATAATTAAATATTTTCGAAGTTCTCTATTCGCTAGGCGCACGCACGAGCGAGGTGTCAAAAGTTGCGTCTCCGGGCGGGATACCGATCTATGGAGTTACTGGATATAAATGTTTAAAAAACCGGTTTTTCAACTGAAAAATATCTAAAAACTTGGTTTTTTCGTTACCAAAAAGGACTCGAGCTCTCAGACCGCGTACTATAATACTGATAATGAAACTAAGGTCAAAGACGGTTTAGAGCAAAAATTTTGAGATGAAACATAGTGTAAAATTAGGTTTTTTAGAGAAAATTTAATATTTTCGAAGTTCTCTATTCGCTAGGCGCACGCACGAGCGAGGTGTCAAAAGATGCGTCTCCGGGCGGGATACCGATCTATGGAGTTACTGGATATAAATGCTTTGCAAAAAATTTGAATAATGGTTAAAAACCCGGTTTTTCAACTGAAAAATATCTAAAAACTTGGTTTTATTCGTTACCAAAAAGGGACTCGAGCTCACAGACCGCGTACTGTAATATTGATAGTGAAACTAAGGTCGAAGATGGTTTAGAGCAAAAATTTTGAGATGAAACTTAGTATAAAATTAGGTTTTTTAGAGAAAATTAAATATTTTCGAAGTTCTCTATTCGCTAGGCGCACGCACGAGCGAGGTGTCAAAAGATGCGTCTCTGGGCGGGATACCGACCTATGGAGTTACTGGATATAAATGTTTAAAAAACCGGTTTTTCAACTGAAAAATATCTAAAAACTTGGTTTTTTTCGTTACCAAAAAGGACTCGAGCTCTCAGACCGCGTACTATAATAATGATAATGAAACTAAGGTCAAAGACGGTTTAGAGCAAAAATTTTGAGATGAAACATAGTGTAAAATTAGGTTTGTTGGAGAAAATTAAATATTTTCGAAGTTCTCTATTCGCAAGGCACACGCACGAGCGAGGTGTCAAAAGATGCGTCTCTGGGCGGGATACCGATCGATGGAGTTACTGGATATAAATGCTGCAAAGCATTTATATCCAGTAACTTTATTTTTTTTAATAATGTTTAAAAAACCGGTTTTTCAACTGAAAAATATCTAAAAACTTTTTTTTTCGTTACCAAAAAGGACTCGAGCTCTCAGACCGCGTACTATAATACTGATAATGAAACTAATGTCAAAGACGGTTTAGAGCAAAAATTTTGAGATGAAACATAGTGTAAAATTAGGTTTTTTAGAGATAATTAAATATTTTCGAAGTTCTCTATTCGCTAGGCGCACGCACGAGCGAGGTGTCAAAAGTTGCGTCTCCGGGCGGGATACCGATCTATGGAGTTACTGGATATAAATGTTTAAAAAACCGGTTTTTCAACTGAAAAATATCTAAAAACTTGGTTTTTTCGTTACCAAAAAGGACTCGAGCTCTCAGACCGCGTACTATAATACTGATAATGAAACTAAGGTCAAAGACGGTTTAGAGCAAAAATTTTGAGATGAAACATAGTGTAAAATTAGGTTTTTTAGAGATAATTAAATATTTTCGAAGTTCTCTATTCGCTAGGCGCACGCACGAGCGAGGTGTCAAAAGATGCGTCTCCGGGCGGGATACCGATCTATGGAGTTACTGGATATAAATGCTTTGCAAAAAATTTGAATAATGGTTAAAAAACCGGTTTTTCAACTGAAACATATCTAAAACCTTGGTTTTTTACGTTACCAAAAAGGACTCGAGCTCTCAGACCGCGTACTATAATATTGATAATGAAACTAAGGTCAAAGACGGTTTAGAGCAAAAATTTTGAGATGAAACATAGTGTAAAATTAGGTTTTTTAGAGAAAATTAAATATTTTCGAAGTTCTCTATTCGCTAGGCGCATGCACGAGCGAGGTGTCAAAAGATGCGTCTCCGGGCGGGATACCGATCTATGGAGTTACTGGATATAAATGCTGTGCAAAAAATTTGAATAATGGTTAAAAAACCGGATTTTCAACTGAAAAATATCTAGAAACTTGGTTTTTTTCGTTACCAAAAAGGACTCGAGCTCTCAGACCGCGTACTATAATACTGATAATGAAACTAAGGTCAAAGACGGTTTAGAGCAAAAATTTTGAGATGAAACGTAGTGTAAAATTAGGTTTTTTGTAGAAAATTAAATATTTTCGAAGTTCTCTATTCGCAAGGCGCACGCACGAGCGAGGTGTCAAAAGATGCGTCTCTGGGCGGGATACCGATCGATGGAGTTACTGGATATAAATGCTGCAAAGCATTTATATCCAGTAACTTTATTTTTTTTTAATAATATTTAAAAAACCGGTTTTTCAACTGAAAAATATCTAAAAACTTGGTTTTTTCGTTACCAAAAAGGGACTCGAGCTCGCAGAACCCGCACTATAATACTGGTATTGAAACTAAGATCAAAGACGATTTAGAGCAAAAATTTTGAGATGAAACTTAGTATAAAATTAGGTTTTTTAGAGAAAATTAAATATTTTCGAAGTTCTCTATTCGCTAGGCGCACGCACGAGCGAGGTGTCAAAAGATGCGTCTCTGGGCGGGATACCGAACTATGGAGTTACTGGATATAAATGCTTTGCAAAAAATTTGAATAATGGTTAAAAAACCGGTTTTTCAACTGAAAAATATCTAAAAACTTGGTTTTTTCGTTACCAAAAAGGGACTCGAGCTCGCAGAACCCGCACTATAATACTGGTATTGAAACTAAGATCTAAGACGATTTAGAGCAAAAATTTTGAGATGAAACTTAGTATAAAATTAGATTTTTTAGAGAAAATTTAATATTTTCGAAGTTCTCTATTCGCTAGGCGCACACACGAGCGAGGTGTCAAAAGATGCGTCTCTGAGCGGGATACCGATCTATGGAGTTACTGGATATAAATGCTTTGCCAAAAATTTGAATAATGGTTAAAAACCCGGTTTTTCAACTGAAAAATATCTAAAAACTTGGTTTTATTCGTTACCAAAAAGGGACTCGAGCTCACAGACCGCGTACTGTAATATTGATAATGAAACTAAGGTCGAAGATGGTTTAGAGCAAAAATTTTGAGATGAAACTTAGTATAAAATTAGGTTTTTTAGAGAAAATTAAATATTTTCGAAGTTCTCTATTCGCTAGGCGCACGCACGAGCGAGGTGTCAAAAGATGCGTCTCTGGGCGGGATACCGATCGATGGAGTTACTGGATATAAATGCTGCAAATTATTTATATCCAGTAACTTTATTTTTTTTAATAATGTTTAAAAAACCGGTTTTTCAACTGAAAAATATCTAAAAACTTTTTTTTTCGTTACCAAAAAGGACTCGAGCTCTCAGACCGCGTACTATAATACTGATAATGAAACTAAGATCAAAGACGGTTTAAAGCAAAAATTTTGAGATGAAACATAGTGTAAAATTAGGTTTTTAGAGATAATTAAATATTTTCGAAGTTCTCTATTCGCTAGGCGCACGCACGAGCGAGGTGTCAAAAGTTGCGTCTCCGGGCGGGATACCGATCTATGGAGTTACTGGATATAAATGTTTAAAAAACCGGTTTTTCAACTGAAAAATATCTAAAAACTTGGTTTAATTCGTTACCAAAAAGGGACTCAAGCTCACAGACCGCGTACTGTAATATTGATAATGAAACTAAGGTCGAAGATGGTTTAGAGCAAAAATTTTGAGATGAAACTTAGTATAAAATTAGGTTTTTTAGAGAAAATTAAATATTTTCGAAGTTCTCTATTCGCTAGGCGCACGCACGAGCGAGGTGTCAAAAGATGCGTCTCCGGGCGGGATACCGATCTATGGAGTTACTGGATATAAATGCTGTGCAAAAAATTTGAATAATGGTTAAAAAACCGGTTTTTCAACTGAAAAATATCTAAAAACTTGGTTTTTTTCGTTACCAAAAAGGACTCGAGCTCTCAGACCGCGTACTATAATACTGATAATGAAACTAAGATCAAAGACGGTTTAGAGCAAAAATTTTGAGATGAAACATAGTGTAAAATTCGGTTTTTAGAGATAATTAAATATTTTCGAAGTTCTCTATTCGCTAGGCGCACGCACGAGCGAGGTGTCAAAAGATGCGTCTCCGGGCGGGATACCGATCTATGGATTTCTTGGATATAAATGTTCAAAAAACCGGTTTTTCAACTGAAAAATATCTAAAAACTTGGTTTTTTCGTTACCAAAAAGGGACTCGAGCTCGCAGAACCCGCACTATAATACTGGTATTGAAACTAAGATCAAAGACGACTTAGAGCAAAAATTTTGAGATGAAACTTAGTATAAAATTAGGTTTTTTAGAGAAAATTAAATATTTTCGAAGTTCTCTATTCGCTAGGCGCACGCACGAGCGAGGTGTCAAAAGATGCATCTCCGGGCGGGATACCGATCTATGGAGTTACTGGATATAAATGCTTTGCAAAAAATTTGAATAATGGTTAAAAAACCGGTTTTTCAACTGAAAAATATCTAAAAACTTGGTTTTTTTCGTTACCAAAAAGGGACTCGAGCTCACAGACCGCGTACTGTAATATTAATAATGAATCTAAGGTCAAAGACGATTTAGAGCAAAAATTATGAGATGAAACATAGTGTAAAATTAGGTTTTTTAGAGAAAATTAAATATTTTCGAAGTTCTCTATTCGCTAGGCGCACGCACGAGTGAGGTATCAAAAGATGCGTTTCCGGGCGGGATACCGATCTATGGAGTTACTGGATATAAATGCTTTGCAAAAAATTTTAATAATGGTTAAAAAACCGGTTTTTCAACTGGAAAATATGTAAAAACTTGGTTTTATTCGTTACCAAAAAGGACTCGAGCTCTCAGACCACGTACTATAATACTGATAACGAAACTAAGGTCAAAGACGGTTTAGAGCAAAAATTTTGAGATGAAACTTGGTGTAAAATTAGGTTTTTTAGAGAAAATTTAATATTTTCGAAGTTCTCTATTCGCTAGGCGCACGCACGAGCGAGGTGTCAAAAGATGCGTCTCCGGGCGGGATACCGATCTATGGAGTTACTGGATATAAATGCTTTGCAAAAAATTTGAATAATGGTTAAAAACCCGGTTTTTCAACTGAAAAATATCTAAAAACTTGGTTTTATTCGTTACCAAAAAGGGACTCGAGCTCACAGACCGCGTACTGTAATATTGATAGTGAAACTAAGGTCGAAGATGGTTTAGAGCAAAAATTTTGAGATGAAACTTAGTATAAAATTAGGTTTTTTAGAGAAAATTAAATATTTTCGAAGTTCTCTATTCGCTAGGCGCACGCACGAGCGAGGTGTCAAAAGATGCGTCTCCGGGCGGGATACCGATCTATGGAGTTACTGGATATAAATGATGTGCAAAAAATTTAAATAATGGTTAAAAAACCGGTTTTTCAACTGAAAAATATCTAAAAACTTGGTTTTTTTCGTTACCAAAAAGGACTCGAGCTCTCAGACCGCGTACTATAATACTGATAATGAAACTAAGATCAAAGACGGTTTAGAGCAAAAATTTTGAGATGAAACATAGTGTAAAATTCGGTTTTTAGAGATAATTAAATATTTTCGAAGTTCTCTATTCGCTAGGCGCACGCACGAGCGAGGTGTCAAAAGATGCGTCTCCGGGCGGGATACCGATCTATGGATTTCTTGGATATAAATGTTCAAAAAACCGGTTTTTCAACTGAAAAATATCTAAAAACTTGGTTTTTTCGTTACCAAAAAGGACTCGAGCTCTCAGACCGCGTACTATAATACTGATAATGAAACTAAGGTCAAAGACGGTTTAGAGCAAAAATTTTGAGATGAAACATAGTGTAAAATTAGGTTTTTTAGAGATAATTAAATATTTTCGAAGTTCTCTATTCGCTAGGCGCACGCACCAGCGAGGTCTCAAAAGATGCGTCTCTGGGCGGGATACCGATCTATGGAGTTACTGGATATAAATGCTTTGCAAAAAATTTGAATAATGGTTAAAAAACCGGTTTTTCAACTGAAAAATATCTAAAAACTTGGTTTTTTTCGTAACCAAAAAGGACTCGAGCTCTCAGACCGCGTACTATAATACTGATACTGAAACTAAGGTCAAAGACGGTTTAGAGCAAAAATTTTGAGATGAAACATAGTGTAAAATTAGGTTTTTTAGAGATAATTAAATATTTTCGAAGTTCTCTATTCGCTAGGCGCACGCACCAGCGAGGTCTCAAAAGATGCGTCTCTGGGCGGGATACCGATCTATGGAGTTACTGGATATAAATGCTTTGCAAAAAATTTGAATAATGGTTAAAAAACCGGTTTTTCAACTGAAAAATATGTAAAAACTTGGTTTTATTCGTTACCAAAAAGGACTCGAGCTCTCAGACCACGTACTATAATACTGATAACGAAACTAAGGTCAAAGACGGTTTAGAGCAAAAATTTTGAGATGAAACTTGGTGTAAAATTAGGTTTTTTAGAGAAAATTTAATATTTTCGAAGTTCTCTATTCGCTAGGCGCACGCACGAGCGAGGTGTCAAAAGATGCGTCTCCGGGCGGGATACCGATCTATGGAGTTACTGGATATAAATGCTTTGCAAAAAATTTGAATAATGGTTAAAAACCCGGTTTTTCAACTGAAAAATATCTAAAAACTTGGTTTTATTCGTTACCAAAAAGGGACTCGAGCTCACAGACCGCGTACTGTAATATTGATAGTGAAACTAAGGTCGAAGATGGTTTAGAGCAAAAATTTTGAGATGAAACTTAGTATAAAATTAGGTTTTTTAGAGAAAATTAAATATTTTCGAAGTTCTCTATTCGCTAGGCGCACGCACGAGCGAGGTGTCAAAAGATGCGTCTCCGGGCGGGATACCGATCTATGGAGTTACTGGATATAAATGATGTGCAAAAAATTTAAATAATGGTTAAAAAACCGGTTTTTCAACTGAAAAATATCTAAAAACTTGGTTTTTTCGTTACCAAAATGGGACTCGAGCTCGCAGAACCCGCACTATAATTCTGGTATTGAAACTAAGATCAAAGACGATTTAGAACAAAAATTTTGAGATGAAACATAGTGTAAAATTAGGTTTTTTGGAGAAAATTAAATATTTTCGAAGTTCTCTATTCGCAAGGCGCACGCACGAGCGAGGTGTCAAAAGATGCGTCTCTGGGCGGGATACCGATCTATGGAGTTACTGGATATAAATGCTTTGCAAAAAATTTGAATAATGGTTAAAAAACCGGTTTTTCAACTGAAAAATATCTAAAAACTTGGTTTTTTCGTTACCAAAAAGGGACTCGAGCTCGCAGAACCCGCACTATAATACTGGTATTGAAACTAAGATCAAAGACAATTTAGAGCAAAAATTTTGAGATGAAACTTAGTATAAAATTAGGTTTTTTAGAGAAAATTAAATATTTTCGAAGTTCTCTATTCGCTAGGCGCACGCACGAGCGAGGTGTCAAAAGATGCGTCTCTGGGCGGGATACCGAACTATGGAGTTACTGGATATAAATGCTTTGCAAAAAATTTGAATAATGGTTAAAAAACCGGTTTTTCAACTGAAAAATATCTAAAAACTTGGTTTTTTCGTTACCAAAAAGGGACTCGAGCTCGCAGAACCCGCACTATAATACTGGTATTGAAACTAAGATCTAAGACGATTTAGAGCAAAAATTTTGAGATGAAACTTAGTATAAAATTAGATTTTTTAGAGAAAATTTAATATTTTCGAAGTTCTCTATTCGCTAGGCGCACACACGAGCGAGGTGTCAAAAGATGCGTCTCTGAGCGGGATACCGATCTATGGAGTTACTGGATATAAATGCTTTGCCAAAAATTTGAATAATGGTTAAAAACCCGGTTTTTCAACTGAAAAATATCTAAAAACTTGGTTTTATTCGTTACCAAAAAGGGACTCGAGCTCACAGACCGCGTACTGTAATATTGATAATGAAACTAAGGTCGAAGATGGTTTAGAGCAAAAATTTTGAGATGAAACTTAGTATAAAATTAGGTTTTTTAGAGAAAATTAAATATTTTCGAAGTTCTCTATTCGCTAGGCGCACGCACGAGCGAGGTGTCAAAAGATGCGTCTCTGGGCGGGATACCGATCGATGGAGTTACTGGATATAAATGCTGCAAATTATTTATATCCAGTAACTTTATTTTTTTTAATAATGTTTAAAAAACCGGTTTTTCAACTGAAAAATATCTAAAAACTTTTTTTTTCGTTACCAAAAAGGACTCGAGCTCTCAGACCGCGTACTATAATACTGATAATGAAACTAAGATCAAAGACGGTTTAAAGCAAAAATTTTGAGATGAAACATAGTGTAAAATTAGGTTTTTAGAGATAATTAAATATTTTCGAAGTTCTCTATTCGCTAGGCGCACGCACGAGCGAGGTGTCAAAAGTTGCGTCTCCGGGCGGGATACCGATCTATGGAGTTACTGGATATAAATGTTTAAAAAACCGGTTTTTCAACTGAAAAATATCTAAAAACTTGGTTTTTTCGTTACCAAAAAGGACTCGAGCTCTCAGACCGCGTACTATAATACTGATAATGAAACTAAGGTCAAGGACGGTTTAGAGCAAAAATTTTGAGATGAAACATAGTGTAAAATTAGGTTTTTTAGAGATAATTAAATATTTTCGAAGTTCTCTATTCGCTAGGCGCACGCACGAGCGAGGTGTCAAAAGATGCGTCTCCGGGCGGGATACCGATCTATGGAGTTACTGGATATAAATGCTTTGCAAAAAATTTGAATAATGGTTAAAAAACCGGTTTTTCAACTGAAACATATCTAAAACCTTGGTTTTTTACGTTACCAAAAAGGACTAGAGCTCTCAGACCGCGTACTATAATATTGATAATGAAACTAAGGTCAAAGACGGTTTAGAGCAAAAATTTTGAGATGAAACATAGTGTAAAATTAGGTTTTATAGAGATAATTAAATATTTTCGAAGTTCTCTATTCGCTAGGCGCACGCACGAGCGAGGTGTCAAAAGATGCGTCTCCGGGCGGGATACCGATCTATGGAGTTACTGGATATAAATGCTGTGCAAAAAATTTGAATAATGGTTAAAAAACCGGTTTTTCAACTGAAAAATATCTAAAAACTTGTTTTTTTTCGTTACCAAAAAGGGACTCGAGCTCACAGACCGCGTACTGTAATATTGATAATGAAACTAAGGTCGAAGACGGTTTAGAGCAAAAATTTTGAGATGAAACTTAGTATAAAATTAGGTTTTTTGGAGAAAATTAAATATATTCGAAGTTCTCTATTCGCTAGGCGCACGCACGAGCGAGGTGTCAAAAGATGCGTCTCCGGGCGGGATACCGATCTATGGAGTTACTGGATATAAATGCTTTGCAAAAAATTTGAATAATGGTTAAAAACCCGGTTTTTCAACTGAAAAATATCTAAAAACTTGGTTTTATTCGTTACCAAAAAGGGACTCGAGCTCACAGACCGCGTACTGTAATATTGATAATGAAACTAAGGTCGAAGATGGTTTAGAGCAAAAATTTTGAGATGAAACTTAGTATAAAATTAGGTTTTTTAGAGAAAATTAAATATTTTCGAAGTTCTCTATTCGCTAGGCGCACGCACGAGCGAGGTGTCAAAAGATGCGTCTCCGGGCGGGATACCGATCTATGGAGTTACTGGATATAAATGCTGTGCAAAAAATTTGAATAATGGTTAAAAAACCGGTTTTTCAACTGAAAAATATCTAAAAACTTGGTTTTTTTCGTTACCAAAAAGGACTCGAGCTCTCAGACCGCGTACTATAATACTGATAATGAAACTAAGATCAAAGACGGTTTAGAGCAAAAATTTTGAGATGAAACATAGTGTAAAATTCGGTTTTTAGAGATAATTAAATATTTTCGAAGTTCTCTATTCGCTAGGCGCACGCACGAGCGAGGTGTCAAAAGATGCGTCTCCGGGCGGGATACCGATCTATGGATTTCTTGGATATAAATGTTCAAAAAACCGGTTTTTCAAGTGAAAAATATCTAAAAACTTGGTTTTTTCGTTACCAAAAAGGGACTCGAGCTCGCAGAACCCGCACTATAATACTGGTATTGAAACTAAGATCAAAGACGACTTAGAGCAAAAATTTTGAGATGAAACTTAGTATAAAATTAGGTTTTTTAGAGAAAATTAAATATTTTCGAAGTTCTCTATTCGCTAGGCGCACGCACGAGCGAGGTGTCAAAAGATGCATCTCCGGGCGGGATACCGATCTATGGAGTTACTGGATATAAATGCTTTGCAAAAAATTTGAATAATGGTTAAAAAACCGGTTTTTCAACTGAAAAATATCTAAAAACTTGGTTTTTTTCGTTACCAAAAAGGGACTCGAGCTCACAGACCGCGTACTGTAATATTGATAATGAAACTAAGGTCAAAGACGATTTAGAGCAAAAATTATGAGATGAAACATAGTGTAAAATTAGGTTTTTTAGAGAAAATTAAATATTTTCGAAGTTCTCTATTCGCTAGGCGCACGCACGAGTGAGGTGTCAAAAGATGCGTTTCCGGGCGGGATACCGATCTATGGAGTTACTGGATATAAATTCTTTGCAAAAAATTTGAATAATGGTTAAAAAACCGGTTTTTCAACGGAAAAATATTTAAAAACTTGGTTTTTTCGTTACCAAAAAGGGACTCGAGCTCGCAGAACCCGCACTATAATACTGGTATTGAAACTAAGATCAAAGACGATTTAGAGCAAAAATTTTGAGATGAAACTTAGTATAAAATTAGGTTTTTTAGAGAAAATTATATATTTTCGAAGTTCTCTATTCGCTAGGCGCACGCACGAGCGAGGTGTCAAAAGATGCGTCTCCGGGCGGGATACCGATCTATGGAGTTACTGGATATAAATGTTTAAAAAACCGGTTTTTCAACTGAAAAATATCTAAAAACTTGGTTTTTTTCGTTACCAAAAAGGACTCGAGCTCTCAGACCGCGTACTATAATACTGATAATGAAACTAAGATCAAAGACGGTTTAGAGCAAAAATTTTGAGATGAAACATAGTGTAAAATTAGGTTTTTAGAGATAATTAAATATTTTCGAAGTTCTCTATTCGCTAGGCGCACGCACGAGCGAGGTGTCAAAAGTTGCGTCTCCGGGCGGGATACCGATCTATGGAGTTACTGGATATAAATGTTTAAAAAACCGGTTTTTCAACTGAAAAATATCTAAAAACTTGGTTTTTTCGTTACCAAAAAGGACTCGAGCTCTCAGACCGCGTACTATAATACTGATAATGAAACTAAGGTCAAAGACGGTTTAGAGCAAAAATTTTGAGATGAAACATAGTGTAAAATTAGGTTTTTTAGAGAAAATTTAATATTTTCGAAGTTCTCTATTCGCTAGGCGCACGCACGAGCGAGGTGTCAAAAGATGCGTCTCCGGGCGGGATACCGATCTATGGAGTTACTGGATATAAATGCTTTGCAAAAAATTTGAATAATGGTTAAAAACCCGGTTTTTCAACTGAAAAATATCTAAAAACTTGGTTTTATTCGTTACCAAAAAGGGACTCGAGCTCACAGACCGCGTACTGTAATATTGATAGTGAAACTAAGGTCGAAGATGGTTTAGAGCAAAAATTTTGAGATGAAACTTAGTATAAAATTAGGTTTTTTAGAGAAAATTAAATATTTTCGAAGTTCTCTATTCGCTAGGCGCACGCACGAGCGAGGTGTCAAAAGATGCGTCTCTGGGCGGGATACCGACCTATGGAGTTACTGGATATAAATGTTTAAAAAACCGGTTTTTCAACTGAAAAATATCTAAAAACTTGGTTTTTTTCGTTACCAAAAAGGACTCGAGCTCTCAGACCGCGTACTATAATAATGATAATGAAACTAAGGTCAAAGACGGTTTAGAGCAAAAATTTTGAGATGAAACATAGTGTAAAATTAGGTTTGTTGGAGAAAATTAAATATTTTCGAAGTTCTCTATTCGCAAGGCACACGCACGAGCGAGGTGTCAAAAGATGCGTCTCTGGGCGGGATACCGATCGATGGAGTTACTGGATATAAATGCTGCAAAGCATTTATATCCAGTAACTTTATTTTTTTTAATAATGTTTAAAAAAACGGTTTTTCAACTGAAAAATATCTAAAAACTTTTTTTTTCGTTACCAAAAAGGACTCGAGCTCTCAGACCGCGTACTATAATACTGATAATGAAACTAATGTCAAAGACGGTTTAGAGCAAAAATTTTGAGATGAAACATAGTGTAAAATTAGGTTTTTTAGAGATAATTAAATATTTTCGAAGTTCTCTATTCGCTAGGCGCACGCACGAGCGAGGTGTCAAAAGTTGCGTCTCCGGGCGGGATACCGATCTATGGAGTTACTGGATATAAATGTTTAAAAAACCGGTTTTTCAACTGAAAAATATCTAAAAACTTGGTTTTTTCGTTACCAAAAAGGACTCGAGCTCTCAGACCGCGTACTATAATACTGATAATGAAACTAAGGTCAAAGACGGTTTAGAGCAAAAATTTTGAGATGAAACATAGTGTAAAATTAGGTTTTTTAGAGATAATTAAATATTTTCGAAGTTCTCTATTCGCTAGGCGCACGCACGAGCGAGGTGTCAAAAGATGCGTCTCCGGGCGGGATACCGATCTATGGAGTTACTGGATATAAATGCTTTGCAAAAAATTTGAATAATGGTTAAAAAACCGGTTTTTCAACTGAAACATATCTAAAACCTTGGTTTTTTACGTTACCAAAAAGGACTCGAGCTCTCAGACCGCGTACTATAATATTGATAATGAAACTAAGGTCAAAGACGGTTTAGAGCAAAAATTTTGAGATGAAACATAGTGTAAAATTAGGTTTTTTAGAGAAAATTAAATATTTTCGAAGTTCTCTATTCGCTAGGCGCATGCACGAGCGAGGTGTCAAAAGATGCGTCTCCGGGCGGGATACCGATCTATGGAGTTACTGGATATAAATGCTGTGCAAAAAATTTGAATAATGGTTAAAAAACCGGATTTTCAACTGAAAAATATCTAGAAACTTGGTTTTTTTCGTTACCAAAAAGGACTCGAGCTCTCAGACCGCGTACTATAATACTGATAATGAAACTAAGGGCAAAGACGGTTTAGAGCAAAAATTTTGAGATGAAACGTAGTGTAAAATTAGGTTTTTTGTAGAAAATTAAATATTTTCGAAGTTCTCTATTCGCAAGGCGCACGCACGAGCGAGGTGTCAAAAGATGCGTCTCTGGGCGGGATACCGATCGATGGAGTTACTGGATATAAATGCTGCAAAGCATTTATATCCAGTAACTTTATTTTTTTTTAATAATATTTAAAAAACCGGTTTTTCAACTGAAAAATATCTAAAAACTTGGTTTTTTTCGTTACCAAAAAGGACTCGAGCTCTCAGATCGCGTACTATAATACTGATAATGAAACTAAGGTCAAAGACGGTTTAGAGCAAAAATTTTGAGATGAAACATAGTGTAAAATTTGGTTTTTTGTAGAAAATTATATATTTTCGAAGTTCTCTATTCGCTAGGCGCACGCACGAGCGAGGTGTCAAAAGGTGCGTCTCCGAGCGGGATACTTATCTATGGAGTTACTGGATATAAATGCTTTGCAAAAAATTTGAATAATGGTTAAAAAACCGGTTTTTCAACTGAAAAATATTTAAAAACTTGGTTTTTTCGTTACCAAAAAGGGACTCGAGCTCGCAGAACCCGCACTATAATACTGGTATTGAAACTAAGATCAAAGACGACTTAGAGCAATAATTTTGAGATGAAACTTAATATAAAATTAGGTTTTTTAGAGAAAATTAAATATTTTCGAAGTTCTCTATTCGCTAGGCGCACGCACGAGCGAAGTGTCAAAAGATGCGTCTCCGGGCGGGATACCGATCTATGGAGTTACTGGATATAAATGCTGTGCAAAAAATTTGAATAATGGTTAAAAAACCGGTTTTTCAACTGAAAAATATCTAAAAACTTGGTTTTTTTCGTTACCAAAAAGGACTCGAGCTCTCAGACCGCGTACTATAATACTGATAATGAAACTAAGGTCAAAGACGGTTTAGAGCAAAAATTTTGAGATGAAACATAGTGTAAAATTAGGTTTTTTGGAGAAAATTAAATATTTTCGAAGTTCTCTATTCGCTAGGCGCACGCACCAGCGAGGTCTCAAAAGATGCGTCTCTGGGCGGGATACCGATCTATGGAGTTACTGGATATAAATGCTTTGCAAAAAATTTGAATAATGGTTAAAAAACCGGTTTTTCAACTGAAAAATATCTAAAAACTTGGTTTTTTTTCGTTACCAAAAAGGACTCGAGCTCTCAGACCGCGTACTATAATACTGATAATGAAACTAAGGTCAAAGACGGTTTAGAGCAAAAATTTTGAGATGAAACATAGTGTAAAATTAGGTTTTTTGGAGAAAATTAAATATTTTCGAAGTTCTCTATTCGCAAGGTGCACGCACGAGCGAGGTGTCAAAAGATGCGTCTCTGGGCGGGATACCGATCTATGGAGTTACTTGATATAAATGCTGCAAAGCATTTATATCCAGTAACTTTATTTTTTTTAATAATGTTTAAAAAACCGGTTTTTCAACTGAAAAATATCTAAAAACTTTTTTTTTCGTTACCAAAAAGGACTCGAGCTCTCAGACCGCGTACTATAATACTGATAATGAAACTAAGATCAAAGACGGTTTAGAGCATAAATTTTGAGATGAAACATAGTGTAAAATTAGGTTTTTAGAGATAATTAAATATTTTCGAAGTTCTCTATTCGCTAGGCGCACGCACGAGCGAGGTGTCAAAAGTTGCGTCTCCGGGCGGGATACCGATCTATGGAGTTACTGGATATAAATGTTAAAAAAACCGGTTTTTCAACTGAAAAATATCTAAAAACTTGTTTTTTTTCGTTACCAAAAAGGACTCGAGCTCTCAGACCGCGTACTATAATACTGATAATGAAACTAAGGTCAAAGACGGTTTAGAGCAAAAATTTTGAGATGAAACATAGTGTAAAATTAGGTTTTTTAGAGATAATTAAATATTTTCGAAGTTCTCTATTCGCTAGGCGCACGCACCAGCGAGGTCTCAAAAGATGCGTCTCTGGGCGGGATACCGATCTATGGAGTTACTGGATATAAATGCTTTGCAAAAAATTTGAATAATGGTTAAAAAACCGGTTTTTCAACTGAAAAATATCTAAAAACTTGGTTTTTTTCGTAACCAAAAAGGACTCGAGCTCTCAGACCGCGTACTATAATACTGATACTGAAACTAAGGTCAAAGACGGTTTAGAGCAAAAATTTTGAGATGAAACATAGTGTAAAATTAGGTTTTTTAGAGAAAATTAAATATTTTCGAAGTTCTCTATTCGCTAGGCGCATGCACGAGCGAGGTGTCAAAAGATGCGTCTCCGGGCGGGATACCGATCTATGGAGTTACTGGATATAAATGCTGTGCAAAAAATTTGAATAATGGTTAAAAAACCGGATTTTCAACTGAAAAATATCTAGAAACTTGGTTTTTTTCGTTACCAAAAAGGACTCGAGCTCTCAGACCGCGTACTATAATACTGATAATGAAACTAAGGGCAAAGACGGTTTAGAGCAAAAATTTTGAGATGAAACGTAGTGTAAAATTAGGTTTTTTGTAGAAAATTAAATATTTTCGAAGTTCTCTATTCGCAAGGCGCACGCACGAGCGAGGTGTCAAAAGATGCGTCTCTGGGCGGGATACCGATCGATGGAGTTACTGGATATAAATGCTGCAAAGCATTTATATCCAGTAACTTTATTTTTTTTTAATAATATTTAAAAAACCGGTTTTTCAACTGAAAAATATCTAAAAACTTGGTTTTTTTCGTTACCAAAAAGGACTCGAGCTCTCAGATCGCGTACTATAATACTGATAATGAAACTAAGGTCAAAGACGGTTTAGAGCAAAAATTTTGAGATGAAACATAGTGTAAAATTTGGTTTTTTGTAGAAAATTATATATTTTCGAAGTTCTCTATTCGCTAGGCGCACGCACGAGCGAGGTGTCAAAAGGTGCGTCTCCGAGCGGGATACTTATCTATGGAGTTACTGGATATAAATGCTTTGCAAAAAATTTGAATAATGGTTAAAAAACCGGTTTTTCAACTGAAAAATATTTAAAAACTTGGTTTTTTCGTTACCAAAAAGGGACTCGAGCTCGCAGAACCCGCACTATAATACTGGTATTGAAACTAAGATCAAAGACGACTTAGAGCAATAATTTTGAGATGAAACTTAATATAAAATTAGGTTTTTTAGAGAAAATTAAATATTTTCGAAGTTCTCTATTCGCTAGGCGCACGCACGAGCGAAGTGTCAAAAGATGCGTCTCCGGGCGGGATACCGATCTATGGAGTTACTGGATATAAATGCTGTGCAAAAAATTTGAATAATGGTTAAAAAACCGGTTTTTCAACTGAAAAATATCTAAAAACTTGGTTTTTTTCGTTACCAAAAAGGACTCGAGCTCTCAGACCGCGTACTATAATACTGATAATGAAACTAAGGTCAAAGACGGTTTAGAGCAAAAATTTTGAGATGAAACATAGTGTAAAATTAGGTTTTTTGGAGAAAATTAAATATTTTCGAAGTTCTCTATTCGCTAGGCGCACGCACCAGCGAGGTCTCAAAAGATGCGTCTCTGGGCGGGATACCGATCTATGGAGTTACTGGATATAAATGCTTTGCAAAAAATTTGAATAATGGTTAAAAAACCGGTTTTTCAACTGAAAAATATCTAAAAACTTGGTTTTTTTTCGTTACCAAAAAGGACTCGAGCTCTCAGACCGCGTACTATAATACTGATAATGAAACTAAGGTCAAAGACGGTTTAGAGCAAAAATTTTGAGATGAAACATAGTGTAAAATTAGGTTTTTTGGAGAAAATTAAATATTTTCGAAGTTCTCTATTCGCAAGGTGCACGCACGAGCGAGGTGTCAAAAGATGCGTCTCTGGGCGGGATACCGATCTATGGAGTTACTTGATATAAATGCTGCAAAGCATTTATATCCAGTAACTTTATTTTTTTTAATAATGTTTAAAAAACCGGTTTTTCAACTGAAAAATATCTAAAAACTTTTTTTTTCGTTACCAAAAAGGACTCGAGCTCTCAGACCGCGTACTATAATACTGATAATGAAACTAAGATCAAAGACGGTTTAGAGCATAAATTTTGAGATGAAACATAGTGTAAAATTAGGTTTTTAGAGATAATTAAATATTTTCGAAGTTCTCTATTCGCTAGGCGCACGCACGAGCGAGGTGTCAAAAGTTGCGTCTCCGGGCGGGATACCGATCTATGGAGTTACTGGATATAAATGTTAAAAAAACCGGTTTTTCAACTGAAAAATATCTAAAAACTTGTTTTTTTTCGTTACCAAAAAGGACTCGAGCTCTCAGACCGCGTACTATAATACTGATAATGAAACTAAGGTCAAAGACGGTTTAGAGCAAAAATTTTGAGATGAAACATAGTGTAAAATTAGGTTTTTTAGAGATAATTAAATATTTTCGAAGTTCTCTATTCGCTAGGCGCACGCACCAGCGAGGTCTCAAAAGATGCGTCTCTGGGCGGGATACCGATCTATGGAGTTACTGGATATAAATGCTTTGCAAAAAATTTGAATAATGGTTAAAAAACCGGTTTTTCAACTGAAAAATATCTAAAAACTTGGTTTTTTTCGTAACCAAAAAGGACTCGAGCTCTCAGACCGCGTACTATAATACTGATACTGAAACTAAGGTCAAAGACGGTTTAGAGCAAAAATTTTGAGATGAAACATAGTGTAAAATTAGGTTTTTTAGAGATAATTAAATATTTTCGAAGTTCTCTATTCGCTAGGCGCACGCACCAGCGAGGTCTCAAAAGATGCGTCTCTGGGCGGGATACCGATCTATGGAGTTACTGGATATAAATGCTTTGCAAAAAATTTGAATAATGGTTAAAAAACCGGTTTTTCAACTGAAAAATATCTAAAAACTTGGTTTTTTCGTTACCAAAATGGGACTCGAGCTCGCAGAACCCGCACTATAATTCTGGTATTGAAACTAAGATCAAAGACGATTTAGAACAAAAATTTTGAGATGAAACATAGTGTAAAATTAGGTTTTTTGGAGAAAATTAAATATTTTCGAAGTTCTCTATTCGCAAGGCGCACGCACGAGCGAGGTGTCAAAAGATGCGTCTCTGGGCGGGATACCGATCTATGGAGTTACTGGATATAAATGCTTTGCAAAAAATTTGAATAATGGTTAAAAAACCGGTTTTTCAACTGAAAAATATCTAAAAACTTGGTTTTTTCGTTACCAAAAAGGGACTCGAGCTCGCAGAACCCGCACTATAATACTGGTATTGAAACTAAGATCAAAGACGATTTAGAGCAAAAATTTTGAGATGAAACTTAGTATAAAATTAGGTTTTTTAGAGAAAATTAAATATTTTCGAAGTTCTCTATTCGCTAGGCGCACGCACGAGCGAGGTGTCAAAAGATGCGTCTCTGGGCGGGATACCGAACTATGGAGTTACTGGATATAAATGCTTTGCAAAAAATTTGAATAATGGTTAAAAAACCGGTTTTTCAACTGAAAAATATCTAAAAACTTGGTTTTTTCGTTACCAAAAAGGGACTCGAGCTCGCAGAACCCGCACTATAATACTGGTATTGAAACTAAGATCTAAGACGATTTAGAGCAAAAATTTTGAGATGAAACTTAGTATAAAATTAGATTTTTTAGAGAAAATTTAATATTTTCGAAGTTCTCTATTCGCTAGGCGCACACACGAGCGAGGTGTCAAAAGATGCGTCTCTGAGCGGGATACCGATCTATGGAGTTACTGGATATAAATGCTTTGCCAAAAATTTGAATAATGGTTAAAAACCCGGTTTTTCAACTGAAAAATATCTAAAAACTTGGTTTTATTCGTTACCAAAAAGGGACTCGAGCTCACAGACCGCGTACTGTAATATTGATAATGAAACTAAGGTCGAAGATGGTTTAGAGCAAAAATTTTGAGATGAAACTTAGTATAAAATTAGGTTTTTTAGAGAAAATTAAATATTTTCGAAGTTCTCTATTCGCTAGGCGCACGCACGAGCGAGGTGTCAAAAGATGCGTCTCTGGGCGGGATACCGATCGATGGAGTTACTGGATATAAATGCTGCAAATTATTTATATCCAGTAACTTTATTTTTTTTAATAATGTTTAAAAAACCGGTTTTTCAACTGAAAAATATCTAAAAACTTTTTTTTTCGTTACCAAAAAGGACTCGAGCTCTCAGACCGCGTACTATAATACTGATAATGAAACTAAGATCAAAGACGGTTTAAAGCAAAAATTTTGAGATGAAACATAGTGTAAAATTAGGTTTTTAGAGATAATTAAATATTTTCGAAGTTCTCTATTCGCTAGGCGCACGCACGAGCGAGGTGTCAAAAGTTGCGTCTCCGGGCGGGATACCGATCTATGGAGTTACTGGATATAAATGTTTAAAAAACCGGTTTTTCAACTGAAAAATATCTAAAAACTTGGTTTTATTCGTTACCAAAAAGGGACTCGAGCTCACAGACCGCGTACTGTAATATTGATAATGAAACTAAGGTCGAAGATGGTTTAGAGCAAAAATTTTGAGATGAAACTTAGTATAAAATTAGGTTTTTTAGAGAAAATTAAATATTTTCGAAGTTCTCTATTCGCTAGGCGCACGCACGAGCGAGGTGTCAAAAGATGCGTCTCCGGGCGGGATACCGATCTATGGAGTTACTGGATATAAATGCTGTGCAAAAAATTTGAATAATGGTTAAAAAACCGGTTTTTCAACTGAAAAATATCTAAAAACTTGGTTTTTTTCGTTACCAAAAAGGACTCGAGCTCTCAGACCGCGTACTATAATACTGATAATGAAACTAAGATCAAAGACGGTTTAGAGCAAAAATTTTGAGATGAAACATAGTGTAAAATTCGGTTTTTAGAGATAATTAAATATTTTCGAAGTTCTCTATTCGCTAGGCGCACGCACGAGCGAGGTGTCAAAAGATGCGTCTCCGGGCGGGATACCGATCTATGGATTTCTTGGATATAAATGTTCAAAAAACCGGTTTTTCAACTGAAAAATATCTAAAAACTTGGTTTTTTCGTTACCAAAAAGGGACTCGAGCTCGCAGAACCCGCACTATAATACTGGTATTGAAACTAAGATCAAAGACGACTTAGAGCAAAAATTTTGAGATGAAACTTAGTATAAAATTAGGTTTTTTAGAGAAAATTAAATATTTTCGAAGTTCTCTATTCGCTAGGCGCACGCACGAGCGAGGTGTCAAAAGATGCATCTCCGGGCGGGATACCGATCTATGGAGTTACTGGATATAAATGCTTTGCAAAAAATTTGAATAATGGTTAAAAAACCGGTTTTTCAACTGAAAAATATCTAAAAACTTGGTTTTTTTCGTTACCAAAAAGGGACTCGAGCTCACAGACCGCGTACTGTAATATTAATAATGAATCTAAGGTCAAAGACGATTTAGAGCAAAAATTATGAGATGAAACATAGTGTAAAATTAGGTTTTTTAGAGAAAATTAAATATTTTCGAAGTTCTCTATTCGCTAGGCGCACGCACGAGTGAGGTATCAAAAGATGCGTTTCCGGGCGGGATACCGATCTATGGAGTTACTGGATATAAATGCTTTGCAAAAAATTTTAATAATGGTTAAAAAACCGGTTTTTCAACTGGAAAATATGTAAAAACTTGGTTTTATTCGTTACCAAAAAGGACTCGAGCTCTCAGACCACGTACTATAATACTGATAACGAAACTAAGGTCAAAGACGGTTTAGAGCAAAAATTTTGAGATGAAACTTGGTGTAAAATTAGGTTTTTTAGAGAAAATTTAATATTTTCGAAGTTCTCTATTCGCTAGGCGCACGCACGAGCGAGGTGTCAAAAGATGCGTCTCCGGGCGGGATACCGATCTATGGAGTTACTGGATATAAATGCTTTGCAAAAAATTTGAATAATGGTTAAAAACCCGGTTTTTCAACTGAAAAATATCTAAAAACTTGGTTTTATTCGTTACCAAAAAGGGACTCGAGCTCACAGACCGCGTACTGTAATATTGATAGTGAAACTAAGGTCGAAGATGGTTTAGAGCAAAAATTTTGAGATGAAACTTAGTATAAAATTAGGTTTTTTAGAGAAAATTAAATATTTTCGAAGTTCTCTATTCGCTAGGCGCACGCACGAGCGAGGTGTCAAAAGATGCGTCTCCGGGCGGGATACCGATCTATGGAGTTACTGGATATAAATGATGTGCAAAAAATTTAAATAATGGTTAAAAAACCGGTTTTTCAACTGAAAAATATCTAAAAACTTGGTTTTTTTCGTTACCAAAAAGGACTCGAGCTCTCAGACCGCGTACTATAATACTGATAATGAAACTAAGATCAAAGACGGTTTAGAGCAAAAATTTTGAGATGAAACATAGTGTAAAATTCGGTTTTTAGAGATAATTAAATATTTTCGAAGTTCTCTATTCGCTAGGCGCACGCACGAGCGAGGTGTCAAAAGATGCGTCTCCGGGCGGGATACCGATCTATGGATTTCTTGGATATAAATGTTCAAAAAACCGGTTTTTCAACTGAAAAATATCTAAAAACTTGGTTTTTTCGTTACCAAAAAGGACTCGAGCTCTCAGACCGCGTACTATAATACTGATAATGAAACTAAGGTCAAAGACGGTTTAGAGCAAAAATTTTGAGATGAAACATAGTGTAAAATTAGGTTTTTTAGAGATAATTAAATATTTTCGAAGTTCTCTATTCGCTAGGCGCACGCACCAGCGAGGTCTCAAAAGATGCGTCTCTGGGCGGGATACCGATCTATGGAGTTACTGGATATAAATGCTTTGCAAAAAATTTGAATAATGGTTAAAAAACCGGTTTTTCAACTGAAAAATATCTAAAAACTTGGTTTTTTTCGTAACCAAAAAGGACTCGAGCTCTCAGACCGCGTACTATAATACTGATACTGAAACTAAGGTCAAAGACGGTTTAGAGCAAAAATTTTGAGATGAAACATAGTGTAAAATTAGGTTTTTTAGAGATAATTAAATATTTTCGAAGTTCTCTATTCGCTAGGCGCACGCACCAGCGAGGTCTCAAAAGATGCGTCTCTGGGCGGGATACCGATCTATGGAGTTACTGGATATAAATGCTTTGCAAAAAATTTGAATAATGGTTAAAAAACCGGTTTTTCAACTGAAAAATATCTAAAAACTTGGTTTTTTCGTTACCAAAATGGGACTCGAGCTCGCAGAACCCGCACTATAATTCTGGTATTGAAACTAAGATCAAAGACGATTTAGAACAAAAATTTTGAGATGAAACATAGTGTAAAATTAGGTTTTTTGGAGAAAATTAAATATTTTCGAAGTTCTCTATTCGCAAGGCGCACGCACGAGCGAGGTGTCAAAAGATGCGTCTCTGGGCGGGATACCGATCTATGGAGTTACTGGATATAAATGCTTTGCAAAAAATTTGAATAATGGTTAAAAAACCGGTTTTTCAACTGAAAAATATCTAAAAACTTGGTTTTTTCGTTACCAAAAAGGGACTCGAGCTCGCAGAACCCGCACTATAATACTGGTATTGAAACTAAGATCAAAGACGATTTAGAGCAAAAATTTTGAGATGAAACTTAGTATAAAATTAGGTTTTTTAGAGAAAATTAAATATTTTCGAAGTTCTCTATTCGCTAGGCGCACGCACGAGCGAGGTGTCAAAAGATGCGTCTCTGGGCGGGATACCGAACTATGGAGTTACTGGATATAAATGCTTTGCAAAAAATTTGAATAATGGTTAAAAAACCGGTTTTTCAACTGAAAAATATCTAAAAACTTGGTTTTTTCGTTACCAAAAAGGGACTCGAGCTCGCAGAACCCGCACTATAATACTGGTATTGAAACTAAGATCTAAGACGATTTAGAGCAAAAATTTTGAGATGAAACTTAGTATAAAATTAGATTTTTTAGAGAAAATTTAATATTTTCGAAGTTCTCTATTCGCTAGGCGCACACACGAGCGAGGTGTCAAAAGATGCGTCTCTGAGCGGGATACCGATCTATGGAGTTACTGGATATAAATGCTTTGCCAAAAATTTGAATAATGGTTAAAAACCCGGTTTTTCAACTGAAAAATATCTAAAAACTTGGTTTTATTCGTTACCAAAAAGGGACTCGAGCTCACAGACCGCGTACTGTAATATTGATAATGAAACTAAGGTCGAAGATGGTTTAGAGCAAAAATTTTGAGATGAAACTTAGTATAAAATTAGGTTTTTTAGAGAAAATTAAATATTTTCGAAGTTCTCTATTCGCTAGGCGCACGCACGAGCGAGGTGTCAAAAGATGCGTCTCTGGGCGGGATACCGATCGATGGAGTTACTGGATATAAATGCTGCAAATTATTTATATCCAGTAACTTTATTTTTTTTAATAATGTTTAAAAAACCGGTTTTTCAACTGAAAAATATCTAAAAACTTTTTTTTTCGTTACCAAAAAGGACTCGAGCTCTCAGACCGCGTACTATAATACTGATAATGAAACTAAGATCAAAGACGGTTTAAAGCAAAAATTTTGAGATGAAACATAGTGTAAAATTAGGTTTTTAGAGATAATTAAATATTTTCGAAGTTCTCTATTCGCTAGGCGCACGCACGAGCGAGGTGTCAAAAGTTGCGTCTCCGGGCGGGATACCGATCTATGGAGTTACTGGATATAAATGTTTAAAAAACCGGTTTTTCAACTGAAAAATATCTAAAAACTTGGTTTTATTCGTTACCAAAAAGGGACTCGAGCTCACAGACCGCGTACTGTAATATTGATAATGAAACTAAGGTCGAAGATGGTTTAGAGCAAAAATTTTGAGATGAAACTTAGTATAAAATTAGGTTTTTTAGAGAAAATTAAATATTTTCGAAGTTCTCTATTCGCTAGGCGCACGCACGAGCGAGGTGTCAAAAGATGCGTCTCCGGGCGGGATACCGATCTATGGAGTTACTGGATATAAATGCTGTGCAAAAAATTTGAATAATGGTTAAAAAACCGGTTTTTCAACTGAAAAATATCTAAAAACTTGGTTTTTTTCGTTACCAAAAAGGACTCGAGCTCTCAGACCGCGTACTATAATACTGATAATGAAACTAAGATCAAAGACGGTTTAGAGCAAAAATTTTGAGATGAAACATAGTGTAAAATTCGGTTTTTAGAGATAATTAAATATTTTCGAAGTTCTCTATTCGCTAGGCGCACGCACGAGCGAGGTGTCAAAAGATGCGTCTCCGGGCGGGATACCGATCTATGGATTTCTTGGATATAAATGTTCAAAAAACCGGTTTTTCAACTGAAAAATATCTAAAAACTTGGTTTTTTCGTTACCAAAAAGGGACTCGAGCTCGCAGAACCCGCACTATAATACTGGTATTGAAACTAAGATCAAAGACGACTTAGAGCAAAAATTTTGAGATGAAACTTAGTATAAAATTAGGTTTTTTAGAGAAAATTAAATATTTTCGAAGTTCTCTATTCGCTAGGCGCACGCACGAGCGAGGTGTCAAAAGATGCATCTCCGGGCGGGATACCGATCTATGGAGTTACTGGATATAAATGCTTTGCAAAAAATTTGAATAATGGTTAAAAAACCGGTTTTTCAACTGAAAAATATCTAAAAACTTGGTTTTTTTCGTTACCAAAAAGGGACTCGAGCTCACAGACCGCGTACTGTAATATTAATAATGAATCTAAGGTCAAAGACGATTTAGAGCAAAAATTATGAGATGAAACATAGTGTAAAATTAGGTTTTTTAGAGAAAATTAAATATTTTCGAAGTTCTCTATTCGCTAGGCGCACGCACGAGTGAGGTATCAAAAGATGCGTTTCCGGGCGGGATACCGATCTATGGAGTTACTGGATATAAATGCTTTGCAAAAAATTTTAATAATGGTTAAAAAACCGGTTTTTCAACTGGAAAATATGTAAAAACTTGGTTTTATTCGTTACCAAAAAGGACTCGAGCTCTCAGACCACGTACTATAATACTGATAACGAAACTAAGGTCAAAGACGGTTTAGAGCAAAAATTTTGAGATGAAACTTGGTGTAAAATTAGGTTTTTTAGAGAAAATTTAATATTTTCGAAGTTCTCTATTCGCTAGGCGCACGCACGAGCGAGGTGTCAAAAGATGCGTCTCCGGGCGGGATACCGATCTATGGAGTTACTGGATATAAATGCTTTGCAAAAAATTTGAATAATGGTTAAAAACCCGGTTTTTCAACTGAAAAATATCTAAAAACTTGGTTTTATTCGTTACCAAAAAGGGACTCGAGCTCACAGACCGCGTACTGTAATATTGATAGTGAAACTAAGGTCGAAGATGGTTTAGAGCAAAAATTTTGAGATGAAACTTAGTATAAAATTAGGTTTTTTAGAGAAAATTAAATATTTTCGAAGTTCTCTATTCGCTAGGCGCACGCACGAGCGAGGTGTCAAAAGATGCGTCTCCGGGCGGGATACCGATCTATGGAGTTACTGGATATAAATGATGTGCAAAAAATTTAAATAATGGTTAAAAAACCGGTTTTTCAACTGAAAAATATCTAAAAACTTGGTTTTTTTCGTTACCAAAAAGGACTCGAGCTCTCAGACCGCGTACTATAATACTGATAATGAAACTAAGATCAAAGACGGTTTAGAGCAAAAATTTTGAGATGAAACATAGTGTAAAATTCGGTTTTTAGAGATAATTAAATATTTTCGAAGTTCTCTATTCGCTAGGCGCACGCACGAGCGAGGTGTCAAAAGATGCGTCTCCGGGCGGGATACCGATCTATGGATTTCTTGGATATAAATGTTCAAAAAACCGGTTTTTCAACTGAAAAATATCTAAAAACTTGGTTTTTTCGTTACCAAAAAGGGACTCGAGCTCGCAGAACCCGCACTATAATACTGGTATTGAAACTAAGATCAAAGACGACTTAGAGCAAAAATTTTGAGATGAAACTTAGTATAAAATTAGGTTTTTTAGAGAAAATTAAATATTTTCGAAGTTCTCTATTCGCTAGGCGCACGCACGAGCGAGGTGTCAAAAGATGCATCTCCGGGCGGGATACCGATCTATGGAGTTACTGGATATAAATGCTTTGCAAAAAATTTGAATAATGGTTAAAAAACCGGTTTTTCAACAGAAAAATATCTAAAAACTTGGTTTTTTTCGTTACCAAAAAGGGACTCGAGCTCACAGACCGCGTACTGTAATATTAATAATGAATCTAAGGTCAAAGACGATTTAGAGCAAAAATTATGAGATGAAACATAGTGTAAAATTAGGTTTTTTAGAGAAAATTAAATATTTTCGAAGTTCTCTATTCGCTAGGCGCACGCACGAGTGAGGTATCAAAAGATGCGTTTCCGGGCGGGATACCGATCTATGGAGTTACTGGATATAAATGCTTTGCAAAAAATTTTAATAATGGTTAAAAAACCGGTTTTTCAACTGGAAAATATGTAAAAACTTGGTTTTATTCGTTACCAAAAAGGACTCGAGCTCTCAGACCACGTACTATAATACTGATAACGAAACTAAGGTCAAAGACGGTTTAGAGCAAAAATTTTGAGATGAAACTTGGTGTAAAATTAGGTTTTTTAGAGAAAATTTAATATTTTCGAAGTTCTCTATTCGCTAGGCGCACGCACGAGCGAGGTGTCAAAAGATGCGTCTCCGGGCGGGATACCGATCTATGGAGTTACTGGATATAAATGCTTTGCAAAAAATTTGAATAATGGTTAAAAACCCGGTTTTTCAACTGAAAAATATCTAAAAACTTGGTTTTATTCGTTACCAAAAAGGGACTCGAGCTCACAGACCGCGTACTGTAATATTGATAGTGAAACTAAGGTCGAAGATGGTTTAGAGCAAAAATTTTGAGATGAAACTTAGTATAAAATTAGGTTTTTTAGAGAAAATTAAATATTTTCGAAGTTCTCTATTCGCTAGGCGCACGCACGAGCGAGGTGTCAAAAGATGCGTCTCCGGGCGGGATACCGATCTATGGAGTTACTGGATATAAATGATGTGCAAAAAATTTAAATAATGGTTAAAAAACCGGTTTTTCAACTGAAAAATATCTAAAAACTTGGTTTTTTTCGTTACCAAAAAGGACTCGAGCTCTCAGACCGCGTACTATAATACTGATAATGAAACTAAGATCAAAGACGGTTTAGAGCAAAAATTTTGAGATGAAACATAGTGTAAAATTCGGTTTTTAGAGATAATTAAATATTTTCGAAGTTCTCTATTCGCTAGGCGCACGCACGAGCGAGGTGTCAAAAGATGCGTCTCCGGGCGGGATACCGATCTATGGAGTTACTGGATATAAATGTTTAAAAAACCGGTTTTTCAACTGAAAAATATCTAAAAACTTGGTTTTTTTCGTTACCAAAAAGGACTCGAGCTCTCAAACCGCGTACTATAATACTGATAATGAAACTAATGTCAAAGACGGTTTAGAGCAAAAATTTTGAGATGAAACATAGTGTAAAATTAGGTTTTTTAGAGATAATTAAATATTTTCGAAGTTCTCTATTCGCTAGGCGCACGCACGAGCGAGGTGTCAAAAGATGCGTCTCTGGGCGGGATACCGATCTATGGAGTTACTGGATATAAATGCTGTGCAAAAAATTTTAATAATGGTTAAAAAACCGGTTTTTCAACTGAAAAATATCTAAAAACTTGGTTTTTTTCGTTACCAAAAAGGACTCGAGCTCTCAAACCGCGTACTATAATACTGATAATGAAACTAATGTCAAAGACGGTTTAGAGCAAAAATTTTGAGATGAAACATAGTGTAAAATTAGGTTTTTTAGAGATAATTAAATATTTTCGAAGTTCTCTATTCGCTAGGCGCACGCACGAGTGAGGTATCAAAAGATGCGTTTCCGGGCGGGATACCGATCTATGGAGTTACTGGATATAAATGCTTTGCAAAAAATTTTAATAATGGTTAAAAAACCGGTTTTTCAACTGGAAAATATGTAAAAACTTGGTTTTATTCGTTACCAAAAAGGACTCGAGCTCTCAGACCACGTACTATAATACTGATAACGAAACTAAGGTCAAAGACGGTTTAGAGCAAAAATTTTGAGATGAAACTTGGTGTAAAATTAGGTTTTTTAGAGAAAATTTAATATTTTCGAAGTTCTCTATTCGCTAGGCGCACGCACGAGCGAGGTGTCAAAAGATGCGTCTCCGGGCGGGATACCGATCTATGGAGTTACTGGATATAAATGCTTTGCAAAAAATTTGAATAATGGTTAAAAACCCGGTTTTTCAACTGAAAAATATCTAAAAACTTGGTTTTATTCGTTACCAAAAAGGGACTCGAGCTCACAGACCGCGTACTGTAATATTGATAGTGAAACTAAGGTCGAAGATGGTTTAGAGCAAAAATTTTGGGATGAAACTTAGTATAAAATTAGGTTTTTTAGAGAAAATTAAATATTTTCGAAGTTCTCTATTCGCTAGGCGCACGCACGAGCGAGGTGTCAAAAGATGCGTCTCCGGGCGGGATACCGATCTATGGAGTTACTGGATATAAATGATGTGCAAAAAATTTAAATAATGGTTAAAAAACCGGTTTTTCAACTGAAAAATATCTAAAAACTTGGTTTTTTTCGTTACCAAAAAGGACTCGAGCTCTCAGACCGCGTACTATAATACTGATAATGAAACTAAGATCAAAGACGGTTTAGAGCAAAAATTTTGAGATGAAACATAGTGTAAAATTCGGTTTTTAGAGATAATTAAATATTTTCGAAGTTCTCTATTCGCTAGGCGCACGCACGAGCGAGGTGTCAAAAGATGCGTCTCCGGGCGGGATACCGATCTATGGAGTTACTGGATATAAATGTTTAAAAAACCGGTTTTTCAACTGAAAAATATCTAAAAACTTGGTTTTTTTCGTTACCAAAAAGGACTCGAGCTCTCAAACCGCGTACTATAATACTGATAATGAAACTAATGTCAAAGACGGTTTAGAGCAAAAATTTTGAGATGAAACATAGTGTAAAATTAGGTTTTTTAGAGATAATTAAATATTTTCGAAGTTCTCTATTCGCTAGGCGCACGCACGAGCGAGGTGTCAAAAGATGCGTCTCTGGGCGGGATACCGATCTATGGAGTTACTGGATATAAATGCTGTGCAAAAAATTTTAATAATGGTTAAAAAACCGGTTTTTCAACTGAAAAATATCTAAAAACTTGGTTTTTTTCGTTACCAAAAAGGACTCGAGCTCTCAAACCGCGTACTATAATACTGATAATGAAACTAATGTCAAAGACGGTTTAGAGCAAAAATTTTGAGATGAAACATAGTGTAAAATTAGGTTTTTTAGAGATAATTAAATATTTTCGAAGTTCTCTATTCGCTAGGCGCACGCACGAGCGAGGTGTCAAAAGTTGCGTCTCCGGGCGGGATACCGATCTATGGAGTTACTGGATATAAATGTTTAAAAAACCGGTTTTTCAACTGAAAAATATCTAAAAACTTGGTTTTTTCGTTACCAAAAAGGACTCGAGCTCTCAGACCGCGTACTATAATACTGATAATGAAACTAAGGTCAAAGACGGTTTAGAGCAAAAATTTTGAGATGAAACATAGTGTAAAATTAGGTTTTTTAGAGAAAATTTAATATTTTCGAAGTTCTCTATTCGCTAGGCGCACGCACGAGCGAGGTGTCAAAAGATGCGTCTCCGGGCGGGATACCGATCTATGGAGTTACTGGATATAAATGCTTTGCAAAAAATTTGAATAATGGTTAAAAACCCGGTTTTTCAACTGAAAAATATCTAAAAACTTGGTTTTATTCGTTACCAAAAAGGGACTCGAGCTCACAGACCGCGTACTGTAATATTGATAGTGAAACTAAGGTCGAAGATGGTTTAGAGCAAAAATTTTGAGATGAAACTTAGTATAAAATTAGGTTTTTTAGAGAAAATTAAATATTTTCGAAGTTCTCTATTCGCTAGGCGCACGCACGAGCGAGGTGTCAAAAGATGCGTCTCTGGGCGGGATACCGACCTATGGAGTTACTGGATATAAATGTTTAAAAAACCGGTTTTTCAACTGAAAAATATCTAAAAACTTGGTTTTTTTCGTTACCAAAAAGGACTCGAGCTCTCAGACCGCGTACTATAATAATGATAATGAAACTAAGGTCAAAGACGGTTTAGAGCAAAAATTTTGAGATGAAACATAGTGTAAAATTAGGTTTGTTGGAGAAAATTAAATATTTTCGAAGTTCTCTATTCGCAAGGCACACGCACGAGCGAGGTGTCAAAAGATGCGTCTCTGGGCGGGATACCGATCGATGGAGTTACTGGATATAAATGCTGCAAAGCATTTATATCCAGTAACTTTATTTTTTTTAATAATGTTTAAAAAACCGGTTTTTCAACTGAAAAATATCTAAAAACTTTTTTTTTCGTTACCAAAAAGGACTCGAGCTCTCAGACCGCGTACTATAATACTGATAATGAAACTAATGTCAAAGACGGTTTAGAGCAAAAATTTTGAGATGAAACATAGTGTAAAATTAGGTTTTTTAGAGATAATTAAATATTTTCGAAGTTCTCTATTCGCTAGGCGCACGCACGAGCGAGGTGTCAAAAGTTGCGTCTCCGGGCGGGATACCGATCTATGGAGTTACTGGATATAAATGTTTAAAAAACCGGTTTTTCAACTGAAAAATATCTAAAAACTTGGTTTTTTCGTTACCAAAAAGGACTCGAGCTCTCAGACCGCGTACTATAATACTGATAATGAAACTAAGGTCAAAGACGGTTTAGAGCAAAAATTTTGAGATGAAACATAGTGTAAAATTAGGTTTTTTAGAGATAATTAAATATTTTCGAAGTTCTCTATTCGCTAGGCGCACGCACGAGCGAGGTGTCAAAAGATGCGTCTCCGGGCGGGATACCGATCTATGGAGTTACTGGATATAAATGCTTTGCAAAAAATTTGAATAATGGTTAAAAAACCGGTTTTTCAACTGAAACATATCTAAAACCTTGGTTTTTTACGTTACCAAAAAGGACTCGAGCTCTCAGACCGCGTACTATAATATTGATAATGAAACTAAGGTCAAAGACGGTTTAGAGCAAAAATTTTGAGATGAAACATAGTGTAAAATTAGGTTTTTTAGAGAAAATTAAATATTTTCGAAGTTCTCTATTCGCTAGGCGCATGCACGAGCGAGGTGTCAAAAGATGCGTCTCCGGGCGGGATACCGATCTATGGAGTTACTGGATATAAATGCTGTGCAAAAAATTTGAATAATGGTTAAAAAACCGGATTTTCAACTGAAAAATATCTAGAAACTTGGTTTTTTTCGTTACCAAAAAGGACTCGAGCTCTCAGACCGCGTACTATAATACTGATAATGAAACTAAGGTCAAAGACGGTTTAGAGCAAAAATTTTGAGATGAAACGTAGTGTAAAATTAGGTTTTTTGTAGAAAATTAAATATTTTCGAAGTTCTCTATTCGCAAGGCGCACGCACGAGCGAGGTGTCAAAAGATGCGTCTCTGGGCGGGATACCGATCGATGGAGTTACTGGATATAAATGCTGCAAAGCATTTATATCCAGTAACTTTATTTTTTTTTAATAATATTTAAAAAACCGGTTTTTCAACTGAAAAATATCTAAAAACTTGGTTTTTTTCGTTACCAAAAAGGACTCGAGCTCTCAGATCGCGTACTATAATACTGATAATGAAACTAAGGTCAAAGACGGTTTAGAGCAAAAATTTTGAGATGAAACATAGTGTAAAATTTGGTTTTTTGTAGAAAATTATATATTTTCGAAGTTCTCTATTCGCTAGGCGCACGCACGAGCGAGGTGTCAAAAGGTGCGTCTCCGAGCGGGATACTTATCTATGGAGTTACTGGATATAAATGCTTTGCAAAAAATTTGAATAATGGTTAAAAAACCGGTTTTTCAACTGAAAAATATTTAAAAACTTGGTTTTTTCGTTACCAAAAAGGGACTCGAGCTCGCAGAACCCGCACTATAATACTGGTATTGAAACTAAGATCAAAGACGACTTAGAGCAATAATTTTGAGATGAAACTTAATATAAAATTAGGTTTTTTAGAGATAATTAAATATTTTCGAAGTTCTCTATTCGCTAGGCGCACGCACGAGCGAAGTGTCAAAAGATGCGTCTCCGGGCGGGATACCGATCTATGGAGTTACTGGATATAAATGCTGTGCAAAAAATTTGAATAATGGTTAAAAAACCGGTTTTTCAACTGAAAAATATCTAAAAACTTGGTTTTTTTCGTTACCAAAAAGGACTCGAGCTCTCAGACCGCGTACTATAATAATGATAATGAAACTAAGGTCAAAGACGGTTTAGAGCAAAAATTTTGAGATGAAACATAGTGTAAAATTAGGTTTGTTGGAGAAAATTAAATATTTTCGAAGTTCTCTATTCGCAAGGCACACGCACGAGCGAGGTGTCAAAAGATGCGTCTCTGGGCGGGATACCGATCGATGGAGTTACTGGATATAAATGCTGCAAAGCATTTATATCCAGTAACTTTATTTTTTTTAATAATTTTTAAAAAACCGGTTTTTCAACTGAAAAATATCTAAAAACTTTTTTTTTCGTTACCAAAAAGGACTCGAGCTCTCAGACCGCGTACTATAATACTGATAATGAAACTAATGTCAAAGACGGTTTAGAGCAAAAATTTTGAGATGAAACATAGTGTAAAATTAGGTTTTTTAGAGATAATTAAATATTTTCGAAGTTCTCTATTCGCTAGGCGCACGCACGAGCGAGGTGTCAAAAGTTGCGTCTCCGGGCGGGATACCGATCTATGGAGTTACTGGATATAAATGTTTAAAAAACCGGTTTTTCAACTGAAAAATATCTAAAAACTTGGTTTTTTCGTTACCAAAAAGGACTCGAGCTCTCAGACCGCGTACTATAATACTGATAATGAAACTAAGGTCAAAGACGGTTTAGAGCAAAAATTTTGAGATGAAACATAGTGTAAAATTAGGTTTTTTAGAGATAATTAAATATTTTCGAAGTTCTCTATTCGCTAGGCGCACGCACGAGCGAGGTGTCAAAAGATGCGTCTCCGGGCGGGATACCGATCTATGGAGTTACTGGATATAAATGCTTTGCAAAAAATTTGAATAATGGTTAAAAAACCGGTTTTTCAACTGAAACATATCTAAAACCTTGGTTTTTTACGTTACCAAAAAGGACTCGAGCTCTCAGACCGCGTACTATAATATTGATAATGAAACTAAGGTCAAAGACGGTTTAGAGCAAAAATTTTGAGATGAAACATAGTGTAAAATTAGGTTTTTTAGAGAAAATTAAATATTTTCGAAGTTCTCTATTCGCTAGGCGCATGCACGAGCGAGGTGTCAAAAGATGCGTCTCCGGGCGGGATACCGATCTATGGAGTTACTGGATATAAATGCTGTGCAAAAAATTTGAATAATGGTTAAAAAACCGGATTTTCAACTGAAAAATATCTAGAAACTTGGTTTTTTTCGTTACCAAAAAGGACTCGAGCTCTCAGACCGCGTACTATAATACTGATAATGAAACTAAGGTCAAAGACGGTTTAGAGCAAAAATTTTGAGATGAAACGTAGTGTAAAATTAGGTTTTTTGTAGAAAATTAAATATTTTCGAAGTTCTCTATTCGCAAGGCGCACGCACGAGCGAGGTGTCAAAAGATGCGTCTCTGGGCGGGATACCGATCGATGGAGTTACTGGATATAAATGCTGCAAAGCATTTATATCCAGTAACTTTATTTTTTTTTAATAATATTTAAAAAACCGGTTTTTCAACTGAAAAATATCTAAAAACTTGGTTTTTTTCGTTACCAAAAAGGACTCGAGCTCTCAGATCGCGTACTATAATACTGATAATGAAACTAAGGTCAAAGACGGTTTAGAGCAAAAATTTTGAGATGAAACATAGTGTAAAATTTGGTTTTTTGTAGAAAATTATATATTTTCGAAGTTCTCTATTCGCTAGGCGCACGCACGAGCGAGGTGTCAAAAGGTGCGTCTCCGAGCGGGATACTTATCTATGGAGTTACTGGATATAAATGCTTTGCAAAAAATTTGAATAATGGTTAAAAAACCGGTTTTTCAACTGAAAAATATTTAAAAACTTGGTTTTTTCGTTACCAAAAAGGGACTCGAGCTCGCAGAACCCGCACTATAATACTGGTATTGAAACTAAGATCAAAGACGACTTAGAGCAATAATTTTGAGATGAAACTTAATATAAAATTAGGTTTTTTAGAGAAAATTAAATATTTTCGAAGTTCTCTATTCGCTAGGCGCACGCACGAGCGAAGTGTCAAAAGATGCGTCTCCGGGCGGGATACCGATCTATGGAGTTACTGGATATAAATGCTGTGCAAAAAATTTGAATAATGGTTAAAAAACCGGTTTTTCAACTGAAAAATATCTAAAAACTTGGTTTTTTTCGTTACCAAAAAGGACTCGAGCTCTCAGACCGCGTACTATAATAATGATAATGAAACTAAGGTCAAAGACGGTTTAGAGCAAAAATTTTGAGATGAAACATAGTGTAAAATTAGGTTTGTTGGAGAAAATTAAATATTTTCGAAGTTCTCTATTCGCAAGGCACACGCACGAGCGAGGTGTCAAAAGATGCGTCTCTGGGCGGGATACCGATCGATGGAGTTACTGGATATAAATGCTGCAAAGCATTTATATCCAGTAACTTTATTTTTTTTAATAATTTTTAAAAAACCGGTTTTTCAACTGAAAAATATCTAAAAACTTTTTTTTTCGTTACCAAAAAGGACTCGAGCTCTCAGACCGCGTACTATAATACTGATAATGAAACTAATGTCAAAGACGGTTTAGAGCAAAAATTTTGAGATGAAACATAGTGTAAAATTAGGTTTTTTAGAGATAATTAAATATTTTCGAAGTTCTCTATTCGCTAGGCGCACGCACGAGCGAGGTGTCAAAAGATGCGTCTCCGGGCGGGATACCGATCTATGGAGTTACTGGATATAAATGCTTTGCAAAAAATTTGAATAATGGTTAAAAAACCGGTTTTTCAACTGAAACATATCTAAAACCTTGGTTTTTTACGTTACCAAAAAGGACTCGAGCTCTCAGACCGCGTACTATAATATTGATAATGAAACTAAGGTCAAAGACGGTTTAGAGCAAAAATTTTGAGATGAAACATAGTGTAAAATTAGGTTTTTTAGAGAAAATTAAATATTTTCGAAGTTCTCTATTCGCTAGGCGCATGCACGAGCGAGGTGTCAAAAGATGCGTCTCCGGGCGGGATACCGATCTATGGAGTTACTGGATATAAATGCTGTGCAAAAAATTTGAATAATGGTTAAAAAACCGGATTTTCAACTGAAAAATATCTAGAAACTTGGTTTTTTTCGTTACCAAAAAGGACTCGAGCTCTCAGACCGCGTACTATAATACTGATAATGAAACTAAGGTCAAAGACGGTTTAGAGCAAAAATTTTGAGATGAAACGTAGTGTAAAATTAGGTTTTTTGTAGAAAATTAAATATTTTCGAAGTTCTCTATTCGCAAGGCGCACGCACGAGCGAGGTGTCAAAAGATGCGTCTCTGGGCGGGATACCGATCGATGGAGTTACTGGATATAAATGCTGCAAAGCATTTATATCCAGTAACTTTATTTTTTTTTAATAATATTTAAAAAACCGGTTTTTCAACTGAAAAATATCTAAAAACTTGGTTTTTTTCGTTACCAAAAAGGACTCGAGCTCTCAGATCGCGTACTATAATACTGATAATGAAACTAAGGTCAAAGACGGTTTAGAGCAAAAATTTTGAGATGAAACATAGTGTAAAATTTGGTTTTTTGTAGAAAATTATATATTTTCGAAGTTCTCTATTCGCTAGGCGCACGCACGAGCGAGGTGTCAAAAGGTGCGTCTCCGAGCGGGATACTTATCTATGGAGTTACTGGATATAAATGCTTTGCAAAAAATTTGAATAATGGTTAAAAAACCGGTTTTTCAACTGAAAAATATTTAAAAACTTGGTTTTTTCGTTACCAAAAAGGGACTCGAGCTCGCAGAACCCGCACTATAATACTGGTATTGAAACTAAGATCAAAGACGACTTAGAGCAATAATTTTGAGATGAAACTTAATATAAAATTAGGTTTTTTAGAGAAAATTAAATATTTTCGAAGTTCTCTATTCGCTAGGCGCACGCACGAGCGAAGTGTCAAAAGATGCGTCTCCGGGCGGGATACCGATCTATGGAGTTACTGGATATAAATGCTGTGCAAAAAATTTGAATAATGGTTAAAAAACCGGTTTTTCAACTGAAAAATATCTAAAAACTTGGTTTTTTTCGTTACCAAAAAGGACTCGAGCTCTCAGACCGCGTACTATAATACTGATAATGAAACTAAGGTCAAAGACGGTTTAGAGCAAAAATTTTGAGATGAAACATAGTGTAAAATTAGGTTTTTTGGAGAAAATTAAATATTTTCGAAGTTCTCTATTCGCTAGGCGCACGCACCAGCGAGGTCTCAAAAGATGCGTCTCTGGGCGGGATACCGATCTATGGAGTTACTGGATATAAATGCTTTGCAAAAAATTTGAATAATGGTTAAAAAACCGGTTTTTCAACTGAAAAATATCTAAAAACTTGGTTTTTTTTCGTTACCAAAAAGGACTCGAGCTCTCAGACCGCGTACTATAATACTGATAATGAAACTAAGGTCAAAGACGGTTTAGAGCAAAAATTTTGAGATGAAACATAGTGTAAAATTAGGTTTTTTGGAGAAAATTAAATATTTTCGAAGTTCTCTATTCGCAAGGTGCACGCACGAGCGAGGTGTCAAAAGATGCGTCTCTGGGCGGGATACCGATCTATGGAGTTACTTGATATAAATGCTGCAAAGCATTTATATCCAGTAACTTTATTTTTTTTAATAATGTTTAAAAAACCGGTTTTTCAACTGAAAAATATCTAAAAACTTTTTTTTTCGTTACCAAAAAGGACTCGAGCTCTCAGACCGCGTACTATAATACTGATAATGAAACTAAGATCAAAGACGGTTTAGAGCATAAATTTTGAGATGAAACATAGTGTAAAATTAGGTTTTTAGAGATAATTAAATATTTTCGAAGTTCTCTATTCGCTAGGCGCACGCACGAGCGAGGTGTCAAAAGTTGCGTCTCCGGGCGGGATACCGATCTATGGAGTTACTGGATATAAATGTTAAAAAAACCGGTTTTTCAACTGAAAAATATCTAAAAACTTGTTTTTTTTCATTACCAAAAAGGACTCGAGCTCTCAGACCGCGTACTATAATACTGATAATGAAACTAAGGTCAAAGACGGTTTAGAGCAAAAATTTTGAGATGAAACATAGTGTAAAATTAGGTTTTTTAGAGATAATTAAATATTTTCGAAGTTCTCTATTCGCTAGGCGCACGCACCAGCGAGGTCTCAAAAGATGCGTCTCTGGGCGGGATACCGATCTATGGAGTTACTGGATATAAATGCTTTGCAAAAAATTTGAATAATGGTTAAAAAACCGGTTTTTCAACTGAAAAATATCTAAAAACTTGGTTTTTTGCGTAACCAAAAAGGACTCGAGCTCTCAGACCGCGTACTATAATACTGATACTGAAACTAAGGTCAACGACGGTTTAGAGCAAAAATTTTGAGATGAAACATAGTGTAAAATTAGGTTTTTTAGAGATAATTAAATATTTTCGAAGTTCTCTATTCGCTAGGCGCACGCACCAGCGAGGTCTCAAAAGATGCGTCTCTGGGCGGGATACCGATCTATGGAGTTACTGGATATAAATGCTTTGCAAAAAATTTGAATAATGGTTAAAAAACCGGTTTTTCAACTGAAAAATATCTAAAAACTTGGTTTTTTCGTTACCAAAATGGGACTCGAGCTCGCAGAACCCGCACTATAATTCTGGTATTGAAACTAAGATCAAAGACGATTTAGAACAAAAATTTTGAGATGAAACATAGTGTAAAATTAGGTTTTTTGGAGAAAATTAAATATATTCGAAGTTCTCTATTCGCAAGGCGCACGCACGAGCGAGGTGTCAAAAGATGCGTCTCTGGGCGGGATACCGATCTATGGAGTTACTGGATATAAATGCTTTGCAAAAAATTTGAATAATGGTTAAAAAACCGGTTTTTCAACTGAAAAATATCTAAAAACTTGGTTTTTTCGTTACCAAAAAGGGACTCGAGCTCGCAGAACCCGCACTATAATACTGGTATTGAAACTAAGATCAAAGACGATTTAGAGCAAAAATTTTGAGATGAAACTTAGTATAAAATTAGGTTTTTTAGAGAAAATTAAATATTTTCGAAGTTCTCTATTCGCTAGGCGCACGCACGAGCGAGGTGTCAAAAGATGCGTCTCTGGGCGGGATACCGAACTATGGAGTTACTGGATATAAATGCTTTGCAAAAAATTTGAATAATGGTTAAAAAACCGGTTTTTCAACTGAAAAATATCTAAAAACTTGGTTTTTTCGTTACCAAAAAGGGACTCGAGCTCGCAGAACCCGCACTATAATACTGGTATTGAAACTAAGATCTAAGACGATTTAGAGCAAAAATTTTGAGATGAAACTTAGTATAAAATTAGATTTTTTAGAGAAAATTTAATATTTTCGAAGTTCTCTATTCGCTAGGCGCACACACGAGCGAGGTGTCAAAAGATGCGTCTCTGAGCGGGATACCGATCTATGGAGTTACTGGATATAAATGCTTTGCCAAAAATTTGAATAATGGTTAAAAACCCGGTTTTTCAACTGAAAAATATCTAAAAACTTGGTTTTATTCGTTACCAAAAAGGGACTCGAGCTCACAGACCGCGTACTGTAATATTGATAATGAAACTAAGGTCGAAGATGGTTTAGAGCAAAAATTTTGAGATGAAACTTAGTATAAAATTAGGTTTTTTAGAGAAAATTAAATATTTTCGAAGTTCTCTATTCGCTAGGCGCACGCACGAGCGAGGTGTCAAAAGATGCGTCTCTGGGCGGGATACCGATCGATGGAGTTACTGGATATAAATGCTGCAAATTATTTATATCCAGTAACTTTATTTTTTTTAATAATGTTTAAAAAACCGGTTTTTCAACTGAAAAATATCTAAAAACTTTTTTTTTCGTTACCAAAAAGGACTCGAGCTCTCAGACCGCGTACTATAATACTGATAATGAAACTAAGATCAAAGACGGTTTAAAGCAAAAATTTTGAGATGAAACATAGTGTAAAATTAGGTTTTTAGAGATAATTAAATATTTTCGAAGTTCTCTATTCGCTAGGCGCACGCACGAGCGAGGTGTCAAAAGTTGCGTCTCCGGGCGGGATACCGATCTATGGAGTTACTGGATATAAATGTTTAAAAAACCGGTTTTTCAACTGAAAAATATCTAAAAACTTGGTTTTTTCGTTACCAAAAAGGACTCGAGCTCTCAGACCGCGTACTATAATACTGATAATGAAACTAAGGTCAAGGACGGTTTAGAGCAAAAATTTTGAGATGAAACATAGTGTAAAATTAGGTTTTTTAGAGATAATTAAATATTTTCGAAGTTCTCTATTCGCTAGGCGCACGCACGAGCGAGGTGTCAAAAGATGCGTCTCCGGGCGGGATACCGATCTATGGAGTTACTGGATATAAATGCTTTGCAAAAAATTTGAATAATGGTTAAAAAACCGGTTTTTCAACTGAAACATATCTAAAACCTTGGTTTTTTACGTTACCAAAAAGGACTCGAGCTCTCAGACCGCGTACTATAATATTGATAATGAAACTAAGGTCAAAGACGGTTTAGAGCAAAAATTTTGAGATGAAACATAGTGTAAAATTAGGTTTTATAGAGATAATTAAATATTTTCGAAGTTCTCTATTCGCTAGGCGCACGCACGAGCGAGGTGTCAAAAGATGCGTCTCCGGGCGGGATACCGATCTATGGAGTTACTGGATATAAATGCTGTGCAAAAAATTTGAATAATGGTTAAAAACCCGGTTTTTCAACTGAAAAATATCTAAAAACTTGGTTTTATTCGTTACCAAAAAGGGACTCGAGCTCACAGACCGCGTACTGTAATATTGATAATGAAACTAAGGTCGAAGATGGTTTAGAGCAAAAATTTTGAGATGAAACTTAGTATAAAATTAGGTTTTTTAGAGAAAATTAAATATTTTCGAAGTTCTCTATTCGCTAGGCGCACGCACGAGCGAGGTGTCAAAAGATGCGTCTCCGGGCGGGATACCGATCTATGGAGTTACTGGATATAAATGCTGTGCAAAAAATTTGAATAATGGTTAAAAAACCGGTTTTTCAACTGAAAAATATCTAAAAACTTGGTTTTTTTCGTTACCAAAAAGGACTCGAGCTCTCAGACCGCGTACTATAATACTGATAATGAAACTAAGATCAAAGACGGTTTAGAGCAAAAATTTTGAGATGAAACATAGTGTAAAATTCGGTTTTTAGAGATAATTAAATATTTTCGAAGTTCTCTATTCGCTAGGCGCACGCACGAGCGAGGTGTCAAAAGATGCGTCTCCGGGCGGGATACCGATCTATGGATTTCTTGGATATAAATGTTCAAAAAACCGGTTTTTCAACTGAAAAATATCTAAAAACTTGGTTTTTTCGTTACCAAAAAGGGACTCGAGCTCGCAGAACCCGCACTATAATACTGGTATTGAAACTAAGATCAAAGACGACTTAGAGCAAAAATTTTGAGATGAAACTTAGTATAAAATTAGGTTTTTTAGAGAAAATTAAATATTTTCGAAGTTCTCTATTCGCTAGGCGCACGCACGAGCGAGGTGTCAAAAGATGCATCTCCGGGCGGGATACCGATCTATGGAGTTACTGGATATAAATGCTTTGCAAAAAATTTGAATAATGGTTAAAAAACCGGTTTTTCAACTGAAAAATATCTAAAAACTTGGTTTTTTTCGTTACCAAAAAGGGACTCGAGCTCACAGACCGCGTACTGTAATATTAATAATGAATCTAAGGTCAAAGACGATTTAGAGCAAAAATTATGAGATGAAACATAGTGTAAAATTAGGTTTTTTAGAGAAAATTAAATATTTTCGAAGTTCTCTATTCGCTAGGCGCACGCACGAGTGAGGTATCAAAAGATGCGTTTCCGGGCGGGATACCGATCTATGGAGTTACTGGATATAAATGCTTTGCAAAAAATTTTAATAATGGTTAAAAAACCGGTTTTTCAACTGGAAAATATGTAAAAACTTGGTTTTATTCGTTACCAAAAAGGACTCGAGCTCTCAGACCACGTACTATAATACTGATAACGAAACTAAGGTCAAAGACGGTTTAGAGCAAAAATTTTGAGATGAAACTTGGTGTAAAATTAGGTTTTTTAGAGAAAATTTAATATTTTCGAAGTTCTCTATTCGCTAGGCGCACGCACGAGCGAGGTGTCAAAAGATGCGTCTCCGGGCGGGATACCGATCTATGGAGTTACTGGATATAAATGCTTTGCAAAAAATTTGAATAATGGTTAAAAACCCGGTTTTTCAACTGAAAAATATCTAAAAACTTGGTTTTATTCGTTACCAAAAAGGGACTCGAGCTCACAGACCGCGTACTGTAATATTGATAGTGAAACTAAGGTCGAAGATGGTTTAGAGCAAAAATTTTGAGATGAAACTTAGTATAAAATTAGGTTTTTTAGAGAAAATTAAATATTTTCGAAGTTCTCTATTCGCTAGGCGCACGCACGAGCGAGGTGTCAAAAGATGCGTCTCCGGGCGGGATACCGATCTATGGAGTTACTGGATATAAATGATGTGCAAAAAATTTAAATAATGGTTAAAAAACCGGTTTTTCAACTGAAAAATATCTAAAAACTTGGTTTTTTTCGTTACCAAAAAGGACTCGAGCTCTCAGACCGCGTACTATAATACTGATAATGAAACTAAGATCAAAGACGGTTTAGAGCAAAAATTTTGAGATGAAACATAGTGTAAAATTCGGTTTTTAGAGATAATTAAATATTTTCGAAGTTCTCTATTCGCTAGGCGCACGCACGAGCGAGGTGTCAAAAGATGCGTCTCCGGGCGGGATACCGATCTATGGATTTCTTGGATATAAATGTTCAAAAAACCGGTTTTTCAACTGAAAAATATCTAAAAACTTGGTTTTTTCGTTACCAAAAAGGGACTCGAGCTCGCAGAACCCGCACTATAATACTGGTATTGAAACTAAGATCAAAGACGATTTAGAGCAAAAATTTTGAGATGAAACTTAGTATAAAATTAGGTTTTTTAGAGAAAATTAAATATTTTCGAAGTTCTCTATTCGCTAGGCGCACGCACGAGCGAGGTGTCAAAAGATGCATCTCCGGGCGGGATACCGATCTATGGAGTTACTGGATATAAATGCTTTGCAAAAAATTTGAATAATGGTTAAAAAACCGGTTTTTCAACTGAAAAATATCTAGAAACTTGGTTTTTTTCGTTACCAAAAAGGGACTCGAGCTCACAGACCGCGTACTGTAATATTAATAATGAATCTAAGGTCAAAGACGATTTAGAGCAAAAATTATGAGATGAAACATAGTGTAAAATTAGGTTTTTTAGAGAAAATTAAATATTTTCGAAGTTCTCTATTCGCTAGGCGCACGCACGAGTGAGGTATCAAAAGATGCGTTTCCGGGCGGGATACCGATCTATGGAGTTACTGGATATAAATGCTTTGCAAAAAATTTTAATAATGGTTAAAAAACCGGTTTTTCAACTGGAAAATATGTAAAAACTTGGTTTTATTCGTTACCAAAAAGGACTCGAGCTCTCAGACCACGTACTATAATACTGATAACGAAACTAAGGTCAAAGACGGTTTAGAGCAAAAATTTTGAGATGAAACTTGGTGTAAAATTAGGTTTTTTAGAGAAAATTTAATATTTTCGAAGTTCTCTATTCGCTAGGCGCACGCACGAGCGAGGTGTCAAAAGATGCGTCTCCGGGCGGGATACCGATCTATGGAGTTACTGGATATAAATGCTTTGCAAAAAATTTGAATAATGGTTAAAAACCCGGTTTTTCAACTGAAAAATATCTAAAAACTTGGTTTTATTCGTTACCAAAAAGGGACTCGAGCTCACAGACCGCGTACTGTAATATTGATAATGAAACTAAGGTCGAAGATGGTTTAGAGCAAAAATTTTGAGATGAAACTTAGTATAAAATTAGGTTTTTTAGAGAAAATTAAATATTTTCGAAGTTCTCTATTCGCTAGGCGCACGCACGAGCGAGGTGTCAAAAGATGCGTCTCTGGGCGGGATACCGATCGATGGAGTTACTGGATATAAATGCTGCAAATTATTTATATCCAGTAACTTTATTTTTTTTAATAATGTTTAAAAAACCGGTTTTTCAACTGAAAAATATCTAAAAACTTTTTTTTTCGTTACCAAAAAGGACTCGAGCTCTCAGACCGCGTACTATAATACTGATAATGAAACTAAGATCAAAGACGGTTTAAAGCAAAAATTTTGAGATGAAACATAGTGTAAAATTAGGTTTTTAGAGATAATTAAATATTTTCGAAGTTCTCTATTCGCTAGGCGCACGCACGAGCGAGGTGTCAAAAGTTGCGTCTCCGGGCGGGATACCGATCTATGGAGTTACTGGATATAAATGTTTAAAAAACCGGTTTTTCAACTGAAAAATATCTAAAAACTTGGTTTTATTCGTTACCAAAAAGGGACTCGAGCTCACAGACCGCGTACTGTAATATTGATAATGAAACTAAGGTCGAAGATGGTTTAGAGCAAAAATTTTGAGATGAAACTTAGTATAAAATTAGGTTTTTTAGAGAAAATTAAATATTTTCGAAGTTCTCTATTCGCTAGGCGCACGCACGAGCGAGGTGTCAAAAGATGCGTCTCCGGGCGGGATACCGATCTATGGAGTTACTGGATATAAATGCTGTGCAAAAAATTTGAATAATGGTTAAAAAACCGGTTTTTCAACTGAAAAATATCTAAAAACTTGGTTTTTTTCGTTACCAAAAAGGACTCGAGCTCTCAGACCGCGTACTATAATACTGATAATGAAACTAAGATCAAAGACGGTTTAGAGCAAAAATTTTGAGATGAAACATAGTGTAAAATTCGGTTTTTAGAGATAATTAAATATTTTCGAAGTTCTCTATTCGCTAGGCGCACGCACGAGCGAGGTGTCAAAAGATGCGTCTCCGGGCGGGATACCGATCTATGGATTTCTTGGATATAAATGTTCAAAAAACCGGTTTTTCAACTGAAAAATATCTAAAAACTTGGTTTTTTCGTTACCAAAAAGGGACTCGAGCTCGCAGAACCCGCACTATAATACTGGTATTGAAACTAAGATCAAAGACGACTTAGAGCAAAAATTTTGAGATGAAACTTAGTATAAAATTAGGTTTTTTAGAGAAAATTAAATATTTTCGAAGTTCTCTATTCGCTAGGCGCACGCACGAGCGAGGTGTCAAAAGATGCATCTCCGGGCGGGATACCGATCTATGGAGTTACTGGATATAAATGCTTTGCAAAAAATTTGAATAATGGTTAAAAAACCGGTTTTTCAACTGAAAAATATCTAAAAACTTGGTTTTTTTCGTTACCAAAAAGGGACTCGAGCTCACAGACCGCGTACTGTAATATTAATAATGAATCTAAGGTCAAAGACGATTTAGAGCAAAAATTATGAGATGAAACATAGTGTAAAATTAGGTTTTTTAGAGAAAATTAAATATTTTCGAAGTTCTCTATTCGCTAGGCGCACGCACGAGTGAGGTATCAAAAGATGCGTTTCCGGGCGGGATACCGATCTATGGAGTTACTGGATATAAATGCTTTGCAAAAAATTTTAATAATGGTTAAAAAACCGGTTTTTCAACTGGAAAATATGTAAAAACTTGGTTTTATTCGTTACCAAAAAGGACTCGAGCTCTCAGACCACGTACTATAATACTGATAACGAAACTAAGGTCAAAGACGGTTTAGAGCAAAAATTTTGAGATGAAACTTGGTGTAAAATTAGGTTTTTTAGAGAAAATTTAATATTTTCGAAGTTCTCTATTCGCTAGGCGCACGCACGAGCGAGGTGTCAAAAGATGCGTCTCCGGGCGGGATACCGATCTATGGAGTTACTGGATATAAATGCTTTGCAAAAAATTTGAATAATGGTTAAAAACCCGGTTTTTCAACTGAAAAATATCTAAAAACTTGGTTTTATTCGTTACCAAAAAGGGACTCGAGCTCACAGACCGCGTACTGTAATATTGATAGTGAAACTAAGGTCGAAGATGGTTTAGAGCAAAAATTTTGAGATGAAACTTAGTATAAAATTAGGTTTTTTAGAGAAAATTAAATATTTTCGAAGTTCTCTATTCGCTAGGCGCACGCACGAGCGAGGTGTCAAAAGATGCGTCTCCGGGCGGGATACCGATCTATGGAGTTACTGGATATAAATGATGTGCAAAAAATTTAAATAATGGTTAAAAAACCGGTTTTTCAACTGAAAAATATCTAAAAACTTGGTTTTTTTCGTTACCAAAAAGGACTCGAGCTCTCAGACCGCGTACTATAATACTGATAATGAAACTAAGATCAAAGACGGTTTAGAGCAAAAATTTTGAGATGAAACATAGTGTAAAATTCGGTTTTTAGAGATAATTAAATATTTTCGAAGTTCTCTATTCGCTAGGCGCACGCACGAGCGAGGTGTCAAAAGATGCGTCTCCGGGCGGGATACCGATCTATGGATTTCTTGGATATAAATGTTCAAAAAACCGGTTTTTCAACTGAAAAATATCTAAAAACTTGGTTTTTTCGTTACCAAAAAGGGACTCGAGCTCGCAGAACCCGCACTATAATACTGGTATTGAAACTAAGATCAAAGACGATTTAGAGCAAAAATTTTGAGATGAAACTTAGTATAAAATTAGGTTTTTTAGAGAAAATTAAATATTTTCGAAGTTCTCTATTCGCTAGGCGCACGCACGAGCGAGGTGTCAAAAGATGCATCTCCGGGCGGGATACCGATCTATGGAGTTACTGGATATAAATGCTTTGCAAAAAATTTGAATAATGGTTAAAAAACCGGTTTTTCAACTGAAAAATATCTAGAAACTTGGTTTTTTTCGTTACCAAAAAGGGACTCGAGCTCACAGACCGCGTACTGTAATATTAATAATGAATCTAAGGTCAAAGACGATTTAGAGCAAAAATTATGAGATGAAACATAGTGTAAAATTAGGTTTTTTAGAGAAAATTAAATATTTTCGAAGTTCTCTATTCGCTAGGCGCACGCACGAGCGAGGTGTCAAAAGATGCGTCTCCGGGCGGGATACCGATCTATGGAGTTACTGGATATAAATGCTGTGCAAAAAATTTGAATAATGGTTAAAAAACCGGTTTTTCAACTGAAAAATATCTAAAAACTTGGTTTTTTTCGTTACCAAAAAGGACTCGAGCTCTCAGACCGCGTACTATAATACTGATAATGAAACTAAGATCAAAGACGGTTTAGAGCAAAAATTTTGAGATGAAACATAGTGTAAAATTCGGTTTTTAGAGATAATTAAATATTTTCGAAGTTCTCTATTCGCTAGGCGCACGCACGAGCGAGGTGTCAAAAGATGCGTCTCCGGGCGGGATACCGATCTATGGATTTCTTGGATATAAATGTTCAAAAAACCGGTTTTTCAACTGAAAAATATCTAAAAACTTGGTTTTTTCGTTACCAAAAAGGGACTCGAGCTCGCAGAACCCGCACTATAATACTGGTATTGAAACTAAGATCAAAGACGACTTAGAGCAAAAATTTTGAGATGAAACTTAGTATAAAATTAGGTTTTTTAGAGAAAATTAAATATTTTCGAAGTTCTCTATTCGCTAGGCGCACGCACGAGCGAGGTGTCAAAAGATGCATCTCCGGGCGGGATACCGATCTATGGAGTTACTGGATATAAATGCTTTGCAAAAAATTTGAATAATGGTTAAAAAACCGGTTTTTCAACTGAAAAATATCTAAAAACTTGGTTTTTTTCGTTACCAAAAAGGGACTCGAGCTCACAGACCGCGTACTGTAATATTAATAATGAATCTAAGGTCAAAGACGATTTAGAGCAAAAATTATGAGATGAAACATAGTGTAAAATTAGGTTTTTTAGAGAAAATTAAATATTTTCGAAGTTCTCTATTCGCTAGGCGCACGCACGAGTGAGGTATCAAAAGATGCGTTTCCGGGCGGGATACCGATCTATGGAGTTACTGGATATAAATGCTTTGCAAAAAATTTTAATAATGGTTAAAAAACCGGTTTTTCAACTGGAAAATATGTAAAAACTTGGTTTTATTCGTTACCAAAAAGGACTCGAGCTCTCAGACCACGTACTATAATACTGATAACGAAACTAAGGTCAAAGACGGTTTAGAGCAAAAATTTTGAGATGAAACTTGGTGTAAAATTAGGTTTTTTAGAGAAAATTTAATATTTTCGAAGTTCTCTATTCGCTAGGCGCACGCACGAGCGAGGTGTCAAAAGATGCGTCTCCGGGCGGGATACCGATCTATGGAGTTACTGGATATAAATGCTTTGCAAAAAATTTGAATAATGGTTAAAAACCCGGTTTTTCAACTGAAAAATATCTAAAAACTTGGTTTTATTCGTTACCAAAAAGGGACTCGAGCTCACAGACCGCGTACTGTAATATTGATAGTGAAACTAAGGTCGAAGATGGTTTAGAGCAAAAATTTTGAGATGAAACTTAGTATAAAATTAGGTTTTTTAGAGAAAATTAAATATTTTCGAAGTTCTCTATTCGCTAGGCGCACGCACGAGCGAGGTGTCAAAAGATGCGTCTCCGGGCGGGATACCGATCTATGGAGTTACTGGATATAAATGATGTGCAAAAAATTTAAATAATGGTTAAAAAACCGGTTTTTCAACTGAAAAATATCTAAAAACTTGGTTTTTTTCGTTACCAAAAAGGACTCGAGCTCTCAGACCGCGTACTATAATACTGATAATGAAACTAAGATCAAAGACGGTTTAGAGCAAAAATTTTGAGATGAAACATAGTGTAAAATTCGGTTTTTAGAGATAATTAAATATTTTCGAAGTTCTCTATTCGCTAGGCGCACGCACGAGCGAGGTGTCAAAAGATGCGTCTCCGGGCGGGATACCGATCTATGGATTTCTTGGATATAAATGTTCAAAAAACCGGTTTTTCAACTGAAAAATATCTAAAAACTTGGTTTTTTCGTTACCAAAAAGGGACTCGAGCTCGCAGAACCCGCACTATAATACTGGTATTGAAACTAAGATCAAAGACGACTTAGAGCAAAAATTTTGAGATGAAACTTAGTATAAAATTAGGTTTTTTAGAGAAAATTAAATATTTTCGAAGTTCTCTATTCGCTAGGCGCACGCACGAGCGAGGTGTCAAAAGATGCATCTCCGGGCGGGATACCGATCTATGGAGTTACTGGATATAAATGCTTTGCAAAAAATTTGAATAATGGTTAAAAAACCGGTTTTTCAACTGAAAAATATCTAAAAACTTGGTTTTTTTCGTTACCAAAAAGGGACTCGAGCTCACAGACCGCGTACTGTAATATTAATAATGAATCTAAGGTCAAAGACGATTTAGAGCAAAAATTATGAGATGAAACATAGTGTAAAATTAGGTTTTTTAGAGAAAATTAAATATTTTCGAAGTTCTCTATTCGCTAGGCGCACGCACGAGTGAGGTATCAAAAGATGCGTTTCCGGGCGGGATACCGATCTATGGAGTTACTGGATATAAATGCTTTGCAAAAAATTTTTATAATGGTTAAAAAACCGGTTTTTCAACTGGAAAATATGTAAAAACTTGGTTTTATTCGTTACCAAAAAGGACTCGAGCTCTCAGACCACGTACTATAATACTGATAACGAAACTAAGGTCAAAGACGGTTTAGAGCAAAAATTTTGAGATGAAACTTGGTGTAAAATTAGGTTTTTTAGAGAAAATTTAATATTTTCGAAGTTCTCTATTCGCTAGGCGCACGCACGAGCGAGGTGTCAAAAGATGCGTCTCCGGGCGGGATACCGATCTATGGAGTTACTGGATATAAATGCTTTGCAAAAAATTTGAATAATGGTTAAAAACCCGGTTTTTCAACTGAAAAATATCTAAAAACTTGGTTTTATTCGTTACCAAAAAGGGACTCGAGCTCACAGACCGCGTACTGTAATATTGATAGTGAAACTAAGGTCGAAGATGGTTTAGAGCAAAAATTTTGAGATGAAACTTAGTATAAAATTAGGTTTTTTAGAGAAAATTAAATATTTTCGAAGTTCTCTATTCGCTAGGCGCACGCACGAGCGAGGTGTCAAAAGATGCGTCTCCGGGCGGGATACCGATCTATGGAGTTACTGGATATAAATGATGTGCAAAAAATTTAAATAATGGTTAAAAAACCGGTTTTTCAACTGAAAAATATCTAAAAACTTGGTTTTTTTCGTTACCAAAAAGGACTCGAGCTCTCAGACCGCGTACTATAATACTGATAATGAAACTAAGATCAAAGACGGTTTAGAGCAAAAATTTTGAGATGAAACATAGTGTAAAATTCGGTTTTTAGAGATAATTAAATATTTTCGAAGTTCTCTATTCGCTAGGCGCACGCACGAGCGAGGTGTCAAAAGATGCGTCTCCGGGCGGGATACCGATCTATGGAGTTACTGGATATAAATGTTTAAAAAACCGGTTTTTCAACTGAAAAATATCTAAAAACTTGGTTTTTTTCGTTACCAAAAAGGACTCGAGCTCTCAAACCGCGTACTATAATACTGATAATGAAACTAATGTCAAAGACGGTTTAGAGCAAAAATTTTGAGATGAAACATAGTGTAAAATTAGGTTTTTTAGAGATAATTAAATATTTTCGAAGTTCTCTATTCGCTAGGCGCACGCACGAGCGAGGTGTCAAAAGATGCGTCTCTGGGCGGGATACCGATCTATGGAGTTACTGGATATAAATGCTGTGCAAAAAATTTTAATAATGGTTAAAAAACCGGTTTTTCAACTGAAAAATATCTAAAAACTTGGTTTTTTTCGTTACCAAAAAGGACTCGAGCTCTCAAACCGCGTACTATAATACTGATAATGAAACTAATGTCAAAGACGGTTTAGAGCAAAAATTTTGAGATGAAACATAGTGTAAAATTAGGTTTTTTAGAGATAATTAAATATTTTCGAAGTTCTCTATTCGCTAGGCGCACGCACGAGTGAGGTATCAAAAGATGCGTTTCCGGGCGGGATACCGATCTATGGAGTTACTGGATATAAATGCTTTGCAAAAAATTTTAATAATGGTTAAAAAACCGGTTTTTCAACTGGAAAATATGTAAAAACTTGGTTTTATTCGTTACCAAAAAGGACTCGAGCTCTCAGACCACGTACTATAATACTGATAACGAAACTAAGGTCAAAGACGGTTTAGAGCAAAAATTTTGAGATGAAACTTGGTGTAAAATTAGGTTTTTTAGAGAAAATTTAATATTTTCGAAGTTCTCTATTCGCTAGGCGCACGCACGAGCGAGGTGTCAAAAGATGCGTCTCCGGGCGGGATACCGATCTATGGAGTTACTGGATATAAATGCTTTGCAAAAAATTTGAATAATGGTTAAAAACCCGGTTTTTCAACTGAAAAATATCTAAAAACTTGGTTTTATTCGTTACCAAAAAGGGACTCGAGCTCACAGACCGCGTACTGTAATATTGATAGTGAAACTAAGGTCGAAGATGGTTTAGAGCAAAAATTTTGAGATGAAACTTAGTATAAAATTAGGTTTTTTAGAGAAAATTAAATATTTTCGAAGTTCTCTATTCGCTAGGCGCACGCACGAGCGAGGTGTCAAAAGATGCGTCTCCGGGCGGGATACCGATCTATGGAGTTACTGGATATAAATGATGTGCAAAAAATTTAAATAATGGTTAAAAAACCGGTTTTTCAACTGAAAAATATCTAAAAACTTGGTTTTTTTCGTTACCAAAAAGGACTCGAGCTCTCAGACCGCGTACTATAATACTGATAATGAAACTAAGATCAAAGACGGTTTAGAGCAAAAATTTTGAGATGAAACATAGTGTAAAATTCGGTTTTTAGAGATAATTAAATATTTTCGAAGTTCTCTATTCGCTAGGCGCACGCACGAGCGAGGTGTCAAAAGATGCGTCTCCGGGCGGGATACCGATCTATGGAGTTACTGGATATAAATGTTTAAAAAACCGGTTTTTCAACTGAAAAATATCTAAAAACTTGGTTTTTTTCGTTACCAAAAAGGACTCGAGCTCTCAAACCGCGTACTATAATACTGATAATGAAACTAATGTCAAAGACGGTTTAGAGCAAAAATTTTGAGATGAAACATAGTGTAAAATTAGGTTTTTTAGAGATAATTAAATATTTTCGAAGTTCTCTATTCGCTAGGCGCACGCACGAGCGAGGTGTCAAAAGATGCGTCTCTGGGCGGGATACCGATCTATGGAGTTACTGGATATAAATGCTGTGCAAAAAATTTTAATAATGGTTAAAAAACCGGTTTTTCAACTGAAAAATATCTAAAAACTTGGTTTTTTTCGTTACCAAAAAGGACTCGAGCTCTCAAACCGCGTACTATAATACTGATAATGAAACTAATGTCAAAGACGGTTTAGAGCAAAAATTTTGAGATGAAACATAGTGTAAAATTAGGTTTTTTAGAGATAATTAAATATTTTCGAAGTTCTCTATTCGCTAGGCGCACGCACGAGCGAGGTGTCAAAAGTTGCGTCTCCGGGCGGGATACCGATCTATGGAGTTACTGGATATAAATGTTTAAAAAACCGGTTTTTCAACTGAAAAATATCTAAAAACTTGGTTTTTTCGTTACCAAAAAGGACTCGAGCTCTCAGACCGCGTACTATAATACTGATAATGAAACTAAGGTCAAAGACGGTTTAGAGCAAAAATTTTGAGATGAAACATAGTGTAAAATTAGGTTTTTTAGAGAAAATTTAATATTTTCGAAGTTCTCTATTCGCTAGGCGCACGCACGAGCGAGGTGTCAAAAGATGCGTCTCCGGGCGGGATACCGATCTATGGAGTTACTGGATATAAATGCTTTGCAAAAAATTTGAATAATGGTTAAAAACCCGGTTTTTCAACTGAAAAATATCTAAAAACTTGGTTTTATTCGTTACCAAAAAGGGACTCGAGCTCACAGACCGCGTACTGTAATATTGATAGTGAAACTAAGGTCGAAGATGGTTTAGAGCAAAAATTTTGAGATGAAACTTAGTATAAAATTAGGTTTTTTAGAGAAAATTAAATATTTTCGAAGTTCTCTATTCGCTAGGCGCACGCACGAGCGAGGTGTCAAAAGATGCGTCTCTGGGCGGGATACCGACCTATGGAGTTACTGGATATAAATGTTTAAAAAACCGGTTTTTCAACTGAAAAATATCTAAAAACTTGGTTTTTTTCGTTACCAAAAAGGACTCGAGCTCTCAGACCGCGTACTATAATAATGATAATGAAACTAAGGTCAAAGACGGTTAAGAGCAAAAATTTTGAGATGAAACATAGTGTAAAATTAGGTTTGTTGGAGAAAATTAAATATTTTCGAAGTTCTCTATTCGCAAGGCACACGCACGAGCGAGGTGTCAAAAGATGCGTCTCTGGGCGGGATACCGATCGATGGAGTTACTGGATATAAATGCTGCAAAGCATTTATATCCAGTAACTTTATTTTTTTTAATAATGTTTAAAAAACCGGTTTTTCAACTGAAAAATATCTAAAAACTTTTTTTTTCGTTACCAAAAAGGACTCGAGCTCTCAGACCGCGTACTATAATACTGATAATGAAACTAATGTCAAAGACGGTTTAGAGCAAAAATTTTGAGATGAAACATAGTGTAAAATTAGGTTTTTTAGAGATAATTAAATATTTTCGAAGTTCTCTATTCGCTAGGCGCACGCACGAGCGAGGTGTCAAAAGTTGCGTCTCCGGGCGGGATACCGATCTATGGAGTTACTGGATATAAATGTTTAAAAAACCGGTTTTTCAACTGAAAAATATCTAAAAACTTGGTTTTTTCGTTACCAAAAAGGACTCGAGCTCTCAGACCGCGTACTATAATACTGATAATGAAACTAAGGTCAAAGACGGTTTAGAGCAAAAATTTTGAGATGAAACATAGTGTAAAATTAGGTTTTTTAGAGATAATTAAATATTTTCGAAGTTCTCTATTCGCTAGGCGCACGCACGAGCGAGGTGTCAAAAGATGCGTCTCCGGGCGGGATACCGATCTATGGAGTTACTGGATATAAATGCTTTGCAAAAAATTTGAATAATGGTTAAAAAACCGGTTTTTCAACTGAAACATATCTAAAACCTTGGTTTTTTACGTTACCAAAAAGGACTCGAGCTCTCAGACCGCGTACTATAATATTGATAATGAAACTAAGGTCAAAGACGGTTTAGAGCAAAAATTTTGAGATGAAACGTAGTGTAAAATTAGGTTTTTTGTAGAAAATTAAATATTTTCGAAGTTCTCTATTCGCAAGGCGCACGCACGAGCGAGGTGTCAAAAGATGCGTCTCTGGGCGGGATACCGATCGATGGAGTTACTGGATATAAATGCTGCAAAGCATTTATATCCAGTAACTTTATTTTTTTTTAATAATATTTAAAAAACCGGTTTTTCAACTGAAAAATATCTAAAAACTTGGTTTTTTTCGTTACCAAAAAGGACTCGAGCTCTCAGATCGCGTACTATAATACTGATAATGAAACTAAGGTCAAAGACGGTTTAGAGCAAAAATTTTGAGATGAAACATAGTGTAAAATTTGGTTTTTTGTAGAAAATTATATATTTTCGAAGTTCTCTATTCGCTAGGCGCACGCACGAGCGAGGTGTCAAAAGGTGCGTCTCCGAGCGGGATACTTATCTATGGAGTTACTGGATATAAATGCTTTGCAAAAAATTTGAATAATGGTTAAAAAACCGGTTTTTCAACTGAAAAATATTTAAAAACTTGGTTTTTTCGTTACCAAAAAGGGACTCGAGCTCGCAGAACCCGCACTATAATACTGGTATTGAAACTAAGATCAAAGACGACTTAGAGCAATAATTTTGAGATGAAACTTAATATAAAATTAGGTTTTTTAGAGAAAATTAAATATTTTCGAAGTTCTCTATTCGCTAGGCGCACGCACGAGCGAAGTGTCAAAAGATGCGTCTCCGGGCGGGATACCGATCTATGGAGTTACTGGATATAAATGCTGTGCAAAAAATTTGAATAATGGTTAAAAAACCGGTTTTTCAACTGAAAAATATCTAAAAACTTGGTTTTTTTCGTTACCAAAAAGGACTCGAGCTCTCAGACCGCGTACTATAATAATGATAATGAAACTAAGGTCAAAGACGGTTTAGAGCAAAAATTTTGAGATGAAACATAGTGTAAAATTAGGTTTGTTGGAGAAAATTAAATATTTTCGAAGTTCTCTATTCGCAAGGCACACGCACGAGCGAGGTGTCAAAAGATGCGTCTCTGGGCGGGATACCGATCGATGGAGTTACTGGATATAAATGCTGCAAAGCATTTATATCCAGTAACTTTATTTTTTTTAATAATTTTTAAAAAACCGGTTTTTCAACTGAAAAATATCTAAAAACTTTTTTTTTCGTTACCAAAAAGGACTCGAGCTCTCAGACCGCGTACTATAATACTGATAATGAAACTAATGTCAAAGACGGTTTAGAGCAAAAATTTTGAGATGAAACATAGTGTAAAATTAGGTTTTTTAGAGATAATTAAATATTTTCGAAGTTCTCTATTCGCTAGGCGCACGCACGAGCGAGGTGTCAAAAGTTGCGTCTCCGGGCGGGATACCGATCTATGGAGTTACTGGATATAAATGTTTAAAAAACCGGTTTTTCAACTGAAAAATATCTAAAAACTTGGTTTTTTCGTTACCAAAAAGGACTCGAGCTCTCAGACCGCGTACTATAATACTGATAATGAAACTAAGGTCAAAGACGGTTTAGAGCAAAAATTTTGAGATGAAACATAGTGTAAAATTAGGTTTTTTAGAGATAATTAAATATTTTCGAAGTTCTCTATTCGCTAGGCGCACGCACGAGCGAGGTGTCAAAAGATGCGTCTCCGGGCGGGATACCGATCTATGGAGTTACTGGATATAAATGCTTTGCAAAAAATTTGAATAATGGTTAAAAAACCGGTTTTTCAACTGAAACATATCTAAAACCTTGGTTTTTTACGTTACCAAAAAGGACTCGAGCTCTCAGACCGCGTACTATAATATTGATAATGAAACTAAGGTCAAAGACGGTTTAGAGCAAAAATTTTGAGATGAAACATAGTGTAAAATTAGGTTTTTTAGAGAAAATTAAATATTTTCGAAGTTCTCTATTCGCTAGGCGCATGCACGAGCGAGGTGTCAAAAGATGCGTCTCCGGGCGGGATACCGATCTATGGAGTTACTGGATATAAATGCTGTGCAAAAAATTTGAATAATGGTTAAAAAACCGGATTTTCAACTGAAAAATATCTAGAAACTTGGTTTTTTTCGTTACCAAAAAGGACTCGAGCTCTCAGACCGCGTACTATAATACTGATAATGAAACTAAGGTCAAAGACGGTTTAGAGCAAAAATTTTGAGATGAAACGTAGTGTAAAATTAGGTTTTTTGTAGAAAATTAAATATTTTCGAAGTTCTCTATTCGCAAGGCGCACGCACGAGCGAGGTGTCAAAAGATGCGTCTCTGGGCGGGATACCGATCGATGGAGTTACTGGATATAAATGCTGCAAAGCATTTATATCCAGTAACTTTATTTTTTTTTAATAATATTTAAAAAACCGGTTTTTCAACTGAAAAATATCTAAAAACTTGGTTTTTTTCGTTACCAAAAAGGACTCGAGCTCTCAGATCGCGTACTATAATACTGATAATGAAACTAAGGTCAAAGACGGTTTAGAGCAAAAATTTTGAGATGAAACATAGTGTAAAATTTGGTTTTTTGTAGAAAATTATATATTTTCGAAGTTCTCTATTCGCTAGGCGCACGCACGAGCGAGGTGTCAAAAGGTGCGTCTCCGAGCGGGATACTTATCTATGGAGTTACTGGATATAAATGCTTTGCAAAAAATTTGAATAATGGTTAAAAAACCGGTTTTTCAACTGAAAAATATTTAAAAACTTGGTTTTTTCGTTACCAAAAAGGGACTCGAGCTCGCAGAACCCGCACTATAATACTGGTATTGAAACTAAGATCAAAGACGACTTAGAGCAATAATTTTGAGATGAAACTTAATATAAAATTAGGTTTTTTAGAGAAAATTAAATATTTTCGAAGTTCTCTATTCGCTAGGCGCACGCACGAGCGAAGTGTCAAAAGATGCGTCTCCGGGCGGGATACCGATCTATGGAGTTACTGGATATAAATGCTGTGCAAAAAATTTGAATAATGGTTAAAAAACCGGTTTTTCAACTGAAAAATATCTAAAAACTTGGTTTTTTTCGTTACCAAAAAGGACTCGAGCTCTCAGACCGCGTACTATAATACTGATAATGAAACTAAGGTCAAAGACGGTTTAGAGCAAAAATTTTGAGATGAAACATAGTGTAAAATTAGGTTTTTTGGAGAAAATTAAATATTTTCGAAGTTCTCTATTCGCTAGGCGCACGCACCAGCGAGGTCTCAAAAGATGCGTCTCTGGGCGGGATACCGATCTATGGAGTTACTGGATATAAATGCTTTGCAAAAAATTTGAATAATGGTTAAAAAACCGGTTTTTCAACTGAAAAATATCTAAAAACTTGGTTTTTTTTCGTTACCAAAAAGGACTCGAGCTCTCAGACCGCGTACTATAATACTGATAATGAAACTAAGGTCAAAGACGGTTTAGAGCAAAAATTTTGAGATGAAACATAGTGTAAAATTAGGTTTTTTGGAGAAAATTAAATATTTTCGAAGTTCTCTATTCGCAAGGTGCACGCACGAGCGAGGTGTCAAAAGATGCGTCTCTGGGCGGGATACCGATCTATGGAGTTACTTGATATAAATGCTGCAAAGCATTTATATCCAGTAACTTTATTTTTTTTAATAATGTTTAAAAAACCGGTTTTTCAACTGAAAAATATCTAAAAACTTTTTTTTTCGTTACCAAAAAGGACTCGAGCTCTCAGACCGCGTACTATAATACTGATAATGAAACTAAGATCAAAGACGGTTTAGAGCATAAATTTTGAGATGAAACATAGTGTAAAATTAGGTTTTTAGAGATAATTAAATATTTTCGAAGTTCTCTATTCGCTAGGCGCACGCACGAGCGAGGTGTCAAAAGTTGCGTCTCCGGGCGGGATACCGATCTATGGAGTTACTGGATATAAATGTTAAAAAAACCGGTTTTTCAACTGAAAAATATCTAAAAACTTGTTTTTTTTCGTTACCAAAAAGGACTCGAGCTCTCAGACCGCGTACTATAATACTGATAATGAAACTAAGGTCAAAGACGGTTTAGAGCAAAAATTTTGAGATGAAACATAGTGTAAAATTAGGTTTTTTAGAGATAATTAAATATTTTCGAAGTTCTCTATTCGCTAGGCGCACGCACCAGCGAGGTCTCAAAAGATGCGTCTCTGGGCGGGATACCGATCTATGGAGTTACTGGATATAAATGCTTTGCAAAAAATTTGAATAATGGTTAAAAAACCGGTTTTTCAACTGAAAAATATCTAAAAACTTGGTTTTTTGCGTAACCAAAAAGGACTCGAGCTCTCAGACCGCGTACTATAATACTGATACTGAAACTAAGGTCAACGACGGTTTAGAGCAAAAATTTTGAGATGAAACATAGTGTAAAATTAGGTTTTTTAGAGATAATTAAATATATTCGAAGTTCTCTATTCGCAAGGCGCACGCACGAGCGAGGTGTCAAAAGATGCGTCTCTGGGCGGGATACCGATCTATGGAGTTACTGGATATAAATGCTTTGCAAAAAATTTGAATAATGGTTAAAAAACCGGTTTTTCAACTGAAAAATATCTAAAAACTTGGTTTTTTCGTTACCAAAAAGGGACTCGAGCTCGCAGAACCCGCACTATAATACTGGTATTGAAACTAAGATCAAAGACGATTTAGAGCAAAAATTTTGAGATGAAACTTAGTATAAAATTAGGTTTTTTAGAGAAAATTAAATATTTTCGAAGTTCTCTATTCGCTAGGCGCACGCACGAGCGAGGTGTCAAAAGATGCGTCTCTGGGCGGGATACCGAACTATGGAGTTACTGGATATAAATGCTTTGCAAAAAATTTGAATAATGGTTAAAAAACCGGTTTTTCAACTGAAAAATATCTAAAAACTTGGTTTTTTCGTTACCAAAAAGGGACTCGAGCTCGCAGAACCCGCACTATAATACTGGTATTGAAACTAAGATCTAAGACGATTTAGAGCAAAAATTTTGAGATGAAACTTAGTATAAAATTAGATTTTTTAGAGAAAATTTAATATTTTCGAAGTTCTCTATTCGCTAGGCGCACACACGAGCGAGGTGTCAAAAGATGCGTCTCTGAGCGGGATACCGATCTATGGAGTTACTGGATATAAATGCTTTGCCAAAAATTTGAATAATGGTTAAAAACCCGGTTTTTCAACTGAAAAATATCTAAAAACTTGGTTTTATTCGTTACCAAAAAGGGACTCGAGCTCACAGACCGCGTACTGTAATATTGATAATGAAACTAAGGTCGAAGATGGTTTAGAGCAAAAATTTTGAGATGAAACTTAGTATAAAATTAGGTTTTTTAGAGAAAATTAAATATTTTCGAAGTTCTCTATTCGCTAGGCGCACGCACGAGCGAGGTGTCAAAAGATGCGTCTCTGGGCGGGATACCGATCGATGGAGTTACTGGATATAAATGCTGCAAATTATTTATATCCAGTAACTTTATTTTTTTTAATAATGTTTAAAAAACCGGTTTTTCAACTGAAAAATATCTAAAAACTTTTTTTTTCGTTACCAAAAAGGACTCGAGCTCTCAGACCGCGTACTATAATACTGATAATGAAACTAAGATCAAAGACGGTTTAAAGCAAAAATTTTGAGATGAAACATAGTGTAAAATTAGGTTTTTAGAGATAATTAAATATTTTCGAAGTTCTCTATTCGCTAGGCGCACGCACGAGCGAGGTGTCAAAAGTTGCGTCTCCGGGCGGGATACCGATCTATGGAGTTACTGGATATAAATGTTTAAAAAACCGGTTTTTCAACTGAAAAATATCTAAAAACTTGGTTTTTTCGTTACCAAAAAGGACTCGAGCTCTCAGACCGCGTACTATAATACTGATAATGAAACTAAGGTCAAGGACGGTTTAGAGCAAAAATTTTGAGATGAAACATAGTGTAAAATTAGGTTTTTTAGAGATAATTAAATATTTTCGAAGTTCTCTATTCGCTAGGCGCACGCACGAGCGAGGTGTCAAAAGATGCGTCTCCGGGCGGGATACCGATCTATGGAGTTACTGGATATAAATGCTTTGCAAAAAATTTGAATAATGGTTAAAAAACCGGTTTTTCAACTGAAACATATCTAAAACCTTGGTTTTTTACGTTACCAAAAAGGACTCGAGCTCTCAGACCGCGTACTATAATATTGATAATGAAACTAAGGTCAAAGACGGTTTAGAGCAAAAATTTTGAGATGAAACATAGTGTAAAATTAGGTTTTATAGAGATAATTAAATATTTTCGAAGTTCTCTATTCGCTAGGCGCACGCACGAGCGAGGTGTCAAAAGATGCGTCTCCGGGCGGGATACCGATCTATGGAGTTACTGGATATAAATGCTGTGCAAAAAATTTGAATAATGGTTAAAAACCCGGTTTTTCAACTGAAAAATATCTAAAAACTTGGTTTTATTCGTTACCAAAAAGGGACTCGAGCTCACAGACCGCGTACTGTAATATTGATAATGAAACTAAGGTCGAAGATGGTTTAGAGCAAAAATTTTGAGATGAAACTTAGTATAAAATTAGGTTTTTTAGAGAAAATTAAATATTTTCGAAGTTCTCTATTCGCTAGGCGCACGCACGAGCGAGGTGTCAAAAGATGCGTCTCCGGGCGGGATACCGATCTATGGAGTTACTGGATATAAATGCTGTGCAAAAAATTTGAATAATGGTTAAAAAACCGGTTTTTCAACTGAAAAATATCTAAAAACTTGGTTTTTTTCGTTACCAAAAAGGACTCGAGCTCTCAGACCGCGTACTATAATACTGATAATGAAACTAAGATCAAAGACGGTTTAGAGCAAAAATTTTGAGATGAAACATAGTGTAAAATTCGGTTTTTAGAGATAATTAAATATTTTCGAAGTTCTCTATTCGCTAGGCGCACGCACGAGCGAGGTGTCAAAAGATGCGTCTCCGGGCGGGATACCGATCTATGGATTTCTTGGATATAAATGTTCAAAAAACCGGTTTTTCAACTGAAAAATATCTAAAAACTTGGTTTTTTCGTTACCAAAAAGGGACTCGAGCTCGCAGAACCCGCACTATAATACTGGTATTGAAACTAAGATCAAAGACGACTTAGAGCAAAAATTTTGAGATGAAACTTAGTATAAAATTAGGTTTTTTAGAGAAAATTAAATATTTTCGAAGTTCTCTATTCGCTAGGCGCACGCACGAGCGAGGTGTCAAAAGATGCATCTCCGGGCGGGATACCGATCTATGGAGTTACTGGATATAAATGCTTTGCAAAAAATTTGAATAATGGTTAAAAAACCGGTTTTTCAACTGAAAAATATCTAAAAACTTGGTTTTTTTCGTTACCAAAAAGGGACTCGAGCTCACAGACCGCGTACTGTAATATTAATAATGAATCTAAGGTCAAAGACGATTTAGAGCAAAAATTATGAGATGAAACATAGTGTAAAATTAGGTTTTTTAGAGAAAATTAAATATTTTCGAAGTTCTCTATTCGCTAGGCGCACGCACGAGTGAGGTATCAAAAGATGCGTTTCCGGGCGGGATACCGATCTATGGAGTTACTGGATATAAATGCTTTGCAAAAAATTTTAATAATGGTTAAAAAACCGGTTTTTCAACTGGAAAATATGTAAAAACTTGGTTTTATTCGTTACCAAAAAGGACTCGAGCTCTCAGACCACGTACTATAATACTGATAACGAAACTAAGGTCAAAGACGGTTTAGAGCAAAAATTTTGAGATGAAACTTGGTGTAAAATTAGGTTTTTTAGAGAAAATTTAATATTTTCGAAGTTCTCTATTCGCTAGGCGCACGCACGAGCGAGGTGTCAAAAGATGCGTCTCCGGGCGGGATACCGATCTATGGAGTTACTGGATATAAATGCTTTGCAAAAAATTTGAATAATGGTTAAAAACCCGGTTTTTCAACTGAAAAATATCTAAAAACTTGGTTTTATTCGTTACCAAAAAGGGACTCGAGCTCACAGACCGCGTACTGTAATATTGATAGTGAAACTAAGGTCGAAGATGGTTTAGAGCAAAAATTTTGAGATGAAACTTAGTATAAAATTAGGTTTTTTAGAGAAAATTAAATATTTTCGAAGTTCTCTATTCGCTAGGCGCACGCACGAGCGAGGTGTCAAAAGATGCGTCTCCGGGCGGGATACCGATCTATGGAGTTACTGGATATAAATGATGTGCAAAAAATTTAAATAATGGTTAAAAAACCGGTTTTTCAACTGAAAAATATCTAAAAACTTGGTTTTTTTCGTTACCAAAAAGGACTCGAGCTCTCAGACCGCGTACTATAATACTGATAATGAAACTAAGATCAAAGACGGTTTAGAGCAAAAATTTTGAGATGAAACATAGTGTAAAATTCGGTTTTTAGAGATAATTAAATATTTTCGAAGTTCTCTATTCGCTAGGCGCACGCACGAGCGAGGTGTCAAAAGATGCGTCTCCGGGCGGGATACCGATCTATGGATTTCTTGGATATAAATGTTCAAAAAACCGGTTTTTCAACTGAAAAATATCTAAAAACTTGGTTTTTTCGTTACCAAAAAGGGACTCGAGCTCGCAGAACCCGCACTATAATACTGGTATTGAAACTAAGATCAAAGACGATTTAGAGCAAAAATTTTGAGATGAAACTTAGTATAAAATTAGGTTTTTTAGAGAAAATTAAATATTTTCGAAGTTCTCTATTCGCTAGGCGCACGCACGAGCGAGGTGTCAAAAGATGCATCTCCGGGCGGGATACCGATCTATGGAGTTACTGGATATAAATGCTTTGCAAAAAATTTGAATAATGGTTAAAAAACCGGTTTTTCAACTGAAAAATATCTAGAAACTTGGTTTTTTTCGTTACCAAAAAGGGACTCGAGCTCACAGACCGCGTACTGTAATATTAATAATGAATCTAAGGTCAAAGACGATTTAGAGCAAAAATTATGAGATGAAACATAGTGTAAAATTAGGTTTTTTAGAGAAAATTAAATATTTTCGAAGTTCTCTATTCGCTAGGCGCACGCACGAGTGAGGTATCAAAAGATGCGTTTCCGGGCGGGATACCGATCTATGGAGTTACTGGATATAAATGCTTTGCAAAAAATTTTAATAATGGTTAAAAAACCGGTTTTTCAACTGGAAAATATGTAAAAACTTGGTTTTATTCGTTACCAAAAAGGACTCGAGCTCTCAGACCACGTACTATAATACTGATAACGAAACTAAGGTCAAAGACGGTTTAGAGCAAAAATTTTGAGATGAAACTTGGTGTAAAATTAGGTTTTTTAGAGAAAATTTAATATTTTCGAAGTTCTCTATTCGCTAGGCGCACGCACGAGCGAGGTGTCAAAAGATGCGTCTCCGGGCGGGATACCGATCTATGGAGTTACTGGATATAAATGCTTTGCAAAAAATTTGAATAATGGTTAAAAACCCGGTTTTTCAACTGAAAAATATCTAAAAACTTGGTTTTATTCGTTACCAAAAAGGGACTCGAGCTCACAGACCGCGTACTGTAATATTGATAGTGAAACTAAGGTCGAAGATGGTTTAGAGCAAAAATTTTGAGATGAAACTTAGTATAAAATTAGGTTTTTTAGAGAAAATTTAATATTTTCGAAGTTCTCTATTCGCTAGGCGCACGCACGAGCGAGGTGTCAAAAGATGCGTCTCCGGGCGGGATACCGATCTATGGAGTTACTGGATATAAATGATGTGCAAAAAATTTAAATAATGGTTAAAAAACCGGTTTTTCAACTGAAAAATATCTAAAAACTTGGTTTTTTTCGTTACCAAAAAGGACTCGAGCTCTCAGACCGCGTACTATAATACTGATAATGAAACTAAGATCAAAGACGGTTTAGAGCAAAAATTTTGAGATGAAACATAGTGTAAAATTCGGTTTTTAGAGATAATTAAATATTTTCGAAGTTCTCTATTCGCTAGGCGCACGCACGAGCGAGGTGTCAAAAGATGCGTCTCCGGGCGGGATACCGATCTATGGAGTTACTGGATATAAATGTTTAAAAAACCGGTTTTTCAACTGAAAAATATCTAAAAACTTGGTTTTTTTCGTTACCAAAAAGGACTCGAGCTCTCAAACCGCGTACTATAATACTGATAATGAAACTAATGTCAAAGACGGTTTAGAGCAAAAATTTTGAGATGAAACATAGTGTAAAATTAGGTTTTTTAGAGATAATTAAATATTTTCGAAGTTCTCTATTCGCTAGGCGCACGCACGAGCGAGGTGTCAAAAGATGCGTCTCTGGGCGGGATACCGATCTATGGAGTTACTGGATATAAATGCTGTGCAAAAAATTTTAATAATGGTTAAAAAACCGGTTTTTCAACTGAAAAATATCTAAAAACTTGGTTTTTTTCGTTACCAAAAAGGACTCGAGCTCTCAAACCGCGTACTATAATACTGATAATGAAACTAATGTCAAAGACGGTTTAGAGCAAAAATTTTGAGATGAAACATAGTGTAAAATTAGGTTTTTTAGAGATAATTAAATATTTTCGAAGTTCTCTATTCGCTAGGCGCACGCACGAGTGAGGTATCAAAAGATGCGTTTCCGGGCGGGATACCGATCTATGGAGTTACTGGATATAAATGCTTTGCAAAAAATTTTAATAATGGTTAAAAAACCGGTTTTTCAACTGGAAAATATGTAAAAACTTGGTTTTATTCGTTACCAAAAAGGACTCGAGCTCTCAGACCACGTACTATAATACTGATAACGAAACTAAGGTCAAAGACGGTTTAGAGCAAAAATTTTGAGATGAAACTTGGTGTAAAATTAGGTTTTTTAGAGAAAATTTAATATTTTCGAAGTTCTCTATTCGCTAGGCGCACGCACGAGCGAGGTGTCAAAAGATGCGTCTCCGGGCGGGATACCGATCTATGGAGTTACTGGATATAAATGCTTTGCAAAAAATTTGAATAATGGTTAAAAACCCGGTTTTTCAACTGAAAAATATCTAAAAACTTGGTTTTATTCGTTACCAAAAAGGGACTCGAGCTCACAGACCGCGTACTGTAATATTGATAGTGAAACTAAGGTCGAAGATGGTTTAGAGCAAAAATTTTGAGATGAAACTTAGTATAAAATTAGGTTTTTTAGAGAAAATTTAATATTTTCGAAGTTCTCTATTCGCTAGGCGCACGCACGAGCGAGGTGTCAAAAGATGCGTCTCCGGGCGGGATACCGATCTATGGAGTTACTGGATATAAATGATGTGCAAAAAATTTAAATAATGGTTAAAAAACCGGTTTTTCAACTGAAAAATATCTAAAAACTTGGTTTTTTTCGTTACCAAAAAGGACTCGAGCTCTCAGACCGCGTACTATAATACTGATAATGAAACTAAGATCAAAGACGGTTTAGAGCAAAAATTTTGAGATGAAACATAGTGTAAAATTCGGTTTTTAGAGATAATTAAATATTTTCGAAGTTCTCTATTCGCTAGGCGCACGCACGAGCGAGGTGTCAAAAGATGCGTCTCCGGGCGGGATACCGATCTATGGAGTTACTGGATATAAATGATGTGCAAAAAATTTAAATAATGGTTAAAAAACCGGTTTTTCAACTGAAAAATATCTAAAAACTTGGTTTTTTTCGTTACCAAAAAGGACTCGAGCTCTCAGACCGCGTACTATAATACTGATAATGAAACTAAGATCAAAGACGGTTTAGAGCAAAAATTTTGAGATGAAACATAGTGTAAAATTCGGTTTTTAGAGATAATTAAATATTTTCGAAGTTCTCTATTCGCTAGGCGCACGCACGAGCGAGGTGTCAAAAGATGCGTCTCCGGGCGGGATACCGATCTATGGAGTTACTGGATATAAATGTTTAAAAAACCGGTTTTTCAACTGAAAAATATCTAAAAACTTGGTTTTTTTCGTTACCAAAAAGGACTCGAGCTCTCAAACCGCGTACTATAATACTGATAATGAAACTAATGTCAAAGACGGTTTAGAGCAAAAATTTTGAGATGAAACATAGTGTAAAATTAGGTTTTTTAGAGATAATTAAATATTTTCGAAGTTCTCTATTCGCTAGGCGCACGCACGAGCGAGGTGTCAAAAGATGCGTCTCTGGGCGGGATACCGATCTATGGAGTTACTGGATATAAATGCTGTGCAAAAAATTTTAATAATGGTTAAAAAACCGGTTTTTCAACTGAAAAATATCTAAAAACTTGGTTTTTTTCGTTACCAAAAAGGACTCGAGCTCTCAAACCGCGTACTATAATACTGATAATGAAACTAATGTCAAAGACGGTTTAGAGCAAAAATTTTGAGATGAAACATAGTGTAAAATTAGGTTTTTTAGAGATAATTAAATATTTTCGAAGTTCTCTATTCGCTAGGCGCACGCACGAGTGAGGTATCAAAAGATGCGTTTCCGGGCGGGATACCGATCTATGGAGTTACTGGATATAAATGCTTTGCAAAAAATTTTAATAATGGTTAAAAAACCGGTTTTTCAACTGGAAAATATGTAAAAACTTGGTTTTATTCGTTACCAAAAAGGACTCGAGCTCTCAGACCACGTACTATAATACTGATAACGAAACTAAGGTCAAAGACGGTTTAGAGCAAAAATTTTGAGATGAAACTTGGTGTAAAATTAGGTTTTTTAGAGAAAATTTAATATTTTCGAAGTTCTCTATTCGCTAGGCGCACGCACGAGCGAGGTGTCAAAAGATGCGTCTCCGGGCGGGATACCGATCTATGGAGTTACTGGATATAAATGCTTTGCAAAAAATTTGAATAATGGTTAAAAACCCGGTTTTTCAACTGAAAAATATCTAAAAACTTGGTTTTATTCGTTACCAAAAAGGGACTCGAGCTCACAGACCGCGTACTGTAATATTGATAGTGAAACTAAGGTCGAAGATGGTTTAGAGCAAAAATTTTGAGATGAAACTTAGTATAAAATTAGGTTTTTTAGAGAAAATTAAATATTTTCGAAGTTCTCTATTCGCTAGGCGCACGCACGAGCGAGGTGTCAAAAGATGCGTCTCCGGGCGGGATACCGATCTATGGAGTTACTGGATATAAATGATGTGCAAAAAATTTAAATAATGGTTAAAAAACCGGTTTTTCAACTGAAAAATATCTAAAAACTTGTTTTTTTTCGTTACCAAAAAGGACTCGAGCTCTCAGACCGCGTACTATAATACTGATAATGAAACTAAGATCAAAGACGGTTTAGAGCAAAAATTTTGAGATGAAACATAGTGTAAAATTCGGTTTTTAGAGATAATTAAATATTTTCGAAGTTCTCTATTCGCTAGGCGCACGCACGAGCGAGGTGTCAAAAGATGCGTCTCCGGGCGGGATACCGATCTATGGAGTTACTGGATATAAATGTTTAAAAAACCGGTTTTTCAACTGAAAAATATCTAAAAACTTGGTTTTTTTCGTTACCAAAAAGGACTCGAGCTCTCAAACCGCGTACTATAATACTGATAATGAAACTAATGTCAAAGACGGTTTAGAGCAAAAATTTTGAGATGAAACATAGTGTAAAATTAGGTTTTTTAGAGATAATTAAATATTTTCGAAGTTCTCTATTCGCTAGGCGCACGCACGAGCGAGGTGTCAAAAGATGCGTCTCTGGGCGGGATACCGATCTATGGAGTTACTGGATATAAATGCTGTGCAAAAAATTTTAATAATGGTTAAAAAACCGGTTTTTCAACTGAAAAATATCTAAAAACTTGGTTTTTTTCGTTACCAAAAAGGACTCGAGCTCTCAAACCGCGTACTATAATACTGATAATGAAACTAATGTCAAAGACGGTTTAGAGCAAAAATTTTGAGATGAAACATAGTGTAAAATTAGGTTTTTTAGAGATAATTAAATATTTTCGAAGTTCTCTATTCGCTAGGCGCACGCACGAGCGAGGTGTCAAAAGATGCGTCTCTGGGCGGGATACCGACCTATGGAGTTACTGGATATAAATGTTTAAAAAACATGTTTTTCAACTGAAAAATATCTAAAAACTTGGTTTTTTTCGTTACCAAAAAGGACTCGAGCTCTCAGACCGCGTACTATAATAATGATAATGAAACTAAGGTCAAAGACGGTTTAGAGCAAAAATTTTGAGATGAAACATAGTGTAAAATTAGGTTTGTTGGAGAAAATTAAATATTTTCGAAGTTCTCTATTCGCAAGGCACACGCACGAGCGAGGTGTCAAAAGATGCGTCTCTGGGCGGGATACCGATCGATGGAGTTACTGGATATAAATGCTGCAAAGCATTTATATCCAGTAACTTTTTTTTTTTTAATAATGTTTAAAAAACCGGTTTTTCAACTGAAAAATATCTAAAAACTTTTTTTTCGTTACCAAAAAGGACTCGAGCTCTCAGACCGCGTACTATAATACTGATAATGAAACTAAGATCAAAGACGGTTTAGAGCAAAAATTTTGAGATGAAACATAGTGTTGTAGGTGATAGGGTAAAGAAAACGCAATAATTTAGGTAGACGAAGGGAAAAGGCGTTGGTGCGAGCGAAAGGATTCAACGCGGCGGACACACTGCTTTTTACATACTGCGGGTGCACGAAACTTTCATAGGAAAAATGTACTAATATTAAAGTAGCTACCCACCAACGTCTTTATAATTATTTATTTAAATATAACCCGCTAGATGGCGTTACACGTTCAGAAATAAAGTATCTTACAACTAACTATATCAATTTATAACAATATTAAATATGCGTCGCCTACAATTCCACCCCCTAGTGATGACTAGTCATCACAATTACTCTCAGGTGCGAGTAAAGCGACGCGTGTGACTGGTCGCCGCAGCACGCCCGTGCGAGTGCGCACGTCCACCACGCGAATGCGCCCGTCATCCCCGGGGAGTGCCGCACTCACTACACCGTGCCGCCATGAACCACGCTCTAAGTTCGGTTCAACTATCAAAACATAATCTCCTACACGCAATGACCTCTGCTCACTACTCCACTTTTGACGCGGCAAAAGTGTGGGCAAATATTCTTTAAGCCAACGCGACCAAAACATGTCCGTCAGTCTCTGCGCTATACGCCACTGCTTCCTAAGGTGAAGATCCACGTCTGTGTATCTTCCATAAGATGGTCCAATTGATGACGTACCTATTAAAAAGTGATTAGGTGTCAGAGCCTCGGGGTAATTTGGATCCGTCGAAACATATGTGATGGGTCTACTGTTGACTAGAGCTTCAACCTCAGCCATCAAAGTTGAAAGGGTTTCAGGACGGGGCGCACGTTCCTTCAATATAACTCGGAGAGCTGTCTTAACGGTACGCACCATACGTTCCCAAGCTCCTCCCATTTCGGGTGCGCCTGGGGGTATAAAACGCCACTCAATACCTCTAAGTAGCCCGTCATTACGCAGAACATCTACATCGAGTTCAGCGATGCTGCGTTTTAACTCGGTGTCCGCTCCTCTCAGGTTGGTACCGTTATCTGAGTAGATCATACGAGGTGGCCCTCGACGGGCTATCATTCTTCTCAGGGCCATCAGTGTAGAATCAGTGGTAAGACTCTCAGTTATTTCTACGTGAACAGCGCGAACTGTTAAGCACGTAAATAACATGCCGTAACGTTTTTGTCTACCACGACCCACTGTGACCTCCATTGGTCCAAAGAAATCAATACCTGAGAATGTAAACGGACGTCGGTTGTGCTGCAGTCGGGCCGACGGCAAGTCACCCATGCGTTGCGGTTGCGGCGTCGCACGTCGGTACTTGCAGAACAGGCAGCGCGCTGCCACCCCGCGCACAGTGGGGCGGAGCTTCAAGATCCAGTAGCGTTGCCTTAGTTCGTTGACTACTAGTTCATGAGCTCCATGTAGCGCTCGTCGGTGGTAGTACTCCACCAGAAGTCTGGTCATCCTCCGTTGACCATCAAGAATAACAGGTCTCCTGGTATCCTCCGTGACACCATCGGTCTTGTCGATGCGGCCGCCAACTCGTAGTAAGCCCGCACTGTCAAGATAAGGTGTTAGATTTAACAATCGGCTATTTTTTAATAATGGCTTGTTTTGTTTTAAACTTTCTATTTCCGTAGCAAAAGAATCATATTGACACTTTTTTATCAACAGGTCCTCTGCCTTTCGCAACATTTCATTGTCAATTCGATTGCCTTTACGTTGACATTTGTTGATAAACAGTAAGACCCTTGCAGTTGCCATTAGCAATCGAATCCATGATGAAAAGTTGTTCTCATTAGGTACTGGAAACACAGTACTATAATTTATCGTAGCTATGACGTTAACAATTTTTTGCTCACAAATAGTCTCAACCAACTGTTTACATTTTTTAAGATCTTTAGGCCATTTAATTTCTGGTTCTCTTAAAAAGCCCGGACCTTGAAACCATACATCCTGAAACTGTAGTGGCGGCGCATCATCGCGCGTGGCTACGTCAGCCGCGTTCAGTCCAGACGGTACGTACCGCCATTCCATGGTGGTGGTCAGCTCATCTAGTTCACCTAGACGATGTGCAACATACGGCTTATAGTCTCTAGGATCGCCACGTATCCACTGAAGAACAGTGTTCGAATCAGTCCAAAAGTATCTTTTGTCTGCCTTTATATCTTTATGTTCACTTTGAACTGTGCTCACAAGTCGAGCTGCGAGTACGGCTCCTTGCAGTTCAAGCCTCGGGACCGATACAGGGCGCAGAGGCGTAACCCTGCTTTTACCCGCTACAAAACAGACTGATACAGTACCATTTGCGCGAATAAATCGCCAATAAATCACGGCTGCGAAAGCCTTAGTACTCGAGTCACAAAATATGTGCAACTCGGTCCTAATAATCTTAGGCGCACTTACCTCATGCTTCATGTCATCGTAGCATTGGGTCCAAACTCCTGCATTAGCATAGCATCGTGGTATGCGCAACGAATCTAGAAGTTTTAATTCCTCGAGCCACCTTACCCATCTACTATGTTCGTCGGGTTGGATGCGGCAGTCCCAGTCAATGCCACTACGATGCACATTCTGGAAAATTATTTTACTTTTTATAATAAACGGCGACAAAAAACCATGAATATCATAAACAGACATTATAACACTAAGCATTTTAGCTTTAGAAGGAGGCTCCAAACCATTTAATATCGCCTCAGAAACCCGATTAAATGATACTTTAAATCCAAAGGTATCATCCGACGGATGCCACATCAAACCTAAGGTGCGCTCAGTTGTATTCATAACTCCGTCCTTGAATTGAACAGCTGTGGGCGCGAGCGCATCTGGCGGTATTGTTTCTAAAACCTGTTTGTCATTGCTTGACCAACCTCTTATCTCAAATCCACCGTGTTTATGAATTTGAGTAATTTGTTGTATTAACTTGATAGCATTATTTGCATCAGGAGTCGAATACAAACAATCATCCATGTAATGATTTTTTATAATTACTTGTACTGCTTCTGGGTATAAGTCATCATATTTAAGTGCATTTTTATTTTTAATATACTGTGCTATAAAAGGTGAACATGTTGCACCAAATATTAGACTTTGCATGGCGCATGTTTTTATGGGAGCGCTTGGTGATTCTTGCCATAAGAATCTAAGAACATGTTGATCCTGTGGCCTAATTTTAACCCTTAAGAACATGTCCTTGATGTCCCCTACAATGACAACCTTATTTTCACGAAATCTTAACATAATTCCCATAAGTGAATTATATAAGTCCGGACCTGTTAATAAATAACTGTTAAGACATAATCCATCTACCTTTGATGCGGCGTCGAAGACGAGGCGTAGCTTTCCCGGTTTGTTAGGGTTCTGGACACCAAAATGTGGAAGGTACCATACGTGGTCAGCTGAGAGTTCATTTTCCTTAACTTCCCGAGCGTAACCGTCAACAAACAGTTTGTTTACCTCCTTCCTATATCGATCTGCGTACGAGTCGTCTTTAAGAAATTTCCGCATTAAAGTCTTCAGTCGCAAAGATGCGGTTTGATATGAATCAGGCATGGTGAAAACGTCTTTTTTGAAGGGCAAACCTACTTCCCATTGACTTCCGATAAGACGTGACGTATCATCCAATAATTGCAGTGCTCTTAAATGATCACTATTTTCACGGCATAAGGTTGAAATTCCAATGGAGTCTAGAGAAAAATAATGTTTAATTAAATTATTTAGTTCATCAGTTTGACCTAAGTCTGTGTGAGAGAGAGTGAGCACATTGGCAGCGTTGGAGTGAGTGCGACCGCAATAACCATGAATTGACCAGCCCAACTTACAACGAGTAGCATATGGTTCATTTTTATTACCATGAATAATTTCTAGTGGTGCAATCAAAACATAATTATCTTCGCCAATAAGTAATCGAGGCACTACATGATTTTTACATACGTAATCTTTAACTTTAGATAAATGTTTACAATCTAATTCGTTAATTACGGATAAGTTTTGTGCTGGCAATTTTAATTTAGACACTTTGCGTAACTTAATGTCATAATAATTGTTTTTGTTATGTTCACTTATCTGGGCACTTACGGTCGGTGCATCGGATTGATACACCTCCAGTCCAAAGGCATCAATGAACTTGATGTCACATGATTGTTCACACTTAAGTCCTAGTTCGGTAGCAAGACCCGAGTCGATTATAGACACTGAGGCCGCATCGTCCAGTAGGGCATACGTATTCACTATACCATTAGGTCCACACACTTTCACTGCAACCACTTTTAACATGACGTGATCCGAAGATAAGCGTTTATCACAGCTTGACGCGACGTGCGCCACGGTAGTATTTACAGCGGGCGCCGGCGCGGGCGCCGACAGCGGCGGCGGCGGCGGCAGCGGCGGTGATGATGGTTGCGCTTGCTCCGGGGCCGGCGTAGCTGGCTCGCGCCGCATGCTGCCCGGCGCGTGTGTCGATTGTGATGACGTAGGTTTGCTCCAGTGTAGCAACTTGTGGTGTGCAAGCCCACAGTTATCTACGTCGCATACAGGTGCGGGGCATGCATTCCTATCATGTCGTGACGTCAGGCAACAATAACACAAGCCATTCATTTTTACAAACTTCCATCTATCACGGCGCATTGCACGTTTGAAAGCGCGACACTCGGGCAGCGAATGATTGATCTTTGTGCAAAATTTACATTTATCGCCCTCCTCAACAGCTGTTGTAGCTAATATGGGTCGATTAGTGCGAAATTTGTTACCATCTCGTTTCGCGGGCACTGTCCCCTCGGTCTGCTTCCTTTGTTCACTACATTGAGGTATTCCGACTAGCGATAACATTTCTGCTTCATGTTTAAGAAATGCTGCGACTAACTCCAACTTCGACTGATTTTCACTTAACTTCTGGTAGGCAAAGTCGGTCCATTTTGCTATCAGTGTGCTCGGCAGCTTAGATAGAACAGCTGACGCGAGTTCAGGGCTTCGTAAATAATCAGGTTGATTCAATGCACGAATAGTCGCCACACAGTTATTAATTTTAATAGAAAAATTAATTAGATCGTACTGGTACGAGGTAGGTAACGCAGGTTGCTTCTTTAACTGCGTCGTAAGGTTCAGAATAATCACTTCCGGTCGACCAAACCTTAAGTCTAGGGCTTCCATTACAGCTGCGGGCGGAGTATTACCGATTAGCAGGTCGGTAACTGCCTCCATAGCGTCGCCTCGCAATGCTTTGCGTAGTCTCCACAGGTTTTCGGATTCACCAAATTTGCACACTCGTGTGGATTCATCGTATGCACTCTTAAAATGTAGCCACTCAACACAGTCTCCACTGAAGACAGGTAAGTCACGCGGAGTAGACAAGCGACTGAGTAGACGGTCCTCGCGATGGCCTGACGAGGTTGCCATCATGTCCTTTAAGGTAAGTGCGAGTTGCTGAATACTATCAACAGGAACATCAGTGTACTGGACGGGGCCGACGTGAGCACGGCTAGTTGATGGTGCCGGCGGCTGATGCTGATAACTGCAGGTAGGTTCGTTGTGATCTTGATTTAGCCAATCCTCGACGTTAGAACGTGCTTGCTCATCGAGGATCTCATTATTACTAGCTTCGCTGCCATCACCTTGGAGCTCTTCAGCATCAACTTGCGCAAGGTCAGCTTCCAGCTTTTTATCTATTAGGGCCAGCTGAATCTGTGCTTTTGCTTCAGCGGCTTCTAATTCCAAATGCTTACGTCTAGCAATGGATGATGACGTAGAGCGCTTCGATTTTGCAGACATAATCGAACCACTTTTTACGGACGCAAACGGCGTATTTATTTTTGCTGTTTCAATCTTCATTCGTTCCATGTCCTTAGACGGTATGAGACTATCGGTGCCTAGGACAGGTAATTTGAGTTTAGGTTCCGCAGGTGCGTTGGCCGATGTGCTCGCCATTTGCATTTGCTGGCGCTCGAATTCCCGATGCTGTTTGCGAGTCAAAACTTTACGCGGGCCGCTCGGCGGGGTCGTAAACATCACACTGATTATTATTTGGCTCGAAGACCACACTTATTGTAGGTGATAGGGTAAAGAAAACGCAATAATTTAGGTAGACAAAGGGAAAAGGCGTTGGTGCGAGCGAAAGGATTCAACGCGGCGGACACACTGCTTTTTACATACTGCGGGTGCACGAAATTTTCATAGGAAAAATGTACTAATATTAAAGTAGCTACCCACCAACGTCTTTATAATTATTTATTTAAATATAACCCGCTAGATGGCGTTACACGTTCAGAAATAAAGTATCTTACAACTAACTATATCAATTTATAACAATATTAAATATGCGTCGCCTACAGTGTAAAATTAGGTTTTTAGAGATAATTAAATATTTTCGAAGTTCTCTATTCGCTAGGCGCACGCACGAGCGAGGTGTCAAAAGTTGCGTCTCCGGGCGGGATACCGATCTATGGAGTTACTGGATATAAATGTTTAAAAAACCGGTTTTTCAACTGAAAAATATCTAAAAACTTGGTTTTTTCGTTACCAAAAAGGACTCGAGCTCTCAGACCGCGTACTATAATACTGATAATGAAAGTAAGGTCAAAGACGGATTAGAGCAAAAATTTAGAGATGAAACTTAGTTTAAAATTAGGTTTTTTAGAAAAAATTAAATATTTTCGAAGTTCTCTATTCGCTTGGCGCACGCATGAGCGAGGTGTCAAAAGATGCATCTCCGGGCGGGATACCGATCTGAGTTACTGGATATAAATGCTTTGCAAAAAATTTGAATAATGGTTAAAAAACCGGTTTTTCAACTGAAAAATATCTAAAAACTTGGTTTTTTTCGTTACCAAAAAGGGACTCGAGCTCACAGACCGCGTACTGTAATATTGATAATGAATCTAAGGTCAAAGACGGATTAGAGCAAAAATTTTGAGATGAAACATAGTGTAAAATTCGGTTTTTAGAGATAATTAAATATTTTCGAAGTTCTCTATTCGCTAGGCGCACGCACGAGCGAGGTGTCAAAAGATGCGTCTCCGGGCGGGATACCGATCTATGGATTTCTTGGATATAAATGTTCAAAAAACCGGTTTTTCAACTGAAAAATATCTAAAAACTTGGTTTTTTCGTTACCAAAAAGGGACTCGAGCTCGCAGAACCCGCACTATAATACTGGTATTGAAACTAAGATCAAAGACGACTTATAGCAAAAATTTTGAGATGAAACTTAGTATAAAATTAGGTTTTTTAGAGAAAATTAAATATTTTCGAAGTTCTCTATTCGCTAGGCGCACGCACGAGCGAGGTGTCAAAAGATGCATCTCCGGGCGGGATACCGATCTATGGAGTTACTGGATATAAATGCTTTGCAAAAAATTTGAATAATGGTTAAAAACCCGGTTTTTCGACTGAAAAATATCTAAAAACTTGGTTTTATTCGTTACCAAAAAGGGACTCGAGGTCACAGACCGCATACTATAAAACTGATAATGAAAGTAAGGTCAAAGACGGATTAGAGCAAAAATTTTGAGATGAAACTTAGTTTAAAATTAGGTTTTTTAGAGAAAATTAAATATTTTCGAAGTTCTCTATTCGCTTGGCGCACGCATGAGCGAGGTGTCAAAAGATGCATCTCCGGGCGGGATACCGATCTATGGAGTTACTGGATATAAATGCTTTGCAAAAAATTTGAATAATGGTTAAAAAACCGGTTTTTCAACTGAAAAATATCTAAAAACTTGGTTTTTTTCGTTACCAAAAAGGGACTCGAGCTCACAGACCGCGTACTGTAATATTGATAATGAATCTAAGGTCAAAGACGATTTAGAGCAAAAATTATGAGATGAAACATAGTGTAAAATTAGGTTTTTTAGAGAAAATTAAATATTTTCGAAGTTCTCTATTCGCTAGGCGCACGCACGAGCGAGGTGTCAAAAGATGCATCTCCGGGCGGGATACCGATCTATGGAGTTACTGGATATAAATGCTTTGCAAAAAAATTTAATAATGGTTAAAAAACCGGTTTTTCAACTGAAAAATATCTAAAAACTTGGTTTTTTTCGTTACCAAAAAGGACTCGAGCTCACAGACCGCGTACTATAATACTGATAATGAAACTAAGATCAAAGACGGTTTAGAGCAAAAATTTTGAGATGAAACATAGTGTAAAATTCGGTTTTTAGAGATAATTAAATATTTTCGAAGTTCTCTATTCGCTAGGCGCACGCACGAGCGAGGTGTCAAAAGATGCGTCTCCGGGCGGGATACCGATCTATGGAGTTACTGGATATAAATGTTTAAAAAACCGGTTTTTCAACTGAAAAATATCTAAAAACTTGGTTTTTTTCGTTACCAAAAAGGACTCGAGCTCTCAAACCGCGTACTATAATACTGATAATGAAACTAATGTCAAAGACGGTTTAGAGCAAAAATTTTGAGATGAAACATAGTGTAAAATTAGGTTTTTTAGAGATAATTAAATATTTTCGAAGTTCTCTATTCGCTAGGCGCACGCACGAGCGAGGTGTCAAAAGATGCGTCTCTGGGCGGGATACCGATCTATGGAGTTACTGGATATAAATGATGTGCAAAAAATTTGAATAATGGTTAAAAAACCGGTTTTTCAACTGAAAAATATCTAAAAACTTGGTTTTTTTCGTTACCAAAAAGGACTCGAGCTCTCAAACCGCGTACTATAATACTGATAATGAAACTAATGTCAAAGACGGTTTAGAGCAAAAATTTTGAGATGAAACATAGTGTAAAATTAGGTTTTTTAGAGATAATTAAATATTTTCGAAGTTCTCTATTCGCTAGGCGCACGCACGAGCGAGGTGTCAAAAGATGCGTCTCTGGGCGGGATACCGATCTATGGAGTTACTGGATATAAATGTTTAAAAAACCGGTTTTTCAACTGAAAAATATCTAAAAACTTGGTTTTTTTCGTTACCAAAAAGGACTCGAGCTCTCAGACCGCGTACTATAATAATGATAATGAAACTAAGGTCAAAGACGGTTTAGAGCAAAAATTTTGAGATGAAACATAGTGTAAAATTAGGTTTGTTGGAGAAAATTAAATATTTTCGAAGTTCTCTATTCGCAAGGCACACGCACGAGCGAGGTGTCAAAAGATGCGTCTCCGGGCGGGATACCGATCTATGGAGTTACTGGATATAAATGCTTTGCAAAAAATTTGAATAATGGTTAAAAACCCGGTTTTTCAACTGAAAAATATCTAAAAACTTGGTTTTTTTCGTTACCAAAAAGGACTCGAGCTCTCAGAACGCGTACTATAATACTGATAATGAAACTAAGATCAAAGACGGTTTAGAGCAAAAATTTTGAGATGAAACATAGTGTAAAATTAGGTTTTTAGAGATAATTAAATATTTTCGAAGTTCTCTATTCGCTAGGCGCACGCACGAGCGAGGTGTCAAAAGATGCATCTCCGGGCGGGATACCGATCTATGGAGTTACTGGATATAAATGCTTTGCAAAAAAATTTAATAATGGTTAAAAAACCGGTTTTTCAACTGAAAAATATCTAAAAACTTGGTTTTTTTCGTTACCAAAAAGGACTCGAGCTCACAGACCGCGTACTATAATACTGATAATGAAACTAAGATCAAAGACGGTTTAGAGCAAAAATTTTGAGATGAAACATAGTGTAAAATTCGGTTTTTAGAGATAATTAAATATTTTCGAAGTTCTCTATTCGCTAGGCGCACGCACGAGCGAGGTGTCAAAAGATGCGTCTCCGGGCGGGATACCGATCTATGGAGTTACTGGATATAAATGTTTAAAAAACCGGTTTTTCAACTGAAAAATATCTAAAAACTTGGTTTTTTTCGTTACCAAAAAGGACTCGAGCTCTCAAACCGCGTACTATAATACTGATAATGAAACTAATGTCAAAGACGGTTTAGAGCAAAAATTTTGAGATGAAACATAGTGTAAAATTAGGTTTTTTAGAGATAATTAAATATTTTCGAAGTTCTCTATTCGCTAGGCGCACGCACGAGCGAGGTGTCAAAAGATGCGTCTCTGGGCGGGATACCGATCTATGGAGTTACTGGATATAAATGATGTGCAAAAAATTTGAATAATGGTTAAAAAACCGGTTTTTCAACTGAAAAATATCTAAAAACTTGGTTTTTTTCGTTACCAAAAAGGACTCGAGCTCTCAAACCGCGTACTATAATACTGATAATGAAACTAATGTCAAAGACGGTTTAGAGCAAAAATTTTGAGATGAAACATAGTGTAAAATTAGGTTTTTTAGAGATAATTAAATATTTTCGAAGTTCTCTATTCGCTAGGCGCACGCACGAGCGAGGTGTCAAAAGATGCGTCTCTGGGCGGGATACCGATCTATGGAGTTACTGGATATAAATGTTTAAAAAACCGGTTTTTCAACTGAAAAATATCTAAAAACTTGGTTTTTTTCGTTACCAAAAAGGACTCGAGCTCTCAGACCGCGTACTATAATAATGATAATGAAACTAAGGTCAAAGACGGTTTAGAGCAAAAATTTTGAGATGAAACATAGTGTAAAATTAGGTTTGTTGGAGAAAATTAAATATTTTCGAAGTTCTCTATTCGCAAGGCACACGCACGAGCGAGGTGTCAAAAGATGCGTCTCCGGGCGGGATACCGATCTATGGAGTTACTGGATATAAATGCTTTGCAAAAAATTTGAATAATGGTTAAAAACCCGGTTTTTCAACTGAAAAATATCTAAAAACTTGGTTTTTTTCGTTACCAAAAAGGACTCGAGCTCTCAGAACGCGTACTATAATACTGATAATGAAACTAAGATCAAAGACGGTTTAGAGCAAAAATTTTGAGATGAAACATAGTGTAAAATTAGGTTTTTAGAGATAATTAAATATTTTCGAAGTTCTCTATTCGCTAGGCGCACGCACGAGCGAGGTGTCAAAAGTTGTGTCTCCGGGCGGGATACCGATCTATGGAGTTACTGGATATAAATGTTTAAAAAACCGGTTTTTCAACTGAAAAATATCTAAAAACTTGGTTTTTTCGTTACCAAAAAGGACTCGAGCTCTCAGACCGCGTACTATAATACTGATAATGAAACTAAGGTCAAAGACGGTTTAGAGCAAAAATTTTGAGATGAAACATAGTGTAAAATTAGATCTATGGAGTTACTGGATATAATTGCTGTGCAAAAAATTTGAATAATGGTTAAAAAACCGGTTTTTCAACTGAAAAATATCTAAAAACTTGGTTTTTTTCGTTACCAAAAAGGGACTCGAGCTCACAGACCGCGTACTGTAATATTGATAATGAAACTAAGGTCAAAGACGGTTTAGAGCAAAAATTTTGAGATGAAACTTAGTATAAAATTAGGTTTTTTGGAGAAAATTAAATATTTTCGAAGTTCTCTATTCGCTAGGCGCACGCACGAGCGGGGTGTCAAAAGATGCGTCTCCGGGCGGGATACCGATCTATGGAGTTACTGGATATAAATGCTGCAAAGCATTTATATCCAGTAACTTTATTTTTTTTAATAATGTTTAAAAAACCGGTTTTTCAACTGAAAAATATCTAAAAACTTTTTTTTTCGTTACCAAAAAGGACTCGAGCTCTCAGACCGCGTACTATAATACTGATAATGAAACTAAGATCAAAGACGGTTTAGAGCAAAAATTTTGAGATGAAACATAGTGTAAAATTAGGTTTTTAGAGATAATTAAATATTTTCGAAGTTCTCTATTCGCTAGGCGCACGCACGAGCGAGGTGTCAAAAGTTGCGTCTCCGGGCGGGATACCGATCTATGGAGTAACTGGATATAAATGTTTAAAAAACCGGTTTTTCAAATGAAAAATATCTAAAAACTTGGTATTTTTCGTTATTAAACAGGGCCTCGAGCTCGCAGAACCCGCACTATAATACTGATAATGAAACTAAGGTCAAAGACGGTTTAGAGCAAAAATTTTGAGATGAAACATAGTGTAAAATTAGGTTTTTTAGAGATAATTAAATATTTTCGAAGTTCTCTATTCGCTAGGCGCACGCACGAGCGAGGTGTCAAAAGATGCGTCTCCGGGCGGGATACCGATCTATGGAGTTACTGGATATAAATGCTGTGCAAAAAATTTGAGTAATGGTTAAAAAACCGGTTTTTCAACTGAAAAATATCTAAAAACTTGTTTTTTTTCGTTACCAAAAAGGGACTCGAGCTCACAGACCGCGTACTGTAATATTGATAATGAATCTAAGGTCAAAGACGATTTAGAGCAAAAATTATGAGATGAAACGTAAAGTAAAGTAGATAGGGACAGTGGGAATCTCGTTAATCCATTCATGCGCGTCACTAATTAGATGACGAGGCATTTGGCTATTTTGCCCGACATGCCTCGTTAGTAGTGACTACAATCTATAATCATTATGGATTGTTGCGACAGGACTCCCACAGTCCCCTACTGCCACCAAACTGTCGAAATTACGCCATTGGGATGTTGGGCGAGGTCGAACCGTGTTTCAGGAAAGAAGTGTTCGACTGATACACTCCAGATGGGTTTTATCCATTGGTGGGAGATTTCGACCTCTGGGCATGACGGCAACCCAGTACACAGGAATCCGACCACTCGTTCCCCGACTCAGTCGATTCGGGTAGTCAAGCGATTGAACCTTGTCCAGTTCATGTGCGAACCTCTCAGAGCTAATGACGGGATGCCGGCCAGCACTCCCTCATCAAGCCCGACGAACCTCTTCAGCTCTTTGTAAGAAGCTAGGCTCCATACACCTCTCCAGGAAATAGTGCAGGAGGTGGAATGGATGCTCTCTTTACAAGGTAGTCCTAGTATATCCGCGACCTTCTCGACGAGCTCCACGTGATTACCGTATTTATTACGCTTCTCACGATGGAGATCATCAAGGGGCCGCCGACCCGAGACCACCTGTGCATCCACAATCACCCCAACACCATTCCTGGAGGCTATCATGTCGGGCTTTCTGAGGCCCAACGCAGTCTTGACGTGCGGTTCCTTCACCACAGTCCACCCTTTGTCAATCATGGCAGAGCTGACAACGTCCGCTATGCAATTATGGCGTTCAATACGGCCGCCGTGTGTTCTGTGACATTGTTGGATGGTGTGTGCCGTAGTCTCACTAACCATGCAACCTGCACGGCAGTTCAACTCCGACGCCACACCAGTCCTGCGCCCCCGTGTATTGCGTACACGCGACGGGAGTGCATTAATTTGAATGCGCACGAACTGCACGAAGTCCCGGCCAGTATACTGCATGCTACGCTCCCGCATCCACTTAGTGGACGCAGGAACTCGTGGCGACTCCCTCAACTCGAGTCCATCCACGCTAGCATGCAGAGCTTCACGCCAATACAATGCGGTCGTCCGCTCCCCTGACCTCGGGTTTTCTGCGGTGAATTTTCGGAGTTGCTTGTCGGCCCACACCAGCTTTCTTCGGATCCTATCGGATCTGGCGGCGGCTTTGGCCACTGGCCACCGCGAAGAACCTAGGCGACCGAACCTCTTTTTAATGAGATCCGGCACCCAAGTCCTCAGCGATGGGATCGCTAAGCCACCGTCCGTGATCGCTGCGTGGAAGTACCCAACTGGCACATCCTTTGGCAACCGCAGCCAAGACCTTACTGCCCTCCGGATCTGTACGTCGAGCAATCTCAACCTGTCATCCGTAATGACCCCTAGCACGAGACCGTGCAGGAATCTCGGAATCAGGTGACCCCTTATGATCTCGAGCCGCTGTTGCGGCTTTAGGGGAGCCTTTGTGATGTTAATCAAGGCTTCTTTGATATCATGCTCTAACGTCACGCATCCAGACGCCTTGTAGTCCACTCCAAGATAGCGCCAACGTTCAACGCAAGACACTTGCCGTAACCATCGCGACCCCACCTTAAAGGTACGGTCGGTCAAGTAATGCTGCTTCTTGCGCTTCCCATCGGGCACCATCGAAAGCACAGCGCTCTTCGCATGACTGACGAAAAGGCCCATCATCCTCCCAGTGTTCCACACACAGTCGATGGAGGATTGCATGCCCACCTTTGAACCTGCAAGCAGGACTAGGTCATCAGCATAAGCCAGAGCCGAGACACTCTCGCCCTCCAGCTTATAGCCAACTCCCTTCGGTAAGGCCGCTAGGATCACATCCATCGCCATGTTGAACAGCAGGGGAGACAACGGGTCTCCCTGGCGAACTCCCTGACCCACTCTTGCAGGACCGCTGCGGGCTCCATTCACAACCAAGACAGTCTCGGAAGTGTCATACAACCTCGCAACGTAATTGCAGAACCCCTCAGGCAGGCCTCTTTTCCTCAGCAGATCGACCAGTGCCGCATGCGACACCGTATCAAACGCCTTGGCAAAATCCAGCACAGCAACATGGCATTCACGCAACTTCTTCCCACAATCTCCCAGCACCGCGTCCAGCACAGCCGAATTCTCGAGTGTGCCGTCGGCGCAGATAAATCCACGCTGTCGTGCATCGGGAGGGCAGCATGCTTCAAGCCTCTTAGCCAAGACAGAGTGCATGTGCCTGAGAGGCACCGACGCAATCGAAATTGGCCGGTACTCCCCAGGACCTGCAGGAGTCTCCGTCTTTGGCACAAAGACCGTGCGGCAGCCGCGGAGTTTGTCAGGGACCTCTCCAGCTATCAGCCACGCGTCGAATATTTCCGCCTGAGTTGCAGCAGACAAAGTATTCCAGGCCCCTGGGAGAATTCCCTCAGGACCCGGAGCCGACCTGTTATCCACGCGGCACGCCCTCACCTCCGTTGAAGTGAAAGGCGTCCACAGCTGCGAGTAATCTCGGCTACCCCCGTCATGCTCCGCGCGTTGTAACGCGCGCAGAGCCTCCGGTGTGAGCCCCGGGGCATCTGACACGGCCTCCATCACCGGTCGCCAAAAGGCTTCCAGCTCAGCAAGGCTATGCTTGACACCCCGAGTTTGTCCGTCGATCACCTCAGCAGCAGCTCTGGACCTACAGGTCATATACAGCTCCTGCACCCTCGCGTACTCCATTCTACGCCGCTTTCGCGTACTCCATTCTACGCCGCTTTCGCGTAGACAAACCGGCATTAGCAGTTTGGGTCTGAGACTGACCTTTGCGCCTAGGCCGCACCCGCCTTTCCCCATCACGCACACCCCGCGCCATCCTCGCTTCAGACCTCGCAAGGAGATCCTCCACAAGTTTGACATGGTCTGGTGGCTCGGACAAGTATTGGCCTTGCACTTGCAAAGCAGAAATAGGCACGTCTTCAGAGGGGATTACCGACTCTACAACAGGCCAGTCTGGTGTCGAACCTTCAGCAGTACCAGCGATTGGGGTGCCCCTGACAGGCAACTCTGTCTCCCCTGGGGTAACCGGAGAAAGTGTCCTCTCCAAATCGGCCAGGCACGCTTGCACCCGGCTCTTGTAGGACTCCTTCCTCCGATACCCCTTAATCGCATCCAGGGAGCGCCCCAACTGTGGCAACTCCCTCAACAAGACCTGATTTATGGTCAAGGCACTGCTTCCGGCTCTAACCAGACGCGCCTCCGTCTGAGCCAAGAGCTCTCCCTCTTCTTCGCGCCATCTCCGCTTCACTTGCGCTGGTGCGGCGGCGGCGTTGGCCGTCACCGGGTGGGCGCGACGACTGTGCACGCCCAACCCGATTTACATAGTTACTCCCGCCGTTTACCCGCGCTTGCTTGAATTTCTTCACGTTGACATTCAGAGCACTGGGCAGAAATCACATTGCGTCAACACCCGCGAGGGCCATCGCAATGCTTTGTTTTAATTAGACAGTCGGATTCCCCTTGTCCGTGCCAGTTCTGAGCTGACCGTTGAACGGCGGTCGTACAGAACCGCGCCGATCGCGCACGAGACGAAACCGACGCGGCCTTACGGCTAGGAAGATCCGCGGAAGGCCGGAACGCGGGTCCAGAGTCCGCCCCGTTCGCCCCGAGAGACGCACGGAGCATCGACCAGGCCCGGCACCGGCCGCATCCGCTTCCCGTCCAAACCCGACACGCCCCGGTCCTCAGAGCCAATCCTTATTCCGAAGTTACGGATCCAATTTGCCGACTTCCCTTACCTACATTATTCTATCGACTAGAGGCTCTTCACCTTGGAGACCTGCTGCGGATATGGGTACGAACCGGCGCGACATCTCCACGTACATCCCTCACCTGAATTTTCAAGGTCCGCAGAGAGTATCCGGACACCGCCGCAAATGCGGTGCTCTTCGCGTTCCGAACCATATCTCCCTTCTATAGGATTCCATGGAACTCGAACGCTCAGGCAGAAAAGAAAACTCTTCCCGGACCTCTCGGCGGCGTCTTCAGGCCACTTTGGGTTACCCCGTCGAACACTCGCTGTAAAAACGAGGGAACGATTATTGAAACGGTTCCGCTGCCGGGTTCCGGAATAGGAACCGGATTCCCTTTCGCTCAAAGGGCGTAAATTATCTGTGTATTGTATTACAACAACAACAAAAAAAACACGCCACATCGACATAAGATTTCTCCTTGAGCTTAGGATCGACTGACTCGCGAGCAACTACTGTTCACGCGAAACCCTTCTCCACGTCAGTCCTCCAGGGCCTCGCTGGAGTATTTGCTACTACCACCAAGATCTGCACCGACGGAGGCTCCAGGCGGGCTCACGCCCAGACCCTTCTGCGCTCACCGCCGCGCACGTCCTACTCGTTACGGCTTAATGACGTCACAATTAAGAACGTCGCACATGCCCGTAACGGTAGTGTATAGGCAAAACGCTTCAGCGCCATCCATTTTCAGGGCTGGTTGCTTCGGCAGGTGAGTCGTTGCACACTCCTTAGCGGATTCCGACTTCCATGGCCACCGTCCTGCTGTCATGAGCGACCAACGCCTTTCATGGTGTCCCATGAGCGTTTTTTAGGCGCCTTAACACTACGTTTGGTTCATCCCACAGCGCCAGTTCTGCTTACCAAAATTGGCCCACTTGGCACCGTCATCAGATCTCCGGCTTCATCGTTCGAGTAAGCCGGAGTACTCACCCATTTAAAGTTTGAGAATAGGTTGAAGTCGTTTCGGCCCCAATGCCTCTAATCATTCGCTTTACCGGATGAGACTGTTCAAGTCGACGCCAGCTATCCTGAGGGAAACTTCGGACGGAACCAGCTACTAGATGGTTCGATTAGTCTTTCGCCCCTATACCCAGTTCCGACGATCGATTTGCACGTCAGAATCGCTACGGTCCTCCATCAGGGTTTCCCCTGACTTCGACCTGACCAGGCATAGTTCACCATCTTTCGGGTCCCAGCATTTATGCTCAGAGCGCGCCTGCATTCACAGATTGGAAACGAGACGCCTCGGGAGTGCGAGAGATCGACCTAGATCGACGCTCCATCCTCCCTGAGCACGCGGCTAGCGCGCGCCTTCACTTTCGTTGCGCCTTTCAGTTTCATCATCTCAATGACTCGCATACATGCTAGACTCCTTGGTCCGTGTTTCAAGACGGGTCCTGCGAGTGCCCGAAACTGAATCATCGCAGACAGAGACGCGCACAGTCCGAGACAACACGGCGGCGACGACAGACGCGCCGCACCCGCGTCCGCACTTTGGCGAAGACACAGGATACGACGTTGACTTGCGTCGGGCCGGACGCGCCTAAACGCGTGCGCGTTTCGTCAGAAATACCGTCCGACGGCCGGTCGGCCACCGTAGCGGTCCCGCTACCCCCGCGAAGGGGCGACGGGGCTCCCGCACGGCGCTTAGACCGACATCGAACGGGTCGCGATGTATTTACTAAGAGAGAAGTGCACGCCGTCTACGGACGTCGACGGACGCGACCCGTGCCCACCGACCGAGGCCAGGGGCATCGAGGCGCGCGTCCGTACGCCGCAGAGTGACGATGAATCTCTCCGTTCGTTCATTCGAGTTTCGCAGGTTTACCCCTGAACGGTTTCACGTACTCTTGAACTCTCTCTTCAAAGTTCTTTTCAACTTTCCCTCACGGTACTTGTTCGCTATCGGTCTCGCGGTAATATTTAGCCTTAGATGGAGTTTACCACCCACTTAGGGCTGCACTCTCAAGCAACCCGACTCTGAGGAGAGTCCCTCTCGCCGCCATCCTCCGTCGCTACGGGCCTGGCACCCTCTACGGGAAAACGGCCCCGTTCAAGACGAACTTGGACAGGAGTGATCGCGACGAGAAAGCGGAACCTCCCGAACACCACATCTCCCGCCGCCAAGACGACGGCGGGATTCAGTGCTGGGCTTCATTCCTGTTCGCTCGCCGCTACTAAGGAAATCCTGGTTAGTTTCTTTTCCTCCGCTTACTAATATGCTTAAATTCGGCGGGTGATCCTCCCTGATCTGAGGCCAACGATAAAAGAATGAGGCAGACGCGATATCCGTCAGCGTTACGACGACGCAACCGAACCCTCTCTCGCGAGAAGGAACGACGACGGCGTCGATGCGCTCTTCGGACGTCGAGTCCGCCTACTGGACTACCGTACGTTATAGGACGTTTTGTATAAGTCTCCCGACGTGGTCGTGCATCACGCGCGCTGTGACATGACGCCACACTCGCAACCCTCCTCGCTGGTAGGTTAACACCCCGACCGAAGAGTCGCGAACGCGCACAATGTTTGTGCCACGTCACGTCGTTCGACAAACGTCTTATCGTGTATGATATTATGTATCGTTATATTTAAACGGACAACGCACGCCGAGAGCGTGCGCAGAACCGTCAGATGCGATCGTTACGACGCAATGTGGCATTTGTATTTTATACAGCCGGCCCTCAGACAGGAGTGGTCCTGGATGTGTCTCCACGGACCGCAATGTGCGTTCGAAATGTCGATGTTCAAATGTGTCCTGCAGTTCACACTATGACGCGCAGTTAACTGCGTTCTTCATCGACCCGCGAGCCAAGTGATCCACCGTCCAGGGTAATAGTTTCAATAATAATCGAGTTATTACCGTGGTGTGTGTGTGTTACATTAATAGATTTTTTTATATATAAAAAAAATATAACCCACCGCTGTGCAAGGGTCGAATATTGACGAACACGTCCAACGGTACTCGTGGTGCGGATTTTTAAACCAGTCTGCATACCGTGCGAGGACGCGACGCGAGAACGAAAAGTTCTCTATATGAAATGGATTTTTATTTACGTTTATCACGTTAATGATCCTTCCGCAGGTTCCCCTACGGAAACCTTGTTACGACTTTTACTTCCTCTAAATGATCAAGTTTGGTCAACTTCCCAGCAACGCCGACGGCCGTGAAGCCACCGCGTGTCGGTCCGAAGACCTCACTAAATCATTCAATCGGTAGTAGCGACGGGCGGTGTGTACAAAGGGCAGGGACGTAATCAACGCGAGCTTATGACTCGCGCTTACTAGGAATTCCTCGTTTATGGGGGATAATTGCAAACCCCAATCCCCAGCACGAAGGAGTTTCAGCGGGTTGCCCGGGCCTCTAGGCCAGGGAGAACATGCTGATTCCTTCAGTGTAGCGCGCGTGCGGCCCAGGACATCTAAGGGCATCACAGACCTGTTATTGCTCAATCTCGTGCGGCTCGAAGCCGCCGGTCCCTCTAAGAAGAATTTGAATACGTCGCCAGTGAGTTGCGCGACCGAAGCCGCGCACACCTAAATGACGACGCCTATTTAGCAGGCTAGAGTCTCGTTCGTTACCGGAATTAACCAGACAAATCGCTCCACCAACTAAGAACGGCCATGCACCACCACCCACGTTGTAACAACAGACGACTTTGTAAAACAGCACACACTCGGCCGGCGCGGTTCACAAATCCACTCGTCGCTCTTCCATCTCTATAAAAAAAAATATAAACTCCATTTTTACAGTCCGTGGTGTGTCTTTTAATTTTCCTAACACTAACAAAAACACCGGTGGGCGGAGACGTAAGGGGGTGAGTCTGGAGGACACTCCTCGCGTCGTTTAACCCTAAACTACCGTCGGTCCGTTCAGCGACTCTGTAGATAGAAAGCATCGTATATTTCTGTCTTGCAGCCGCGACGTACAAGGTACGGTCGATTGTGTTTGTGCGTATGTGTAAGACTGTTTCGTAGATCACATTAGAGAGAAAAAAAAAAAAAAAAAATTTTTTTTTTCAGTCGGCGGTTCAACCGATTTTGAATTTTATTTCCGTAGGCGTAAGGCTGGCATTTGTCATGCCGCAGACGTGCAATAAAAGTCAAAATCGATTGTGTGAACACACCACGGACTGTAAAAATGGAGTTTATATTTTTTTTTATAGAGATGGAAGAGCGACGAGTGGATTTGTGAACCGCGCCGGCCGAGTGTGTGCTGTTTTACAAAGTCGTCTGTTGTTACAACGAGACGACTCTGTTGGCTGTGTACGACGGTGTGCGATGTGTTCCATTCCTGCCGACGCTCCTCACCACCTACCAAGAAAACTGTGTGGACCGACAGATCGTATTTTATGCGTGTCTGTATCAACGGTCGTTGTATGAAATTGTTTGAACGACGCGACGTTCCACCGGCGCTCGGAAGCGTCTAGTGTTCGTCGCGTCTCATGAGTTTATGCTCTTTTACCGTCGTGTGAGGCGCTCTATAGATCCCGGGCGGAATCGTATGTGTTGTTGCGAATGTGTCAACGAATTTTACACACGTGAACTCGTCTCGGTACGAACGTTCCGAATGGGGGCTCGACGCCCTTGTGCTCTCCCTTGCGGGGACACGAAAACACAAACACAGAGCTCGCCCGTGTGCGTTTGCGTCTCTAAGATCGCAAACGCTCGGGATGACAATCGATTCGATTCGATTCGAAAAGAAGCTCCCTGGTTGATCCTGCCAGTAGTTATATGCTTGTCTCAAAGATTAAGCCATGCATGTCTCAGTGCAAGCCGTATTAAGGCGATACCGCGAATGGCTCAATATATCAGTTTTGGTTCCTTAGATCTTACTCAGTTACTTGGATAACTGTGGTAATTCTAGAGCTAATACATGCAATCAGAACTCTGACCAGTGATGGGATGAGTGCTTTTATTAGATCAAAACCAATCGACGGAGGGCCTCGCGTCCGAAGTCGTTCACTTTGATGAATCTGGATAACTTTTGCCGATCGCACGGTCCAGTACCGGCGACGCATCTTTCAAATGTCTGCCTTATCAACTTTCGATGGTAGTTTCTGCGACTACCATGGTTGTCACGGGTAACGGGGAATCAGGGTTCGATTCCGGAGAGGGAGCCTGAGAAACGGCTACCACATCCAAGGAAGGCAGCAGGCGCGCAAATTACCCACTCCCGGCACGGGGAGGTAGTGACGAAAAATAACGATACGGGACTCTTACGAGGCCTCGTAATCGGAATGAGTACACTTTAAATATTTTAACGAGGAACAATTGGAGGGCAAGTCTGGTGCCAGCAGCCGCGGTAATTCCAGCTCCAATAGCGTATACTAAAATTGTTGCGGTTAAAAAGCTCGTAGTTGCATTTGTGCGCCGCGCTGTCGGTGCACCGCATCCGCGGTGATACTGACACGTCTGCGGAGCATATCGTCGGTGAGCCGGCGGTCAAACGTCGGTTCAATATCAAAATCCTATCGCGGTGCTCTTCGATGAGTGTCGAGGTGGGCCGACAATTTTACTTTGAACAAATTAGAGTGCTCAAAGCGGGCTCAAAATGCTGCTTGAATATTTCGTGCATGGAATAATAGAATATGATCTCGGTTCTATTTTGTTGGTTTTCAGAACTCCGAGGTAATGATTAATAGGGATAACTGGGGGCATTCGTATTGCGACGTTAGAGGTGAAATTCTTGGATCGTCGCAAGACGAACATCAGCGAAAGCATTTGCCAAAGGTGTTTTCATCAATCAAGAACGAAAGTTAGAGGTTCGAAGGCGATTAGATACCGCCCTAGTTCTAACCGTAAATATGTCATCTAGCGATCCGCCGACGTTACTACAATGGCTCGGCGGGCAGCTTCCGGGAAACCAAAGATTTTGGACTCCGGGGGGAGTATGGTTGCAAAGCTGAAACTTAAAGGAATTGACGGAAGGGCACCACCAGGAGTGGAGCCTGCGGCTTAATTTGACTCAACACGGGAAATCTCACCAGGCCCGGACACCGGAAGGATTGACAGATTAACAGCTCTTTCTTGATTCGGTGGGTGGTGGTGCATGGCCGTTCTTAGTTGGTGGAGCGATTTGTCTGGTTAATTCCGGTAACGAACGAGACTCTAGCCTGCTAAATAGGCGTCGTCATTTAGGTGTGCGCGGCTTCGGTCGCGCAACTCACTGGCGACGTATTCAAATTCTTCTTAGAGGGACCGGCGGCTTCGAGCCGCACGAGATTGAGCAATAACAGGTCTGTGATGCCCTTAGATGTCCTGGGCCGCACGCGCGCTACACTGAAGGAATCAGCATGTTCTCCCTGGCCTAGAGGCCCGGGCAACCCGCTGAAACTCCTTCGTGCTGGGGATTGGGGTTTGCAATTATCCCCCATAAACGAGGAATTCCTAGTAAGCGCGAGTCATAAGCTCGCGTTGATTACGTCCCTGCCCTTTGTACACACCGCCCGTCGCTACTACCGATTGAATGATTTAGTGAGGTCTTCGGACCGACACGCGGTGGCTTCACGGCCGTCGGCGTTGCTGGGAAGTTGACCAAACTTGATCATTTAGAGGAAGTAAAAGTCGTAACAAGGTTTCCGTAGGGGAACCTGCGGAAGGATCATTAACGTGATAAACGTAAATAAAAATCCATTTCATATAGAGAACTTTTCGTTCTCGCGTCGCGTCCTCGCACGGTATGCAGACTGGTTTAAAAATCCGCACCACGAGTACCGTTGGACGTGTTCGTCAATATTCGACCCTTGCACAGCGGTGGGTTATATTTTTTTTATATATAAAAAAATCTATTAATGTAACACACACACACCACGGTAATAACTCGATTATTATTGAAACTATTACCCTGGACGGTGGATCACTTGGCTCGCGGGTCGATGAAGAACGCAGTTAACTGCGCGTCATAGTGTGAACTGCAGGACACATTTGAACATCGACATTTCGAACGCACATTGCGGTCCGTGGAGACACATCCAGGACCACTCCTGTCTGAGGGCCGGCTGTATAAAATACAAATGCCACATTGCGTCGTAACGATCGCATCTGACGGTTCTGCGCACGCTCTCGGCGTGCGTTGTCCGTTTAAATATAACGATACATAATATCATACACGATAAGACGTTTGTCGAACGACGTGACGTGGCACAAACATTGTGCGCGTTCGCGACTCTTCGGTCGGGGTGTTAACCTACCAGCGAGGAGGGTTGCGAGTGTGGCGTCATGTCACAGCGCGCGTGATGCACGACCACGTCGGGAGACTTATACAAAACGTCCTATAACGTACGGTAGTCCAGTAGGCGGACTCGACGTCCGAAGAGCGCATCGACGCCGTCGTCGTTCCTTCTCGCGAGAGAGGGTTCGGTTGCGTCGTCGTAACGCTGACGGATATCGCGTCTGCCTCATTCTTTTATCGTTGGCCTCAGATCAGGGAGGATCACCCGCCGAATTTAAGCATATTAGTAAGCGGAGGAAAAGAAACTAACCAGGATTTCCTTAGTAGCGGCGAGCGAACAGGAATGAAGCCCAGCACTGAATCCCGCCGTCGTCTTGGCGGCGGGAGATGTGGTGTTCGGGAGGTTCCGCTTTCTCGTCGCGATCACTCCTGTCCAAGTTCGTCTTGAACGGGGCCGTTTTCCCGTAGAGGGTGCCAGGCCCGTAGCGACGGAGGATGGCGGCGAGAGGGACTCTCCTCAGAGTCGGGTTGCTTGAGAGTGCAGCCCTAAGTGGGTGGTAAACTCCATCTAAGGCTAAATATTACCGCGAGACCGATAGCGAACAAGTACCGTGAGGGAAAGTTGAAAAGAACTTTGAAGAGAGAGTTCAAGAGTACGTGAAACCGTTCAGGGGTAAACCTGCGAAACTCGAATGAACGAACGGAGAGATTCATCGTCACTCTGCGGCGTACGGACGCGCGCCTCGATGCCCCTGGCCTCGGTCGGTGGGCACGGGTCGCGTCCGTCGACGTCCGTAGACGGCGTGCACTTCTCTCTTAGTAAATACATCGCGACCCGTTCGATGTCGGTCTAAGCGCCGTGCGGGAGCCCCGTCGCCCCTTCGCGGGGGTAGCGGGACCGCTACGGTGGCCGACCGGCCGTCGGACGGTATTTCTGACGAAACGCGCACGCGTTTAGGCGCGTCCGGCCCGACGCAAGTCAACGTCGTATCCTGTGTCTTCGCCAAAGTGCGGACGCGGGTGCGGCGCGTCTGTCGTCGCCGCCGTGTTGTCTCGGACTGTGCGCGTCTCTGTCTGCGATGATTCAGTTTCGGGCACTCGCAGGACCCGTCTTGAAACACGGACCAAGGAGTCTAGCATGTATGCGAGTCATTGAGATGATGAAACTGAAAGGCGCAACGAAAGTGAAGGCGCGCGCTAGCCGCGTGCTCAGGGAGGATGGAGCGTCGATCTAGGTCGATCTCTCGCACTCCCGAGGCGTCTCGTTTCCAATCTGTGAATGCAGGCGCGCTCTGAGCATAAATGCTGGGACCCGAAAGATGGTGAACTATGCCTGGTCAGGTCGAAGTCAGGGGAAACCCTGATGGAGGACCGTAGCGATTCTGACGTGCAAATCGATCGTCGGAACTGGGTATAGGGGCGAAAGACTAATCGAACCATCTAGTAGCTGGTTCCGTCCGAAGTTTCCCTCAGGATAGCTGGCGTCGACTTGAACAGTCTCATCCGGTAAAGCGAATGATTAGAGGCATTGGGGCCGAAACGACTTCAACCTATTCTCAAACTTTAAATGGGTGAGTACTCCGGCTTACTCGAACGATGAAGCCGGAGATCTGATGACGGTGCCAAGTGGGCCAATTTTGGTAAGCAGAACTGGCGCTGTGGGATGAACCAAACGTAGTGTTAAGGCGCCTAAAAAACGCTCATGGGACACCATGAAAGGCGTTGGTCGCTCATGACAGCAGGACGGTGGCCATGGAAGTCGGAATCCGCTAAGGAGTGTGCAACGACTCACCTGCCGAAGCAACCAGCCCTGAAAATGGATGGCGCTGAAGCGTTTTGCCTATACACTACCGTTACGGGCATGTGCGACGTTCTTAATTGTGACGTCATTAAGCCGTAACGAGTAGGACGTGCGCGGCGGTGAGCGCAGAAGGGTCTGGGCGTGAGCCCGCCTGGAGCCTCCGTCGGTGCAGATCTTGGTGGTAGTAGCAAATACTCCAGCGAGGCCCTGGAGGACTGACGTGGAGAAGGGTTTCGCGTGAACAGTAGTTGCTCGCGAGTCAGTCGATCCTAAGCTCAAGGAGAAATCTTATGTCGATGTGGCGTGTTTTTTTTGTTGTTGTTGTAATACAATACACAGATAATTTACGCCCTTTGAGCGAAAGGGAATCCGGTTCCTATTCCGGAACCCGGCAGCGGAACCGTTTCAATAATCGTTCCCTCGTTTTTACAGCGAGTGTTCGACGGGGTAACCCAAAGTGGCCTGAAGACGCCGCCGAGAGGTCCGGGAAGAGTTTTCTTTTCTGCCTGAGCGTTCGAGTTCCATGGAATCCTATAGAAGGGAGATATGGTTCGGAACGCGAAGAGCACCGCATTTGCGGCGGTGTCCGGATACTCTCTGCGGACCTTGAAAATTCAGGTGAGGGATGTACGTGGAGATGTCGCGCCGGTTCGTACCCATATCCGCAGCAGGTCTCCAAGGTGAAGAGCCTCTAGTCGATAGAATAATGTAGGTAAGGGAAGTCGGCAAATTGGATCCGTAACTTCGGAATAAGGATTGGCTCTGAGGACCGGGGCGTGTCGGGTTTGGACGGGAAGCGGATGCGGCCGGTGCCGGGCCTGGTCGATGCTCCGTGCGTCTCTCGGGGCGAACGGGGCGGACTCTGGACCCGCGTTCCGGCCTTCCGCGGATCTTCCTAGCCGTAAGGCCGCGTCGGTTTCGTCTCGTGCGCGATCGGCGCGGTTCTGTACGACCGCCGTTCAACGGTCAGCTCAGAACTGGCACGGACAAGGGGAATCCGACTGTCTAATTAAAACAAAGCATTGCGATGGCCCTCGCGGGTGTTGACGCAATGTGATTTCTGCCCAGTGCTCTGAATGTCAACGTGAAGAAATTCAAGCAAGCGCGGGTAAACGGCGGGAGTAACTATGAAAAGACCATAAAGACCGTGCGGCAGCCGCGGAGTTTGTCAGGGACCTCTCCAGCTATCAGCCACGCGTCGAATATTTCCGCCTGAGTTGCAGCAGACAAAGTATTCCAGGCCCCTGGGAGAATTCCCTCAGGACCCGGAGCCGACCTGTTATCCACGCGGCACGCCCTCACCTCCGTTGAAGTGAAAGGCGTCCACAGCTGCGAGTAATCTCGGCTACCCCCGTCATGCTCCGCGCGTTGTAACGCGCGCAGAGCCTCCGGTGTGAGCCCCGGGGCATCTGACACGGCCTCCATCACCGGTCGCCAAAAGGCTTCCAGCTCAGCAAGGCTATGCTTGACACCCCGAGTTTGTCCGTCGATCACCTCAGCAGCAGCTCTGGACCTACAGGTCATATACAGCTCCTGCACCCTCGCGTACTCCATTCTTCGCCGCTTTCGCGTAGACAAACCGGCATTAGCAGTTTGGGTCTGAGACTGACCTTTGCGCCTAGGCCGCACCCGCCTTTCCCCATCACGCACACCCCGCGCCATCCTCGCTTCAGACCTCGCAAGGAGATCCTCCACAAGTTTGACATGGTCTGGTGGCTCGGACAAGTATTGGCCTTGCACTCGCAAAGCAGAAATAGGCACGTCTTCAGAGGGGATTTCCGACTCTACAACAGGCCAGTCTGGTGTCGAACCTTCAGCAGTACCAGCGATTGGGGTGCCCCTGACAGGCAACTCTGTCTCCCCTGGGGTAACCGGAGAAAGTGTCCTCTCCAAATCAGCCAGGCACGCTTGCACCCGGCTCTTGTAGGACTCCTTCCTCCGATACCCCTTAATCGCATCCAGGGAGCGCCCCAACTGTGGCAACTCCCTCAACAAGACCTGATTTATGGTCAAGGCACTGCTTCCGGCTCTAACCAGACGCGCCTCCGTCTGAGCCAAGAGCTCTCCCTCTTCTTCGCGCCATCTCCGCTTCACTTGCGCTGGTGCGGCGGCGGCGTTGGCCGTCACCGGGTGGGCGCGACGACTGTGCACGCCCAACCCGATTTTGCTCCGGAATGCCCTGGTACATTCCGGACAAGTCCAATCGCCATCCCCCCGCCTCGACTGAGGCGGAGATCGAGCAGCCGAACAAATTGGTTTAAGGGTCGCATCCTCCGGCTCCTGCGGGTTACCGGAGGCACGACCATATGTTTCATTAGTATCATCGTAAGCAACCATTAGTAACCTTTGTGGTAGAGCGGCTAACACTACCACAGGTACACCCACAACTCTCGTGTACGCCCCAGCCTTACGAGCTGTTTGATTTGGGATCCGAAGATCCCCACGGGGCTTCTCCAGGAACTGCCCCCAGAGCCAAACCTGGATATTAGCACGCTGCTCAACACTCAGCGTTCGCGCACCTTGATCAGGTCTTGTGAACAAGGTCTCCAGGCTCACCGTACCCCTGGACCTCGGCCCCATCCGACGGTCAATGCGGGGAGGTATACGCGCTCCGACATCTCTCTCCGTGTATAAAGGGTCTTCCACATTGAGATGCCCTCGATGAACTGCTCCTGCTAAAACAGTCCACCCGTTGATTTAGTCGTTGCCCCCCCCTCCCTTGTCACGTTTGCGGCTCCATATTTTGGCCAAGGGTAGGAGTTGGTCCTAGCTACGTTGGATGTCAATAACGTAACACTAGGACCCTTGACGCATGTGGGTTGCTCTCTCCCTTCAGCTGATTAGCGGCAACTGAATGGGCACTAACCCACCTGCGCGAGCACTACAAACTCCTTGCCAGACCAAGTGAGTCATAGTAACTCCCGCCCTCCCCTGGACCAATGGCTCTCACTCCATTGGTCAAAGCGGGGAGGTTACATCTCTCTTCGTGTATCAGGGTCTACACCTCAGAGATGCCTTCGACGGACTGTTCCAGCAAAACAGTCCATCCTTCATGCTATGCCCCCCCCCCCCTTGTTGGCTAGGCAGCGGCGCCACGGGCAGGCCAAGGGTAGGAGTTGGCCCTGGGTACGTTGGCTCTTTCTAACGTATCTCCAGGACCCTTGACGCATGTGGATTGCACTCTCTCTCCCCCAATCAGCTGTTTGCGGCAGCCGAAAGGGTACACATCCTGTCTTGGCTAAGAGGCTTGAAGCATGCTGCCCTCCCGATGCACGACAGCGTGGATTTATCTGCGCCGACGGCACACTCGAGAATTCGGCTGTGCTGGACGCGGTGCTGGGAGATTGTGGGAAGAAGTTGCGTGAATGCCATGTTGCTGTGCTGGATTTTGCCAAGGCGTTTGATACGGTGTCGCATGCGGCACTGGTCGATCTGCTGAGGAAAAGAGGCCTGCCTGAGGGGTTCTGCAATTACGTTGCGAGGTTGTATGACACTTCTGAGACTGTCTTGGTTGTGAATGGAGCCCGCAGCGGTCCTGCAAGAGTGGGTCAGGGAGTTCGCCAGGGAGACCCGTTGTCTCCCCTGCTGTTCAACATGGCGATGGATGTGATCCTAGCGGCCTTACCGAAGGGAGTTGGCTATAAGCTGGAGGGCGAGAGTGTCTCGGCTCTGGCGTATGCTGATGACCTAGTCCTGCTTGCAGGTTCAAAGGTGGGCATGCAATCCTCCATCGACTGTGTGTGGAACACTGGGAGGATGATGGGCCTTTTCGTCAGTCATGCGAAAAGCGCTGTGCTTTCGATGGTGCCCGATGGGAAGCGCAAGAAGCAGCATTACTTGACCGACCGTACCTTTAAGGTGGGGTCGCGATGGTTACGGCAAGTGTCTTGCGTTGAACGTTGGCGCTATCTTGGAGTGGACTACAAGGCGTCTGGATGCGTGACGTTAGAGCATGATATCAAAGAAGCCTTGATTAACATCACAAAGGCTCCCCTAAAGCCGCAACAGCGGCTCGAGATCATAAGGGGTCACCTGATTCCGAGATTCCTGCACGGTCTCGTGCTAGGGGTCATTACGGATGACAGGTTGAGATTGCTCGACGTACAGATCCGGAGGGCAGTAAGGTCTTGGCTGCGGTTGCCAAAGGATGTGCCAGTTGGGTACTTCCACGCAGCGATCACGGACGGTGGCTTAGCGATCCCATCGCTGAGGACTTGGGTGCCGGATCTCATTAAAAAGAGGTTCGGTCGCCTAGGTTCTTCGCGGTGGCCAGTGGCCAAAGCCGCCGCCAGATCCGATAGGATCCGAAGAAAGCTGGTGTGGGCCGACAAGCAACTCCGAAAATTCACCGCAGAAAACCCGAGGTCAGGGGAGCGGACGACCGCATTGTATTGGCGTGAAGCTCTGCATGCTAGCGTGGATGGACTCGAGTTGAGGGAGTCGCCACGAGTTCCTGCGTCCACTAAGTGGATGCGGGAGCGTAGCATGCAGTATACTGGCCGGGACTTCGTGCAGTTCGTGCACATTCAAATTAATGCACTCCCGTCGCGTGTACGCAATACACGGGGGCGCAGGACTGGTGTGGCGTCGGAGTTGAACTGCCGTGCAGGTTGCATGGTTAGTGAGACTACGGCACACACCATCCAACAATGTCACAGAACACACGGCGGCCGTATTGAACGCCATAATTGCATAGCGGACGTTGTCAGCTCTGCCATGATTGACAAAGGGTGGACTGTGGTGAAGGAACCGCACGTCAAGACTGCGTTGGGCCTCAGAAAGCCCGACATGATAGCCTCCAGGAATGGTGTTGGGGTGATTGTGGATGCACAGGTGGTCTCGGGTCGGCGGCCCCTTGATGATCTCCATCGTGAGAAGCGTAATAAATACGGTAATCACGTGGAGCTCGTCGAGAAGGTCGCGGATATACTAGGACTACCTTGTAAAGAGAGCATCCATTCCACCTCCTGCACTATTTCCTGGAGAGGTGTATGGAGCCTAGCGTCTTACAAAGAGCTGAAGAGGTTCGTCGGGCTTGATGAGGGAGTGCTGGCCGGCATCCCGTCATTAGCTCTGAGAGGTTCGCACATGAACTGGACAAGGTTCAATCGCTTGACTACCCGAATCGACTGAGTCGGGGAACGAGTGGTCGGATTCCTGTGTACTGGGTTGCCGTCATGCCCAGGGGTCGAAATCTCCCACCAGTGGATAAAACCCATCTGGAGTGTATCAGTCGAACACTTCTTTCCTAATACACGGTTCGACCTCGCCCAACATCCCAATGGCGTAATTTCGACAGTTTGGTGGCAGTAGGGGACTGTGGGAGTCCTGTCGCAACAATCCATAATGATTATAGATTGTAGTCACTACTAACGAGGCATGTCGGGCAAAATAGCCAAATGCCTCGTCATCTAATTAGTGACGCGCATGAATGGATTAACGAGATTCCCACTGTCCCTATCTACTAAGGCCCACAGGCCGATCACGCTGCTACCTGTGCTCGGTAAAGTTTTAGAACGCGTAATGCTGAAGTGCGCTCCCATGATTGGCAACCAAATCTCTGCTGCCCAGCACGGGTTCTCTACGGGTAAGTCCACCGTCACGGCACTCAATGACATCCTGCGTGCCGCGAGGGAGGGCTCGGGCAAGTATGTGCAGGCCATATTTCTGGACATCGCGGGCGCCTTCGACAACGCCTGGTGGCCGATGATCCTGACGAAAGTCAAGCGGGGAGGGTGTCCGCCCAACATCTTTGAGATGCTGGCGGACTATTTTGCCCGCCGGCGAGTCGGGCTTTTCATCGGGGGCCGGGCGGAGTGGAAGGTGTCCACGATGGGCTGTCCCCAGGGATCCGTCCTGGGTCCACCATTATGGAACCTGCTCCTGGACGATCTGCTTCGACTGCCACTGCCCGATGGCGTCCGCATGGTCGCTTATGCGGATGATGTGACCATCCTGATCGAGTCCCAATCTCGGTCTGGGATAGAGGCGGCGGCCAGGGTTACTTTGGACCTGGTCGCGACTTGGGGGGATAGGAACAGGCTGGGCTTCTCCCCTGCAAAGTCATCTATGATGACGATCAGGGGGAAGTTCCAGCGGGCCCCCACGGTCAAGCTGGTCGGGGACTCGGTCAGGAGTGTCACCTCGACGACGGTGTTAGGCGTGGTGCTCGATGCAAGTCAGTCCTTTGCGCAGCATGCGGTATCGATAGGGGAACGCGCGGCCAAATGTTTCGGGAAGATGTCAAGAGTGTCGGCATCGTCCTGGGGCATTCGATATCCCGGTCTGCGCGTCCTCTACAGGGGCACTTTCGTCGCCACGATCACGTATGCTGCTGCTTGTTGGTACAAAAGGGCGACACTCCACGTTGTTCGCAGCGCGTTGCTCAGGTGCCAGAGATCGAGCCTGATACTGCTGACGAAGGCGTACAGGTCTACCAGTACGCCTGCGCTGGCAGTGTTGGCTGGCGTTCTCCCGGCAGACCTGGAGGTAATCCGTGCAGGGCGGTTCGATGAGGAGCGCAAGTGCGCGGCCGATGCACAGGTCGAGCTGGGCTTGCGGAGACGGGTGTTGGCCCGCCGTAGAAAAGAGATTGGGGATGAGGCGATGGATGCGTGGCAAGAGCGATGGATGAGTGTGGAGAAAGGACGGGAGCTGTTCCGCTTCTTCCCGGATGTGGCGGCGCGAATCAGGTCACACTGGATCGTGCCGGACCACCAGCTGTCCCAGATTCTCACGGGACATGGGTGTTTTAGGAAGAGACTGCACGATATGACGCTATGCGAGGAGAGTGTATGTTACTGCGGTATGGAAGAGGAAGACCTGCACCACGTGCTGTGGGTCTGCCCCCTGTATGAGGAAGCGAGGCGCAAGATGATGGATGGGATCAGCCGCGCGGAGGTCGGCCCGATCTATTACGGCGATCTCGTAAGCTCACCGGCGAACTTTGCCAGGCTACGGGAATACGCGCATACTTGGCATGAGGCTCGGTGCAAACTGGAGCGAGAGGAGGCGACAGCGACATCAACGACAACTATGACAACAGACTGAAACCAGAGAGGGTAACGGGAGGGTTGCTACAGAGAGAGAGAGAGAGAGAGAGAGAGAGAGAGAGAGAGCGAGAGAGAGGGAGAATCAAAAGAGGCAAAAAAAAGAATGGTGCCCACCGCTGCGGCGAAAAGAAAGACGCCTAAATGTCAGCAGTATGGTGAAAAGAAAGACGCCACGGGGGGGTTACCGGGGAGAGAGTAAGAGTGAGAGAGTCAACAATGTAGGCGAAAAGAATACCGCCTACGGCGAAAAGAAAGACGCCACAAAGTGCGAAAAAAAAAAAAACAGACGCATTGATATTTATGTAAGTATTTATTTCACACACGCACACTTATCTATCTAAGTATATATTTTATTAACAAAGCTTTGTTACAGGCGCACCGGCGGCGAAGCTGTTGTGTTTCGTGCATACCCATTTGGGAGAATTGCCATTAGGGACACACATGGTCAAAACTTGTAAGGGATCAAGAAGCGCCTGCGGACTGAAAAGATTGCCAAGGGCGCTATGTCCGCAGCCGCCCCACGATTCGGCCCGTATAACGTTTACGTTGGTAGGGCCATGGGAAGGTTGGAGGGAGTGTCCCTATCTACTACGTCGTCGGCTCTTGTTGAGTGCGGACGTGCGTACGCTCTGCTCGGAGTATTTTAATTTTTATTTCTTTCGCGAGCTGTGATTGGTCGAAGCCAAAACTCGGTGGCTCCCGTTTCATCTTGTGCAAGTTGCCATAAGGGCCCGCGGCCATTTTGGAATCGGAGTGAGCGCGAGTGTCTGGTAGGCGGTGCCTAACCTCGGTGTGGCGGTGACAGTGACAGTTGCCCCCCCGCGAGTGACCAGTGACGTTTTAAGTGACATTTACCCCCCCCGCGATAGTGACGTTTTGAAAGTGACATTTACCCCCTCCCCCGCGATAGTGACGGTTAACGAAAGTGACGTTTAGCAAATAGTGACAGTGACAATTAGAGTTTAACCAGTGACAGTGACATTTAGAATTAGGCTAGTATTATTTTATTTATTTTTTGGGAATTTTCCATTTTCATGGTTTTTCCGAGAAATATTTTGTTTTAGTTTTCTTTCTCTGGACTTCAGTGACTTTAAGGTTATACCAGTGTTCGCGTTCAGTGGTTTCCGGATTTTCCGATTTTCCGGATTTTCCGGAACACCGTGGATTTTCCGGTGAGTGCGCTGTATGGTAGTTCAGTTTTCCCAAGCAGGAACTTGGGCGGTTTTGCCGGTGTGTTGGAGTCGACGGTCACACACACACATGTGTGACCTATCTGTGTATACCAACAGTCCAGTCGATGCAATCGGCTATTTTAATACGGTGCGGGACTTAGAAAATTTTTAGAAATTTAGTGACTGGACTTAGAATATTTTTGAAAAAACTTTTGAACTTTTATTATTTTATTATTCTGACTTTTTACGTGTGATAACATTGTGTGTCTTATTGGACTTAGAATATTTTTGAAAAACTTTTGTACTTTTGTTATTTTTTTTTTTTTTTTTTCTGACTTTTCTTTGCGTGTGATAACATCGTGTGTCTTACATCTGACCGCGTGAATTCGGAGCCGCCATAATGGCGGACGAGGACGCCCAACGTCTCCAGCAGCGGCTGCTGGACGACTCCATTAGGGAAAAGGAAGAGGAGCTGCAGGCGCTGGACGAGTTAAGGCGTGAGGGTGGCGGGCTGTTTACGCCACGCCAGTCGTTGGCGCGCACCCCCCCCCAGGCATCTTCCACGTTTTCGCCGGCTACGGTTCTGCTGGACCTGTCTTCGTCGCCCCCCATTGACCTGGGAGGCCAGGTACCGCTCCAGCCACAGCCACCACCGGTGCCACCGACACACGCAAAGCGCGCGCTTGCCTCACCCGAGGAAGTGCAGGAGGCTGTAAGGCGCAAGCTTGGGAGGAAGCGGGAGGTGCCGCCGGTGAGTGGTCTGCGGTTCGGGTCAACCCCGCTGCAGCAGCGGGACCAGGGGTCAGCGAGTGCGGAGCCACCACGCGAGGATTCTCCTACGGTTTCCGCTGAGCGGATGGAAATTAATGACGACGGCGCGAAGGGATTGGATGGTGTCGACCCACTGTCGACGGCACCGGTGGAGTCCCTGGCGGGGCTGGCTACGGCCTCGACACGAGGAATAATGGAGGCAGTGCGGTCGAAAACGTCGCGACTGAACAAGGACGAGGTCGCAGCGATAGGGCTCCATACGGAACGGCTGTCGGCGGTGGTGGTCCACCTCTCCTTGCGCCTGGCGGCTGCGGAGAGCCGGGCAAGCGCTACGGAGCGGATGGTGGAGGAGTGCCGTAGCGGTGCGCTAATGGCAGCAGCGGCAACACAGCCGCCAACAACAACACCGTCGTACGCTTCGGCGCTGCGCCTGCCACGGCACTCGGAGCCTGTCCTTATCAAAAATACGCCAGGCCCAACCATGGCGTTCTACCCGGCGGAGGAGAATGGCGCCATAAAAACGGCGGACGATACTAAAGCGGAGCTCAAGAAGGCGGTCGACCCTGCCAAGCTGTGGGTCCAAGTAACGAAGGTGCGCAAGGTCGGCAATGCGGGAGTGATAGTCCAAACGACGACAGACGCGGCAGCAACGAGGCTACGGGCGGCAATTCCGGCCACGCTCAGGGTGGCCGACCCGAAAATGCGGCGGCCGTTGGTGTGCCTGAACAGGCTGGATGGCGACCCGTCCTTCGAGGAGATCATAGGAGCCCTGCACGAGCAGAATTACAGGGACGACCCACTTTGGCCTCTGGCAAGGATACAGAAGGAGGCGGTGGGCGCCTTCAAAAAGGACCGGTCGCGGGGCGGAGCTAAGGCGACGGCGGCCGTGTTCGCGTGCTCGGCAGCCCTGCGTGAATCGTTGCTTGGGAAGGGGCGGGTCTATGTAGGTTGGGAGGCAGTAGAGGTCACAGACTACATCAACGTCACCTGCTGTAGCAAATGCCAGCAGTATGGCCACCCGGAGCGGCTATGCCGGTCATCGGAGGCCACGTGCAACCGCTGTGGAGTGTTGGGCCATCGAGGAGAGGCGTGCACGGCTAGCGTCACCAACTGCGCCACATGCAAGCGCCTTGGGAAGAAGGAGGCGGCGGGACACCAAACCGCCTCTAGGGACTGCCCGGCAAGGTTGCATGCGGAGCAAAGGAGCGTTGCAATGACGAACTATGGATAAGCACGTTACCAGAATCGGGCAGCTCAACCTTGCTGGGTCAGCGCTGGCAACCAAGGAGCTCCCAGCGGTGTGCCGCCAGCTCAAAATCGACGTCGCCCTTCTCCAGGAGCAGTACGCGCAGGCCGACGACAACAGCATCCAGCAGCATAGCCCGTCTGCAAAGGCGGGTATCTATTTACACAAGAGCGGCACGGCCTGCGCTGTGCTGCACCACCTCTCCACCGATCACTGTCTGGTGGCCCACCTGGAGGAGTGCGACCTGCACGTGGTCTCAGCGTATTTCCAATACTCCGAGCCGATCGACCACCATCTGCACCACCTGGAGGGTATCATGGCTGCACTGCGCGGCAGGCGAGTGATAATTTGTGCCGACGCCAACACCCACTCGCCGATGTGGCATAGTGCACCTCGCCATTATACTGGACGAGGCCACACTGCGGAGTACCGGCGGGTGGCGTTAGAGGCCTTCATCGGAGGACACGGGCTCACCGTTCATAACGTGGAGGGCCAGCCTTTCACATTTAGTGGCCCGAACGGTGAGTCCAACATCGACATCTCCCTCGGCACCAGGAGCGTAATCGTCGGGAATTGGGAGGTGCATGATGGGGCCAGCAGCAGCGACCACCGCCTCATCACCTTCCAGGTGGATGCGATCAGGACCCGACACAGCGCTGAGCCGGACAAGGAGCCGGTGCGCTTCCGGGATCAAGGGGTGGACTGGCCGCGCTTCCAGCAGGCTGTCCACGAGCGGATGGGTAGGCTTGACTTCGGCAAGCAAGCGTCCTTTGTCTGCAGGGACTTTACGAAGGTGATTGTGGATACGGCATGTCAGACATTGGGAGTGAAAGGGCCACCAAAGGACGCGGGGTATGAATGGTGGAATCCGGCGCTCGAGAAGCTCCGGAAAGCGAATGGTAGAGCAAGGTGTAAATGGCAGGGATCGAGAAAGGGCGGGGGACTGAGAGAGGAAAGACTGAGAGGCGTGTTTCATGACGTAAGATCAAGATACCGAAAGGCAATGGAGGAGGCGGAGCTTGAACACTTTCGCCAAATCGCCGATTCAGGCAACGCTGATCCGTGGGGGCTGGCCTATCGTGCCGCTAGCGGCAGGCTCAGGCCGCCCTCACGGGTCATCAATGGCACAAAGCTGGCGGAGGGCTTTGCCAGTACCGTGGGCGAGGCGTCGACCGGTCTCCTGCGCGCGCTGTGCCCGGATGATGATCCGTCTGGGGACACGCCGTATCACAGGCAGGTACGATTCGCTGCCTCGCTCACCCCGTCGGGTCAGGCTGCGCCTCCTCTGTCACGTGACAGTCTGGGGGCCATCATCAGGAGCTTGCCTAACACAGCACCGGGACTAGACGGGATCAGCGCGCGAATAGTGAGGAATGTCTGGAGCGTCGTACCCGCGGAATTCACCGCGGTGTACGCCAAGTGTGTGACGGCTGGAGTGTTTCCGGATGTGTGGAAGGAGGGCCGGCTGCTTGTCCTGCCGAAAGGTAACGGCAAGCCGCTTACCGACCCTAAGGCCTACAGGCCGATAACGCTACTACCTGTGCTCGGCAAAATTTTGGAACGCGTAATTTTGAAGTGCGCTCCCACGATCGGCAACCAGATCTCGGCCGCCCAGCACGGGTTCTCTACGGGTAAGTCCACCGTCGCGGCACTCAACGATATCCTGCGTGCCGCGAGGGAGGGCTCGGGCAAGTATGTGCAGGCCATATTTCTGGACATCGCGGGCGCCTTCGACAACGCCTGGTGGCCGATGATCCTGACGAAAGTCAAGCGGGGAGGGTGTCCGCCCAACATCTTTGAGATGCTGGCGGACTACTTTGTCCGCCGACGAGTCGGGCTTTTCATCGGGGACCGGGTGGAGTGGAAGGTGTCTACCATGGGTTGCCCCCAGGGGTCAGTCCTGGGTCCACCTTTATGGAACCTGCTCCTGGACGATTTGCTTCGGCTGCCACTGCCTGACGGCGTCCGTATGGTCGCATACGCGGACGATGTGACCATCCTGATTGAATCCCAATCCCGTGCTGGGATTGAGGCGGCGGCCAAGACCTCGCTCGACTTGGCTGCGACTTGGGGTGCCAGGAACAGGCTGGGATTCTCCCCTGCAAAGTCATCTATGATGACGATCAGGGGGAAATTCCAGCGGGCCCCCACTGTCAAGCTGGCCGGGGATTCGGTCAGGAGTGTCACCTCGGCGACGGTGTTGGGCGTGGTGCTTGACGCAAATCAGTCGTTTGTGCAGCATGCGGCATCGATAGGGGAGCGCGCGGCCAAATGCTTCGGGAAGATGTCAAGAGTGTCGGCATCGTCCTGGGGCATTCGATACCCCGGACTGCGCGTCCTCTACAGGGGCACTTTCGTTGCCACGATTACGTATGCTGCTGCTTGTTGGTACCAAAGGGCGACACTCCACGTTGTTCGCAGCGCGTTGCTTAGGTGCCAGAGAGCGAGTCTGATTCTGCTGACGAAGGCGTACAGGTCTACCAGTACGGCTGCGCTGGCAGTGTTGGCCGGCGTTCTCCCGGCGGACCTGGAGGTAATCCGTGCGGGGCGGTTTGATGAGGAGCGTCAGAGCGCGGCCGTGGCACAGGTCGAGCTGGGCTTGCGGAGACAGGTGCTGGCCCGACGTAGGCGTGAGATGATGGATGAGGCGATGGATGCATGGCAAAGGAGATGGGTGAGTGAGGAGAAAGGACGGGAGCTATTCCGTTTTTTCCCGGATGTGGTGGCACGCATCAGGTCGCACTGGGTTGTGCCGGACCACCAGCTGTCCCAGATTCTCACGGGACATGGGTGTTTCAGGAAAAGGCTGCATGGTATGACGTTATGTGAGGAGAGCGTATGCTACTGTGGCATGGATGAGGAAGACCTGCACCACGTGCTGTGGGTCTGCCCCCTGTACGAGGAAGCTAGACGGAAGATGATGGATGGGATCAGCCGCGCGGAGGTCGGCCCGATCTACTACGGCGATCTCGTAAGTTCACCGGCGAACTTTGATAGGCTGCGGGAGTACGCGCACGCCTGGCACGCGGCTCGGAGTAAGCTGGAGCGAGAGGAGTCGGCGTAAATATATATATGTATATATCTATAGTTACTGTGCTGTCCTATACGTTATTGTTGTGTGTGGTTGAAAAAAATAGACGCCACCAGGCAAAAGAAAAGGCCAAATTTTTATAAGGCGAAAAGAATGGCGCCACCAACATTACAAAAAAAAGCAAGGTTTATTAAGCGTTAAAAAAGAGAGAGAGTAAAAGAAAATACTCCGAACAAATTAAAAGATCGTTCGCGACGACTAATCTTTTGTCCCCAGGGTCACCGGCGGCGTAGTCAGCGCTACTCGTCGTGTGTCGTAGCAAGCCATTTGGGAGAGTTGCAATTAGGGACACACATGGTTTGTAAGGGATCAAGAAGCGCCTGCGGACTGACAAGATTGCCAAGGGCGCTATGTCCGCAGCCGCCCCACGATTCGGCCCGTATAACGTTTACGTTGGCAGGGCCATGGGAAGGTTGGAGGGAGTGTCCCTATCTACTATCTAGCGAAACCACAGCCAAGGGAACGGGCTTGGGAGAATCAGCGGGGAAAGAAGACCCTGTTGAGCTTGACTCTAGTCTGGCATTGTAAGGAGACATGAGAGGTGTAGCATAAGTGGGAGATCGTTCGCGCGATCGTCGCTGAAAAACCACTACTTTCATTGTTTCATTACTTACTCGGTTGGGCGGAAGCGGTGCGCGGTCGATAATATCGGCGGGCGCACGGTGTTTCGTTCCAAGCGTGCAGAGTGGCGACGTGGCGGCAACGCTCGTCGCCGTACAACTCCCGCGTGATCCGGTTCGAGGACACTGCCAGGCGGGTAGTTTGACTGGGGCGGTACATCTGTCAAAGAATAACGCAGGTGTCCTAAGGCCAGCTCAGCGAGGACAGAAACCTCGCGTGGAGCAAAAGGGCAAAAGCTGGCTTGATCCAGATGTTCAGTACGCATAGGGACTGCGAAAGCACGGCCTATCGATCCTTTAGTATAAAGAGTTTTTAGCAAGAGGTGCCAGAAAAGTTACCACAGGGATAACTGGCTTGTGGCAGCCAAGCGTTCATAGCGACGTTGCTTTTTGATCCTTCGATGTCGGCTCTTCCTATCATTGCGAAGCAAAATTCGCCAAGCGTTGGATTGTTCACCCATCAAAAGGGAACGTGAGCTGGGTTTAGACCGTCGTGAGACAGGTTAGTTTTACCCTACTGATGGCTCGTCGTTGCGATAGTAATACTGCTCAGTACGAGAGGAACCGCAGTTTCGGACATTTGGTTCATGCACTCGGCCGAGCGGCCGGTGGTGCGAAGCTACCATCCGCGGGATTATGCCTGAACGCCTCTAAGGCCGAAGCCAGCCTAGCCGAATCCGGCAAGGATATGCTCACTGTGGAGCCCCGAGAGTCGGGAGGCTCTAAACAATGTGACTTTACTAGTCGCGCTTCACCACGTGAGGTGCGACGTCGAAGCCCATTCGGATCGCGGAGATCGATGCTGTCCGCTTAACGCGTGCGTCACGGCTCCGAAGGTCCGAATCTACCTCAGTTCGATGTCGGGGCTCGGAATAGTCTGTAGACGACTTCCGTTCCTGGCGGGGTGTTGTGCTCGGTAGAGCAGCGTCGTGCTGCGATCTGTTGAGACTCAGCCCTACGCCAGGTGATTCGTCCGAGGACGATGATTTTTTTTAAAGTTTCAACGATACACGAACAGAGGTGTTTTTTATTTATTTTCAAAGTCTTTTAAAAAAACAATTTTTTTTTTTTATTTTTTTTTTTAATGCACGAACCGAGGTGCAGACGGTTGGCTCCATGCTCTCCATCCTCCCAAACTCCAAACTCCAATCTCCAAACTCCAACCTCTAATCTCCAAACTCCAACCTCCAACCTCCAACCTCCAACCTCCAACCTCCAACCTCCAACCTCCAACCTCCAACCTCCAACCTCCAACCTCCATGCTCTCCATCGCCTTGCCATCTGGAATATTAGATTGTTCACACTATGTCATTTTGTCAAAACATAAACTGTTTAACAAACATCTTGCTATTTAACAATTATGGTGCGCACAGAGTACATTTTATATGTGTATATAGTAAGAATATATAGATTATGTGGTGGTTATTAAAAATAAAACATTTTAACCCACACAAATCTTGAAAAAACATTTTTTTTCTTTAAATTTTTATTAATACACGAACCGAGGTAGACTCGTTAACAGGCGGACCTTTCTTTAAACCTTCCCCCCGCCCCCAAAGAATATCAGACCCAACAGAATTGATCGAAAATAATATAGGTAAGGTAGGTACGTACGGTTAATGTTGTTATAAATTTTTTTTTTTTTTTTGTGACATTGTTGTCGGTGGACAATATATTATTACGTAACTTGAAAACGTGTTTTTTTGTTTATCAACATATTTTGATTATTTTCATTTTAAACGATAGATCTAGGCATAAAACTAATAATTGATTAATTGAACATCGCTTTATGGGACGCGAGACTAAGCGGACGTGTGTTTTGTATTTATTAATTATAATGAAATAAACAATTACGACAAATAAATTATAATTATTTGCGCCGTCAGTATATAAGTAAAGTGTGTCGCGTGTGACTTGTAGGTTTTTACCGAGTGTTTTTTCCGAAGTTGCAAGATGAAGTAAATAACTTTTATAAACAATAAATAAAGTGTTTTTAGAAGTATGTCTCAACCAGGAGCGAGCCCTTTTGGTCGTAGCCAATTACTAGGGCGAAGTCCTCCACCGACGCCTACTCAACCATTACCCCCGAGTGACCAAAACCCACCAGTATCCGAAGACAATGAATTGCCTAGTGAAGTCATCAGTACTCCGGAGATCCAGAAATGGTTAGGATCTATTGATTCGATTTTGAATGAAGTGTGCACTATTGTCGGTGAGGGGAAAATGAACTCAGACCAGAAGCTTCGTGTCTCCACGCTATGCCGGAAGGTCTCAAGTGGGACTTCTCAGATGGCCGTTTTGTACCAATCGTTGAAGCAAAAAACAATCCAGGCCCATACCACAATCCAGCACCTTCAGGTTCACCAGAACGTTGCGAACTCTCTCAAACAGTTCAAAGAGGTCGTAGAAACGAAGCTAAATCCAACAGAACATACCTCTTTTGCTAGCATGGTGAAGAAAGGTTCCGATAATTTTGTTCGTCCTGCAAATTTGAGATCAGTCGCCATCTATCCCAGCGATAAGACCCAAACGAGTGACAACACCAAGTCGCTTGTTCAAAAGATTATCTCCCCCGAACAACTTAAGCTCCATGTCCGTGGCCTGAGAAAAATGAAAAATGGGGGCGTTCTGATTAGCACCGAAAGCAAAGGCGATATTGACAAGTTAAAGAATTCGGAAAAATTTGTATCATCGGGCCTTACAATTGAAGAACCTTCTAAACGCCGCCCTAGGGTCGCTGTGATTGGTGTTCCCGTAACCCTTACCGAGAAGGAGGTATTTGACTGTATTTACGAGCAGAATTTTTCAGATAAGGTGCCGAATATAACTTGTGAGTCCTTCCTTGAGAGCATCAAATTGAGCCATAAATCGGGTAAAAAAGACCTTCCTACCTGTAACTACATCCTTGAAGTACCTGCTAGCATAAGAAAACTACTGATAAACCAAAGCCGAATTTTTATAAATTGGACATCATGCCCTGTGAGAGATTTCACGATAGTCACCAGGTGCTTCAATTGCCAGCAGTTCGGACATGCAGCCAAGTTTTGCCGGGAAACTAGTCCTACTTGCAACCACTGTGGAGAGACTGGACACTCCTTCAAGGAATGTAGCAGCAAATCTTCTCCCGCTCAATGTGCAACGTGCAAGCGCTTCAAGAGGAAATGTGACCATCCAACTGGTGACGTAAGTTGCCCGGCGCGCAAATATGCAGAGATCAATTACATCAACTCAATTGATTATGACGGCGCCTAAGAGCGCCACCGAATACTTTATTTAGTTAGCACACAAACAGGTAGCGTATCCTATATTTATACTTCCACTTAATTTGTAACTATCATGACAAATCAGCTTATTTGTGATCTAGACAGTTTTTCTGTGTCTGAATCTAAAATCTGTAATGTTAAGGAATGTAAGCACCATATTCCACCTGGTGGAAAAACGTTAACCCTGCTCACACAGAATATTCGCAGTATTAATCGAAACATGAACGGTTTTGAAGTGTTATTACAGAATCTTGATATCAGCTGTGATATTATCGTCCTAACAGAATGTTGGTTGTCAAAACAGACAGTCAATTTACCATCTCTTGACGGTTATTATTCTTACAAAACTGACAGAAACATAAACCAGAATGATGGATTAGTAGTTTACATCAAAAATAATTTACGAACAGTCAAAGAAGAACCTGTATCCCAAGATAGTAATTGCTTAATAATCAAAATTATTCCCGATACGGTAGTCATGGCTATTTATAGGCCTCCTTCTCAAAATATGGACAGATTTTTAGACTCGCTTGACAACAACTTAAAAAACATAACATCTTTTAAAAACATTGTACTTTTGGGCGATATTAACATAAACATTGCTTCCGGGAAAACCGATACCCATGTACATAATTATCTGAATATTTGCTCATTTCATGGACTTTTACCAGCTCACTATCACCCCACGCATCAGAGTGGCTCATGCTTAGACCACGTCATTTTAAAAAGTCCATCTAAAACATTGGTTACTAATTCTTCGCTTACCGATCATCAAGCTGTTTTACTAACATTACAAATATGTTCACCTAGAAAAAACTGCATGCGTAGCTACACTAAAGTCAATATGACAAACCTGGAAAATGACTTACGCGGCATTAATTTTGACCCAGTTTACAATTCAAACGATGCAAATATTACGTTAAAGTATTTTATAGATTCGCTACAATATGCAATAAGGAAAAACACATTCACTAAGACAATACCTAGAAAGTATAGTTGTATAAAACCCTGGATTACTCCCGGTCTCGTTCGTTGTATAAGACATAGAGACAAACTCCATCTAAAATTGAAACACGCACCTGATAACGAAATACTTTCTGTTACATATAAAAGGTATCGAAACTTCTGTAATAATCTTTTGAAAAAACTAAAAAATCAGTATGATAAAACTGAATTACAGAAGGCGGGGACAAATAGTAAACTTGTGTGGAATTTTATAAAAACGAATACATTTAGATCGAAAAATCCAGAACCTCCGTTTGACTTACTATCCACAGAGACAAACCCATCCGAAGCAATGTATAAAGTAAACAACTTTTTTGCTAACGTTGGTAAAAACTTGGCTGAAAAATCTTTAAATTCTAGTAATTTTTCCCGTCAAAACCCGACTATGACATCCTCTACTCTAAATTCATTTGTTTTATTAGATACCGACGTTTGCGAAGTAATTACAATAATAAATGGGTTAAAAGATGTTTGTGCTACTGGATGGGATGACATACCTAATAATATACTTAAGAGATTTAAATACCTCCTTGCCCCTCCGCTAACACACATTTTTCAGCTATGTTTATCTAAAGGTACATTCCCTAAGTTGCTTAAAAAAGCTGTGGTCACCCCTGTATTCAAGTCTGGAGACAAAAACTGTGTGAATAACTACAGACCCATTTCAGTGTTAACAGGCATCTCAAAAATATTAGAAAAAATCGTTAACAGTAGATTGCTAAAATATTTGGAAGATAACAAACTACTTTCAGATAGTCAATTTGGTTTTAGGCCAAAAAGATCAACTAGCCAAGCAGTACACAAATTGACTAATTATGTCACTACCAATTTAGATAAGGGTATGCACACAATTGGGATCTTCCTAGACCTTGCCAAGGCTTTTGACACCATTTCAAGTACTTTACTTTTGCACAAGCTTGAAACACTTGGGATAAGAGGAGCACAACTTCAACTTTTATCTGATTATCTTAGCGATCGTCAGCAATGTGTAAAAATTGGTCAGTATACAAGTTCTGAACTTAAAAATACTTGTTTTGGAATTCCACAAGGCAGCATTTTGGGCCCTACGTTATTTTTAATCTATATAAATGAACTGTGCTGCTTGTCACTCCAAAATGGTATAATAATGTCTTATGCGGATGACACCGCTCTATTGTTCTCAGGTAAATCAAGAGTTGAGGTCTATGAACATGCTCAGAATGGTTTTAACGTTGTGTCTAATTGGCTTCATAATAATCTACTAACATTAAATACAGATAAAACAAAATACATTTTATTTGCAATGAGAAATACTAACATACCGCTTACTAATCTAAATATTAACGTACACAATTGTAGCACGTACGCTGACACTGCATGCTCCTGCCCCACTTTAACTAAAGCTGATCATTTAAAATATCTGGGTGTCACTTTGGATTCCAATCTAAACTTCCGTAAACATATCGATTTACTTTGTACTAGAGTGCGCAAATTAATATATGTTTTTAAGTATTTACGGAATATAGCAGACTATAAATTAATTAAACAGGTTTATTTAGCTTTGTGTCAATCCATTCTTACCTATTGCATAACTTCTTGGGGTGGTGCTGCAAAAACAATTGTACTCCCTCTAGAGCGTGCTCAAAGAGCGATTCTAAAGGTTGCTACATTTCGCCCTTTTAGATTTCCAACGCACCAGCTCTACATAGCATGTAATTTACTAACAGTACGGCAATTATTTATACTAAGCGTAGTATTACACCAGCACACTGCGCTTCCTTTTGACCCTGCACCTACCGACAAGAGAAGGAAGGACTTGGTTTGCATAAAGCCTCAAACTAGACATGCGTTTGTTAATCGATTTTATGTGTTTTTAGGTCCTTTTCTGTATAATAGGCTCAACAAGTTACTAAGCTTCTATAGTGTAAGTTATAAAAAATGTAGTAAAATGTTATCAGAACATTTAGCGATACTCAATTACACAGATACAGAAAAACTTCTAGAAATTTTGTCATGATGATAATTTATCCCTCGTAAGTATTTACTTTTGTATAAATACATAGGTTTAGTTTTAGATATTAATGTACCAATAGCAATATGCTTTTTCTCATAGTTGCTAATAGATTATTTTATATCAGATTAACTTTAAATTTTTAGTGTTCCAATTTAATTCAGATGTAAAGTGATGGCCTGAAACACAGGTTTAAATTAACCTAGATCGGGCGGGTCGCTATCAAATATTGTAATTCCGAACCATCAATACTTGCACTTGTATTAAACTTATTTTAGTTTTAGTTTATTTTTAGGCATTATACATGTTTTGGAAATCTTACTTTTGACTAGATGTATGTAAAACCTAGAATAAGTTTGTCATTGTGAGGAGTAAATAAAGAATTTATTATATTATATTATTAATTAACTTTCATTTATGCAAATCGGTCCACGCGTTTACGAATTATAAGGGAATTTATGTTTTCACTAGAGATGAAAATTTTTGTTTAACAAGCAATTTCTCTGAACTACATATGTAGGTTAGGTTAGGTTAGAACAGTGACCACACAACGCACGAGCGGAGCGAGCGTAGCGAGCGTGCCGCGGCAGCGGCCGGCGAGTGCCAGAAACGGTACTGCTTTTCTTCTCCTAAAATAATAACAATAATAAAGCTTCTACTATAAAAATTGAACATTTCCCTCGATTTCTATATATACTGACTTGCTCGGTGACAATGGGACCACCTAGAAAACATAACCTTTCAAAGAAAAAAAGAATTTTCAAAATCGCTCAGAGACCGACAAATCGGTGAACATAGAACCTCTTCCTTTTTTCAAGTCGGTTAAAAATAATAGGTATGATATAATACATAGGTACGTACGTTAAAGATAGAAAGACATCACCCGAGGTACTGGAACCCCTGGACCTCCAACCTCCATCCTCCATCGCCTTGCCATCGTCTTTTAGCAGCGCAGCACGATTTCACCTGGAATTTATTATTAATTAAATTCAGTGTGAGATTATCTTTAATTACTTGTTTCTATTTACTTTAGAACGGGCTATCATAATTGAATGTGTATGTAAAATTTGTACCTTTATATATTCAATTTTCTGTCTATACCGTTGAGAGTTGAGGAGTACCTTCGTCTGGAGCATCATCATATTTAACTCAGCTTGCAAGATTCCACCTGGACAAACATACATATAATTATGTAGAGAATAGTAGTTCTAATGTACAAGTTCTTCCTTTATATGAAAGATTATATAAATAATATCTACCCTTAACAATCATTGAATCTGAATGTTTCACACCATAAACTGAAATATATAAGAATTATTTATTTTGAAATCTTACCTGAAGCGGAGCAAAGTTTGCCTATGAAATATATGATTTTCTCCTGAGACATCAAACAGGTGACTTCATTGTTTATGAATGACAAACAAAATCATTGCTTGATACCTACCTGAAAGTGCAATTGATTATTATTAGTACTTAATTATTAATATTTACCATGAAAATCTATGTTTCATACTGCTTATGTCAAATTACTAAAACTGGCTATTATCATCATAGATTACTACCGTACCTGTTGTATACGATAATAATTGATCGTACATCCACACAACAACCTGCGACATTCAATTCACAATCATTTTTAAACACACAAACGAATATTATCTAGTCACGGAACGATGGCGAGTTTTAGGTAGGTAGGTACTTGGATCTTACCGAGTTTACTGTCAACGAATCCATCAGGTGTCAAAGGATAATGTTGCCATTTTTTGAAATATAATAAATTGATTTTTATCTAACATAATAAATTATTCTTTTATGGCTTCGTTCATAGAAAACTGCATAAAATGCAGAAAAACTTTTGAATCGAAATTAAATATTGACCATATATGTATTATAATAATGGCAACCCTGCACTTCGTCGCATTAGGTACTTATTAATTTGTTATGATCACGGCGTCATAGTTGGAGATAGAACATAAACGGATAATTCCTATTTAAAAAAACTTGTCATTTTTTATCAGCTTGCATTGTTCTTTGACACACAGAATAAGTAATTGGACATTTAACTGGTAGGTTATTCATCAGCGCTGCCAACCGTACATTTTTGTTTATTTATTTGTTTTTTTTATATTAGTTCCTGACGGAGCAGGCTAAGGTCTGAGACCATGCTGCCTAGTCATCAGTAGTATTTATTGTGTTCACAAACTTGTTTTATTATTTCGTGTATACAGCTCAGTACCCAAGTATATAATTATATTGTGAGAAGGTGCATTCGCTTGCTTGCTTGCTTAGTTGGTGGGTGTTTGGCTTGTGTTGCACTTTTACTAACGAAGAACTTACGGTTCTAACCTGAAAGTGAAATATAGAATGTCCAGTATACCAACGTGTGCTATTCCAAGAATGAGTAAATTCCATTATTTGCGAGCTGCTTTAATTAATAATAACAGACGGCTTCTTACAATCATGTTCATTATAGTAATCGTTAGTTACCAGGCCAAGGCAGCAGACGTGAAGACAAAATCGGGCACCTTCAATCGACCGACTGTGCCGGTCAGCTGCTACCTGTTGAAGAATGACCTGATGTGTGTGTGTGTCTACCTACAAGCCACAGACTATTTATTAAACTGTTTACTGTCAACTCAAGTGATTATTGGTAGGTGTTAGTCTAGTCTTTCACTGTCCTTAGATTCTTCCCCTCCCAGAAAAATGTAACGTTACAATAGTTAGTTATTACAAATCAGAAGGACATTTACTAAGAAATCAAAAGTTTTCACAGCTCAAAATGTGGAAAAAGTAAATTAATTAAGCAAATTAGAGCATTATAATTATATCCAAGAAAAGAATGCAGTCTTATTTATTAAGTACAATACTTATTAGGAAAGGCTCAGTAGGTTCGAAGAGAATCAGTCTATCGTTTTATGGCAGTCTCACACACAAATAACAAGAAACATTTTATAGAAAAAAGCAATTTATTTTGATACATGTATAATATTCTCATCTTTTTTACGTAGGTAGCACGGTCCTCCCTCGCCGCTCGCCGTCTTTGCGAAGTTGAATAATAGTCAAACTCGTAGGTACCTGTAAACAGGAATAATATAATTAATTAATAAATGTTTTTCACCTCGGCATATGAAGGGTTAAAAGTCTTTTTATTTATTCCTTTCGTTATTTTTATTCTTTTAAGTGGGATAGCGTAGTAGCGTTTTGGGTTATTTGTTGGTCTAGGGTTGGGTTGGTAATATATAGGGAGACAGGGGAAAGATGGACCGCCTAGATATAGTGTTCACGAAAGTTAATCGATAGGTATGTATGTGTCGTTTAATCAAAGGAATATTCATGTTCTTTTTCTCTCAACCGTTCGAATCGTTAATAGTGAGTAGAATAGGCATGCACGCATGCAGGGAAATCATCATGTCATCAACGTAGCAAAATCATTATTCGATAAAAATTAAAAATAAATCGAAAAATTCGAGGGGGATGAACCGGGGGTGGGGGGTGGGGGGTGGGGTTGGGTCGGGGGGGGGGGGGGGAGGGGGTTTGCATGAAAAATCTTACTTCTCGAGTTGATAAATTTAAACTTTGTCATTTTTGGTTTTTATCAACTACCCACCCCAAAGAGGGGGAGGGGCTAGGGGTGGGAAAGTTTGAATGATCACCTCGAAGCTATTTTATTGTGAAAAAAATACAACGCGTGTAAATATTTTATCGACAGATACGAGTAGAAGGATAATATCCTGGAAAGCACCCCCAGGACTTTTAAAAATATTTTTTTATTTTTTTCATTTTTACACTATTCTTAATTTTTTTTTTTGTTTGTTTGTTTTTTTTTTATTTTTTATTTATAGATTCTTAATTTATATTTATAAAATAATAATAATAATAATTCTTTATAAAAAATTATTCCGGATTTTCTATAAGAGCGTGTTTTTTTTAGTTTTTTTCGAAATATTATTTATTTCCTGGGGGGTTAGGAGGGGGAGAGGGGTAGGGGGAGGGGGTGCGTGAGGGTGAGGTCGGGACCGTCGTGTTCTTTTAATTTTCCTAACACTAACAAAAACACCGGTGGGCGGAGACGTAAGGGGGTGAGTCTGGAGGACACTCCTCGCGTCGTTTAACCCTAAACTACCGTCGGTCCGTTCAGCGACTCTGTAGATAGAAAGCATCGTATATTTCTGTCTTGCAGCCGCGACGTACAAGGTACGGTCGATTGTGTTTGTGCGTATGTGTAAGACTGTTTCGTAGATCACATTAGAGAGAAAAAAAAAAAAAAAAAATTTTTTTTTTCAGTCGGCGGTTCAACCGATTTTGAATTTTATTTCCGTAGGCGTAAGGCTGGCATTTGTCATGCCGCAGACGTGCAATAAAAGTCAAAATCGATTCGTCGAGTCGTATATCGAAAGGTGGTGCAGCACAGCGCAGGCCGTGCCGCTCTTGTGTAAATAGATACCCGCCTTTGCAGACGGGCTATGCTGCTGGATGCTGTTGTCGTCGGCCTGCGCGTACTGCTCCTGGAGAAGGGCGACGTCGATTTTGAGCTGGCGGCACACCGCTGGGAGCTCCTTGGTTGCCAGCGCTGACCCAGCAAGGTTGAGCTGCCCGATTCTGGTAACGTGCTTATCCATAGTTCGTCATTGCAACGCTCCTTTGCTCCGCATGCAACCTTGCCGGGCAGTCCCTAGAGGCGGTTTGGTGTCCCGCCGCCTCCTTCTTCCCAAGGCGCTTGCATGTGGCGCAGTTGGTGACGCTAGCCGTGCACGCCTCTCCTCGATGGCCCAACACTCCACAGCGGTTGCACGTGGCCTCCGATGACCGGCATAGCCGCTCCGGGTGGCCATACTGCTGGCATTTGCTACAGCAGGTGACGTTGATGTAGTCTGTGACCTCTACTGCCTCCCAACCTACATAGACCCGCCCCTTCCCAAGCAACGATTCACGCAGGGCTGCCGAGCACGCGAACACGGCCGCCGTCGCCTTAGCCCCGCCCCGCGACCGGTCCTTTTTGAAGGCGCCCACCGCCTCCTTCTGTATCCTTGCCAGAGGCCAAAGTGGGTCGTCCCTGTAATTCTGCTCGTGCAGGGCTCCTATGATCTCCTCGAAGGACGGGTCGCCATCCAGCCTGTTCAGGCACACCAACGGCCGCCGCATTTTCGGGTCGGCCACCCTGAGCGTGGCCGGAATTGCCGCCCGTAGCCTCGTTGCTGCCGCGTCTGTCGTCGTTTGGACGATCACACCCGCGTTGCCGACCTTGCGCACCTTAGTTACTTGGACCCACAGCTTGGCAGGGTCGACCGCCTTCTTGAGCTCCGCTTTAGTAGATAGGGACACTCCCTCCAACCTTCCCATGGCCCTACCAACGTAAACGTTATACGGGCCGAATCGTGGGGCGGCTGCGGACATAGCGCCCTTGGCAATCTTTTCAGTCCGCAGGCGCTTCTTGATCCCTTACAAGTTTTGACCATGTGTGTCCCTAATGGCAATTCTCCCAAATGGGTATGCACGAAACACAACAGCTTCGCCGCCGGTGCGCCTGTAACAAAGCTTTGTTAATAAAATATATACTTAGATAGATAAGTGTGCGTGTGTGAAATAAATACTTACATAAATATCAATGCGTCTGTTTTTTTTTCGCACTTTGTGGCGTCTTTCTTTTCGCCGTAGGCGGTATTCTTTTCGCCTACATTGTTGACTCTCTCACTCTTACTCTCTCCCCGGTAACCCCCCCGTGGCGTCTTTCTTTTCACCATACTGCTGACATTTAGGCGTCTTTCTTTTCGCCGCAGCGGTGGGCACCATTCTTTTTTTGCCTCTTTTGATTCTCCCTCTCTCTCGCTCTCTCTCTCTCTCTCTCTCTCTCTCTCTCTCTCTCTCTGTAGCAACCCTCCCGTTACCCTCTCTGGTTTCAGTCTGTTGTCATAGTTGTCGTTGATGTCGCTGTCGCCTCCTCTCGCTCCAGTTTGCACCGAGCCTCATGCCAAGTATGCGCGTATTCCCGTAGCCTGGCAAAGTTCGCCGGTGAGCTTACGAGATCGCCGTAATAGATCGGGCCGACCTCCGCGCGGCTGATCCCATCCATCATCTTGCGCCTCGCTTCCTCATACAGGGGGCAGACCCACAGCACGTGGTGCAGGTCTTCCTCTTCCATACCGCAGTAACATACACTCTCCTCGCATAGCGTCATATCGTGCAGTCTCTTCCTAAAACACCCATGTCCCGTGAGAATCTGGGACAGCTGGTGGTCCGGCACGATCCAGTGTGACCTGATTCGCGCCGCCACATCCGGGAAGAAGCGGAACAGCTCCCGTCCTTTCTCCACACTCATCCATCGCTCTTGCCACGCATCCATCGCCTCATCCCCAATCTCTTTTCTACGGCGGGCCAACACCCGTCTCCGCAAGCCCAGCTCGACCTGTGCATCGGCCGCGCACTTGCGCTCCTCATCGAACCGCCCTGCACGGATTACCTCCAGGTCTGCCGGGAGAACGCCAGCCAACACTGCCAGCGCAGGCGTACTGGTAGACCTGTACGCCTTCGTCAGCAGTATCAGGCTCGATCTCTGGCACCTGAGCAACGCGCTGCGAACAACGTGGAGTGTCGCCCTTTTGTACCAACAAGCAGCAGCATACGTGATCGTGGCGACGAAAGTGCCCCTGTAGAGGACGCGCAGACCGGGATATCGAATGCCCCAGGACGATGCCGACACTCTTGACATCTTCCCGAAACATTTGGCCGCGCGTTCCCCTATCGATACCGCATGCTGCGCAAAGGACTGACTTGCATCGAGCACCACGCCTAACACCGTCGTCGAGGTGACACTCCTGACCGAGTCCCCGACCAGCTTGACCGTGGGGGCCCGCTGGAACTTCCCCCTGATCGTCATCATAGATGACTTTGCAGGGGAGAAGCCCAGCCTGTTCCTAGCCCCCCAAGTCGCGACCAGGTCCAAAGTAACCCTGGCCGCCGCCTCTATCCCAGACCGAGATTGGGACTCGATCAGGATGGTCACATCATCCGCATAAGCGACCATGCGGACGCCATCGG